>CM031233.1:40918506-42118506 GCA_018340775.1 Taxus wallichiana var. yunnanensis | reverse complement strand
GTTGGTGGAGAGGCTTGATTTAAAATTTTTCAATAGAGGCTTTTGGTGAGAATCGAAGAGCTGCATGGATCTCATGAACACTCTCCTTGGCTAAGATATCTTGGTTCACGCATTCTTGTTAGGACGAGTGATTCGGGAATGGCTTGTTGAAAATTTTCAGATTTCGGTTAGCGGGGCGTTAGGATTATCGAGGTTATATCCCAGCGCCAACCATTTCTGCACTATGTTTTTCAACATCTTGCAGTTTTCATGACTATGTCCTTTTACGCGGTGAAAATTACAAAAGTCATTTTCTTTGTACAGGGAAGGTATTGCGCGGGTGGAGTCAAACCCAGTGAGTGAGGTTTAACAGGGGCAAGGTGATAGCCCCAGCTTTGAGCAATTTTTCCAGGATGACGCCATAAGTTTCTCCCAAGGGAGTGTAATTGGTGGGCTCGGCTTTGTACTTATAAGTGGTTTTCGGCGGAGTATTGGACGGTGTTTGAGATTTGACCATTACCGCGTGGACAGCTCCTTTTGATTTAGAAGAAGTGGACGCGTGAGGAGTGGTGGTGTTTGGCTTGTTGGTAGAATCAGGAGTTCGGAAATTGGGGTTTTTGTTACGCAACCGCAATTTCTCTTCTTCTAAGGCTCGAATTTCTAGCTTCCGAGCCATGGTAAAGGCCTCGTCGAATGTGCGGAAAGTTTGAATTTGGAGGGTAGGGGAGATGTGCTTAGCACAGGCCCGCGTAAATAGTTCGATGAGTTCGGTTTGAGGCAAGGCATACATGAGTTAGTTGATAAGACCCCGCCATCGTCCAACGAAATCTGCGATAGATTCGTCTTCAAATTGTCGGATGGCATAGAGGTCGGTAATAGATACTTTCTTGGCAATTTTAATGGAGAAATGATCCAAGAAAGATTGGGCGATTGGTTAAAAGAGAAGATTGAGTCTTTGAGTTAAAGCAACTGTACCACTCAAGGCGAGTCCGATAAGGACATGGGAAAGGTGCGGAGTAACAAGGCATCATCATGGGCAATCAAATAACAAGCATGTCTAAATGATCACAAGTGTTGTTGAGGATCCTCTTCTTTGTTAAAACAAGTAAACTTTGGCAACTCCCATTGAGGAGGATATGAACGAAGGGGGACAGAAGGGTGAATGGGCTCCCGACAAACTTGCTCGTATGTCAAGGCGCTACGACTTCCCGAAACAGAAGCCTCCAGGTTTTGCATTTTGTCCATCATTTGTTTGATGAAATCTGTGGTTGGATGAGATGATGGTGCCACAGAATAGGGATGTCCCATATAAGGTGTTGAGGTTACTGGATACGTGTATGGGAATGAAAAGGTAGGCGGAGCTTGAGAAGGAAAGCTCGTGTGAATAGGTGGCAGAGAGTAAGTCATGAATGGAGTGGTCTGAAAGAGAGATGAGGTAGGGGCAGTTGGTGGTAACGATACGTGGGGTCCAAGATTAACCAAAGGAAAGCTAATCGGGGTCGTATGAACCTCTGAAGCCGTCGGATTGGGAGACGGGGCTAGAGATGCAGGAAGTAAGGTATTGTTATTAGGAGGAGTGGGAGCTAAATGAGCAGCTATACTAATAGGCATGCCAATAAGGAGCTGACCATCAGGCGTACGGTCGGGGGCATGAGACAAATAGTATTGTACAGCGCTGGGATTAGCATCCAGAAATTTGGCAAAGTCCTTGTCTCCTACAGGAATTTGGGGGATCTCACTAGTGTCCGTAGGGTTCCCTATAGAATGTGAAGGGGGTGATTCAGGCAAAGACACAGAGCAGGCATGTGAAACCATGGCGGCGGCTTGCTTCCGAGTGATGACAACCATGGACAAGAACACACAGGAAAGTTTCAATCTATCAAGAACAAAAACAACCTCAGAATGATGAATTTGGCAAGTTGCTGGTTTGTCAGGGGCTGATGGAGACAGTAACCGATATCGGTTTAGTAACCGGTGTCGGTCACAGAGCAAACGACGTCGGTCCCTTAACCGATGCCGGTGTCAAAAGTCTAGGATAAGAAGATATAAAAGGCTGCTAATTTGATTTTAGCAACGTTGAGTATGTTTATCAACTTATTGATCACAGAAGACAAAGTATGACAGAGAAAACAGGATTTGAAAACAAGCAAGAGGCACACGCAAATCTAAAGACTAACCCTAGGGTTAATTTTAGTTATCGTGGGCTTATGCCTTTAGATGTAAGATGATGTCAGAATCCTAAACAACAAGACCTAGGGGAAATGTCAAGTTTGTTTTGGCTTATAAGGTTACCTCAATCGGGCGGAGGAATACCGCGGAAAAGGGGGGATGTTTGAGCTGTTGTGTTAATTGTGAAGTGATTCGGTATGTGTTGTGTAGTGAAACTAAGGTTAATTTCCTGTCAATACCGTGGATATCACCCCCACGTGTACGACCTGTTACTTAATCTATGTTCACTAGAATTGGAGAACAACAAGCAGGAATGCAATGCACGTGTTTTAAACCCAAATCGAAAATTATATTCGATGAAGCAAGAGAGATGACTTTCACTAATGCGAAACCAGGAAAGCAAGACAAATTCTTTACTAAATATATAACAAAAACAGCAACAACAAATATGCAAATGAAAATAAGCAAGAGAAAGAAACCCAAAATGGGTCCCATAAGATGCATGCCAAAATGTTTCACTCGGAATGTTTCAAGCCACGGGAATAGAGTTGCTTCTATCCTTTCATTCCTTTTAGAAACAGATGAGGTTAGGGTTAGGAGGAATACCTGTTGAATGTCGAGATGGTGTGCGCGTACCGTAGAGAAAGATCAGTGAAGGCTGACCACGGAGAACTCCTTTTTGTCTTGGAAGGACTACTGCGAATAAGAACACAAGACCACAAGATTTTGATTAAACAATAAATGAGGAAGGGCTGGGTTTTCTCGGTTTTTGATCGAGAGGCACCGATGCGATTCTATCGATAACCGATGCGGTCATCCGATACCGATGGCGATTCTTGATAACCGATAGTGGTGGGTTCTACGATCTTCTTGGCAGCTATGGTGTTTGTAATGGCTGGTTTTTGGATGGTATTAGGAAATGGGATGATTAGAAGCAAAAGAATGACAGTTAGATGCAATGGCACGTTGGGTAGTGGATTCAGAAACGGATTTAGGAGCACTGAGATTCAAGAAGCATAAGAAATGTTATAACAAAGGACATGCAAGATGTGACTTACTGGTTTTGGCACAGATGCAAGTTGATCTCCTTGGTTGTAAACACTTCTGGTTTCTTTACTCGTCTCTGCTCTGTCAAGTGAAGATCTGGACTCTGTTCCTCGCTCGCAATGCTCTCTGTTGATTCAGAAATCCTTTGAGTGATCTCCAAAATGAAATTCCGATCCGTTGTTTTGGTTTGGGAGCCCATTTACGAGGAACCAATGGCGGTTGCGTAACTGACAGCGGCGGTCGAGTAGGAACCGGCATTGGTAAGGAAAAAAGTAGGCTATTTTTAGTAAAATAGCCCACCTTCCCGCTTTTCTCCCGAGAGATCGGTTGCGGGATTGGTCAAGTGGCTAGAAGGTCGGCTTTGGAGTGCGAGTAAGGAGGCATTAGTTATGGATGTGAGTCTAGACCAAGTCATGGGTCTTAATTAGGTTAGTTTAGGGTTAGGGCTAGGTCATGATGAGGTGGCGAAAGTGAGGTGGCGGGTAAGGTGATGTGGATTTATCAATTACTGAGGTAATTAATAAATAATTGTGTAAAGTTTAGGTAATGAGGTTAGGTTGCGAAATGGGATGCGGGTCACAAGGGGTCGTAAGACACGAATTTGGTGTCTCTGATGGTGTAATTATTTATGCGTAAGGGAAGTTTGGCCTCCCTAACGTATTTCTCATTTTCATTTGGGGACAGTTGTTTCTTCAAGCTAACTAGATCATTTACCATTTTCGGAACATAGGACCTGTAGTTCGAAGTCAAACTCGACCCTTTTGCTTCCCATTTGGGCCTTTCACCTTCCAAAGAGGATTAATTCACCATCGGTTTCAATGGAAAAGTTTTGAGCTTCCTCAATGTGTTTGGTTGGGCTCTTCGAGGAAGAAACCAACCACGATGGAAAGGCAGCGATGAAGAATCTTCCCGGAGTGGTTCTCAGGAGGTAGCACATCTTCAGGGACTCTTCTTGTCATTTTGTCAAACCTTTCTACAAAATACCTCATGGATTCAAAGCTTTCTTTCTTTATTTGGACTAATTGCACCAACAGATCTTGACCATCTTTAGTTCTCCTAAATCTATTTTCAAATGCTTTTCTAATATCTTCCCAACTAGTAATAGATCTTGTAGGAAGCATGTAAAACCATTCAAAAAAATTCTCTTGGAGTGACTCCCCAAAAATATAATCGACACATCTTCATCTTCAACACTTAACACACCACAATCAAGTGATGAAGGCTACTACATGTTCTTCGAGGAGTTGGGAGCCATCTCCTTTGAATTTTGGAAAATTCTTTCTCGAAATTCTTGGAAAATCATGGAGTACTCGTGGGAGAGAAAGTGGACCAGTATTTCATCCCCATGGTACATTGGGTGCATGTGCTTCACATTCATTATCAGCCATTATGTTTTTGTTTCTGGCTTCTTCAGTAGCTAGGGCTGCTTCTCTTTCCTCTACTACAGCTTGGAGTCTTGCAATTTCTTCAAGTTGAGCTCTAATCTCTTCCTCTATATCAAACCAAGCTATAACCTCTGCTTCTTCTCTCTCCAACTCCTCAAAAGTAGGGTCAATCACTCCTCCTTGCCTCAACTGGTGAGTATACCTTCTATCAGCCAACTTGAAGGCTTATTGTCTTCTCTAAGGTGCTGGAATCTATTTTTTCTCTTCCAACTCAAAAGTAGGTTCTTCTTTTCAGTCCAAAATCTTTGTAGCAACAAAGTAATGTTTTACACTCTGCCTACTATGCCAAATAGCCTCCTTCAGGTCTGAAATGATATCTTCTTTGATATGAAAGAATGAAGAAGGTCTCTAGGAGGATTTGCAAGAATAGTCATACTTGTATTCATATGGATCACAAGGAATTTCAGACTTTAAATTTTTTTAAGAAATACTTTAAAACCTTGTGGTCATTTTAGGGTGCAGATGCTGCAAACTCTGCCCCATGGTGGGCGCCAAAAACTATTGGCTAGAAAAAAATTTTGTGGACAAATTTATGGATTTCAAGCCAATACTATGGGAATCTAAGTCCCTCTACATATGAATGCTACAGATCCCATTGTTTGGCATGTAAAACCAAAGGATTTTAATGGCGTTTTTCAACTAGAGATCCATAGGAGCACTCCATTGACCCTATGGCAAAGCCTGCAATTTCTTGCTAGGGAAGAAATTAATCCAAGTATGGGAAAGGGAGTGGGAAAGAAGGTAAGAAGGTCAATGAAATAGGTATAATATCATATGCCTACATGGATTGATCAGAAAGTTCATAACATGCATTAACTAATAGAAGAAAGACAAATTTGTAATTTTTGAGCACAAGATAGAATAAAACACGTTGGTTACAAAGTACCAATCAATCTTTCCATCCAGGGGACATAAAATTCCTTCCTTTTTTATTGATCTCAGAGTTCAAACTTGTACAACGAGTGGGAATAGAAGAAATAATACAGAGAAGGAGAATAGAAGAAGACTGACTATTGTTTTTGTCCTCTGTTTACAAAAAAACGTGCTTCCCGTTTCAAAAATTGATTGTCAGCCTAAAAAATGACTCTCAGAGGACAAGAAATAGCATGTAAGGGGTGGTTAAAACTTCCCAAAATGGCCAAGAAGCGGTTATAAATAGATTTCATCATTTTTCCTTCTTCTAGATTCCTCTGTAGTAAAGAAAACACTTCTAACGAGCCCAAGAAGAGCTTCTGCATGTAAAAATGTGTTTTAAATTTCAATTTTCTAGTTTGCATATGAACCGTTCACTCCTTTTCCCTAATTTCTTTGAAATCGGGCCATCCATGTGGTAGGAGAACATTGGAGCAAAGTCGGGAGGAACCTTTTTTTGGTATGCCAGAGATGTTCTCTCTATTTTATCCCATAAAATGCCATCAAAATTTAAAATTGAAGTTTCCATCATGTAGATAATTTCAACAGATTTCAATTGATACCAAAAATACAAAAAACTGAGCTCTGGTTTGAAAGATATGGCCTTTTGAAGATTTAGGGAAAAATTGGTCGAAATTAAGGTTGGCGGGGTCAAATTTCAAATTTTTCCCTTTTGGAAAAATTTCCCAAATAACTCCATGGGTCTGCCACTCCAAGACACATGGCACCTTTTGGTTTCCTCACGGGCCGAAGACCTGTCCTTTTCCTTCGTGTTTTCATATTCGGAAAATTTCCCACAAACTCCCTGGGTTCCACCACTCTTAGACACATGGCACCTCCTGGTTGCTTGGGGGGATGCGCCTCCATTTTTTCCTTTGAAATTCACATTGGGAAAAAATCCCAATTTACCTCCGTACCCCACCACTCTGCCATGCACTTCTCCCTTCTCCTTTGCAGCTGCGGGTTAGTTTATAAATTTTACATCACTTAGCCAAAATGGGTAAGTGCCAAATTCCTCCCCGCGCCCCACTCCGCCTTGACATGTGGCGCTTTTCTATTGGATGCGGGCTTGCCTAGGGAAAATTTCCCCATTTACCTCCACCGAGCCATAACTCAAAAACTACAAGGAGTTAGGAGGACTTCCATACCTTTCTGGAAAGGGGAAAGAATTCTCTATCTGATGAAGGTGTTTCTAAGAATCCTTGATCCCTTGGGAAGTGATAGATTTTAAAAACTCAGACTAGACCATTTTCAAAGGGTGACAGCTCAAAAATTTCTAAGTCCAAACTTGGGAAAAAGAAGGAAAATTTTGAGGGGACAACAGGACCAATATCACAAGGAAGCAAGAAACAACACTTTGTTTCTCATTCTTCCATAGAATCGAGTATCATTCTGTAGGAGAATTTGTATTTGAAGTGATTTGGCTATGTCACATACTAGAAGGACTTGAAATACCATAGGACAAACCGACCACCATGTATGTTGACAATGAAGCTATTCTCAAACTTGTTTACAATCTAGTGTTTCATGAAATTAAAAAACAAATTGAGGTACATGTTCATTTCATACGTGAGCATGTGTTGAAGCACAACATCTAGCTTCAATTTTGTCCAACAGCTGAACAATGAACAAATATCTTCACAAAGTCACTTGCACATGACAAGTTCGAGTTGTTCAGAGAGTTCCTCTCCTCATCCCTTGAGAAAATACACAATTAAGGGGGGGAATGTTAGGATAAACATTATTCACCTATCTATTAATTATGCATTTCATATTAATTAATGTATTTATTGTTTATATGGTTATATTTAATTATAAACCATATTAAGGTTTTTATTCAAACATTACGGGTGTTGTTATATTGTTTTAACAATATTATTGTTGTGCTTCCTAGATGTAATATTGGAAGCTTATGTAATTAGAAACTAAGTTGCACCTATGCAACTTAGTTTCTTGTTTGTATTCAGATGTAAAATACCTGTAAGTATTGCAGCTCATTCATATGTAATTCAATTGATTGAGTTTAATATATTTTATTAGGCTTCTTCCCCTGTTTCTCAATCTACACTGAGTAAATTATCAAGGTGTAAATCATGCTAAGCTGTGAAGCAATTCAGCTCCACAACCCTAATAATCTCCCACTTGGAGATAAATTTTTGAACTTGTACCTGTACCTATACATCACCATCCTCTACATACCGTGAAGATCATCTATTCTTTATATCAACAATTCTCTCAAATGAAATTAGGAAGATTAAACCATCTTCTAAAACTAAGAAGATAATAAACCCGTGACTTACCATATACCGCATGAAGCTACTCTGGATCCGTGATACACAAGTTATCCATACATTAAGCTCCTACTTGAATCATAACTCCAAGCCTCTCATGTAACTAAGCCACCATGACTAACACACTTGCAATATCTCCCACTCAAACGAAAATAATGAGATTCTATCACATCCATAGCCATACTCAGTAAAACCAACCATGTTCTCCATTCATCTATCCATGTCTCCACGCAACCAATACCAAGTGTAAATACCAAAGCATACATGTCATCAACATACTTGTACAAACCAACCAAGATGAAAGAAAAACAAGGGCACCATCTAAAAATGGTAAATAAACACTTTGTTTTCAAACCGTGATCAACCGACCACCTGGTCACTACGACTGACCACGGTTACCAAATGACCGATCATGGTTAACCCTAATCGACACTCGGTCTTCTTTGTAACTAACAATTTTTCTCCATTTTCACCCTTCAAAATCTAAAAATTTCTTTACCATCTAAAACTAACTGAATCAACAATCAACTAATTTCCCTAAGGAATATCTAGGAACCATAAAATAAACCAAAAGTGACATCACAAAGAAATTAACTCAAAATACCTGCAAAGCCATGACTACCCTCCAAAACCAACTTGTGCCTCTTGCCACTCTAAATATTAGAAATCTCCTCTCAATTCACATGTACATTATGTATCCAATCCTACAATGCCAACAACCATGGCTTGTTCCCCCTTGAACATGAAATCCCTGCATTTCCTTTAAAACCAATCTCAAAAGCTTGTCATTGAGAAATAAAACCAAATGAAAGAACTATAAAATTGATTCCCTTTCTTCTCTGAGAATACTTATAAACCACAGAAGTTTGAAATTCTTGTGAAGTAAGTGCATCACCTTCTTTTCATCCATGTGTACCGAACATATCTCATTACCCTGCAAGTGTGTCTAAGCATGAATTTTCATTGAGGATCTCATCTTTAGACTAGAAACCATTGTCCTCAATATTCCATATAACCAGGAAATAAAATTCAAACAACACAAAAAAACCATGGTATAAATCTCAACACGGGATCCAAACATAATATCAGTTGCTTCAAAAGAAAGAAATAAAACATGAATTATATAGAGATACCTGACTCAAAGTGTCAATGGAATAACCAAGCAAACTCCATCATTTGTCTGATCTAAACCATGAAGTGATCTACACCATTTCTACCATGTACAATCTATGTAAGAAACTTGATCCTCCAAACTAGGACAAAAAACCATTTTCCCTCTCCTACTGCAAAAAACCCTATATAGATAAGTTGTCACAGAGACTGACCATGGTCATCCCCTAACCGACCATAGTTAGCTGACTGATATCGGTTCCTCTATGACCGACCTCGGTTCTCATAACGATGTCAATCGTTGCTAGAACAAACCCAACACCACATAATTTGGCATAGAACACCACACCAGGTGCCTAATTCAACTGAAGCTGATAGTTGAGATAATCCGGTCATTTCAAGAAGCATCCAAATCATACAAAACTACTATAACAATAAACCATGCAATAAATTACATCAAGGTGAAATACCTCACCTTACCAGGACCAAGAAAACCAACTCCATATTTAATTGAACTAAATTACATACTTCTATGATGGAAGCCATGTCTTTGTTCCATGCTACAACCTCTCTACCGAAGCTTCATGCATATAAATACACAATTGATTCATACCTACTCCTTTTCTTTGTCTAGATCTGCAATCCAAAAACATGCATGTCTTTGTTAAAACACAAAGCACTACAAAACTACAATAAAGCCATACCTATATAACCAAATCTGCAATCTGACCACCATGCTTGTGCCTCCAAGAACTAGGAAACCTCAGAAAAGAAGATACATTCCATGAATCTCTCCATTTCTTCAGATTTATGATTTTTTAAAACCTAGGCTCCCTAGTAACTAACCACAGTCACCCTACCAATGCCATTTTCCACTTAACTAACGCCGGTCACTATAATTTCTCCAGCTGAACCTCACATTTTTAGCTTCCACTTGAGATTCAATCTCAATAATACCATTAACAATATAATTAAGTAAACCCTTACTCGAAATAACCAAGCTAACTAAGCTCGATACAGTTTTTGGTATTAGATAAGACAAAAATCTAGGATCTAATACTAGTTTTCGAGGATGGATCTATGTGGAAACATTTGCAACTATAGAATATCAAATCCAAAACATGTAAATACAGATCTAATAATCCCCACAAAATATACAATAGTGGAAGTATAAACAAGAATAATACAAATCTCACAAAAGTATACAACATGTACCATGGTTCAACCAATGGGGCTATGTCCACCAAAGATAGAGATGTCATATATAAAATATAACAAGAGATTACAAACAAAATCTTATGCACAAGAGTACATGTATCTCTACATGAGTATCTCTTCCTCCCAGATCTCTAGCCATATTTTCTTGAGTACACTAAACCATGCCTCCATATCACCATCCGTGTCTCCTTCAAATCTCTAACTGGATCTACCTGAGTGCACTAAAACCGTGCCTCGAAACACCACTAAATCTCACATACCGAAGCTACCCTACATCTCGCCACCATACAACCAAGCTCTTACTATAGCATGAATCTGCAAACAAGACCTCTAGAAGGGTCTACCAATGTGCAATCGTATGTAACCGTGCACCAAGAAATAAGTCTCTCCATCATCACTGCATCAACTTGTGCAAACATGAAGACAACTTCCTCTACAATACTAGATTCCTATGGATCAACAATACATCACGGTCTCATGGATCTATAATACAAGATCTCATAACATGTGGATCTACAAGAATGAGTAATAACAATATCTCACAACAACTCATGGATCTAACAAGAAGAAACACTAACTTCTTTGCATACTATACAAGCCATTACATGAGACTAAATAATACAAAGGAAATATAGGAGAAGATAATATCATCTTCTCACCAATAGTGTACATGTACTTTCCTTCTGTTCAGCTTCTCTCTATGAAATCTCCTATCTTCATGCAATCTTCTTTTTCTTTTTCTTCTTCTTCTTCATCCTTTCAACTAAGGAGAATTAACAGTATTCCTCTATTCTTATTCCAACCTATCTAACCCTAGTTTTCAAGCTTATATATCCATATATAAACTTATGGTATAATACTCATGCAATTACATCCTTTAAATCAGCTTTAAACCAAAATCTAGATAAAATATCGAGATCAAATAAAACATTCTACACATAGGTAACCGGCACCGATTACACTGACCGAGTGTCGATTACCATGACCAACGCCAAGTTCGAGTAAACCAATAAGGTGTAAATCATGTTAATCGTGAAGTAATTCAGCTCCACAACCCTAAAAATCTCCCACTTTGAGATAAATTTCTAAACTTGTACGTATACTTGTACATCACCGTCCTCTACATACCGTGAAGACCATCTACAACATGCGAGATGAAACAAGTTAGAAAGAATGTGTAGGACGAATGCACTTCAAAAATCCAAATTTAATGCGGTATTATGGTGGTAGGTGGCATGGAAATAAATGTGGTAAAAAGTGAAAACTATAAATAGGGAGTTAGGGTAAGTTATTTTCACCTTGCATTTACTTTTGGAAGAGATCTTGCAAACTAGAGCATCCTTACATGAAATTTGCAAAATTCATGCATGAACTGAAAGATTTGAGACCAAAATTAGAATTGAGCACATGGATGTGTACATAAGTGGTTGTTTGGAAGGATTTCTATGGGTTTTAATGTTGTCTTGTTGAAGAAGGGGTTTCCAAGTTAGGGTTTGAGAAACTAGGGCATGCATTTAAGGAATTTATGCAGGAGGATTGAGGCTGAGGGATTGAGTAGTAAGAAAGAAAGATATAAGGAATGATTAAAAAGGTCTGACAAGGAGAATGACACCAAGGAAAGGATCAAATGTTTCATCCAAGAGGAAGGGCAAGGGCAAGGGAAAACCGGTCCACGTCGACAAGTTTAAATGAAGGATGGTATATGAAGATGCAATACCAAGATGGGGTATTATTGGGGATGGATTTGGAATTTTATGTGCAAAAAATGGTTATAAGTGATTATAACCATGGGACAGATACAACCAAGAAAGATATGGATTTGGAGCTTGTTTTCCCTAAAGGTGAATGAAAAAATGATGACAATCCACTATATGATGACTCCATGAAGAATACATTAGAGAAGGTTGGGCTTTTACAACTCTATGAGTTGCCATTTTTTTGGCAAGCCTAAGAGATTATACTAGTGGCTTATGTCACATGTACACAAATATTACTTTTACTTTACAAGAAAAAGGATGCACATAACTCCACAATTGATCTCCAAGTACACTGGACTTATCTGCACAGGAGATTCATTGGATGATGACTTGGGTGACAATGAGGATGTCAAGGAAATAACTAAGGAATTTGAGTACAAGAAGGGTAGGAGAGCCTTTGAAATTTCCAAGATCAAGGACCCAGTCATGAAGATGGCCACATGCCTGTTCACTAATTTGAATGAACTAAAACATTGGTGATGATTAGAGAATACTTGTTAGAGAACACACAAGGATTCCATGTGGGAGAGAAGGCCAGGATCAAGGGCACGGAGGGAGAGGAAGGACCCATGTGTGGAAGACAAGTTCAACATTCAGGACTTATTTGATTTTGAGCATGGTGACCTATTTTTAGAAGATGGCGTGCGGAACACACCAACGATGCAAATATGTGCGCGCCATGCATTGTCTATTTTGGAGGATCAGATCAAATAATTTTTCATCAAGACAAGCTAAGAATAGGATTGACACTTCATTTAACTATAAGAGGCCTATAGATAACACACTTGCATGTGTGGCTATGCCTGTGAATGACACGTGGCTATTAATAGCATGCGGCCTATTTCTGGAATAGATAAGTGGTGAAGGGAAAGTCCCCACCCTATATATATGATGTGAGGTACATAGTGGTAATATATGAGTGTGATGGATGTATGAAGATATAGAGATATACACATATGACTGAATTACTATATCAGATCCATATGCGCATTGGTATCGATTAACATTATTGTAAGGAGATTTTGTGTTTATTAATAGATGGAAGATATTGGCTAAATCTAAGTGTCATTATTGTGTGTAATCGAGTAGTGTATGTTATTGATTCAATCATGATTACTGTTTAATGTTTGTTCTGTCATAGATCTAAATGTAAAATACAATGTAGAATGATAGATTAGTTATGAATCTATGTGTTTCTTCCTTCATCATGCTAATACCCTACTACATCAACCCTAAAGAGGGACTTGGTACCTTTGCACGAGGTGAGCACTCGACTGGGATGAGTGACGTGTCAAAGCACATCTAAGGAGTTATCGGTAAATTCTAGGCTACAACATTGGTTCCATTCTTTGGGACCTCTTTTAAGTTGTTTTGAGGATGGTTCGTGATGAAAGCACGTCTTAGGTTAACTCTAGCAAGTATTGAGGAATGGATACATGATGCGGAGGAAGATTATGCAAGGTGGTTCAATGGTGGATTTGATTTTAACCCACACACTTGGGTAGAATAGAATCTATATGATAGCTTTTATGAGATATTTTTCAGCATCTTTCCAATAGAACTATACTAGTGGCATACTACTTATGCATCTTAGTGGAATTAGAGGTATCGCACACTTGTCTAGACATAGGAAGAATTTTAGGCCCATTATGATGCTGATTTGATTTGGACTCGCACTATGGATATGTGGTTTCATGGTGTTCTAAATAGTTATATTCTGGAATATACAATTTCGACATAATCTTGCACGAAGGTAGCTGAATTTCAGTTTTACGGTATCAAGAGGAGTATATTTGTGAGGTATCCTGCTTGGTAATGAAGATCTTAATGGTAACTTTGAACTGGAGAGTAAACCAATGGCTAACTAAACTTCACCATCCATGAGGGTAGGAACAAGTTTTGTAACACCCTGAACTGTTGTTACTTCCTCCTGAGCATACAAGTGTTGATATGTGATTTCTTGTAAAAGGATGTGTTCCTCGATTTAGAAATCATGCTTGATATGTACTGTATTTTCTTTGCAGATCTTTGACTGAGTCAGAATATGTTTAGACTCTTTTATCTATTTCATTTTGCATCTGAGTTTAATCTGATCTCGGAATGAATTATAGAGTTATCCATCTTTAAGATCTAATCTTGGATCAGTGGAATTGATCCAAGTATTGCTCTAAGTCTGTTCGTGATGAATTAAAAATTACAGACCTTGAACAGGTTGCAAGGTCTAGAAGCATTTAATAAGCTAGTCAGGAGTATGACTCAGGCTGATCAAGTGAAATGAATTGGTTCCCGATATGGAAGTATATCTGGAAGGTCTCGATTGTGGACCAGGTAATAATTCGGTTACATACGATTCTGCAGCCTAAGGCAGAACAGGAGCTAACCCTGTTCAAGAAGGTATGATGTAGGTCTTTTTCTGAGTGTACGGAATGTAGACCTAACTGGAATTATTAATGGTTAGTAACCTAAAACTAAACCTAACCTAGGGGTTAGATTAGTGTTAATCTAACCTAGACCTAGGCTAAGTACTAATGTCCTAAGTTAGTAGCTATGTTATGGAAGTTAGATTAGGTGTTATCCTAAATTCTAACCTAAGATACTAACCTAACTATGAGCAAGAATGTAAAGGGGCCTATGGAGGGGTGCGAACCATGGGCGGCATTTTCTATGGGATTAAATGCTAAGGATATGTATGAAGGACAGGTCATGGTGGAGGTTTTAGCAACAGCTAACCTAAGCCGACGTGGCAGGTCGCCAAAACTGGAAATGGACTTGAGATTTCATTTGTCTGTCGCCAACTTTGGCGGTCGGTGGCAGTGGAGTTTGAGCGGGAAAGTTGGTGTAAATGCATTCAATGCGCTCGGTAGTCGAGCTCGGAACTCGCGTGAAGGCATGCAAACTGGGAAGTTGTTGGTTTGTTTGGCTTATCGCGATTTTCGGTTTTCCTTCTGCCTGTTCACTGGTTCTTCGCACCAGTCTTCTTTGAGTTGCATGGCGAGTATGAGGGTATCTAGCTCTTTTCTCTGGCAAGGAAAATATATATGTCATGGAGATAACAAAATTTTGTTGATCGCTCTAACTTGGAAAAGGAAAAGGAAGTCTGAGCTCTTCCAGTGGTCTGCTTCGGAATTTTGAGCAAAAATCCAGGCATGTTAGGCCCTAACCTTTAAATATCTTGTTGTCTTTCAAGTGATTTCATTAGAACAACTCTGTTCAAATGATTTATGGAAATGAATGATTTTCTATGGTGGTTTTGTGTGATTTTTGGTACTGTATCTCTTCTGGTTCAATTTTTTCAATTATCCCTTGATGGGTGTTTGTTAAATTCGAATTGTGGCTTTATTCTTCGTGTTTTCATTCTGGCTTAAATATGGGAGATATATATATGAAAAGTATGACTGCTCGGCCTGTTCGGCGAGAGTCCATAGATTATTCCTGTGATGGGTATAGGCCACTGTAATGCTTGTCGATTTTTGGTCGTCGATGCTTATTGTGGTACTGTCGGAAAAGATACTATTGAACTTTTGTGTGAATGTTCGGTCTTACTTGGGCTTCCTTGTATATTTCGTGGTGGTTGTCACAGTTGAAGGTTATAGAGTCTAGTAAGGTATCGCTATGGTAATTTAAGTTCATTATGAACGGTTGATTTGTTGTGTTTTAGTATTTCATGTGACCTTTGTGGAAATTGTGTATTTCTTGCGTTGTGGTTAAAGGATTTACCCGTTGACAGTACGCATTATGGAAATAGGTATTGTTGTATTCAAACGACTCTGTTGAGTCCATTGAATGATTCGTATTGTGGATCACTGTTGAAACTTCGTTTAAATATCTATTTGAATACTGGTAATTTGATTTTGTACTCGAGGAGTGACTGGTAACACGACCTCTGTTATTTTACCTTCGTGTTGCAAGAAATTGTGGTATATACTCTTTGGATGAAATTCTACGTTTCCTTCCTGTGCCATCTTGTGCGAAAAATATTGGTAAGGGTTCCGTTGGATTCCTTGTTTTGGAAATTCAGTATTAGAATTGGCTTATGCCACGAATTTAAATGTTGCCATTGTTGGCATGGATGGATTCATTATCTTCTTTTTTATTTTGTTTACTGTTGTTTAAACTCTGTTGAACTTATTATTTAAACAGTGTTATTGACTCAATTTAAGCCTGTTGGTTTACTATTGTTTTGACACCATTGGGTACCATGGGTATGGAAGGATATTTTGTATATCGGCCTTTGGACAGGCTAAACGGTGAATACTGTTTATGGACTTTGTTTTAAATCCTCGAATGGTATACATGTCACATTTGTTGTATGTATAAGCCCGAGTTTGAGCGGGTAATGTTCTTGACCCCGTTGGCTTTCTTCAATATCTTGACGCCATGAGTTATGGATTATGTAAAGAAGGTTGTAAACACATACTTTCAGATTCGATTGCGTTCGTAAGTGGCTTCGTTGTCCCATGTTATGCTTCCATCCCGATTTTACTCCTTTTGGCAGACCGTACATGGTGCGTGGTTTTCGTTTTAAGATCTCTTTGCTTAGTTATGGGTAAATGTCATGGCTTAATGTTTTCGAGCCTCTTGTCGATTGTGACAACAAAGGAGATCCTCGAATTTGACCTTGGGTCTAAAGCCTTCGCAGTAAGAATGGCTTGAGCAACAGTGTAGGTTGTTATTGGGATTGAAGACGTAATATGTTTTCTTCGCATTGTTATCCATTCTTGTGTATGTTTGAATTTGGAGTTGTGGTTTGTGCAAAGCGGTAACTTGGTGTGTTATCTTCTTGTCCGTCGCTTCTTGTGAAAGGTCACTCTGAGTCTGCCTGATAGATAGACATCATTGTTTGGCATGGGGGCTACCGACTGTAGTTGTTTAATTAAAGGTTTAAATAATACAGTGTGCTGTTGACGTCCCGACTGATTTATTGCTGTGTTCTATTTTGTTAATAAAATAGTGATTCTTCTTGTGGCTTGTCGGACTTGTTCGTATACTTACCAGATGAATGTTTTCCATATGTGGAGACGGTACAGTAGTGAACTTATGTGGAAGGAAGTGTGAATGTTTGGTTTCCTTCTCTTCTATTACTTTAATACATGTTGATATCTGTATTAGTAGGAGCTATTTTAACATATTGATGTACTCAAGAGTTGTTATGATATTTCCTTTTCGGATGAATGGAACGATCTGTCCAATGTTGCTGATCTTGGATTAAAGATAATTGTTTGGATACTTTCGTTCTTTGATTCTTAATACTTGATGAAATATTTGAGAAATGTTTAGGACTATTCTGTAACAATGATAGAGTTACACGTTTGTAGTCATTTTGTATTACAAGGGCATAGTCTGAATATGTTTACTTGTTTGGTTAATGGAACTCATTTAAACAGGGTGTTTAATGAAAACAATTGACGGATTGCAATTGTTTTAAAAGTTAGTGCTTATCATGGTCAGTTCATCGAACTGACTCATGTTGACTATTTTGCGCAGATGGTTGCCGTAAGTGGTAAAAGCAATGCAGATCTGACAGGATGATCAGATTGTTTAATTTGATTTATAAGAATTACAGCTTGATTTTCTAAATGTACTATATGTGGAAAGATGTTTCTTTTCCGTTAAGCATTGTATCAAGTATGCTGCTTGCATAAAATGTAATTGTATAGTTCTGAAGGAATAAAAATAAGTATTGATACTTATGTGTTGTATTCTTAATTCTGATAGTTGACCTTCTTCGGTTTATATACCAGAGTGGCAATGTTATCTTTGTGTAATTGGATGCTTTTGTGATTGACAATGAAAGCTTAAAGAAAATGTGATTGAATTCTTATGAGTGTTTAGTAGCTCTAATTTGTTCTATCGAAAGCTCAATTGAAATTTAACTCATTGTCTTTTTAAAAAAGATAGGGTTAAAACGAACCTAAACAGAACACTAATCAAGCTGAGGTAAATTACTAATCCCTAGTCCTAGTATGACAGGACAATATTAAATTGGGTTCTTAATCATTTATATCTTTATACTAATAAGTATGATATAAATTCAGTTAAGAGAACTGAAATAAACCTAATGGGGTTCAGATGGCAATCTCATATGAAGGTAATGAGATAATGTCCAATTCTGTTGTTTTAGAATCATGTGTATTCTAATGACTCCTTGATGAGAGCTTGACCTTAATACCTCTACCATGTAATGGGTTTTATTGAGGAAGGTCGTCTTAAGACGAAGAATCCAGGGATTGGGAAAGGCTAACCTATGGGGAAAGTCTTTAAAGTAATTTAAAACTCAACATGCGTAACGCATATTATTAAGTAGATCTTTTCGAGGCGGATTTAAAGGTTGATGACACAAGTCAACTGCAGGGTTGTACCTCCGAGAAGATTAGGATCTTCTCAAAGTTACAACAATGCAGGTGACTTATGGCGACACCCTTTGCATTGATCGCTAAGATTTACACTTTGATCTCAACGAGTTACTCAGGGACCAATTAGGAATGTGGCCATGTTATAAGGCTGCCTAGGAGGTTCGGGGTATCTTGACACACTAGTCTAACTGCAGGGTTAAACCAGTATGTCACCGTATCCCTAATCCTCGTGGGCATCCATATAACATTATCACCTTGTTAATCTGTCTCCGAGTGATTATGTTGTGAAAGGAAAGACTGATGACTGTAGTCGTGTAAGACATTCTATATAACATAAGAATGGGGTGAAGGACATATTCCAGATTGACGAGTATGCCATTAAGGAATACGAGACATAAACAGTATGTTTCAAATCTTTGGCCAAAGTATCGCAAGCTGCTGATTGCGTTGTCCTAATTCACCTAGTCTAAGGGATGAGATGCCGATGAATAATGGTAACAATTATTCATTAGGTTCCTGGACAAAGCATTCGAATCCCGAGAATAGGGAAGAGAGCCACAGGAGTGAAGTGTTAAATAATAATGCCAACTCATATTACTCATGAATAGATCGGTAGATAACCGAGTCATGAAATGAATAGATCGGAGGTACTCCGAGTCATTACAGCTGCATATGGTTATCTGTTAATGAATGGTTATTTGATTTGTGAGTTCTAAATTATGTATTTAGAACCAGGATGCATTTATCAAAAAAAATTGACTTGTTCTATTGTCTAAAATGAGGATGTTACAAGTTTGGTGAAATATGGAAGACCTAGTGGCAGACATGAAGAGAGAGGAAAGGTGGCTTAAGTTTAATGAGGTGCATGAGAGGGAGATAGAGAAGCAACGTTATGTTGCAAAAAATATGGCATTGAGGAGAGAGATGGCTTTTGAAGGATTTATAGCTCACATATAATACGTGTAGCTAGAGCATCAGGAACTCCCCCATCTTGGAAAACATGACAAAGATCCCCCTTGGCCTCACACAGAAGTGCATCAATAGAGACTACCTAGACCATGGGCGCACATCTTAATCCACCTGGTGACCTAGCCCTTGCACTTGGTTTTCTAGTATCTAGTATGACAAGTAACTAGAAAGCTAATTTGGGAAGTAGGAGAATAGGAGTAAGTCAGGGAGCAAGTACATCAATGGCATGACAAATGACTTCAATGATATTTGGAGGAACATCTTTAGGAACATCATCCACACAAAATGTGAGCGTGTAGAATGTTGGATTCACCTTTGGAAGTGGAACTACCTCAGATCGTAGGGGTTCTAAGATAGTACTACATTGTTAGAGCATATGGGAGTACATCTATATGTAATATTCCCAGTATAGGTGGAGGATCAAGAGGTATATGTGGTTCTAGTTCTGGTGGATCTAGTGGTTCTGGAG
This sequence comes from Taxus wallichiana var. yunnanensis, assembly GCA_018340775.1. Lineage (NCBI taxonomy): Eukaryota > Viridiplantae > Streptophyta > Pinopsida > Cupressales > Taxaceae > Taxus > Taxus wallichiana. The sequence continues at coordinate 42,098,787 of CM031233.1, read as the reverse complement.
GTAGAGGGAACACAGGAGGTTTTGGATTAGGTGGTCAAGGTCCGTAACAACCACAAAATATTTATATGGAGATGTCTCTTCATCTCCTAGAGTATAGAGGTATAGAGGATGCTACTAAACATGTGCATATGTGTGAAATATTATGGTGAGCTAAGGGGATCACAGCACTACTGAGTGTAAGGCAAGTCAATTTTCTACTACATTATAGGGATGTGCACACAATCTGGTATAGGAAGTTTGACCCTAATCAAACTTGTGTGGATTATGTAGTATTGAAATATGCTTTCTTGAAAGAGTTCCATATCCTTGAGTTTGAGCAGAAGAGTATTAGTGCACTCAAGGATATCAAGCAAGGCACTACTGAGAGTGTACGTGAGTATGATGCTCATTTTAAGACACTTCTATCTAATCTATCTTATGATATTCACACTAGCTAGCATGCACAATGGTTTGTTGGAGGATTGATTACACCATTTAGAGGGGTGTTGTCACATAAGACATACACTGATCCGCATGAAGCACTGGAAGTAGCTTTGCATGTTAAGGTAGTTGGGAGCATTGACACTGGCATTAGTCCATTCTTAGAGGCACAAATTACAGCTATGAAAAAGTAGTTAGAGAAGCTATCAACAAATTCAGCCCATGAAACACACTCAGAATTTAATGTAAGGATTGTTATGTGGAAGGTCACACCAAGGATAGTTACCCTCATATATCTCGTACGCTCATTACTATTGGATTGTGAGATCTGTCATTTGAATCATGATGCTACTCATTGTCCTTTTTACGTAACACAATAAGGAAGAATGTATCTTGCTTTTGTAAGATTTACAGTCCACAACCCATGATACTAAGGATTGTTAGTTGATTTGTCAAATCTAGGATGCTACCACACCTACTTCATCTTCCTTGCCTAAACCTATTACTACCTTAGGGGTCATCCCAACAGCCAACCTTACTCATACACCCATCAAATTAGACTCAGCCACATCCTCCAAAACTAACACAAAACCTAATCCGCCCCCAAAAAGAAGAACCAATCCCATATATCTCATACCACAACCTCACCAATCACATCTTCATCACCTTCACCCCTTCCACCCATCTTAGGACCTCTCCCTTCCAAAGATAGTTGAGAAACCTCCACTCACACCGTAAACTAAAAACACATCAGCCCATTCTTCCTAGACCTCTAACATACCCAAGCACCTGACATGACTTCCGCCCACACCTGCAACATCTTTACCATCCATACCTCCAATACCATCGATAACTTCTTCACAACCCATGACACTTCAATCTCTTTCCCTCACACCTCCTACATGACCTGCGCCATCCACCTTCACAACACCATAGTTATCCACATGGGTAACTTTCCCTTTTCCACCATCTCGCTTTTCCCTTAAGATCTCGTTCGTCCATATCATCTTTACCAAGAAGGTGCAACCTAAAGAAAAACTCCGTTATCTTCCAATAAGGTAGTCAAACCAACCACACACCCTCTTACCAGTTCATCTACCATACCCCTACCCAAGCAAACACGACTAACACCTAAGACCACACCAACACCTAAAACCATGGCTCAACCTACTCCCCCTCATGTAAAGACCCTTCCTCTACAGTCAGCTGCACCTACACCCAAACCCACTTTCACTTCCCATTGTGATCCACTAGTGGGATCCTATGCCAAAATATTAACCAACCTCCTTGAAACTTCTGTCATCACATTACCGCCTCTCAAACCTTATGACCCTCTCAAACCCAAACCAAAGGGGTTTGACGACACCAAAATTTGCACCTACCATTGTGTGCTAGGACACGATGTAGAGAAATGTAAGGCTTTGAAAACTGTTCTTATCCTAGTTGTGTCCTCCTAAAGAAAACTTTGACGATGATGACCTTCTCGATGAGGACCTCATTTTGCAAAGCACCCATTTCCACAGCTTCTTCCCTCATTGCCTACTCATTGACCAAGACATCGACCACTCTTAGAGCCACCCCTAAGATTCAAAATTAACATGGTTTGCATCAGAGAACTTGCCAAACCACTACCTAAATGTTGTTACACCCAACTCACTTCACAAGGATTTTCTCCCCGGTAGGTTTATGCCTGTCATGTCATTATGCTACTCATCCTACGCCTTCTCCATTTACCAAATCCCTCAAATCAACATGATCCACATTGCTACTCATGCTCGGAAGGATAAAGGCAAGGAAAAGGAAACCGACCCACCAAATAACCCTACACCCAACATACCTTCGCACCCACACCTAAAATCACTATCTGCATGACCCCACATATGCTATTTCTAATGGGGTTAAAAATCACATGATGTTCAAATAACTACACCAATCCCCCTCAAAATGTCTCTCAGTATGACCTCATCTAAGACTTGGAATCCCATAACCAAGATCTCATGGAGGTTCTTTAGTCTATTAAGGTCTTAGCTAATGACCCTATACCTATGGCATCCATTATTACACCCCATCATGTAGCCTCTCTCACCAAATTACCACCTTCATCTATGCCTCCACCTACTCACCAAGTAGCCACACTCAGCTTCTCAGATGAAGAGATCACACCTCACTAAACCAATGACCCGAGATCCAGATCTCTTCATCTCTGTCCACATTGATGATATACGTGTATAATGTGTTATGATCGATGGGGGCCCTAGCATTAATATCATCTCTTACCATGCATTTTACCAAATGTGCATACCCAACAATTACATGTACAAACATCCCGTCATTTTGCATTCATTCAATGATGCTATCACTTCTACACTTGACATTTTTATCCTCCATTTCCACATGGGGCCTCATACTGTTCTAGAATTATTTTACATCTTGGAGGGGGAATTTCAGTATAACTCTGTTGCTTGGTAGACCATGGATTCGTGTCATGGGTTGTGTTCCTTCCACTTTGCATCATTTTATAAAGTTTGAGCATGAAGGACACACCTATACCATTCGGACGAACCATCACCCTTCAAAACCTGCAACATGCTTTACCAACCCAATGATGTGTTTATACCCATTAAAGCATCTACCTCCACAACCACTACCTCTTCACCTACACCTCCACTCACTAGTTCTTCCACTACCTCAACCGCACCTACATCCTCCATTCCTACCACTGCCACAACCTCCATGGCAGAACCGTCAGCCTCCCAATCAGTTGTCTCTACCTCCAATTCAACCTCTAACACATTGTCTTTCCTAACTACGTGCATATAGACCACCGATCCCTTAGAAGGCATTTTTCAATGCCTCACTCTGGGGGAGTATCGTTTATATAGTGTTAACACATTCCTTACTCCACAAGAGTATGTAAGTCTTCACAAACACCCTAGCTATGATAACCACATAGAGAGAACCTCCTTTATGGTCCTCCCACCTTAGCACCAATCTCACCTATGGGGGACTTGATGCTACCAATTATACACACCGAACCACCATAAAAACCCATCCATTTTTCTTGACCTCCAGTCACTCGCTAATTGCCATTTTTCCCACACCTTCCTACACCGATGTGCATGGAAGGGTTTTGGTTTTGGCTTTTATGAGGAAGGCCACCACACTATTATTCCATGTACTACCCACAAACATAACGACTGTAGTGGTATCAGCTTTTCGAACCACCGCCAAGAAGGCCTACATTAAACCCATTGAGGACATCAACCCTTCTCCACATTCTTCACTTGCTCCACCTTCGACCCCCTTTACCGACGAGTTGATGGATCCAGAATCTATTCCTCCTAACTTTTTTTTCATAAACACCATTTCTTTGGGTCCTCTCGACTTATCAATGTGAGGGCTAGGCTCCCACCTCTATTCCCTTCCTGCACTCGAAATGATCGATGATGATACACCATTGATTAACATCATTCAATGTCGGGATGATGAATCTATACTCACCCAACTTGGTGTGAAGACTCATAATTCATTAGTCGTTACCATCCGAGATGTAAACCATGTTAAATGAATCGACTATGAAATCAACATCCATACTCATGATGACCCGTACATTCTAAAGATTGGCCAATCTTTAGATAATGCTGAAAAAGAAGCCATCACTTCTTTTCTCAAAGATCATAACCACACTTTTGCTTGGTCTTACATAGAAATTCCCAATATTGACCCTACCATAGTGGTCCACAATATCGTAACCATTCCTAATGCCAAGGCCAGTAAAACAAAAGTTAAGGAAAATGCACCTCGCATTACACTTGCTTGTCAAAGAATAAATTCGAGAACCTTCTTTCTATTTCCTTCATCTTACCCATTGATTATCCCCGATGGATTTCTAACATTGTCCCTATCACTAAGGTGACAGGGGACTTTGTATTTGGATGGATTTCTTTGAATTCAACCTAACTTTCCCAAAGATGACTTTCCTCTACCTAGTATTGACCAAATGGTTGACCTTATCGCTGGTCATGAGATGCTATCACTCATGGATGGTTTCTCGGGTTATAACCAAATCTTGCTTGCCCTAGAGGATCAACACAAAACCACATTCATCACCCCTTGGAGGACCTTCTACTATCGAGTCATGCCTTTTGGCCTTAAAAATGCTATTGCCACATATTAACGGGCTATGACTTACATCTTCCATGACATCATGCATCACATATTGGAAGATTACGTGGACAATCTCTTGGCCAAATCTAAACACCTCTCTAAACACTTCGCTGTCCTAACAACTATCTTTGACCACCTCATTAAGTATTGTGTTCTCCTTCAGCCCAATAAGTGTGTCTTTGCAGTTCTCTCAAGAAAACTCCTAGGATTTATCATCTCCTTATGTGGTATAGAGGTTGATCCTACTAAAGTCAAGACCATTCTCGAAATGCCTCCACCCACTAACCTTAGGAAACTCCATAGCCTACAAGGTAAGTTGCAGTCTATTCACCATTTCATTTTGCAATTGTCTGATTGGTGTCAACCATTTCATCATCTTCTCAAGAAGGATGTCTCCTTTAAATGGGATGATAACTGCCACAAAGTTTTTGAGGCCTCAAAATAATACCTTCTCCAATCACCTGTACTCATTCCACCTAAAGACGATCAACCCTTCTACCTATACATCTTAGTTCTCGATCATTCCTTGGGAGCCATGCTCGCTCATCACGATGAACAACACGGGGAGAAGGTGGTTTATTACATAAGCCATACTCTTTTTGACTACGAAACCCAATACACCCATGTAGAAAAACTTTTTTAGCCTTAGTTTTTTTCTCCACAAAACTACGCCATTACCTACTCAACCAAAAACCTATGTTGTGACCAACACCAACCCCCTCCACTTTATGTATGCCAAACCTTACCAAAATCAACGTGCCACACGCTGGCTTATGTTTTTGGCCGACCTCGACCTCAAATTTATCCATCAAAAGTCCATAAAGGGACAAGTTATCACCAACCAATTGGTGATGCACCTATTTCTGGGATCAACCCTCTAACTTTGACTTCCGGATGAGTCAATTGTTACCCTTTCCTAGGCACGAGCTCGCTTACCAAATGAAACTATTCTTCGATGGTTATAAGTGTCAAAGTGTGGGGTGGGGCTGGTGTTATCCTCATTTTGCTTGATGGCAAAACCATGCCTTTGTCTTTCAAACTTGATTTTAATTGTACAAAAATATTTCCTAATACGAAGAACTCATATTAGGTATCCAAGCTGCCTATGCCTTAGGTGTTAAGTCAATCAACATCTTTGGTGATTCTCGAATTGGTCATAAACCAAGTCAATGGTATATACCAAGAGTGTTGTAACAAGATACTTTAAAAGTATAAACATCATGTGGCCATACTTTTGACCACCTTCAACTGCTATAACCTTCAAACCATCTCCGTTCAACCAACAAATTTACTGAGATACCATGGTCTACTTGGCCTCTCAAATCCCCGCTTCACCCATCGATTCTAAAATAATTTTCACTGTACAAAGACTCCAATCACCCTCTTATTTACCTTGTGAAGTTTACTCCATCGGAACCACTGCTCCCAACCCAAGTGACCTTTGGCATAAACAATACTTAGACTATCTTTCCCTCTCCATCTTTCCTCCCGACCTCACTCATAATGGACAACATTCCTTTCTTAAAAAGGTTTCTTGTTACATTGTCATAGTGGCCTCATCTATAAGAGTAGCTTCGATGGTATTCTCTTACGATGCCTTATGAGTTTTAAAATTCCTTATACCATTAAAGAATTTCATGATGGCATATGTGGAGGTCACTTAAATGGCCTTGTTGTTGCTAAGTGTATTCTTCGCCTAGGCTATTACTAGCCGACCCTCAACCATGATTGTTGTGAATACGTCAAACATGGTGTAAAATGCCAACAACATGCCAACCTTCATCATACACCCAGTCATGCCTTACAGGTATCCTGTGACCTTTGGCCCTTATCTCAATGGGGTTTGGATCTCATTAGAGAGATCACCCCCATTCTTCATAATGAAATCAATGGATCATTACCGCTACCAAATATTACACCAAATGGGTTAAAGCCATACCTCTCATCTCCACAAAAGTTGAGAAAATATTTGAGTTCATCAACCATCACATTATTTTTTGCTTTGGTGTTCCGCATCGCATCATCAGCGATAACGAAAAGCAATTCAAAAATAAAACCTTCGAGAAACTTTTTGATGCCTTCAAAGATTCAATTTCGCTTTCTCATCACCTTATTACACACAAACCAATGGCAAGACCAAATCCACTAATAAAACCTTAAACAAAATTCTCATGAAAGTGGTTAATGATTTGGGAAGGACGGCATACGCACATTCCTTTCACCTGTGGGCATACCTGCACTAGTATCCGCACTTCCACTCTTGCCACACCCTTTTCTCGGTCTACGGTATAGAGGCCTGTCATGCCTCTTGAAGTCCAGATTCCCTCACTCTGCATTTATCTCCATGACATGCTCAACGATGATGAATTTTTTCAATACCATTTAGCACATCTTGAGTTATTAGATGAACATTGTCTTAATGCTCTTAACCATCTTCAAGTTTACCAAAAACGTATCAAATGTGCCTATGAAAAATGTGTCCATGAACGAACCTTCCAAGTCGGTGACCTTTTCTTGAAAGAAAATCAACATGTAACCAAAGAAGAAAAAAAAGTAAACGGGGCAAATTTGCTCCTAATTGGCTTGGACCATACATTATGACTCATACTTATGGATTGAGGGTTTATCATTTATCTTCATTAGATGGTAAACTTGAACTTGAGCCCTCAACGCCTTCCATCTTCGACCATTCTCATTGTTGAATTTTAGTCCTACCTCACTTCTACCTCTTTCCATGCTCGTCGCTTGAGAACTATCCACTTCCTATGCCATCACCAATGATTAAACAAGAATCATGTGCATACTTGTCACTTTTTTATCATCTCTTAAATATGTGTACCATAGCATCTTTGTACATGGCATGATTCTCATGGATACTTTTCATCTGCTTTTAGATGAGATCCCATGGTCATTTCACCTTGTTTTTGCACAAGAATCCAATTCTTCACATTAGTCTTGTCCATGACTCAAAATCCTTCACATGGGAATCAACTCCTTGAGTCAAACTTCCAATAAAAAGATGACTCCCTCAAAAGGACATCTTTCTCTCTACACCACTACTATAAATAGACTTCTCCCTTAAAGGACAACTATGTAAAGCACTTTAAAAAAAATAGAGAGAAAAGAATCTGAAGCTTCCCACATCGATTAGCTTTGCAAAGACCTCAAGGAGTTAATTTCCTCCTCCCATATAGACTTCCCACATCGATCAGTCTATCTCAAATACATGTCAAACAGAAAAAATTTTCATCATGGACTTTCCCATCGTGATCTTGGATCTCTCACCAAAAAGCATGCTACCAAATACCATATAACACTAATCACTTTTCCCCTCTCACCATTTGTACTTTCATTTCCTACCGCCTCAAGGGACCTGCTGAAATTGTGACCTTTGGTGATCATGTGACTACTCTTCACCTTTTGAATAATCAATCATGTAATGTCTTTAGGGTCTTACGTTCATCAGCCTATCCAAGGTATGACCTACTCATTATGATCTTTACCAATTAGGTGGCTCCCTCGCCTCCTCTTGTGTAACACCCTTGACAACTGATATATTCCTCTTTTGCATTCAAGTGTTGACATGTGATTTTCTAGATAAAGATGTGTTCTTTTGACTATGAAGATCATGCTTGATAAGGATAAATATTTTCTATTCTTAAAATCATTAGACTAAAATTATATGGTTGTCAAGAATTCATTTTCACTTTGGAAAGATGAGCTACAATCTGGTTTTAAGATTTGTAGACTTATTTCTTCTTTTGACTCATCCTTGGATCAATTTCAGTGATCCAAGGAAATTTTTAATTCTTCTTCATAGATCGAATGGTAAAATTAGCATTCAGCAGTTTAAGGAACATAAAAGACTGAATTTTGCATGTACTAATTCTCTTTCTTATTACAACGTGTTTTTGTTCAGTTGTATGTTTGTGCCCGGGTCTTTGGTGATTTATCTTAGTGGGACATTAAGGACTTAAACAAAATTTTATTCTATGTGGAGAAATTTGGAGTCCTAAAAATCTAAAGACTATTCTAATGGTAACCTAAGTTAGGTAAGAACAATTATGTTCTAGCTATGTTGATTTATTGGAATTTTGTCCTAACCTAAGCCTCTTATTCTTATTGTGGGGTTGGCATCCTAACCTAAGCATTATGCTAAGAAAATAAGGGAAGAGTTACTAAGGGGATACTAAGATATTTTAGCTACTACCTAATACTAAAGGGTTGTGATTTGAACCTAACCTAAGGTGGGAATTCTAATGGCTAATGTTCTAAGGCCTATGTTGGTAATTGTTAAATTAACCTAAGTTCTATTTGAATCTAACCTAAACTAAAGGGAACTTAAAGGGGTCGCATGACATAAAGGTGATGGTTCTAATGGAATTTAAATGATTTGAAAGGGGTTTAAATGAAGAAGTACTACTAGATTTGGCAGAGGGCCAGTGGACTTAGTGGAGGCCTACGTGGAAACTCCACTAACAGATGGAATTGTATTTTTGTGTTGATTTGGCATTCACCATATTTAGGAGGCGGTGACAAGGAAATATAAGCAGGAATTTTGGATTGAATGGCATTTATGGAATTTATGAGCCTCGATCTTCACGTGCAAACCATCTTGGAAAACATAGGAGACAGGATTGTAGGAGGTTATTTGGTTTTTCTTGCATGGAAGATTTCACTCTGCATGGAGCTAACTGGTTCTTTTTGGTTTTTTCGGCCTAATTTTGATCGAAGGAAATTATTTGAGGTGAAGGAGGAAGAGATGTTTGATTTTGATCTATCTTGGAGGAGAAAAAGAGTTGGAAGCTCAGCTGGAAGTCTCCTTCGATTTGGTGGAAGCACTATCAGGCATGATAGGCTCTAACTATTAAAATTCTTTGCGTTCTTCTAAATGATTCATTAGAACAACTCTACTCTCATGAGATTCTTATTTTCTTTCCTGTCTAGTTATTTTGCTTGCTGGGTTTTATGGATCCTTGTATGTTTGATTTGAATCCATGGAAAAATGGTATTGTTTGGAAATTGGCTTCTACGTGCTAAGTTTTATGACTGCATGCAAGTAAAAATGGTATTAAGATTTGTTACGTATCTCGTTTTACTCTCTAGATATTGTATTCGATGGTTATGTGAATCGAACTAAATTTCGTGACAATAAAGGCATATGAGCTTAGGGAAACTTGGGTTCTATTTTTTTATTACGGGTTGCAATCTTTGGATGTAGAATCAAGTTGAGACTTTGTGTTTTGTTTAAGCTTGTATTGGAACTTCGCTTTGCTTAGAACAAGTGTTTAGAAAACTTGTGCTTGTTGAACTGTTGCTTAGAGTTCATTTTTAGCATTGTACACACATTATCTTGTTAGTATAGTTTTGAATGTTTGTTTTTGAAGCTTAGGTTCATCTCACGTACTTTTTAACACGAGTGTCTTGAACTTGTATTTGGGTCGATTTATTTGAACTTGTCCTGGTATTTCATATTGGCTTATTCTTTATTAATGATTGAGTTATAGCTCTTTACTGGAGCGAATACTCACCAAGGAACTATGTGGGAACTTATTTGAGTCATTTAAATCTCTCTTTTGAACTTTGGAACTAAAAACATCTTAAGGAATGTTGACCTTATATTATGTTTTTGATGTATCAACTTCTTGAGATAGTATGAGCATGGGAATTTGAGGAAGTGTTATCTCCCCACTTTTGGAAGAAACTCACGTTTGGGTTGACTGTATTAATTTGTACTAAGGCACCACTGTCGTAATTTCATGGTTGTGAAGTTCTGTCTTAATGTTCCGTTCTTGTTGCTTTGGAATTTAAGACCGAGACAACTTTTGTATTGGGTGTTTTGGATTCTAGCTCTCCCTCTCTTTTGTCTCTTTGACTAAATCAGGTCTTAGTAGTAGATTTGGGTTATTACCTTAGACATTGATATGATTAGAAAGGATCCCTTTTCTCATTCGGTTTCATTGAGTTTGATTCCTTTGAATCGCGAATGGTTTACTCTTTGTATTATTTGGTGAAGCATTTGTGAGACTTCAATCTTGGGTTCGTGGCTAACTCTGAACCTTATCGTTATTGTTTTGAGATGCTATTCTCAACTGAAATAGTGAACAGACCTTGGCTTCTCTTTGAGAAAGAAAATATATATATGTGTGTGTGTGTGTGTATTCTTTTGTGAATGGTATATTGATTCGGGTCTGCAGTGTGTTTTCATCTTGAATTAGTTTGAAACAGAACTTCTTGTTTAGTTGAAATGATACGATTTATCATTGGTTCTCTTTTATTTGAGTTACTATCCTTCTGTCCCTAGATATGCTCGTAGTTTGAACTTTTTATACTCGAATCTCTTTCGAGATGGAGATTTCTTTTGATCTGTTGGTCTACCTTGTTGAACCATTGATAAAATAATGTTGAGAATTAGTAGCCAAGAGGGTTCTATTGTTAAGTAAACTTATATTTATGGGTTTGACTATTGTTTTCTAGTCTTGCCTAGTTTTTGTGGAAAAGAGTAGGTTTGTCTCTAGTACTCTTTAACTTTTATGAGGATCATGAGTAGAGATTAACTCCTCTTTGGGGCTGCTAGGTTTGTAAACATTGTTTTTTGTTATTTGATTGATAAATTCTAACATGAAGAGTTGGAATTGGAATTGTAGATGGACTGTTCTAGTTTTCCTTACCTTCTTGTTTGGTTATGGAATTATGTTGATGTATATTCTAATGACTGAATGTGTAATATTGTTATCCTGGAAAGGAACAGGTAACTCATGTTATTATCTGGTCTATTTTCTCTGATGTTATAGGTTTGGGTTGAGTTTATAATGGTTCTTGCTTAGGATATAGATGAATCATCCCTGAAGGAACCATGTTGTATACATTTATTTTGTCTCTTAGAAAAGATAAATGTGGTATTCTATTAGGATAGAATTATGAAATAATGGGATGGCAGGTTTGGTTGTTTATTTTCTGGCCATTGATAGTATTAAAAGAATTTTAAGATCTTAGGTAGATATTGTTTATTATATTATACTTTTCTCTTTAAAGATGATCTTGAATTATTAAGTACTTCCTTTATTTTGTTATCACTTATGTTGATTATATGATGATTTAATTATCTCATTAAAGTAGTGTTGCTTTAATGATACAATTAGTGGAATGCACTTCATTTTAATGATTAGTGCTTATCATGCTCAATTCATTGAACTGACCCGTGCTAGCTATTTTTGTATATGGATGAATTAAGTGGTAAAAGAAGGCAAAAACTTATATGATGCATTGGCTGATATATGTATAATTCTTAGTAAAGAATTTTGATTCATTCTTTTGTTGTATTGTAAAGAAAATTTGTATACTTTATAGAATGAGGGTTGTTGTTATGCAGTTGCCTAAAGGGCATAGTCTTGTAAATTTTATAAGTTGTAATGATGAATTACAAGTTGTGTTTTATTTGCATGGGTTGTGAAAAATTATGTCGTACTTTTATAAAGAATATGAAAGTTCCATCATGTTGATATTCTTTATATTATGTTATGCTTATCTTGTTATCTTTGATAAAATGGATAATGGGAATTAGTTCAATTTCCCTATAATGAAGAAACTTGTTGAGTTGCATAATATGATGTGTTTATCTAAACAACTTAACATAATAAGGTGATGCATAATGAACATGCATTAAGAAATATGGACATTGGGAATGATATACCCTAATACTTAATCATGTAGAGAAAGATTCTTTCTCTCTCTCAAATGAATATAAACCTTAAAGGTTTAGAAGTATGATTACTATTTATTAGACTTCATTTATTATGAACTCTACTTTAATTAGTTATATGCGGTTGTTAAACCTTTCTAAAAGTTCAAGAACATTTAAAAAGAAACTTATGATATCGCTGTCCTGTTTTGGTCAATTGTTGGTTTAACTATGAAAATGAACATTAAAAGAAGCCATAAGTTTAAAAATTTCTTTAATACTCGATTGATATAAGTATACAATAAGAACTTATGGAGTGTTGGATTAGGGTTTAACAAGGTTGCTGTAGTCAAGACATAATCCAAATGAACAACGTATTAACAATCTCCTTGGGGTATGTACATATCGATGAGGTAGTTTCTGTAGGATGTTGTCACATGCCAACTACAGGGCTGTACTTTCAAGAAGACTTGGGTCTTCTCGAGAATACAACATTGTAGTTGACATGTGGCATCACCCTTCTGCATTGATCATCAAGATGTACACACAATAAGAACTCAGACTTGAACTTAGTTTCTCTCTAGGTCAATGTTAGCATAATTTAGCATAGGCATATTTATTGCATTTTATTGCATTGTCTTTTATTTAATAATGTGTAACATGTGCACTCTAGTCTAGTGACTTGCATTCAATATTGTTATGTTGGATAACATTCAATATTGGTATTAGTAAGTAATTACATGTGCATGTGAGATGGTTCTTATCATCTCGTAGTTGGTGTTTGCTAGGGTGTCATGTCTATCCATATGAGGCTGTCTAATATCTATAAATATTATAGCTCTTGCATTGTAATGTAATCTGATTTCATGATCAATAATATTTGTGAGGCTTTCGTCCCTCTTTGGTCATTGCAATCTTATTCTATTCTATCATTTGGTATCTAAGCTATACCATTATTGTCATTTGGTATCGAGCGTGTTCTATCAAAACAAGGTTGAAGAGGAGCACTATTGGAGAGGATTCATTGGAGAAGAAGATCGCATCAAAGGAGAGCCATTAAAGCACCATGACCTCCATTCCTCCCAAGCATCCATCAACTAAAATTTGACCTATCCACTTATTTGGAAGGTAAATTTTTTTATTAGTCATTGGCATAGCCAATTGATCTAATATATTGGTGGAATATTTCAGATTTGGAGATCTTTAAAAAAGGAGAAAGATCTTGGAAAAATTGCAGATCTAAAAAAAAAAAAAGATTTGTGAAAAAAAAAGATCTTAAAATAAAAAAATAAAAAAGAGAGAGATCTTGAAAAACATTGCAGATCAAAAGAAAAAAAAAAAGATCAGATCAAAAAAAAAAAAATCAGATTTGAAAGTGGAGGTGTGAAGAATTTCTAGAGCAAAGGTTGAAGCAATCCGTCACAACAAAATTCCAGCGAGATAGCTCTTAGAAAAAAGGATGTAACTTTTTCATACAATATCGGATTGATGTGATTTTTTTGTTGGAAAGATAAGAAAGAGGCGCACAACTTTGTAGTTTACATAATCTTCAGATTCGGCCTCTACATGTGACGAAAAGTTTGTACAAGTCGGATCATTTTTTTCCGAAAAAAATTAGATCTAGCTGGTAAATTGGTAAGATCTCAAAAACTAAGATTTTGATTCTTCTGAAATTTTTTGGGTTTCAAGAAAAATATTGTATGATGCTGCTGTCAAAATTTTAGAAAAACCCAGATCACGGTTTGTGAGAAAAGGTGAAAACAATATTCAGATTGTTTGTTTGGATCTTGGGAACAAACAGGTCAGCGGTTCAATTCCCACTCTCTCCATATTTTTCTTAAATTATTTTTTTAGAAAATTTGGAGAAATTAATAAATTTTGAGAGATTTCCAAATTTAGAAGCTCACCAAACACATTTAGAGCCACTTAGTTAAATTTAGCGGAAAAACACCTATTGGGGGTAAAAAAATTTTTGGCCTAAATTGTGTATTTTGTGATTCTAAACCCTTTTTTGTAAAGAGGGGGGACACAAAAACTTCATTTCGATGTACTTTTGGAGCATTTTGTACTAATATTGGTGCATAAAGTGAAAAAAAAGGGTACAAATTTTTTATTTTATGTTTGGTTCTATCACACGAGATCTTTGATCTCATAGCAATTTCGGTATATACGGTGCCTCTGGGAAGCGCTTACGGGTGATGCCGTCACGACTACTACTGCACTTAATGCCTAACACAGCTGCCTAAATGTCGTCTGGGCATCAACCCTATAAAATTGATGGGGAGTAATAAGGACACAATACACACACATTTGAGCCCTCCCATCTGCGTTTGTGCTTGCACAAACCCCTCTTCGTACTATCTAAGTACCACGTACTAAATTCTTTCACGTGCGTTAACACCTCTTTCCGCATCTTGTGGTATATTGAAAGGGTGATCTTCTTCCACGCACCGGCGGGTATATCGGAAGGAGCGTATATAGAAAGGTTTGGTATATCGGCTCGATAGTATATTGAGAGGAGACCATAAACCAGAGTGATAAGAGCCTTACCCTTTGTCGAAATTCGAGTTTGAAATTCAGATTGTAGAAATGGGTGCACAAGCACCAAAGTTCTTCTTGCCAGATTCACAACTGCTTAGAAGAGACAACTATGCTGCATGGAAACCGAAGATCAAGACGTTACTTGAGTTTGAAGACCTATGGACAGTTGTAGATGGAAAAACAACAAGATCACTTGATGATGGAAGACAACAAGTTCAATTTGACAGGCCAATCAAAAGGCCAAGTTGATCATCTTGTTTAGTGTAACGGACGATGTGCAGCCCCACATTAGAGATGCCACATCGGCCAAGGATGCATGGGATAAGTTGAGCACAGTCTATGAGGCAAAGAACAAGAATGCCATCCTCAACCTACTATCACAACTGCATACTCTCAAGTTCAAGCACAATGAGAAGGTTGAAGTTTTTTGAGACAAGTTGCTACTTTGAGGGCATCTCTATTGGCATTGGGAAAAGAGATAAGTGATGAAGACCTCATACCAATTGTGTTGCGAGCACTTCCTCCTTCCTATAGAATCTTTGTGACAACTATCAATATGAGTGAACACACAGTCACCTTTGAGAAGTTGGTCAATCTACTCCAACAAGAAGAGGAAATGAACAACAAAGATCATGAAGATGAGCAAGCACTATCTTCCAATCATAAAGGAAAGGGGAAATTTCAGTCCAATAACAAGAAGTCCCAACAAAATCAAAGTCAACGAGACAACACCAAGAAGTGTCCCATTTGCAATAGAGGGGGACATGACATCAAATATTGTTGGTACAATTCCTACAAAAAGGGTTCATCAAGCAATTCAAAACCCAATAACCAACAGGGTAACAATAATTCAAATAAAGGGAAGTCCAACAACAACAACAATCAAGGGCAGAAAAATGGTAATTGGCAAAGAAAACCCAAACAACAAGGGTACATTGCCGAACATGAGGATGATTCAGATGAAGGACACCACATGTATTTTGCTCAATTTGATGAAGAAACCAAGTCCACACAAGATATACGGTATGTTTACTCGGGTGCAACTCGACACATGACTAGACGTAAGGATTGGTTCTACACTTTGCTGCGTGACTCACCTAATAAGAACCATGTGTCATTAGGTGATGACTCATCATACTGATGTCAAGGGATTGGAAACATTTCACTACCTCTTGGAAAGCATGATTTGTAAAATCAAAAATGTATTGTATGTACAGGTTGACCAAGAATTTGCTATCGGTTAGTCAACTCCTTGATCACAACTTGAAGTTGGATTTTGATAGTAATAATGGAGAAAAAGTGTGCTTGATAAGAGATAAGTCAAGAGGTTCCAAGATTGTAGCAAGAGCCTCCAATGTGGGACGCATGTTCCAACTTGATTTTTTCCACAAGGATGATCAAGCTCTAGTGGCCAAAGACACACAATCTGCAGAACTATGGCATCGTAGATATGGTCACATCAGTTTTGGCTATCTCCAAACACTTCAAAAGGGCAACATGGTGAAAGGATTGCCTACACTCAAGCACAACACTGACAAGTGTCAAAATTGCCTAGTGGAAAGCAACACGAGTACCCTTCCGAGAAGAACACATATAGAGCTAAGGGAAAGCTTGATTTGGTGCACACCGATCTTTGCGGGCCCATGCAACCAAGTCATTACGGATGTCAATACTTCATGCTTTGTGTTGATGACTACTCAAGAAAGATGTGGATATATTGTCTAAGAAACAAGAGTCAAGCCTTTGAGACATTTCAAGTTCAAAGCACTTGTTGAGAATGAAGTTAGTCACAAGATCAAAACTCTGCTCGAGATCGGGGAATTCACAAGAAATGAGTTCAAGACTTACTGGAAGCTCATGGGATTCGTAGACAAATGCCTCCTACTCACACACCACAACAGAATGGTATAGTTGAGAGAAGGAATCGTACTATCATGGAAATGGTGCGATGTATGATTGATGACTTAGGTTTAACAAAGACATTTTAGGCGAGAAAGTTTGTAAGAAGCGTAGTCTATTTGTTGAGCAGAGTGCCTGATAGCTCTTGAAGGAGTGACACCTCAAGAAGCATGGTCAAATTAGAAACCATCAATTACACACCTAAGAGTATTTGGGTGTAAAGCTAGCATGCACATACCCAAGAAGAACATGAACAAGTTAGATATGAAAGTGAGAAACTGATATTCATTGGATACGGTGAAGAAGCACTTGGAGTGCAGATTATGGGATCGAAAGCAAAGAAAGTATACACAAGTAGCGATGTTGAGTTCTTTGAGAAGAAACAAGCGGATGCTCCACTCAATGACTCAACAAACATACGCAGAATACACCTCTTGTGAAGACAGAATTTGATGTTCCCCCGAAGATGAGTGATGAATTAGATGATGGTGAAAACTTGGATCCACCACAATCCAATGGAACAGCTAATAAGTTACCTAAATGGTATACTCAATTAATAAGAGATGCAAATTTGGATGAAGCACCTAGCACATCGTCCAATCTTGGACCTAGAAATTGCAGTCAAGCTCGTGAAGAGGTCAATTATGCCCTAATGAGAAGAGTTGTTGAACAGTTGAGCCATCTACGGTCAGAAGCCCTACAATCAAAAGCTTGGAAAGATGCCATGGATTTGAGTATCGATCGGTGATGAAGAACAACACATGGCAACTTGTCGACCTTCCACCGTGGAAGAAACCCATTAGATGCGAGATGGATATTCAAGACTAAGTACAAATCAGATGGGACTATTGACAAGTATAAAGCAAGGCTTGTAGCAAAGGGGTATGCACAACAAGAAGGCATTGATTATGAGGAGACATTTTCTCCCATAGCCAAGATCAAGACAATCAGGATGATCTTTGCTCTAGCTGCACAATTTGGTTGGAAAGTCCACCAAATGGATGTGAAAAGTGCCTTTCTTAATGGAGATTTGCAAGAAGAAGTCTATATGACTCAGCCAGAGGGTTATGTAATACCAGGAAAAGAGATGATGGTATGCAGACTCATAAAATCTCTATATGGCCTAAAACAGGCACCCCGGGCATGGTACATCAAAATTGATGAGCATCTCATAAGTCATGGATTCGAAAGGAATCCTTATGACCCCAATCTCTACCTCAAAAATCAAGGGGGGGAGATTGTCATTGTGGTTGTTTATGTCGACGATCTAGTCATTATAGGTAGTTCTGTGAAGATGATCGATGCAACAAAGAAGGATTTTAATCGATCGTTCGACATGATAGATCTTAGGCTCATGCACTATTGTCTTGGGTTGGAAGTATGGCAAAAAGAGAATCATATCTTTGTGTCACAGTTGAAATACACCAAGACAACACTCGAGAAATTCAGGATGATGGACTGCACTCTTATTGCTACACCTATGGAAGTGAGACTTCAATTATCTCGTTCTGATCCATCACCACCGGTGAATGCAACTCTCTATCGGCAGTTGATCGGGAGTCTCATTTACCTGACATATACTAGACCAGATATCAGCTTTGCAGTCAGCTATTTATCACGCTTCATGCAAGAACCGAAAATATGTCATTGGAAAGTAGCAAAGAGAATACTAAGATATCTAAAGGGTACATTTGACCTTGGTCTAGAGTACAAGAAGAATGACAATTTCTTCTTGATAGGATATTCAGATTCAGATCATGCAGGAAACATGGATGATAGGAAGTCAACATCAGGCTTCGTCTTCTTTATGGGATCTGGACCGATATCATGGGGAAGCAAGAAACAGAACTTTGTTTCTCGCTCTTCTACAGAAGTAGAGTATCGAGCTACAGGTGAAGCTGTTTGTGAAGCAATATGGCTACGCCGAATACTGGAAGGAATTGGTCTACCACAACAGAAATCTACTCCAGTATATGTTGATAATGAAGGAGTTCTAAAGCTTGTTCGCAATCCAGTATTTCATGAGAGAACCAAGCATATTGAAAGTACGAGTTCATTTCATACGTGAGCATGTCTTGAAGTACAACATACGGCTCCATTTCGTCCCCTACAGTGAGCAGGAAAGCGAGATGTTTTCACTAAGTCACTTACACATGACAAATTCACACTGTTCAGAGAGTTCCTCTCCACTTCATTGGAAACTATGCAAAATTAAGGGGGGGAATGTTAGCATAATTTAGCATAGGCATATTTATTGCATTTTATTGCATTGTCTTTTATTTAATAATGTGCAACATGTGCACTCTAGTCTAGTGACTTGCATTCAATATTGTTATGTTGGATAACATTCAATATTGGTATTAGTAGTAATTACATGTGCATGTGAGATGGGTCTTATTATCTCGTAGTTGGTGTCTGCTAGGGTGTCATGTCTATCCATATGAGGCTATCTAATATCTATAAATATTATATCTCTTGCATTGTAATGTATTCGATTTCATGATCAATAATATTTGTGAGGCTTCCATCCCTTTTTGGTCATTGCAATCTTATTCTATTCTATCATTTGGTATCTAAGCTATACCATTATTATCGGTCAGGATAGAAGAATATTTAGGATAGGAATTAACTCCTAATGGCTCAGTGGTACCTTGGCACATACGGTTGACTTAGGTCAACCGAGTATGCCCATTTACCCTAGGCCATTGTGAGCATCTTCCTATAATAAGTTATGTTTCTATCTAGGGCTAGGGTTAAACCTAGGACAAGTGGATTGACGGTAGTCTAGTAAAGACCAATCATGATAATAGAGGAGTGAGGTGAAGGATGTATTCCAATATGACAAGTATGCCATCTAGGAATAGTGACATACACAATATGTTGTAAATCTTTGGCCAAAGTATCACAAGCTGCTGGTTGCATTGTCCTATGTCACCAAGTTTAAAACAATGTGATATCAGATGAATATTGGTAATCAGATATTCATATATGTTCTTTAAACAAATCACTTAGTACCCGGTGTAGGGTAGAAAAACTAAGTATACAAAGTATATGATATGTAATCAATACATAAGATAACATAAATAGATCGGTAGCTTACCGAGTTATGGAATGAATAGATCAGTGGATCACCGAGTCATTACAGCTGCATATGGTTATCTATTTGAATTCAATTGGCATGGAATGTTTGAATAATGCTTTATTTAGAATAGTGAACATTATATAATTCTTTTTCTTATTTCTAAAGTCTTAAAATGGGAATGTTACATCTTGGTATTAGAGTGAAGGTTGCGGCTCTTGGACCTATTGTGTCCATAATATTATGAAACTTAAAATTTTCTTGTAATGAGAAATTGGTGAGAACATGAGGAAATGTTCTAAATAACCCTCACTTTGAGGAAGTATCAGCACAATTGCTCGGAAACTTAATGAGATCCTTGCTGCCCTGTTGGACAAAAGAGATTGTTTGGTTTTACTTGAACAACAAGTAATGGGTAATGAGGAGGAAGAAGAAGTTGATAACAATAATCAGCCACCTCTAGGGGATAATGCCAATGTGGGTGTTGATAATAACAATGTTAACATACCTGTTTGCTTTGCCCGAGAACAAAAAGGCTAGGTTAGAAATTTGAACTCACTAATGAAATAAAAAGGATAAGTACACCCAAGTTTGATGGTACCACATTAGGATATGGAGTGAGAGCGGCTCAACGAAATGGAGAAATACTTTGTAATAAGGAATTTCTCAGAAGAAACAAAGGCGATATGGGGAGCATATCATCTTTCTCACGAAGCATCTTCGTGGTGGGATAGCCGTAAGGTGAGTTGAAGATTGATGAAGCCAATATAACATTGGACATATTTAAATGTTACTTTAGACAATGGTGGCTACCACAGCTCTACTATGATAAAAACATGACTTAATTCCAGAACTTAGCTCAAGGAAAGCTAACTGTAACTGAGTATTGGGAGTGACTTACAAAAATCCTTAAGTATGCGCCTCAGTACCAAACTAATGAGAAGTTAATGATACATAAATTCATCATGGGATTGAATCCTATTATAGGGGAGAGGTGGATGTTCATAGCCCAACCACGATGGAAGGGGTTGTTGAAAAATCCATAAGGCAGGAACAAAAATTAAAAGAAATTTTTGTTCATAAGGAGGAAGTAAGGAAGAAAAATCTCAACTCCTCTTCATCATCTCTTGCACCCAAGAAAGGACCATGTAAGAAATTTGGAATGAAAAGTAAGTTTTCATCTGATACTAATAAGAAAGTAGCAACAAACAAGTTTGTTGGTAATGCACAAAACAACTTTTCTAAGAACAATAATAACGGATAGAAGTCCTATGGGGGTCAAAATGATAACTCTAAGGCTGGAAATAAACCTAGAGCCTAGGAAGGGACTTGTAGGAGGCTGTTATAACTGTGGCAAAGATCATTACACAAATCAATGTCCTTTGAATAAGGATGATCATAATCAGTAGCACAAGATACACATTGCAGTAGCTGACAAGTAGGCTGAGAAATAGGCCACACCCATAGAAGTTCGGGTAAGTTATTTGGCTTACCTATAACTATTATTTTTGATACGAGCTACTAAATGTTTTATTTCTAGTAAATTAGCATCAAAATTAAAAATAAAAGATGGAAACATGGATAAAACATAGATTGTATAGTATGGGAACAATGTTGTTCATACGGTTAGTATGTGTCTTTTTGGAGCAGTCCTTGACTTACCTAACTTTTCCACTAAGGTTGATCTTTATGTTGCACCTTTGGGGTCTTATGATGTAATCATAGGTGTTAATTGGTTAGCAGAACATAAGGATAAAGTGGACTATTTTGAAAAACACATTAGTTGTTTAGATGACCTGTAGAAAACAACAAAGATTTAGGGTGTGAAACATGAGATTTCTATTAGAAAATTGTCAGCTATGCAACTTAAAAAGGCCAAAAATAAAGGATGTACCTTATATGTAGTAAAAATTACTGAATCAATAGAAGAGAGTAGTGATATTATGGAATGATATCCGTTGTTATGAGACTTTAGTGACGTATTTCGGAAGAATTGCTAGGTCTTCCACCCAAAAGGGAATTTGATTTCATGATTAAGATCAAGCTTAGAACTGAACCTATTTCTAAAGCACCATATCAAATGACTACTATAGAACTAGTAGAGCTTAAGGCTCCGTTGCATGAACTTTTTTCTTAAGGTTTTATTAGACCAAGTGTTTCACCTTGGAGACCACCTGTAATTTTTGTGAAAAAGAAATATGTAACACTTAGATTGTGCATTGATTACAAAATGTTAAATAGGGCAAAAATCAAGAGTAGATACCCACTCTATAGGATTGATGATTTATTTTATCAGATGTGTGGAGCATTAGTATATTCTAAGATATATCTTTGTTCTGGATATCATCAATTTTGAATTAAGGATGAGGATATTCATAAAATAGCTTTCAAAACAAGGTATGGCCATTATGAGTTCACGGTTCTACCTTTTGGATTAACTAATGCACTGAAGCATTTATGAATTTAATGAATAATATCTTTCAAGAATACTTGGACAAATTTTTGCTCGTATTCTTGGACAACATTCTCATATATTCAAAAAGAATTGAGGAACACCATGAGCATTTGAAGATAGTTTTGGGAATATTAAGAAAGAGACAATTATTTGGTAAGCTATCTAAATGTTCTTTCTATGACACAGAAGTACACTATTTGGGACACATAATAAGTAAAGATGGAATTTGTAGATCCTTCAAAAATTATAGCTATAACAGAGTGGCCT
The DNA here is from genome assembly GCA_018340775.1 of Taxus wallichiana var. yunnanensis. NCBI lineage: Eukaryota > Viridiplantae > Streptophyta > Pinopsida > Cupressales > Taxaceae > Taxus > Taxus wallichiana. Next base: position 42,076,278 of record CM031233.1, on the reverse strand, counting down.
GCACCTAAGAATGTACATGAAGTTAGAAGCTTCATGGGACTTGCTGGCTACTATAGGAAATTTGTAAAAGATTTTTCTAAGATAGCTACACCAATAACTTCCTTATAGAAGAAAGATAAAAAGTTTGTTTGGAGTGAGAAATGTGAAATTGCATTTAAAACCTTGAAGGAATAGTTAACTTCAACACCTATTCTTGTAGTACCAGATCCTAATGGAGATTTTATGGTGGTAACTGATGCATCAGGTGAAGGTCTAGGAGGTATTTTGTTACAAAATGGTCATGTCATAGCTTATGAAAGTAGAAAACTAAAGTTACATGAGTTGAATTATGCTCCACATGATTTAGAGCTTGTTTCCATTGTTCATGCACTATAAGTTTTGAGACATTACACGCTTTTGAATTGAAAATTGATCACCTTGGACTGAAGTATATCTTCACTCAGCCAAATCTTAATGCAAGACAATGAAGGTGGTTAGAGTTTTTGTCCCAATATGATTTTGACATCAGTTATATTAAGGGTAAAGAAAATAGAGTGGTGGATGCTCTAAGTCATAGGAAGCACATTTCTACTCTTATAACATTAAGAACTCAGTTTAAGGATGAAGTAAAAAGTGTAATGGAATCTAAATCTTACTTTCAGCAAGTAAAAGCAACACTTGTTATAGATTCAAATGATTTGAGGTATAAAGGTTTTTGATTTGATAAAGAAGGAATCTTATGATTTGAAAACAAAGTCTATGTACCTTCGCTAAATGATTTGAGAAAGAAATTGTTAGTATAATTTCACAATTCACCTTTTTCTGGACACCCTGGCATTACAAAAATGCTTGCTGATATAAAACAACAATATTTCTGGAAAGGAATGAAAAAGGATGTTCTAGACTTTGTGACACATTTCCTTGAATGTCAATGTGTTAAGGTGGAACATATGCACCCAACCGGTTTGTTGTATCATCATAGCATACATCAGTACAAATGGCAAGTAATAAGCATGGATTTTGTACAAGGGTTACCTATGTCGAGAAATAAGCATGATAATATTTTAGTAGTTGTGGATAAACTAGCAAAAGTAACACATTTTATTCTTTGGGAATCGAAGGATGATTCTCCTATTTTGGCAAGAAGATTTGTACACAAAATTTTTAGATTACATGGAGTACCTGAGTTAATCATTTTCGATAGAGATCCTAGAATGACATCAAGATTTTGGCAAACGCTTGATGTAGCTTTAGGGATCAAGCTGAATTTTAGTTCTACGTATCATCCGAGAAATGCAGATGGATAGGTGAAAGAGTAAATCAAGTCTTAGAAGATATGTTATAGATGTATTGCATGGATCAACAAAGTATAAGTGGGAAGATTACCTTCCATTTGTTGAATTCACATACAATAATACATATCATATTTCTCTTAAGAAGGCACCTTTCGAGGAATTATATGGAAGAAAATGCGTAGAACCCTATTAGTTGGGATAACATAGAGGATAGAGAGGTAATTGGACCTGAAATTCTTCCTGAAATGGAAGAACAAGTTAAATTGATTCGTGAATGCTTGAAAGAAGAAGCGAGATAGGCAAAAGAGTTATCTTTGACTTAAAAAGAAGGTTGATAGGAAATTTGAACTGGTGAGAAATTATTTATTCGGTTAAACCGAAAAAGAGTTCTATAACTTTTGGCAAGGCTGCCAAGTTATCACCTCGTTATGTGGGACCTTTTGAGATAGTTGAAGTAATCAAACATGTATCTTATCATTTAGCATTACCTCTTGCTTTGTCACGAATGCATGATGTTTTCCATATTTCTTTACTTAAGAAATACATTTTCATATTTATCACACATGTTAAATTAGAATTCCTTGCAGGTTCAAGACCTAGGAATAATCGTGGTTAAACCCATACGAGTGCTTGAAACTCGCTTGTTGCATTTGAGAAATTGTGAGATAAGTCAATGCAAGGTCAATGGGACTAGTTTAATGAAGAAAGTGAAACTTGGGAAAATGTTGAGGATATGAAAACTTCTTTCCCATTTCTATTTGAATAGGATTGACTCTATTGAGTGATAAAAACATGTGATTTTATCTTTGTAATACAATAAGTGTGCCAGTTTTAGGTAGATATTTATTTAGTTTGAATAAACAACTATATAATGTTGATTTCTAGAACTTAATTAATGCTAATATGTTTTTAACATATGGTAAGAAAAGTAAATAGGATGATTTTTTTCCTTGATGTAACCTATTAGAAATGACATAATCATCGGGATGATGATTCTTTTAGAGAGGAAGCATGTAACACCCTCAACAAATGATATATTCCTCTTTTTCATTCAAGTGTTGACATGTGATTTTATAGATAAAGATGTGTTCTTTTGACTATTGAAGATCATGCTTGATAAGGATAAATCTTTTCTGTTCTTAAAATCATTAGACTAAAATTATATGGTTGTCAAGAATTCATTTTCACTTTGGAAAGATGAGCTGCAATCTGGTTTTAAGAGTTGCAGACTTATTTCTTCTTCTAACTCATCCTTGGATCAATTTCAGTGATCTAAGGAATGTTTCAAGTCTTCTTCATAGACTGAATGGTAAAATTGACATTCAGTAGTTTAAGGAACATAGAAGACTAAATTTTTCATGATACTAATTCTTGGTCTTGTTGCAACGTGTTTTCATTCAGTTGTATGTTTTGCCTCGGGTCTTTGGTGATTGATCTTGGTAGGACATTAAGGACTTAAGAAAAATTCAATTCTATGTGGAGAAGTTTGGAGTCCTAAAAATCTAAGGACTATCCTAATGGTAACCTAAGTTAGGTAAGAACAACTATGTTCTAGCTATGTTTATTTATTGGAATTCTTTTCTAACCTAAGCCTCTTATTCTTATTGTGGGGTTGGCATCCTAACCTAAGCGTTACGCTAAGAAAATAAGGGAAGAGTTACTAAGGGGATACTAAGCTATTTTAGCTACTACCTAATACTAAAGGGTTGTGATTTGAACCTAACCTAAGGTGGGAATTCTAATGGCTAATGTTCTAAGGCCTATGTTGGTAATTGTTAAATTAACCTAAGTTCTATTTGAATCTAACCTAAACTAAAGGGAAACTAAAGGGATTGCATAACATAAGGGTGATGGTTCTAGTGGCATTTGAATGATTTGAAAGGGGTTTAAATTAAGAATTACTACCAAATTTGGAAGAGGGCAGTGGACTTGGTGGAGACCTATGTGGAAACTCCACTAATGGATGGAATTGTATGTTTGTGTTGATTTGGCATTCGCTAGATTTAGGAGGAGGTGGCAAGGAAATATAAGCAGGAATTTTGGATTGAATGGCATTTATGAGCCTCGATCTTTGCATGCAAACCATCTTGGAAACATAAGAGGCGGGTTGTTAGGAGGTCATTTAGTTTTTCTTACGTGGTGGATTTTACTCTGCATGGAGCTAACTGGTTCTTTGAACCAGCAATTTGACTTTCACGTTAAAGGTATTTTTGGTTTCTTGACCTAATTTTGATGAAGGAAAGTATTTGAGGTGAAGGAAAAAGAGATGTTTGATTTTTGATCTGTCTTGGAGGAGAAAAAGAGTTGGAAGCTTGATTGGAATTCTCTTTCAATTTGGTGGAAGAACTATCAGGCATGATAAGCTCTAACTATTAAAATTCTTTGCGTTCTTCTAAATGAATCATTAGAACAACTTTTCTCTCATGAGATTCTTGTTTTCTTGCTTGTCTAGTTATTTTTCTTGCTAGGTTTTATGGATCCTTGTGTGTTTGATTTGAATCCATGGAAAAATGGTATTGTTTGGAAATTTTTCTATGCTAAGTTTTACAACCTACATGTAAGTAAAAATGGTATTAGAACTTGTTTTGTATCTTTGTTTTACTCTCTAGATCTTGTATTCGATGGTTATGTGCATTGAACTAACTTTCATGACAATAAAAGCATATGAGCTTAGGGAAACTTGGGTTTTGTTTTTATTGCTTCTGGGTTGCGATCTTTGGATGTAGACTCGAGTTGAAACTTTGTGTTTTGTTTAAGCTTGTGTTGGAGCTTCGCTTTGCTTAGAACCAGTGTTTAGAAAACTCGTGCTTGTTGAACTATTTCTTGGAGTTCATTTTTAGCACTGTACACGCATTATCTTGTTAGTATAGTTCTGAATGTTTGTGTTGAAGCTTAGGTTCATCTCTGTACTTTTGTTTAACACTTGAGTGTTATGGACTCATATTTGGGTCGATTCATTTGAACTGTCTGGTATTTTGTATTGGGTTATTATTTAGTAATGATTGAGTTATAGCTCTTTACTGGAGTGAATACTCACCAGGGAACTGTGTGGGAACTTGTTTGAGTCATTTAAATCTCTCTTTTGAGCTTTGGAACTGGAAACGTCTTAAGGAATGTTGAACTTCTATTATGTTTTGATTGTATCGACTTCTTGAGATAATATGAGCATGGGAATTTGAGGAAGTGTTATTTCCCCACTGTTTGGAAGAAATCTGCATCTAGTTTGTTTGTATTAGTTGTACTAAGGCACCACTATTGTAATTTCATGGTTGTGAAGTTTTTCTTAATGTTTCATTCTTGTTGCTTTGGAATTTAAGACCGAGAAAACTTATGTATTGGGCGTTTTGGATTCTAGCTCTCCCTCTCTTCTCTTTGACTAAATCGGGTCTTAGTAGTAGATTTGGGTTATTACCTTGGACATTGATATGATTAGAAAGGATCCCTTCTCTGTTCAGTTGCATTGAGTTTGATTCCTTTGAATCATGAATGGTTTACTTTTTGTATTATTTGGTGAAGCATTTGTGAGACTTCAATCTTGGGTTCGTGGCTAACTCTGAACCTTATCATTATTGTTTTGAGATGCTATTCTTGACTAAAATAGTGAACAGACCTTGGCTTCTCTTTGAGAAAGAATATATGTGTGTGTGTGTGTGTGTGTGTGTATTCTTTTGTGAATGGTATATTGATTCAGGTCTGCAGTGTGCTTTCATCCTAAATTAGTTTGAAACTGGAACTTCTTGTTTAGTTGAAACGATATGATTTATCATTGGTTCTCTTTTATTTGAGTTACTATCCTTCTGTCCCTAGATATGCTCATAGTTTGAACTTTTGTACTTGAATCTCTTTCGAGATGGAGATTTATTTTGATTTATTGGTCTACCTTGTCGAACCATTGATAAAATAATGTTGAGAATTAGTAGTCAAGAGGGTTCTATTGTTAAGTAAACTTATACTTATGGGTTTGACTATTGTTTTCTAGTCTTGCCTAGTTTTTGTGGAAAAGAGTAGGTTTGTCTCTTGTACTCTTTATCTTTTGTGAAGATCATGAGTAGAGATTAACTCCTCTTTGGGGCTGCTAGGTTTGTGAACATTGTTGTTTGTTATTTGATTGATAACTTCTAACATGAAGAGTTGGAATTGGAATTGTAGATGGACTGTTCTGGTTTTCCTTACCTTCTTGTTTGGTTATGGAATTACGTTGATGTATATTCTAATGATTGAATGTGCAATATTGTTATCCCGAGAAAGGAACAAGTAACTTATGTTATTATCTTATCTATTGTCTCGATGTTATAGGTTTGGGTTGATTTTATAATGGATCTTGCTTAGGATATAGATGAATCATCCCTGAAGGAACCATGTTGTATACATTTATTTTATCTCTTAGAAAAGATAAATGTGGTATTCTATTAGGATAGAATTATGAAATAATGGGATGGTAGGTTTGGTTGTTTGTTTTCTAGCCATTGATAGTATTAAAAGAACTTTAAGATCTTAGGCAAATATTGTTTATTATATTATGATTTTCTCTTTAAAGATGATCTTGAATTATTAAGTACTTCCTTTCTTTTTTTATCACTTATGTTGATTGTATGATGATTTAATTATCTCATTAAAGTAGTGTTTCTTTAATGATACAATTAGTGGAATGCACTTCGTTTTAATGATTAGTGCTTATCATGCTCAGTTCATTGAACTAACCCATGCTAGCTATTTTTGCAGATGGATGACTTAAGTGGTAAAAGAAGGCAAAAACTTATATGATGCATTGGCTGATATATGTATAATTCTTAGTAAAGAATTCTGATTCATTCTTTTGTTGTATTGTAAAGAAAAGTTGTATACTTTATAGAATGAGGGTTGTTGTTATGCAGTTGCCTAAAGGGCATAGTCTTGTAAATTTTATAAGTTGTAATGATGAATTGTGAGTTTTGTTTTATTTGCATGGGTTGTGAAAATTATCTCATACTTTTATAAAGAAGATGAAAGTTCCATCATGTTGATATTCTTTATATTATGTTATGCTTATCTTGTTATCTTTGATAAAATGGATAATGGGAATTAGTTCAATTTCCCCTATAATGAAGCAACTTGTTGAGTTGCATAATATGATGTGTTTATCTAAAAAACTTAACATAATAAGGTGATGCATAATGAACATGCATTAAGAAATATGGACATTGGGAATGATATACCCTAATACTTAATCATGTAGAGAAATATTCTTTCTCTCTCTCAAATGAATATAAACCTTAAAGGTTTGGAAGTATGATTACTATTTATTAGACTTCATTTAGTATGAAGTCTACTTTAATTAGTTATATGCGGTTGTTAAACCTTTCTGAAAGTTAAAGAACATTTAAATAGAAACTTATGATATTGCTGTCCTGTTTTGGTTAATTCGTTGGTTTAACTAAGAAAATGAAAATTAAAAGCAACCATAAGTTTAAAAAAGTTATTTAATACTCGATTGATACAAGTATACACTAAGAAATTATGGAGTGTTGGATTAGGGTTTAGGGGTTGTTGTAGTCAAGACATAATCCAAATTAACAATGTATTAACAATCTCCTTGGGGTATGTACATCTTTATGAGGTAGTTTCTATAGGATGTTGGCACACGCCAACTGTAGGGATGTACTTTCGAGAAGACTTAGGTCTTCTCAAGAATACAACATTGTGGTTGACATGTGGCATCGCCCTTCCACATTGATCATCCAGATCTACACACAATAAGAACTCAGACTTGAACTTAGTTTCTCTCTAGGTCAGGATAGGAGCATATTTAGGATAGGAATTAGCTCCCAATGGCTTAGGGTACCTTGGCACATACGGTTGACTTAGGTCAACCGAGTATGCCCATCTACCCTAGGCCATTGTGAGCATCTTCCTATAATAAGTTATGTTTCTATCTAGGGCTAGGGTTAAACCTGGGACAAGTGGACTGACGGTAGTCAGTAAAGACCAATCATGATAATAGAGGAGTGAGGTGAAGGACATATTCCAATATGATGAGTATGTTGTCTAGGAATAGTGACATACATAGTATGTTGTAAATATTTGGCCAAAGTATCGTAATCTGTTGGTTGCGTTGTCCTATGTCACCAAGTTTAAAACAACGTGATATCAAATTAATATTGGTAACAGATATTCAGATATGTTCTTTAAATAGATCCCTCAATACCCGGTGTAGGGTAGAAATACCAAGTATACAAAGTATATGATATGTAATCAATACATAGGATAACATAAATAGATCGGTAGCTTACCGAGCTATGGAATGAATAGATCAATGGATCACTGAGTCAATACAGTTGCATATGGTTATCTATTTGAATTCAATTGGCATGAAATGTTTGTTCTGAATAATGCTTTATTTAGAACAGTGAACATTATATAATTTTTTTCTTGTTTCTAAAGTCTTAAAGTGGGAATGTTACATCTTGTCTTTTAACCCCCTTCATTAGGTATTGATTACCTTATACGAGGACTAGATCCTCAACGCTTATCTTTGGGTACATTTTTCTCTTTCACCATAATCAACTCCAACTCACCCATACCTAAAATGACCTAGAATCAATCATGCCTATAACCTACCAACCCTTATTCCTAGCTCCTTGCATTCTTTCGTAGCTTATGGGTGAACTACATCGGCCCGAGGTCCTTTTCACCGGGACTATGTAAGCAACACTCTAAGGGCATGAGGCCCTTAGAGGTTAGCTCGGCCACTCTCTACCCGAACCAATTCACCTTTCATTTTTCTAAATCACAATCTACCCTTGTTAGATTTATTATTATATCAATAATTGGGAATCAAACCAAACAAAACAGAAAATTTCTTTCCACATTTTTATCATCATCATACATACATTCATTATGTCTACCATTTATTTTCCATTATCATGCATGTTACTATAAAACATCTCAAACATGACCCATATCATCATTAATTGCACAAATTAATGAATTATAAACTCAACCCATTTCAACTCAATCCATGCCTAGACCACAACCTAACTCCACCATGCCTATGACTTGACTCAATCCATGCCTATGACCTGACTCTATCATGCCTACACTACCTAGTTCCCATCATATATACAAATCAAAATAGTAAGATAGCCACAACCATGTATACACATAATGACCATAATCATCATCATCTCCATAAATAAAAACATCCAAATATGTGTATCCATATACATAACTCTCAAATATCTTTGACGCAGCAGTCGGTGTATATAACAAAATATCTCAAAATATCATATGACCTCACCATCTTCGACATGCAGGCGGTATATGATCAAAAATATAAAAGCTCTCATATATAGCCTCACCATCTTCGGCATGTAGGTCGGTATATGATCAAAAGTATAAAAACTCTCATATACACCCTCACACCCTTCGGAATGCAGCAAGTATATATAAAAAATGAATAAAAATACATCAAAATGAAGAGATATGCATTACGCATCATCCTTTCAGAAATCCTCCATATCTATCTCGCATGTCTCCTCCTCCCTCCCGGCTCCTATCGGTGGCTCGATAACATCTAACCACCCACCATGGGTTGTGGTTGGGTCCCTACTTGTACATCACCCGAGCTAGCCTCCGTGAACCGGTGGCCACACACGATTATGTCTCGAGCTTGATAGCCCCCGTGATCTCCATGCTTTGTGGAGTACAGGATCTAGTCCTCTCACTCAAGGCCTACTACGCCTGTACTCTCCATAACATAGAAAATATATCCTCGCCACCATCAATTGATCCTAGTAATATATGGCCTCACCTAAGGCATCCCGTAACCTGGATATGGGTGCATCGTGGTGGCCTCATCGGCCTCTAATCTTGTACATGTCCTATGGGACCCTATCCCACCCCTTCCTGTGAGTGGGACCCTGTCCCGGTGCTTGTGGAGGTGCCATCGGCCTCACACCCTATGCCTATACCTGAGCCTATAATGCCTGAATCTATGCCTATACAGTGGCCAATTATCCCTGCAAACCTGTAACCTACACCTGTAGGGTGGCCACCTACTCATCATCTCCATCTCCATCTCCACCTGGGCCATTTGGGCTGTGGTGCCACCTACGCATGCAATACCACCACCTCCACCTATAAACTTGCTAACTTCCCTGTACCATCCCCAACTATGTAATTAGGGTCGCCACCTGCCCCTATAGGGCATCTCTCTACACCATGATAGTGGCTAAATCTGGCTGCCCTGGCCTAGGCGTCACTGCTTGTAAATGGGCATCCCACCACTGTCTGTATCTATCTATCACTATGACATCATCAATCCACCAGTCTATCACCTGCTCCTCCCTTATAGGTACTATCGGTTGTGGTAGAGGTAATGGCATCTCCACATCATCTCTCCTATACTATGGGAAGGGTGGAGGTATATCCTGTGGTAGCCTAAACTACCGTCTGACCCTATCAATTGGGATCATTGCGTGCTCCCTTGCATGGCACCCCTCTATCCATATTTATAGTTGAAGGCCATCCAACTCGGCCGGCCATCTGCTCTGCATCTGAGGGATAGCCCACATATGGTCTCCAAATAATGTTCATGCCAGACAATCCCTCTATTAACTTCCTGTATTAGGCCACATCTTGTCTAGCCCTACTTACTCAATGCTCTCCTATCATAGGAAACCATCGCCTATACCCCACCCAAACAAAATCAGGCTCAAATGCATCTTCTTGGGGCATACCAATCAGACGAACACAAATAATGTGCTCGTAGGACCAACAGTGCAGAATAAATGTGCAACGCAGATGAACCTATAGAGCCACCCATATGCCCATAGCTCCTTATATAGCTGCACTAAGAATGATGGCACCCATGTGAAGTAGGTCTTGTCCATAATCATATCATGTAGTACCCCATCAGTGACCGTTGGAATCTCCCACCCTCTCGCATCGACGGTGTAAAATAGCATACTCCCTCCGTCGAATACTACTAGCCTCATCTCCTCTAGATGGGCTAGGTACATCTCTTTATAGCTCAAGCTAGCATTGTGGAATATCAACTCTGACAGTCCCTCACCAAATACTGTTGTTATCCAAAATTCACCCCCCAGGGTAAATTTCGATAACATGCATCAGAGTTTTCAGTTCCAAGAAAGTAGATTGAAACAGGAGAAAGTCATGAAATTGGCTAAGTCCTACTCAAGGCCGCCTTTGGGACAGTTGGAACAAATGTACACGGAGGACGTGAATCAGACGAAAATCCTCCAGGTGGCTCGTGAAGCAAAGGGACATCTGGGACAAATGGACACGAACCGCCCGGTTCGGCCGAAAAGGAGAACTTTCGCAGTGGAACAATCGGGCCGTCGGGACGCGCGTGGGGCGTGGAAAGCGATTCGGCCAAAGGAGAAGGAAATCGACTAACTGCTCTGGGACAAGTGGGACAAGAAGATACAAAGGGCGCGAACCGGGGTGACAGGACTCGCGGACCAATCCAATCATGACACGTGTCACAAGGGAAAAGGTCCAAAAGTTAAAGGGCGAGTTTTGAAGGGTCATCCCGAGCCAATCAGAAGAGAACACGTGTCCTATGGAGCAAGGAATGCAGAGTAGGGAAGGAGAGAGAATTGCTTAGTGAATCGAGAGCACGCCACGTGTCGTCCAGTGGCGAGAGCGGGAAGAAGATTTCAAAATCCGTTTTGGCTGTTTCGTGCCCTAAATCTTGGATCGTCGTATCTTTGATCCAGAGCTCGATTTACACGTTCTTTATATAAACGGAAAGCCGTTGAAATTCTCTACATTATTATAGGATCAATCTTGAATTTTGGTTCAGTTTGGGGGGAGAAAATTGAGGAAAACGTCTTTGACGCGTGGTGATAGACAAAAGTAATGCTTCAACAACCAACTTTAATGCAGTAGACAGTTTGCCGCTTCTATTAGACAGCCCACCATTTTGCAGGATCCGTCGCTTATGCCATAATGAGATGATTTTAAATGTGACCTAGAAGTGGTTGAAATAGATTCTGGATTTCCTCTCTTTTCCCTCTCTCATTCTTTCTATATATTGTAAAGAGGAGCTTCTTTCAAAAGGTCAAACATTTTTCTGTTTTGCTCCTCCCTTCTTCTCCTATCAGGCGAATTTGTGGAGTTCGAACCTCCCATTTGAAACTGTAATACAACTCTACCTCTTGGCATTTTGCAGTGTATTGTATCAATCTTTGGAGCAAGTAATACATGTCTGTGGATGATTCTCAACCCTCTCTGTGTTCATTTTGCATCCTCCTGGTCTTTCACTGCAAGTTTTGTTATCTGTGCATGATCTTATATCACATTTGAATGGTCTGTGTTTATTGGCAAGATAGGTTGTTCTTCATTCCTTGGTGCATCACCTCTATTAGCTTAGATTTATTTTTATGCATCTCCCTCTCTCTCTGTCTCCTTGGCAAGTTAGATTAGGTTTTGAGTAAAACCTCTACATTTTTGTGTGCATCTGAACAGAGGAATAGGAACCAGCCTTCTCTAGAGAATCCTTTCTCATCTTTACAAGTCCCACACTTGGAGAGAGGATTCCATGTTGTGCAATCACACTGGATGCCTGAACATCAACCTAGAAACCTGATCTGCATCCAGGGGTGCTGTGAGCCTGCAACAACAGTTTTGGCACGCCGGTGGGACCAAGAGGTCTCATTTTTATTGCAGCAGGGTTGATGTGCATCTGCTGCATTTTTCTTGCTTAAAAAGAGCTATTATTTGCATATCTGGCGACTCCCAGGGGAAGAATCGATTGGTTCCAAGTGCAGGCCTGAAAACTCATGAGAAGAATCACCACAAGGTCAAGAGTTGGAGAAGAAGAAGTGTTGTTTGAATACCTACAATTATCTCCAAGAAGAAGGCAAAGAGGAAGAAGGATTCAAAGGTCTCCATCTCCACCAAACAGAACTCTCTCAACTCCTCCACCCGATGGCCTTTCATTCAATCAAAAAGGGTTTTAAGACCAATCGAATGGCTCGAGAACAACCCCTATGTCAACTTCACGGGTAGCAGCGCACTTACTCTCAATGCACAACATCTAGTTCCTATTGCAGCCTTGAAGAACATTCCCTACTTCATTGGAGAAAATCAGACTACTCTAGGTGATCACGTTAAAGATATTGCTAACCTTTGTGCAATTCATGAAATCAATGAAATGCAAGTGGTCATCAAGTTCTCGGCATCTTCCTTCAAGGGTAAAGCATTACAATGGTTTAGGAGCCTTGGAGCTGGTTCTATCATAAATTGGAATCAGTGCATTGTGTATTGCACTTCATGAGCGAGTTTGGAGAGAAGGGAGACAACTTGTCTCTTATGGAGCAGCTAACAACCATTAAGAGGGCTCCCAATGAGCGCTGACCAATTTCAACTTCAGATTTCAAAAGACTTAGGAAAGGATTCCTATGGTAGTCAGGCCAACAGCAGAAGGTGCTTTTCTATATTACCTTAAAGCTTTGAATTCGATATTTCTATGTTAATTCAATCTATGGGAGGCACAACCTTACTGCTGCTTATAGTATTGCCATTAGGGCTGAAAACTATTTAATCCAAGCTATTAAACTTGCCCCTAGACCCCCATGCCATTGTTTCCAAGTTTAGAGAGCCCAAACACTAGTCAAGCACCTAATTTGGCTCCCTCTCCCACTCCTAGAAATCGAGTTCAAATGAAGCTTCCACTTCATCTCCAAGTGCCCCAAATGAGCTTCAAGAGGTCATGAAGCAATTGTAAAACTTAGGCATTGAGCTAGTTACTCTCAAGAGGCAACAAGCCCAAGGTTTGAGACCTTCTTATCAACCCCAAGCTCAGCCTAATAAGCAGCCATACCAACCACAAAGACCACCTAATCCAGCCTACAAATATGAATCAAACAAGGCCTCCGCCAATAGACCATTTCAGCCTTATAATCCAAATGCCATATTTTCTTCTAAAGCATTAGTGCCACCCGAACAACATTGCCCAAGAATATGATTGGTGTTTTCCATGCAATGAGCCTCATAACCAATCCATGTGTTTCAATGGTGCTCTCAATCAAGCATTGATGGTGACAACTACCGGTGTGGAGGGAAAGGGCAGTCAAGGAAATAGTCAACAACAAGAAACATTCCAACATCAATCAGCCCCAAATGACACCACATTGGTGAACTCGGCAAGCGCGAAGATTTACGTGGCATGAATCAAGTAGTTTCTCAAGGTGTTACTGACCAACACAAGGTCAAAAAGGAGAAATCGGGTGAAGAACAGCCATTAGCCCCCACCCAATCCACAACCTTCCACGGCTCCACAAGTGGTTGGCAAGAAAAATCCAATTTCAAATGCACAAGGGCAGCCAAGAACAGCCCCTAGGCCAACTCAAATGCCAGCTGTTGCTGCCCACGTACAAGGAGTAAATGTGCAAACCAAGGGACAACAGAGAGATCCTTCATCACCATTCAGTATCATTGATCAGATGAAGAAGACAAACGTCAATATATCTATGTGGGAATCCCTATCCATCCCAGGCCAAAGAGATCTGCTGCAAGTAAGCTGCCATGAAGGATTGGCCAACGAATCAAGCGGAGTTCGGATGCAAGACAAAGTGCTTACAAATGCTGCCCTGACTGAAGGAAGTCATGGAACACAACAAGGTAAGATGTTGAAGCCCCCTTTCTCTCGCTTCGTTAATCATTGAAAATCAGCTAGTACATAATTACATGATAGACTCCGGGGCAAGTAGCTCAAGTAATGCCTAAACAGATAGCTGATCGGCTAGGGCTCCAGATGAAATAACATCTAAAGGGGTAGTGTAGCTAGATGGGACAGCAATAGAAACAGTTGGAATGATTAGAAATTTGAGTCTTACCTTGCATGCATGTCTAAATGTTATTGTTTTACAAGATGTATCGTCATAGACCTTCCACCACTCTTTGCATTGTGCTTGTCAAAAGACTTCACTGCCAAGATTGGGGGTATTTGTCTGCTGATTGGTCACACATGCTATTCAGAACAAGATATGGAACTAAGGCCACAATTAGATCTGAACCTATTGCAAACTTCCATATTGAGCCTTACACTCCAAGTTAGATTAATGCCAATTGCTCAGCATTTGATCAAGAAGATCACCCTAGCACTTGGAGGTGACACCAAGGTTGGAAGTATCCCAGATTTGACTCTTGATGAATGGGCAAGCAAGGTGCATGCTTTTGATCCTTATCAAGAAGTAGAAGAATCTGAGCTAGGGGTTTATTGTTTACATGAAGAGGATCAACCTCTCCCCAAAGCATCACCAAGCCGAGATCATAAGGACAAGAATGAAGTATGGCAGTTGTTCTTTGATGGATCAAGGAGTTGGCAAGGTGCGGGAGGTGGAGCCATGCTTGTTTCACCTCAAGGAATAAAGTACTATTCAGATTTTATATTTCAATTTTCATGCTCCAATAACACTTTGCTGAATATGAAGCCTTGGTGCAAGGGATGCATTGGGTAATCAAGAGAAAAATAAAGAACTGCAAGTCTTTGGGAATAGTGAGCTGATCATCAATCGAGTCGGGAACAACATGCTACAAAGAATGACCTACTCAAGAACTACAAGAATAGGGTATGGGATCTCATTGAGGATTTCAAAGCTTTCAACATCGTGTCCATACCCAGGAAGAAAAATGAAGCTGCGGATAGGCTCGCAGCGGTTGGAGCAACGTTTGATGTGGTTGACAACATCAAAAGGGAAAAAACACAGCCACATATCCATGTGATTGTGAGGCCAGCAGTTCCAGATAATAATATAAGCTGGCAAGTTTTCGAGAATGATCAGCAAATTATTAATTTCCTACAAGAAGAAGCTGAGTTCTCCACTAGGAATCAAGACAAGCTACATCAGCAGTATGGTGACCAAGTGGTGCAGCTGAGAACTAACAAATTACCAAAAGGCCTCATAACCTTGGAGTCAATCTTCAACCCGAATGATCAGTTCCGGAAGGAGAAAGCGAACATTCAAGTAAAGGGTGAAGATTCAGAGCCTATTTTAGTGGAAGAAGGCAAAACATTGCAGATTGGCAAAGTAAGTACCTCACAAGAGAAATCTGATTTTGTTCAGCTTTTTCAAGAGTTCCCAGATATATTTTCTTGGACTTACAAAGATCTAAGAGGTTTCAACCCAAAGCTGGCACAACATACTATTGAGCTGGATCCGGAATCCAAGCCTGTTAGGCAAAAGCAAAGGCCAGTGAATCCCCATATTGAACCTCTCATGAGAAAAGAGTTAAGCAAGCTTATTGAGGCCAGTATCATCTTCCCCATCAAACACTCAAGTTGGGTTGCAAACTTGGTGCCAGTGAGAAAAAGAAATGGAGAAATCAGACTGTGTGTTGACTTCAGAGACTTGAACAGAGCCTCCCTCAAGGACCATTACCCACTCCCTTCCATGGAGCAAATATTGCAAGTTGTAGCTGGTTCAGAAAGGTTCTCACTACTTGATGGATACTCAGGCTATAATCAGATAATGGTGAAGGAAGAAGATCAATTCAAGATGGCTTTCACCACCAAATGGGGCACCTATGCCTACAAGAAGATGCCATTTGGGTTGTCCAATGATGGTGCTACCTTTCAAAGGGCAATGGACATGGCATTCAAAGGCTTGATCAACAAGATAGTGCTGGTATACCTAGATGATATCACTGTCTTCTCAAAGAATGTAGCAGACCATCTCTTTCACCTCAGAAAAGTATTTCAGAGGTGTAGAAGATTTGGGGTATCATTGAATCCCAAAAAATGCATATTCCTGGCTCACGAGGGGAAACTTCTAGGCCATATTGTCTCGAAAGAGGGACTGGAAATTGATCCGGAGAGTTGAAGCCATAAGAGAACTACCATTGCCAAGTCACAAGAAAGCTCTTCAAAGCTTCTTGGGAAGGATCAATTTTGTCCGCAGGTTTGTCCCAAATTTTGCAGCCCTTGTCAAGCCCATCACCAAAATGCTGAAGAAGAGCATGGCTTTCAAATGGATAGTAGAAGGCAAGGAGAGCTTTGAAGCAATCAAAGAAGCTATCTCTCAAGCACCAACTCTCATCAACCCGGACTTCTCCAAGGATTTCATCCTCTATGCATATGGAGGTGATGACACTATTTCTTCCATTCTAGTACAATGCAGAACAAAGATAATGATGAGCAACCGGTTGCCTTCTTTAGCTAGAGCCTAGATGACTGCGAGGTGAGGTACTCTTTTATTGAAAGGCATGTACTTGCAGTAATCAGAAGCTTGAAGAAATTCAAGCATTTAGTCTCAAACAACAAGGTCCAGTTGCTGGTCTCACATGCTGGAGTTAAGGACTTCCTCCTCAACAAGGATTTGAATGAGAAAAGGGCAGGTTGGATCACCCGTGTCATGGAGTATGACATTGAGATCAAGATCACCAAGCTGGTAAGAGGGAAAGGATTGTGTGAGCAGCTGGTTTTGGGGAAGCAAAAAGAAGTATGCAACAAAGAAGAAACTGTTTTGACAGTCCAGGACAGCCATGAGCCAAGTGGCAATCATGAAGAAGACAATGCTTCCCCCACTCCTTGTTGGACCCAAGGTATTATGCACTTCCTAGGCATAGGCCTATGCCCTCCAGAGATGAACAAGACCCAAAGGAGACACTTCAGATTGCAGGCTGTCCCGTATGCCATTGTTGATGGAGTTTTGTTCAAGAAAGATGTAAATGGAGTGTTGCTGAGATGCATTAGCACAAATCAGATTCAAAGGGTGTTGGAAGAGTTTCATGGTGGACCAGCTGGTGGCCATTTTGCACCAAGAGTGACAGCTCTAAAAATCATGAAGGCTGGTTATTATTGGCCTAAAATCTTCAGTGATTGCTATGCATGGATCGGAGGTGTAAGAATTGTGCATTCTTCACGGGAAAAGAAAGACTTATTGCCCTCCCATTGCATCCAATCTCGGTTGACCAGCCATTCATGCAATGGGGTTTGGACTTCATTGGAGTCATTAATCCAAATTCAAGCCAAGGGCACAAATGGATTTTGTGACCATAGACTACTTCACCAAATGGACAGAAGCAGCAACACTCAAAGAGGCAAATGAGTCTAGCATCTTAGAATTTTATGAAGGAATAACAACCAGATTTGGTGTACCTGCTATAATAATCTTTGATAATGCATTGGTATTCATTGGATCCAGGGTGACTGAGTGGGCTGTCAAGAATGGTATTTACCTAAGCACTTCATCAAACTATTACCCCCAGGGTAATGGCCAGGCCGAGTCTACAAACAAGAACTTGTTGAGGATCATTAGGAGGACTCTTGATGAGAATTAGAGGTCTTGGCATACCAAACTGAAATCAGCCTTATGGGTTGATAGGATAACTCCCAAAAGATCCACAGGTAATTCTCCATTCAGGCTTGTCTATGGAAGAGAGGCAATCTTGCCCATGTCACTTGAGTTGCCAACATTGGAACTCATGAAGCAGCTGGAGTTGCTTGAATTTGAGCCCATGGAGGTGAGGTATGCAGAGTTGATGGAGCTGCAAGAGATCAGAAATCAGGCATCCCAAGCAATGGAAAAGGATCAAACTTTGATCAAGAAGACCTTTAATAGAAAGGCCAAGGATAGATCTTTTCAAGTTGGAGATCTAGTGTTGAAATGGGATATGGACAGAGCAAAACCGGGAAGGCATTCAAAATTTGATGCCATTTGGAGTGGCCCATACATGGTCATAAAGTGCAAGAACAACAATGCTTTCCAATTGGCCTCATTGGATGGTGAAGAACTGTAGATTCCAGTCAATGGAATCTATCTCAAGCATTGCTTCTAGAAGGAAGTTCACTACCTCTGTAAATATTAGATTAGATTTTCTTTCCTCCAAGTGCTTGTGCACATTGTCTTGTTGTAGTTAGGTTTCAGTTTCCCTAAGTGCTTTGGCACAGGTTTTGTTGCTCCTAGGTTGAGTTTTCTGATTCAGCGTGCTCTCGTAGAGGAGTTGCGATGTCGGAGGCTCGTTTGGGTTATTGTTTATGACTCCATTCCCAATGGATCGCTAAAAGGCCACTGATCTTCTACCTAGTAGGTAGGTGACCCCGAAAAGTCACCAAATTGTTATCCAAAATTCACCCCCCCAGGGTAAATTTCGATAACATGCATCAGAGTTTTCAGTTCCAAGCAAGTAGATTGAAACAGGAGAAAGTTGTGAAATTGGCTAAGTCTGCTCAAGGTGCCTTTGGGGACAGTTGGAACAAATGTATGCGAGAGGACGTGAATTGGCCAAAAGCCTACAGCAGCCCACGAAGCAAAGGGACATCTAGGACAAATGGACGCGAACCGCCGGTTCGGCCGAAAAGAAGAACTTTCGCAGTGGAACAATCGGGCCGTCGGACGCGTGGGGCACGGAAAGCTGGTTCGGCCGAAGGAGAAGGAAATCGACTAACTGCTTTGGGACAAGTGGGACAAGAAGATGCAAAGGGTGCGAACCAGCTGGTTCAGCCGAAAAGGAGAACTTTCGCACTAAGCGGTTGGGACATCTAGGCCCGAGAACGCGCGTAGGATGCGGAAAGGCGAAGTGGCCGAGGGCAAAGGAAGCCCATTTCGGGCGGATCGGAAGAATTTGTCCCAGTCAGTCCGGGACAGCTGGAACAAATGGACACGAAGGATGTGAACAGGCCGGTTCGGCCGAAATGGGAAACTTCAGCACTGGGACAAGTGGAACAAAGGGACGCGAAGGGTGCGAAAGCGGCAGACCCGCGGACCAATCCAATCATGACACGTGTCACAAGGGAAAAGGTCCAAAAGTCAAAGGGCAAGTTTTGAAGGGTCAGCCCAAGCCAATCAGAAGAGAACACATGTCCTATGGAGCAAGGAATGTAGAGCAGGGAAGGAGAGAGAATTTCTCAGCGAATCAGAGCCTGCCACGTGTCGTCTAGGTGGCAGAGCGCGGGAAAAAGATTTCAAAATCCGTTTTGGCCTGTTTCGTGCCCTAAATCTTCAGATCGTCGTATCTTTCGATCCAGAGCTCAGATTTGCACGTTCTTTATATCAACGGAAAGCTGTTGAAATTCTCTACATGATTCCAGGATCAATCTTGAATTTTGGTTTAGTATGGGGGGAGAAAATTGAGGAAAACATCTCGACACATGGTGATAGACAGAAGTAATGCTTCAATAACCAACTTTAATGCAGCAGACAGTTCGCCGCTTCTGTTAGACAGCCCGCCGTTTTCTTAGGATCCACCACTTTTACCATAATGAGATGATTTTAAATGTGACCTAGAAGTGGTTGAAACAAATTCTGGATTTCCTCTCTTTTCCCTCTCTCATTCTTTCTATATATTGTAAAGAGGAGCTTCTTTCAAAAGGTCGAACATTTTTCTGTTTTTCTCCTCCCTTCTCCTATCGGGTGAATTTGTGGAGTTCAAACCTCCCATTTAAAATCAGTAATACGACTCGCCTCTTGGCATCCTACGAGTGTATTGTATCAATCTTTGGAGCAAGTAATACATGTTTGTGGATGATTCTCAACCCTCTCTCGTGTTCATTTTGCATCCTCTGGTCTTTCACCTTTGCAAGTTTTGTTATCGTGCTCGATCTTATATCACATTTGAATGGTCTGTGTTTTTGGCAAGATAGGTTGTTCTTCATTCCTCGGTGCATCACATCTATTAGCTTAGATTTATTTTTATGCATCTCCCTCTCTCTCTGTCTCCTTGGCAAGTTAGATTAGGTTTTGAGTAAAACCTCTACATTTTTGTGTGCATCTAAACAGAGGAATAGGAACCGGCCTTCTCGGAGAATCCTTTCTCATCTTTACAAGTCCCACACTTGGAGAGAGGATTCCATGTTGTGCAATCACACTGGATGCATGAACATCAACCTAGAAACCTAATCTACATCCCGGGTGTCTTTGTGAGCTGCAACAACAGCTGTCGGCCCCTCAACTCCTTAGATGCCTCTGAGGAGATCAAATATACCTGCGTCCCCAATATAGGTAATTATAGGATCCTATACACATCCTCTAGGGTGATGGTCATCTCCCCCGTCGGTAGGTGGAATGTGTTGGTCATAGAATCCCATCTATCGATGAGAGCGACCATCAAACTCGGATGCCAGACTACGTGCCAGTAGTGCTTGACCCCACTCAGGCCAACATTTGTGACATGCCTACACTCCTCGACTATCACCACCCCACGTCATGTCATGAGCGAGAGATGGCACCTGTCTTGCATCCTCAACTGATCTCTCACCTACATTCAGCAAAAACATCATATTAATATAACTTACTCATAACCACAATCTCACTTGGAACCTCACCTATACCTACCACCCTACCTCTCTTTCCCTATACCTCCTTACCTTTGTATCACATCTTCTCTCTACCCAACCCACCTCTAACCTAATATTATTCACTCTTACCTATTTTTACTCCTTACCTATGTTAGGATTTTCCTAAAACATCCCCTATTTCCCACTCCCTACCTCACCCACCCAACCTAGGACACCTTTTGGCCCCTTTTTCCCCAAATTACAAGCTGGTGCCGGTTACCCATAATTGACCCTGTCCCCCATAAACCAGCATCAAGCACCTATTTCATGACTGATACTAGTTCTCTACCACTGATGTCAGCTAACCCTCAACTGACATCGGTCATTTTTCGTCACAAAACTCCAACGTCTAAACCCTGTTTTCCTCAAAACTCCCTTTTTCTCCCTTCTACCCACCCAATCCTACCCAAATCCCCCCTCCACCCTTCCCCACCCTTCCTTCACCCAATCACCTCTCTCCTCATTCATATTTACCCTGATATGCCCTCCCACCAATCCAAAATTCATTCCCCCAACAACCCATTTCTATCCACCCGACATCTAATTCAATCTAATAAACAAAATAATGAGTAGGATTGACCCTTACCTCATCACGTTGCCATCACCGTGGTGGCACATTGGGCCATTGCACTAGTGGTCCACCCGATCCCTCTCCTACCTCCACCATCACCCAATCAACCTCCTCACCTCTAACCAATTGAATCACTCAATCCACTCTCATGGAACTACCTATCCACTTTGCCCCTCACCCACTACATTGCTCGGTAACTCAACTCTCTATTCCGCATGAGTGCTTTCCACTTTTTTTTTCTCTCACTTGTCATTTTCCCTTATTCGGTAAAAGACAAATGATTTGAAAAATACGGTAATTTTTTCTTTTTATAACCTACCCAACTTGACTGGCAATGGTTTTACCTTAACCAACATCGGTCCTGTGCCCTAGCTTACTTATGGTCGGTCCCTGTGATGGCATCAGTGCCTTCAAACTGTCATCAATTTACTCGCTTAGTATTTTTCCTACCCCCTACCTCCAATTTTTGACCTAAATCCTTTTTACCTCACCCACACCTCACTTGGACACTTCACTTTATCTTTTGACCTTATCATTGACCCGCTCACCTCGTCCTTAGTCGAGACTCATTATTTTTCCCATCCCTTGGTCCTACTCATGTCATGCCTAGATGCTTGGACACGGAACATTCTTTATTGACTTGTGACCTCATGTGTTCATTATACCTTATGGCAGTTACTGTTTTGATGGACATCGACCTTACCTTGCCTCCTTAGTGACCATTTATCCCGACTAACCCTTGGTGTACCAAAACATACCTAAATGTTCCTGAACTTTGACATGTATCGTGTTTCCTAACCATATCCTATATAAATAACCAACTCAAACACACTCACCTAAACATGAACCCTTTCACTCCACTCTAATATTAATTTAATTAAATTATTTTATGATCTCACAAATATCTATTATTTAAATATCCTAATTGGATAATGCCCACACCACCACCTCACCTATACAACTCATCTAGCCACCTCACCCTAAGACCTAGTCTTAGTATGTTGTCATAAATAACTAAGACCTACCTAAACCATAAAAATCAAAGCCTACATTCCCTCTAACCACATTCCCACCCATTAGAAAGGAAACTTCCATTCTAATTTGTGGGAGTAAATGAATGAGATCCCATAAAATCAAGAGGATCTTCCCATTTTAGTAAACCTAGGGAATCCTACCATAATTGATGTTGGTTACCCTAAACTGCCACCGATCAACTCGGAATCATCGTTGGTTACCATTTAATCTCCAAAAAAACCTTATTTCAAGGTTGACACATTTCGAGAGAAAGATATGAAACCGAGTTACATGCAAGTAGAATCAACATTCGTACATGCATCGAGAGAATCCACAATCAACACCAGAAGTAATCACAGAGCCATTTGCATTCACGGGAACATCCAGGGAAGTGCCAACACCACATCAAGTTCTTTCCATCTGATCACCTGCCATTTCCAACCAAACATCAAGCTCATACAACAGTAAGTGTTTTATTAACCAACACTTGTCCATTATCATTTGAGTAGACTCTTTTATTTCTGTTATTAGTTTCTACTCCCATTCCCATTCCCCCACCATCTACCTCCATGCAAACTTGACCGTTCCTTCACCCACACCTTTGAACTGCCCATACCCATATTTTAATCACCTCTGAGTATACCTAATACCTACACAGACCTTGCCATTTCTCTTTACATTTCCAGTTAGCCTTAGATCTTCCCTCACCTCAAGTTTTTATTGAGTTTCTTGTACCTCGACCATACCGTCGCTGGTTACCCACAACTGTCACCGGTTCACATAAACTAAGATCGGTCATTCTAGACCGACGTCGATCTCTGTGTTTTTTACCCTCAAAATAAGAACATAGACTAAAACCCCCACCGAATACGCAAAACGGCTCATATCCAGGACCTAGCCAATACCAAGTACTCGACACATACCTTGACCTATAGATTCATTCATAGCTTAACTTGTTGTGAGCAATTTGCTTATTGTAGTCGAAGGAGATACCTAAATCCTTTTAACTACAGTAGGATTTCATTTATTGTTAGCATTGAGTTTTTTTAGACAGTGGATTGACAACCGTCTAGGGAGTATCACACTTCCCGGATCTAGCATACGCTAGGCAGTCCACTGCATATACTGTTTAACTTTTATTTGGTGGTCTTGTTTTCTATTTTAGGTAGTTCCTCCCAGCCAAAAGAAATCTCCCACGATCAGCTGTGGATCAAGAAGTCATACGTGTACAACAACCTACAACCAACATTTTGACTGGTATCCCTCCTAGCCCTTTACCCTTATTTGTTTTGTCAACATTCGAAGAAACAATCAAGAATCAGTGAAACACATGCATCGAACTACACTATGTTCATCACATTACAAAAATGAATGTAGACCCATCCCTTTAAATGTTCCATGATTCCTATATTTTCCTAATCCCTAACCCTAGAATCCTCCATGGAATTTCTATAGAGCTTCACCTCTCTTCCCCTATTCTTTTTCTTCAACCGGGTGCTTGTATTTATAACCCTTAGAACGACCACCATGCCTTTATGAAGTAATAGATCGGTTGTCAAGTGTCAAAGTGGTCCTCTATGAGAGCATGCCTTATCAGATCCAATCTATCCACTCTTTGTAATTATGTCTCCTAAAACCTTTCATCGCATGCCTGGAATATTCCCTCTTTGATCCTCCAGTCACCAAGCTAGCACCTTATCCACAAGGGTCATGCTTTTCTCATGTGCTTCTGGGATGCCGAATACGGCTAATTCCAAAACTTGTCCTGCCTTGCGTACACATCTTTGTGTGTGCTATGAAACCCTAATAGAACCCTTACATACATGCCTTCAACCCATGCGCCCTTCTTCAACTAGGTCTTTTGTGCCACGTGCCTTCTCATCCTTAGCCAATATTCTAGGGCCCAACATCACCCCACACTACGCCTATTATTCTACGTCTTGGAAACACTCTTCAATAAAATGGTGGATCCTTATAAATGGTTGGAATAGAATAATAAAGGAATGAAGAAATGGGAAAAAGAATGAAAGAATGGAGAACTTGTTTATTTATGGAGGAGGAGAGGTAAATCCTTCCCCAATTTTGCTTCTAACTTTCCTAAGCATTGAAATCATTCGAGCTTGATGAAAGAGGTCACCTACTAGGGCACTCACTTCTTCAAAACTCGGCTCCTCTCCCTTAGCGCTCATTTTCTCCATGATATGCTCCGGTTGTTTTCCAAAATCCTCGAGCACATCCATCCTCTAAGTGATTTGGGGGAACAATTATTTTAACTAGCGGTTCTTGATTGAGGCTCTACAAGGTCTCAATGGCCTCTGATTTCTTTTCTACTTCAGCTAGGATTTTGTCTTGCTAAACCCTGTTCCCCTTATGTTTTTCTTAGAAATCATTGAGTTCCATCTCATGGGAGGCAATTGAGATACTTTTCACTCTATCCCTATCCATGCAGTTATCATAGGCAGCATCAACAAGTTGTGCAATGGATTTTACATCGGCGGGGATCTTGTTGTAATGAGAAACAATTTCCACAACCTTCATCTTATTCTCTTTTTCTTGGCACGCCAACATATGTTTTATGGATTCTAAGGAAATTGGTTTCCTCTCCATAGTGAGTATGCAAATTAATTCCTCTAGTCACTATAAGTTTTATACATATTTTTGCATGGGTGGTGTTAAGTCTAGATGTTTCAAGACAATGGCATCCATGATCATCTCTATTTTCTTGTATGCCTTGTGCACCCTTCCCTTACCGTCTTTTAACTCATGCCTTAAGCGAGTGTTGATTAACTCCTCATGCTTTAGGTCCTTGCTCTTATTAAGGAGATCTTCCTTCTTTTTCTCCAACTCTGTCTCTAGGAACTTCAACCTCAACTGAAACTTTGTTGAGCACGTTGCAGATTTGCTCATTTGATAATTGTTGAGCATTAACATAGATGTTTATCCATTTTGTCTCTGATACCTTCATCAATTCTCTATGGTTATTTCAAATTCAAGCTCATCAATGTGGGACTCAAATGCCCATGATAGAATTTTCCTCATCTGAGTGTATTCGCCTTCCTCATCAAATGAAGTCATCACCAAGAGTTATTTTGCTTTGGTATAGTGCTCTTAAAGTGCATGCATAACACCTTGTTCGGATCATCGATGTATCCCATTCCTTGGCCTTGTGTTGCTTATGTGCTCTTTCTCCCTATGCTGTGGCCCTTGGAAAGCTTATAGCAAAACTAGGATCTCCCCCATGCTACCATATTATTTTCCTATGCTTTCCTCAACTTCCTTTAGCACCTCATCCATGTTACGTTCTACCTCTTGCTCCACTAGATTCTTGATAATTCTTGCCACTTCTCTCTCTACGACCTCTTCTATCTATTCCTTTGTGAGGCTTAGGGTCCTTTGATCCTTTGTATTTACTTCTCTGCTCACCCCCTTTCCTTGAGCCTTAGTCTCTTCTTCGTCATTCTTCTCCTCATCCCCTTCGTTATAATCCTCATCTCCTTCATCCTTAGAATCATGCACCTCATAGACGGGATGGTCTTCACCTCCTTCAAGTTCATCATCATCATCCTTATCACTGATGTAGGCATCTAGAATCTTCATCTCTTCTGAATCTACCTCATCAGTCACCTTCTGCTTCTTCCTTACTGGGGATTCCAGTATAGGAGATTCTTCCTTTTCTTTCTCTTTGATAGGTGATGTCTTCATTGGTGATTCCTCATGGGTGAGGTGCTCTTCATGCTCTGGTGCTTGTTCTTACGGGGTATTTGCTTTGTGGGATACTTATTTCTCTACACGTAAGTACTAGGTTTAGCGCTTGCTCGGTGTGCTCCTTGTTTGTGTTGTTTGAACACTTGGAACCTTATTCACTTGTACCCCTTCTCTTTCTCTCTTCCTTGGCACAGAATTCTTCCTTCCTATAGGGTCTTCAGGAATGGATACATCATTCTCTAAGTAAGAACCCTTTTCAAATTTTGGCCTTATTCGAAGGTATATCCTTGTTGCAACCCTTCCAACAATTGGCAGCGTTATAGGTTTCATCATTTGAACTTTGTGGGAAACATACTTCTCCATGTACACATGATTTTTGGGATACATGAGCTTTCAACATAGCTCACGGTGGTCTTGGTCCACTTCACTAAGGTCTAACCTTAGTCTTTTAGCTTCCTAAATCTATTGACCCCTACCTAGAAGTATTACGGGGTGAAGGAGAAGGGCATCTTGCACCATGGACCCTTAGTCCCATTTGTCGAAGTAAATATGCCAATGCAGAAATGTTGATACATTGAAAACTATGCCTCTCTATCCATGAGTGTTGGAAATTTCTCTGGATCTTCCATTCTGCTCTCGAATGTGTCACAAATTTTCTTGTACCAATTTTCCAAGCACACCTTGTAAGCGGTTGTCATGGTTTCACAAGTTTATTTCACAAAAAACTTGCGGGTGAGGATCCTCTTCGGATACTCCCAAAAAAATGTTTCTAGCCCATTGGGAACTCCAATATTTGAAAATATAATGGCAAGGATGACGTTAATGAAGAGTATCTTTTCTCCCTCCTACACGCATTTGCTTATGATTTCATCTGCAATGAAAGTGGATAATTTATAAATTGTTCCATACGGTATCTTTTGTCATATATTTAGCCATTCCTTGTTCACTTGTGTCCATCATTCACGATAATTGAGCTTGATCACCAAGTGCATGATCATCCTCATGAGTGGGTCTAGAATTTTGGTGATGTCAAAGTATCACAACCCCTGTTTGTAGTCATATGTGGATATATTCGCTTGATAGCCTCCTTGTCACTCGGATCATCATCTATGCTATCTCCTTCAAATATGAGTCTTGTGAACTTGATTATCAGTTGTGGTGTTATGCATATCTTGTGCCCTATAAAATAAAAGTGATCCTCATGCACATGTGACATCAGCCATTGATAAAGGCACTTAGGATTGCCAAAGTAAGGCAACTCATACGGTTGTAACAATACATCCTTCTCTAATTTGTTTGTTACCTCATCGTTTTAAATGGGCATTCTATCTAGAGTCCTCTTGTTAGCTACATGAACCAACTCTAATGCCATTTATTTATTAGTTGTGCTCATGCAATGGTTATAATTTTTCATGGCCATCTTTCACAAGTATTACTCCCATTATTTTCTTAGCAATACCCCATCTGGGTACTACATTTCTGCATACCATTCTTCATTGGATCTTGCAATGTTAGCTATTTATTTTCCCTTACCCTTGCCCTTTGTTTTCTTTGGTGAAATGGTTGGTTTCTTGCGTGCAATAATTTCTGGTCAGGCTAAACTAAAAACTCCTTCCATTTTCTCTACTCTACTACACCGATCAGTCCCAAAGCTCACTCTTGCAAATAAATCATTTTTCCTTTATGCCCTAGCCGCCAAATCTTAAGCGGGAAATCATTCCACAAGATGGTACTTCTCAACCAACTTTCCCCATGCCCGTGTACTCCTTCCTTCTAGTTTTCAGATCTATTCTATTCACACAATTAGGTTTATTGGATTCTTCTTTATTCACACAAATTTCTCTATGGATGCCCTAGTTTGCAAGAGCTTTTTCACGTTGTAATTGCAAGGTAACAAATGAATTTATAGATCTTGTATTTTTAGCTTTATCTTCCTTCCGAGTAATAAATGTTATGTCACCTACCAACGTAATTTAACATTAAATGTGGATTTTTCCATCAAGCCAACTTTAAGTGCCCTTACCCACGCACCTAATCCTAGGTAAAAAATTGATAACCTTATGGCACGTAAAAATCCTAAGGAACTCAAGACTCTTACGTGCGCATCAACAGTGCCGAAGATACTTCTTCTTTCCTTTACCCAATTTTCCCTCACCTACCTCATGTTGTTCCTTCACTCTTCATTCTTTGTACATGGTCTCTGTTACAACCTTGACACCATACTTTATCATCCACCATTTCCTCATGCACTTCCTCAACCTTACGTGCTTCCTTTTATTGGGCCATTTAACTTGTATTGCAGGCCTATACTGCACATTACTCCACCCCACACTAAAATAGGTGCACGGTCCTCTACACATACACAACCTTGGCAAGAAAATAATGTGGTTACTAGTGAACAAGGTGTAAAATGAAACAAAAGGAGAGGAACAAGAAACGAGAAGGGGAAACACAAGAAAAGAAAAGAATAAAGGAAAATTCTAAGCTAATTGGAAATATTGCCTTATTACAAACACCAAGAAGACTTATTTATAGTAGGGCTTCAACCTACTCCCATTGAAATGACATAGTAACCTCATCCCATCCAACGCTTGTAATTGGCAAGTGCCTGAATCAATAATGTATGAGATGATGTAAGGTCCTAACCAATGGACTTTCAACTTCCCAGGATGGTGCAAATATTTGGAATCATACAACAACACCATCTACCCAACCTCAAAATTCTTGTTCTTGATATGATGATCATGCCATGATTTTTGTCTTGATTTTTCTATCTTCTGACTCCATCTAACAAGTGATCACCTCTTGTCTAGTTACATTAATTTATCAATCCTTTCTTCCAGCACTTGTTCATCCACTAACCCTCTTGCATGCGCTATACACAACAATGGTAACATGAATTTAAGCTGGTAAAACAGCCTCCGTGCAAATTAAACACCAATTGAAACGATGTAGCCTTTTTCAACCTCTTGTAGGTTTTCCTATATGCCCATAGAATGATTGATACTTTGTCATCCCAATCCTATCTTCCAACATCACAAATCTTAGTTAACATGTGACTTAGTATCTTGTTAAATGCCTCAGCAGTTCCATTTACTTGAGGGTAATAGGGGCTATTCTTGTGATGGGCCACCATAAATTATGCTAACAGAATCTTGACCATTTCATTGAGAAATTTTGTACCTCTATCACTTATTAAACTTAAAGGAAAACCATACCATCAATTATGTTCTCCCATAAAAATATAGCAGTTGTCAACTGGCATGTGCAATACTCGTAGTAGCACTACCTCTACCTATTGTGTTAATTAATCATTACAAGTAATGATATACCATGAACTAATCCTTTGCACATATGGCATAATTGACCCTACAAAGTTGATTTCCCATTTTTCAAATGGTTCGGTGTTGGCTATTGGCCGAAAAGTCATTTCATCCCTCTTTCCAAGTTTGTCAAGGGTTGACAATGGTTATAGGCCTTAAAAGGTTAATACAATCTCGGTAGATGGTTTCCCACCAAATCCCTTCTAATAAAATCTTCCGCACAATGGCAATTCCTATATAGTGTCCTCTCTGCAATCCCACCATGTGCTTCCTCTATAATTGTCATGCGCTCATTCTCTAGTATGCATTGGTGTAGAACCTCATCATAGCCTAACTTATATAGATCTCCACTAATTAACATGTAGGGTGAAACATGTATTGCTAACTTATTTCTCTCCAGGGCCTTCATCCCTTCCGATGCAACACCTATTTTTAAGAACACCACAATATATTCCAAGTCTAAGGGTGCATGCCTCAAACTAAAAAGTTGTGCATCTGACATGGTATCCTCAATGCTTTACGTGTCCTCCCCTGAGTTAATCCTTGATCAGTGGTTAGGTCTTGAATTTCTCTTTCCTAGTTTTATGACCACTGTGAACTCAAATTATTGAAATAATAGGACCTAACGACATATGCACCCTTATAGAATGGGCATGTTGAATAATTACTTCAATGCCATGTGATCCATGTAGAATATAAATGGTGTCCCTAATAGATACTTCCTGAACTTATGCAACACATAGATCATGGAAAATGCTTCACGCTCAGTAGTTGTGTAATTATGTTTTGTTGGTGTCAAATTTCTACTTGTAAAGCACAAGGGATGATTAATAATTCCCTCACCAAGTTGTGTTATTACTACTCCCATAATTTTCCCTGTGGCATCAACATGCACATGAAAAGGATTATCTCAAGAAGGAAAAGGTAATATAGGCATCGTGACAAGCATATCCTTCAATGTGTCAAATGCTTTATATTGCATCTGTCCCCAATGAAAGTAACTCTTGTGTTTTAACAATTCTTCCAAGGGCACAAGTGATCTTAGTATACCCCTTGATGAACTTCCTATAATACCCCAGATGCCCAAGGTATCCACATACTACGCTTTGACTAGTAGAATCCCTAATCCCACAATAATTGTTACTTTGGTGGGATCCACTAGTAAGCCTTCTTTGCATATAATGTGTCCTAAAAGGGTTCCAAATGGAGTAAGTAAAGACACATTTCTAAATGTTGAGGGATATCCTTAATTACCGACATCTCTCAAACATCAATCTTAAATTGTCAAAATGGTCTTTCATCGATCCATACACGTTTAGTCATCCAGGTAAAATTGAAGAAACTTATGGATGAAGTTCTAAAATGCTTGTACAAAGATGAGCAAGAACACAACAGAACATTATTTAATCCAAAAGGCATAACCATGTAGGAAAAAATTATTCATTTAGTGGTGAAAGTTGTCTTTCTTTGGTCTTACTTTACAATCCTGACTTGGTGATACCCTAAGAAACCATCCATGAAAGATTAGATTTCACGCCTGGACACTCCCTTCAAAATTTCATCAATAAAGGGGGTTGGGAAAGGATTGATGACACATACTACATTTAGATCCTTGTAGTCAATAAAGAATCTTATCCTACCATCCTTCTTGATAGTGATAACCATTGGGTTTATCCATTTTAATTCTTCCACTTGCCTTAGTGATACCATATTTTATCATCTTTTCTATTTCTCCCTTGACCCGTACGTGTAAATTGGATTGATCCAACAAAGACTCTTCCAAATCAGGCACACACCTTCCTTCAACTTGATCTTTATCTCCCGTAAGGAATGGTGATAACCTTATAGTTCATGGTACATACAAGGAAACAAATCCGGAACTCACGTAACAAAGTCAATGACCTTTGAAACTTCTTTTTCTGACCAATAGTTCCCGATGATAGCTACCTTAGGTTCTGTTTCTATCCCAATGTTAACCTTTTTTTTTTCAAGGTCTCATGGTAGGCATGTGATTTCTCATTAGTGTTATCAATGACTTTGTGCATACCTTCCAAATGGTTAACATCCAAATTTTCCATCTCTTCACCATCTACTACATAGACCATAATTCCTTTTTATTTTTCCATGCACACGTGCTCAAGCTCTACTTCCTTTGATTCCTCCTCATTGAGGTGTGTTGGGCCCCTAAAATATTGGCTAAGTACACAAAGGTGCATGGGTGTGCAAGGCCTAGGTTAAAGATGGGCGCGCAAGGAGAAGGCGTGCAAGGCAAGGTTCTAGGAGGGTTTTAGAAAGGCCGTGTTGTGCGCAGGAAGATAAGGTCCATATTTGGTGTATCGGGAAGGACATGAGAAAATTGTGACCCAACAGTGAATGAGGAGTGGATAAGGTGCCATCCTGGAAATGTGATGCCCATGAAAGGAATATGCTTAGTGATAGAGGATTCCAAAAGACCATCATTACAAGGAGTGGAGAGCTCAGATCTGATGGAGCATGCTCCCATGGAGGACCACATTCAGAAACTTGGTGCTAGATCTAAGGCTATAGAAGGATGAGTTTGGCACTCTGGGATGCCTATAAATATAAGCACCCATAGAAGAAAAAAGGAGTAGATCGGATATACGTAGAGGAGAATATAGAGAGTGGAGCTCTGCATAGAAATATTGTGAGAACTCTGTGGGATTGGGTAGAGGCTATATAAGGGAGTAATGTATTAAGGGGTTGGGATATAAATTTTTCTTTTTATGGATGAAGGACATGATCCCTGCTGTGATGTATGACTTGATCGATCAAGTGTGGTAGTCTAGTGGATCCATTAAATGTAGAGAGGTTACAAACATGAATGAGTATGAATGTAATTGATTAGGTTCATATCCATATATTTTCATTTTCTGTTCATGGATGTTATGGAATAGATGTAAATCCTTATGTATTTTTCTTTTGGTTGTAGTCATATCTATTATCCGTAAGTACCCTCTTTTTGGAATGAATACATTTGTCTAGAGGCCGTTCTGATCCCTATGATGATTGTATATCTCATTTCCACCTTTATTCATTAAGTTCCTAACATAGATGATATTTTACCACTTAAATCACATAAAAGAGAGACTCGAAACCCATGCGTTCCTCGGGTGAGTTCCCAACACCCATTTGGGTGAAATACCGACACGTATGGGATTCCCTTGTTCTTTGGTGGGTGTAAAAATTACTACATCTTGGTTCCGTTGTCGGGACCTCTTTTCAAAGTTGTAGTGGGAAATGGCATGAATCATGGTCTGGATAATGCATAATGACAAAAATTCTAACTCTTGAGAGTGTTGAATCTTGGTTCAGGAGCACAAAGGATGAGTTTGCTTAGAGATTCAATACTAGGCCTAAGTTTGATGCATAGAGGTGGGTGGAAGAGAATCTCTACCATGAACTGTATGAAACTTTTTTTTGTTGTTTCCCGGTAGAGAGCTGTATGAATGGCTCTCAACATATGTGTCTAGAGAAATTTGGTTCTATAGAGCACACGTGTGGACATAAGAGGACTATCGGAAGGCTGCGGGATGCGATTTGACTGGACACGTCTTTGTTGATTAGTGGTGGAAGAGAGTGTTGGCTAGCTACACTCTGGAGTATGTTATTTCCACATATTCTTGTTTGGAAGTTGTTGAGTTTGAGTTTTTGTGGGAGCCTAGAGGATCATTTCTATGTGTTATTCCTCTAGAAATGAAGATATTGATTGTTACCTTGAGTTTAGAGGCATTTCCAATGGCCGGATAAACCATTCTGAGTGCTAGGTGAGGAAGCTAGGGTGGAGGAAGATGGTAGATATTACGATGGAGAAAGAAATGGATGAGAGGCAACTCAAGTATAGTGAAGTGCGTGAAATGGAGATTACTAGATAATGTGAGGTTATAGGTGTGATGGATCTATGGAGGCAGAAATTGTGGGAAGGAGTTGAGGTTCATGCAGAAGATGTGGGACCTGAGCAATCTATGCTACCCCATCTTGGCAAGCACATAAGAGATACCCCTTGCTTCTGATGAGAGTTCTTTGCGTGGAGAGAGAAGAGTCATTGGCATGCATTTGAACCCACCTAGTGACCAAACCTTGGTGCTTATTTTTCTAGATCAAGGAAGGAGTATCATGACCCATTTGGTATTAGTAGAAGTGACAGATCTATGCCCAGGAGATACAATTTCTCATTTCCCACTTCTATGGCTATGCATACTATTCTAGTATTTGGAGGAATTTTTAGACAAGGAGCAAGTACACAAGCCTTCGGTCTTGCATCTGGGAGTGGTTTGGGGTAAACTATTAGTGCGAGGCATTATCACAAAGTCGTCGAGTGTGTAGTTTAGTGGAACTTTGGGGACCCTTGACACGACCACTACAGGACCTGGTGGATCTGGTGGGTCAAGAGGAATAAGACCTGGTGGATCTGGTGGATCTAGTGGCTCGGGAGGCACAAGACCTAGTGGATCTCGGTGGATCGATGAAGGGGAAACGCTAGAGGACACTAAGGCTCTAGCTCAGGAGGACAAGGGCCACAACCACCTCCTCAAGTCTTCTTTAAAATATCTTTACATTTTCTAGATTACGGAGGTATTGAAGATTTGAAGAACATGTTCACAAGTGTGATCTGCTATGGTGTGCAAAGGGGATCACAAATCTAGAGTAGAAGGCTAGTTAGTTTGAAATGACGTTACAAGGGTGCGTGCATAGCTGCTATTGGAAATATGAACCTCATCAAATGGTGATGGATTATACTACTTTAAAGAACACCTTCTTGGCGAGTTCCACATCCCACGAGTTTGAATAGAAGAGCATTAATGCCCTGAAAGAGATTCAATAGGGAATGACAAAGAGTGTGCGGGAGTATGACAAGTGGTTTAAGAATCTCCTATAAAAATTGTCATATGACATTCAGCCTTCACAACATGCTCAATGATTTTTTGGGGGTTGATAACTCTATTTAGAAGAGCTTTATCTCATAACACTTTCACCAACCCGCACAAGGCGTTAGAAGCCTCTCTACATGCTTTGAAGCTGTTGGAAGTGTTGATATTGGTGTTAGCCAATTTTGGGAGGCTCAAATCGGTGCTATGGCTAAGTAGATGGGGAATTTGTCTGTGAAATCAGCCCATAAGACTCATAGTGGTATATGGTGTACATATTGTGAAGTAGAGGGTCATGTCAAGCATATTTCCCCTAGAGGACAAAGTACATGCCATAATAGTAGACTGAAATTTTTCATGGGGACCATGATGTAAGTAGACGCGTCACTTGTTATAGCATGTAATTTAGAAGAATGTGTCTTGCACATTGTAAAAAATGCACCTCTACAACCCATGAGACTAAGTGATTGAAATAATAAGAGTTGATCATCATGCAACCGAAGTGTGAACTAAGGGATGAGAAGGTGAAGGTGTGTGAAGTATACAAAAATATGGAGTCTATCACAAGTACCATTATGTTGAAGCATCCAGACCTAACACCACCCGTGTAGAATTACGGATCCACTCTTGAATGCTTAGAAGATCTGACATGCATCCTCACCATGGAGAGACAACTGTTGGCCCTGGAGTCTATGGAAGAAGTGGTAGCATGCTTGGTGAGGGAGGACAAATTGAAAGTGGTAGAAATCATTGCTGAGTATAGAAAGGTACTTGCAGATGTCAAGATTGCTACCTAATCTGCTGAGGCCATGTATGATAATTGTGTAGACAAGGATAGAGTGGTGAGCATCTTGGTCGCCACTCACAAAGCAGAGATGAAGGAGTTTCAAGAGAAGAATAAGGGAAATAGGGTGGAAAGGGACAAAATCCTTGCCGAGGTTGAAAATAAATCCAAGGCCATTGAAACCTTAAGGGGTTCAATCAAAAACTAGTTAAAGGAACTATACCCATAAATCACTAGAAGGATGGATGTACTTGAAGACATGAGCAAGGAGTTGGAGAAATTTTTGACACCATGAATTCTCAAGGAGATGGACTAGGTTTTAGGGAGGTAATCACCCTATTTGGTGACCTCTTCTAGAGAGCAAAAAATGAATTTGATGCTTGGAATAAGTTGGAGGCCGAATTGCAAAATATTCTCCTAACTTGTTGCAATAATGCCATCACTTCCCAATTCTTTCTCCTTTCCCAAATTATTCATCCCCTTATTATTTTTCCAAGATGTAAGTCTACTATAATTTTTATTCATTGGAGAAGTGTTCCCATGGATAGAGAACATGTGTAGTGTGGGGTGATGTTGGGCCCCTAAAATATTGGCTAAGTACACAAAGGCACATGGGTGCGCAAGGCCTAGGTTGAAGATGGGTGCGCAAGGAGAAGGCGTGCAAGGAAAGGTTCTAGGAGGGTTTTAGAAAGGCCGTGTTACGTGCCGGAAGACAAGGTCTCAAGACTTAGCCATATTTGGCATATCGGGTAGGACACGAGAAAAGCATGACCTGACATGAATGAGGAGTGGATAAGGTGCCCCTAGCAATGTGATGCCCACGAAAGGAATATGCTTAGCAATAGAGGATTCTAGAAGACCATCATTACAAGGAGTGGAGAGCTCAAATTTGATGGAGCATGCTCCCATAGAGGACCAAATTTAGACACTTGGCACCATATTTGAGGCCATATAAGGATGAGTTGGCACTCTGGGAGGCCTATAAATATAAGCACCTACAGAAGAAAAAAGGAGCACATCAAATATATGTAGAGGAGAATATAGAGAGTAGAACTCTCTGGAAATCTTTTGTGAGAACTCTGTGGGATTGGGTAGAGGATATATAAGGGTGTAATGTATTGAGGGGCTAGGATATAAATTTTTTTGTATGGATGAAGGACATGATCCCTACTATGATGTATGACTTTGGTCTGATCAAGCTATGGTAGTATAATGGATCCATTGAATTTAATGAGGTTACAAACATGAATGAGTATGACTTTAATTGATTTGGTTCATATCTATATATTTTCATTTATTTTCATGGATGTTATGGAATAGATGTAAATCCTTATGTATTTTTCTTTCTGTTGTAGTTTTATCTATTATCTATAAGTACCCTCTGTTTGGAATGAATACATTTGTCTAGAGGCTATTCTGAGCCCTATGATGATTCTATGTCTCATTTCCACATTTATTCATTAAGTTCTGACATAGATGATGGTTTCCACTTAAATCAAATAAAAGAGAGACTTGATGGCCGTGCGTGCCTCGGGTGAGCACCAAAGACCACCTGGGTGAAATTTTGATGTACATGGGATTTCCTTGTTATTTGGTGGGTGTAAATGTAAATTGAGAAACAGGGGCGGAAGCTTGATTAACTTTATTAATCTCAATCAACCATTTACATATGAATGAGCTCCAATACTTATATGTTTTGAACAACTGAATGCAAAAAAAAGACTTACACAAGTGCAACCATATTCCTAAATACATAAGCTTTCAATATTACATCCGAGAAGCATAAAAATGCAATCAAACAATTATATTGTTAAAACAATATAACAACTCTCGTATTGTTCAAATACAAACAATAAGATGGTTATAATTAAATATAACCATATAAACAATAAATAATAAATTTATTAATATGCAATGTATAATTAATTAGGATAATAATAATATTTTATCCTAACATTCCCCCCCTTAATTGTGCATTGTCTCAAGGGATGAGGAGAGGAACTCTCTGAACAACTCGAACTTGTCACGTGCAAGTGACTTCGTGAAAATATCTACTTTTGTTCAGCTTTTGGAAAAAATTGAAGTTGGATGTTGTGCTTCAACACATGTTCACGTATGAAATGAACTGTACCTCAATGTGCTTTGTTCTCTCGTGAAAATTGGATTGTGACCAAGTTTGAGAAAACCTTCGTTGTCAACATACATGGTGGTCGGTTTGTCATGTGGTATTCTAAGTCCTTCTAGCATGTGACGTAGCCATATCTCTTCATAGATAACTTCTCCTGCAAAACGATACTCAAATTTTGTGGAAGAGTGAGAAACAAAGTGTTGTTTCTTGCTTCCCCATGATATTGGTCCAGATCCCATAAAAAAACACAAATCCTAAAGTGGATTTTTTTATCATCAATATTTCTGCATGATCTGAATCTGAATATCCTATCAAGAAGAAGTTTTCATTCTTCTTGTATTCTAGACCAAGATCCATTGATCCTTTGAGATACCTCAAGATGTGCCTTGCTGATTTCCAATGAAAACTTTGGGTTCCTGCATGAACCTAGATAGATAGCTTACTACAAAGATGATATCTGGTCTAGTGTAGGTTAGGTAAATGAGACTCCCAATCAACTACCGATAGAGAGTGGTATTTACCTCAGGAGATGGATCTAAACGAGATAACTGCAATTTGTTCTCCATAGGTGTAGAAATTGGTGTGCAATCCATCATCCTGAATTTCTTGAGCATTTTCTTGGTATATTTCATATGAGAAACAAATATGTGATTCTCTTTCTGCCATACTTCCAATCCAAGATAATAATGCATCATCTCAAGATTTGTCATGTCGAACGATTGATTAAGATCTTTCTTCATTGCATCGATCATCCTCACTAAACAAAAAGTGATAACTAGATCATCGACATAAAAATTACAATCACAATCTACCCCCTTTCTTTTTGAGGTAAAGATTGGGATCATATGGATTTCTAAAAATCCATTTTTATGAGATGCTCATAAATTTTGATGTACCATGCTCGAGGTGCCTGTTTGAGGCCATACAAAGATTTCTTAAGTCTGCGCATACCTTTGCTTCTTGACCAGGTACTACATATCCCTCCGGTTGAGTCATGTAGACTTCTTCTTATGAATCTTCGTTTATGAAGGAAATTTTTACATCCATCTAGTGGAATTTCTAGCCAAACTATGCAGCTAGAGCAAAGATCATTCGATTGTTTTGATCTTAGTTATGGGAGAAAATGTCTCCTCGTATTCTATGACTTTTTTTGTGCATACCCATTTAATACTAGTCTCACTTTATACTTTTCCTTTGTCCCATTTTCATTGTACTTTTTTTTAAATATCCATCTGCATCCAATGGGTTTCTTTCCTGGTGGAAGATTGATAAGCTACCAAGTGTTATTCTTCATCACTGATTGATATTCAGAATCCATGGCATCTTTCCAATATTTTGACTGTAGGGATTCTGGACTATGGAGGGTTCATCATATAAAATAACTCTACTCATTAAAGCAAAGTTAACTTCTTCTCTTGCTTTACTATGAGTCCATTGTTCGGGGGTGAATGTATCTAGTGGAGCATCCATTATTGAATCTCGTAATGTGCTAGTACACCACCTGGGCATACACGGAACTATTCCCATGGGTCATGGTTCTATCGATCAACACCATCATCCCCATCCTCACTTTCATTATCTGAGGGAACATCAACTTCAATTTTTACAACTGGTGAAAAACTACATCTAGTGAGTTTGGAGGAGGAGAATCTACTTCCTTCTTCTTAAAAAGCTCAACATCTTTACTGGTGTAGACTTTTCTAGTCTTAGGATCCATTAATTTGTACCCAAGAGTCTCTTCACTTTACCCAATGAAGATGATTTTATGTGACCTCATGTCTAATTTATTTTTGTTTTGCTTGGGTATATGCATGTTTGCTTTGCACTCGAATACTTTGAGGTGTGCAATAGATGGTTTCCACTTTGACCATGCTTGTTGTGGTGTTACTACGTCAAGAGAAATTGTGGGCACTATGTTCAAAAATACACTGTTGTCTTTGCTACTTCTACCTAGAATGTCTTTGCAAGTCTAGAGTCATCGATCATGCATCGCACCATTTCCATGGTAGTATGATTTCTTTTCTCAACAACCCCATTGTTGCGGTGTGTGTGGAGGAGGCATTTGTCGATGAATCCCATGAGTTTGTAGGTATTCTTTAAACTCATTATTGGTGAATTCCCCCCCTCGATCTGAGTGGAGAGTTCTAATGTGACGAATAATTTCATTCTCAATTGCTACTTTGAACTTCTTGAAAGTTTCAAAAGCTTCACTTTTCTTACAAAGACAAAAAATCCACATTTTCCTTGAATATTCATCAACACATAGCATGAAGTACTAAAATCCAGAATGACTTGGTTACATTGGACCATAAAGATCGGTATGAACTAGATCAGTTTTGACCATGAGCTCAATATGTACTCTTCTGGAATGAAGCTCTGTGTTGTTTTCCTACTAGGCAGTGAGGAAACTTGTCTATATCCTTCTAAAGAGATGGTAGCCCATGTACCATATTGTGTCGGTGAAGTGTCTCAAGATACTTGAAACTTACATGACCAAGTCTCTGATGCCATAAATTTTGAGGTAGATTTCTTAGCCACAAGTGCCTAATCATCTCTGTGGAAAAAATCAAGTTGGAACATGCATCCCACATTAGAGGATTTTGCAACTATTTTCGAGCCTCATGATTTATCTCGAATTAAACACGTTTTCTTACCAAAATGACTATTAAAGTCAATTTTTAGGTTGTGATCAAGGAGTTGACTGAATAAAAGAAAATTCTTTGTCATCCCAGGGACATATAAGACATCAGATAGTCTGCAGTTACGTGAACCAAGGGCTAGAGAAATGTTCCCAATCCCCTGAACTGTATATGAAGAATCATCTCCCAATGAAACATGATTTTTTGATGGTGTGTCCCTCATTGAAATAAACCATTCTCTATGGCCGGTCATGTGTTGAGTGGCCCCCAAATCAACATACCAAACATCACTAGATGATGTGGATGGTTCACTTGATCGAGCAATGAACAAGTAGTCTTCATTGTCTGACTGTTCTTGTTGCTCAACAATATTTCCTTGCTGATGGGGTATTCTTTTCCAGTTCCCCTTTTTCTACCCTTGATTGTAGTTAGAATGTCCCTTGTGAGATTGTTGTGGAGGTCCATAGTTTCTTGATGAACCTTTCTTGTAAGTATTATACCAATAATATTTTAGGTCATGTCCTCTTTTATAGATTGGACATTGCTTCTTCTATTGTCTATCCCCTTGATACTAATTTTGATTTTGGGACTTTTGATAGGAATTAGGTTTTCCTTTACCTTTTCCTTTCCATTTTTGATGTGAAGAAAGTTCTACTCCTCTTCATCATCCTTATTATGTATGGCTTCCTCTTGTTGTAGTAAGTTTACCAATTTTTCAAAACTAACGGTTGTATCTGACACGTTTAGTGTTGTAACAAAAATGTGGTAAGAAGAGGGGAGTGCTCTCAGAACAATGGGAATGAGAGCATCATTTAAGACCGCTTCTCCTAGGGATAGAAGTGAAGCCCTCAACTCTGTAACTCTTCTTAAGAAAGCTTTAATTTTCTCATTCTTCTTGAACTTCAATGTGTGTAACTAACTCTGCAAATTTAGTATAACATTCTTGTTTTTGGCCTCGTATACTATGCTCAACTTATCCCATGCTTCTTTGGATGTTTTAGCATCACGAATGTGGGGTTACACATCTTAAGACACTCCAAACAAGATGATGAGTTTGGCCTTCTGATCTACTTTATCAAACTTCCGTTATTGTGTTGTATCAATTGTTGATCTGGTCAGAGTACCAGTCACAATAGGCCAGATTTCTTCAAACTCAAGTTGTGTCTTGATTTTTGTCTTCCATGTAGCATAGTTGTTTCCTTTGAGTAGTTGTGAATCGGAAGAAAAAAATTGGGGGCATTGGTGCCCATTTTGTAGAGAAATCATTGACAAGGTTTGGCTCTTATCACTCCAAGTATAAGGTCTCCCAATCTATATACCATCAGTTTGATATACCGAACCTTTCTATATACGTGCCCTTCCGATATACCCAGCGGTATGTGGAAGAAGCTTTCCCTTTCTATATACCCAGCGGTATGTGAAAGAGGCATTAATGTACATGAAAGAATTCAATACGTGGTACCAAGACAATACTGAGAGGGGTCTATGTGATTATTGACATCGGCTCAAAGAAATATCCTCATACGTGTGCGTAACTTCACTATATACTTGAATAATTTCTCAGTCTAGATTTATGTCGTATAATTGTTCACGAGACGGATGGGATGGCTCATAGTGTGTGCCTTTGTGACCTTATTACTCCCCGTCGATTTAAAGGTTTGATGCCTAGACAACATTGTTACAGCTATATTAGGTGTTAAGTTTAGTAGTATTCATGATAGCTTTACCCATAAGCACTTCTAAAGGCACCGTATATACTGAAAATTGTGAATGAGATCTAAGATCTTGTGAGTGTTTTAGAACCAATTTTCACTATTTTTTATTACAACTCTTTTCCATTTTCTAAGAAATTACAATATTTGTGATTGACTTATGGCAACTTATAAATTATTACAATATATTTCAGCATGTAATTACATTCAAAAATCTGGAAAAATTGAATGGTAGGAAAAAAAAATTGTTTTGTAGGGCCTTGATGGCCTCCGAGCCCCAATATGACCCAAAATGCGCAAAAAATTACAAAAACTAGCTGAAAATGCAATTTTTAGCTATCCCCCCTTTGGAAAAAGTTACTTGGAATGAAAAAATAGGTTGAATGGGAGAATTATTTTTTTACCCTAAATTAGGGATTTCCCTACTAAATTTAGTTAGTTATAACTAAATTTGAATTTTTCGCTAAATTTAGTGGTTCCACTAAATTTTCGCCAAATTCAAAATGACAAGTTGGGGGTGGGATTTGAACCCCACACCTCCCACTTCTAAGTCATTTGGTCTATCCACCTTGGCCGCTTGTGCACTTGTGAGATAAAATGAACAAACTTGTATTAAAAGAAGATGAATTTTGAACTCACCTTTTAAAATGGTGATTTGGCTGAAGTTCCATGTGGCAATTGCTGGTTTGAGGCGGTTTTAGGGTTTTCAAAGCTCAAAAATGGATCTGAGATGATTTATCTCCTTGTTCTTTGTTTTATTTTCCTTTGGCCGACCGTTTTGATTGCTCTTCCACCATTTTTTGTATTTTCCTTTGAGTTTTGTTGATTCTTCTTTGTTTTTGAATGCAGGTCATTGTGGAAGCTCTCACCATGTTGATTTTGCTTTGAATTCTTTTGCTAGTCTATGTGAGGAATTAAAACCTCAATTCTTTATTTGTTTGTGTTGCGTAGGTTTGCTTACAAATGCCTCTGGCACGCTATATTTTTTATTGATGCCATTATTGCGTGGAGAGTGGAATGACTCCCTTTATCTCCATGGCATCGTTGTTTTTGTATGCAGTTTGCCATTTGAGAAGGAGATCGAAGGGAGATAAGGTGATGGAAAATAGAGAAATGTAACTTGGTAGTGGAGATCTTGGTCGAGGAAAATATTTAAGCAACCCGATTAGAAGCTCCACATACACATAGGCCTCCAGATAAAAAATAATCTCCAATTTTTAGCACAGTCCTCTAATTACATCAACCTGCTAGTTTTAGCAGAGACTAAATATATATCTAATATTAGAGATAAAACCCCTAATGGGGAGAAAAATAATTTTATTTTATTTTCAATACTGCATGTAACAATTTTTCCTGGTGTTGGGTGCACCGGTAAAAAAAATAGTTGCATTCAAACACCTGGAATGAGTAAGAGGATGTGGGGAGGTAGGGATGGGGTTGGGAGGTTGTACGAGGTTGCACATGCTCTCAATTGCTGTAAACTCTTATCCAATCTCCTCTCTCTCTACTACTCTCTCTTCCACACCTTCACAGCCTCATAGGTCCAGATTCTCGCTCTGGTACCAAATGTAAATTGAGAAACAGGGAAAAATCCTGATTAACTTTATTAATCTCAATCAACCATTTGCATATGAATGAGCTGTAATACTTATAGGTATTGAACCAACTGAATACAAACAAAACACGAGTTGCATAGGTGCTGACCATATTCCTAAATACATAAGCTTCCAATATTACATCGGGAAGCATAAAAATACGATCAAACAATTATATTGTTAAAACAATATAACAACTCCAATATTGTT
This sequence comes from Taxus wallichiana var. yunnanensis, assembly GCA_018340775.1. Classification (NCBI taxonomy): domain Eukaryota; kingdom Viridiplantae; phylum Streptophyta; class Pinopsida; order Cupressales; family Taxaceae; genus Taxus; species Taxus wallichiana. Next base: position 42,033,155 of record CM031233.1, on the reverse strand, counting down.
CAAATACAAACAATAAGATGGTTATAATTAAATATAACCATAAAAACAATAAATAATAAATTTATTAATATACGCAATGCATAATTAATTAGGATAATAATAATATTTTATCCTAATAGTAAAAATGACTACAAGGTGCATTTCGAGATAAGGCTCACCAAGTAATTCCCAGTAGCCTATTTTTGCCATAGCACTATCTCCCATCGTAAGGAGCTTGATCACCTACAATGCCTTATCTACGGATGGCTTAGTACTCCTATACTTGAAAGCTTGAATGAGATCAGTCACCAACTCCTTCTAATTACCTTTTTGATGAAGCATCTCTGAATGAACATACCATGAGTGCACATAGCCTTATAAGGTGGAATACAACCTATGCACCCATAACAAAGGTGGTAATGCTTTTGCACTTCCTATCCAGGCCTTCTCACACACTTGGATATGAAATGAGGTGGACTCTTTACCATAGTAGTCTCATATGCTAGTGGGCGTGTTGCTCTGGAGAACCTTATAGAAAATGTGATTCTTACCTTGTGCCACTCTAAGAGGTTCTCCCGATGTGTAGCCCACGGTGCACCTTTGTAGTTCCAAGTATGTTATAATTGAGCATTCCTCTCCTCTAATCCTCATTTCCCCACTGAGCTTCCATTTTTTGTAAGAACATTTCAGGATATGCTCCTCTAGAGTAACTTGGAAACTTCTTTCCTCCTAGGTGCTTGACTGAGTGTACCTTTTTTACCCTTGTTACATATCCTCTCGAGTTATCACCCAATCAATTCATAGGTCATGTGTGCCTAGTTTCTACATGCCACACTAGTGGTATCACTCAATGACTAAGCATCTTCAAACTAGATGACTCCCTCCGTGGGGTGAATTAGCTTAGGATCTATGATGGAACACACATAGAATCTGTCAAGGACTTCTTCTCCTAAGGGCTCAGTATAGGGCACTAACTTCCCATCTGTCAAAGGGATAATCACCCTTTCTTAGTTGTTTTCAAATCTAATATATCCTTTGTTAAACCACAGTAGGAATTGTTCTTGTAACACCATGGGTACCCAAGTAACCGTTATCCAAATAGCTCACCTAGCGATTTTGGTAACTTGCATACACATTCTAGCTCTAAGTTATTCATTGCAATATTGCACATGCTTAAGATCACTTGGCACATTCATTTGGTCACAATTTCCCTACGCATCCCTTTCCTTTCTCTCCTTCCACCTCTCCCTTACGCCCATCTCTGTGCATTTTCCTTCTTCCTATTGAGCTTCTTCCCTTCCCACACACCTCACACTTACTGCTAAGTCCTTGCCCTTTCACATGTTGCACCCATTACCTTGTAATAGTTACACCTTAACCATATATTCTCTACTCACCAGTTTTCCTCATTTCCCCATACGCATCGTGCACACCCCCTATGTGCCTTCCTTTATTATCTCTGTGTGCCCTTTCCTCGGGCCCTTACATGCTAGATCATCTTTGGACATGCCTAAGTGTGTCACACGTAATTATTCAAAGCACGCCAATAGGGCACCAAATCCTTGCAACAAATCAGTAAGTGAAACATGGACAAAATGACAAGTATTTGCATAGTTGGCCATCATCTCAGCCAATCCGTGCATGCCACATGTTTTACGTGCACCAAAAAATCGACATCTTCGACAACCATATCTTCTACTACAAATCTTAGATTGGCATGCACTGGAATTTTTAGAAAGTTGTTGACATTAGCTATAGTGCTAAAAATTCAAAATTCAAATTCTAGTGGATCTGGTAGGTGAGAAATGGGAAAACATCCTTCTTAACATTGATGAGTAGATCTGATTGCTCCAACCACCTGATTTGATATGATCCACCCTCCTCCATGTAGATTTGTAGGCATTGAATACTTATTGTTGGTGGTTATGTTTCAAATTCAAGTTTTCCCTCCTTTTTCCCTTCTTCCTCCATAGATTCATCTATAAATGTAAGAGCAAGTCTCATTTTTTATGTTGGACACTCTGGATCCTTACGCATTATGCCAAGGACTCCATTTTTTTGTATTTTGAGTTCTAGACCTCTATATTTGGCTCTTGCATGTGGATATTGGCCTCCTTCATCATTGTAATAGCTTTGTGCATTTTTGTAAGTAATAGAAGCATCGTTTTGTGACTATTATTTGTCCTAACATGTTTGCATTCCTTCTTCTTGCCTTTCCTTTTGCATTGCATGTTATTTGTGCTACTTTAAGTCCCCTATAGTTCCATATTTAGTTTTGTTCCATGAGAACGATTTGTTCAATGCATGTTTCACTGTGCTACTCATGCCTAGCCTCCTTTCATGCATTCCCTATCATTCTCACTCAAAATAGATAGTGTTCATTCCTCTTTTCAGGTGCTATCTCCTTTTAGTATAGTTTCCTTCCATGTTATTCTTCTTTCCCTAGTACCTTGGCATTATTATCTTAGTTTCCCCTTTTAGAACTAGGAGTAGTAGTAGTAGAAATAGAAATAGATAGAGGAACTTGCCTTCTTCGAGAGATCCGTCCCAAGCTCACAAGGTCCCACAACTTAGGGATGGTTCCATTATGGTCTCAAACACCTCATCCCTTTCGAGATCCGAGACGTGGGTGCATGTTTGAGAAACCAATAGTTTCTGGCACACCCGGTGGGACTAGCATTGAAAGCTCAAATTTCATATCTCTAAGTTCTGGTGTGTGGACTTAGTGTTTTAGCCTTTGGAGGCTCATTTCAACACATCTGGTGACTCCCAATATTTTAAGATCTCTGTTTTTAGTAGTCTTGAGCGCCTTTCATGAGAAGAGTGCACACAAGAAGAAGTGCAGTAGCTGAAGATTATTTTGAATACCTCTAGCTATCCCCGAGAAGAGTTCATTCTAGAAATTCCATGCGTGCATCCTTATCTCCAATGCACCGTGCCCACTCAACTCCTCCTCAAAACAGACAACTTGTGTGCCCTACAATGGCGCATCAACAACCTCCTCCATTAAGAAACTTTGTAAACTTTGCTAGAGGGAGTCCCTTACTCTTGGTATTATAGCATGATATGCCAAGTGACACACTCAAAAGTATTCCTTACTTTACTGGTGAGAATCAAGCCACCCCTTAAGAGCATATCCAGGATATAGAAAGTGTGTGTTCACTCTATTTGATCACACATGATGATGTAGAAGTTAGGTTGCTTATAGCCTCTTTTAAAGGTAAAGAACTTCAGTGGTACTGAGGCTTAGACTTGGATCTATCACCACCTGGGATGAGTTAGGAATAGCTCTTTGTAATTACTTTTAAGATAAGTCAAATCACCTATCGTTGATGGAGCAACTGACAATAAGGAGAGTGCCCAATGAGCAAATGACTGATTTTAACATCAAATTTCAAAAGACTTGGGACATAATCCCTCTTGTGGTAATACCTACAACCCAACATGCTTTCCTTTATTATCTAAAGGTGCTCAACAGTGATATTTTAGTTATGATCCAATCTATGGGAGTAAGGATTTTACCAGCTGCTTATATCATTACAGTAAGGGAAGAAAATAGTCTCATTCAGGTAAGAAAGTTGGCTCTTACACCACCCATGCCCTTATTCCCAGAGACATCACAAGCACCCCATCCTTTTGTGGTCTCTATTCCCATTCCTAAGTAAAGTGGGAAAGCTGGTTGCCTCAACATCCTACTCTCCATCGCAACAAAAGGAAGATGAAGAATTGAAGGCCTTGATTAGAAATTTATCAAACAAGGTCATATCATTAGAAAAGAAACAGGTACAATCCTATAGAGGAAATTCCAATCAGGCGCATGGCCAAAGCAATCAGCCTTAGTGAAATCAATATGGAAATCAAAGATATGTGCCCAACCAGCAAAATGATAGATGGAATCCTAATGCACATCTTCCCTTGCAAGTTTTTCCTCCTATGCCTTCTCTTCTAGCACCCAACATGCGAGTCGGGTGCTTTTTCTAGTTCAGAACAATTTGGCACAAGAGTCAGAGTGGTGCTTCCCTTGCAACATGCCTCATAGTCAATATCATTATGCCAATGTTACGTGTGCCCAAGCCTTCATGATCTAGAATGCTTCGACCTATGAGCCTTCAACAAGTTCCCTTGAAGCAAATAACCAAGAAGGACAAGAAGCTCCTCTAGAGATAAACTTGATGTTCTTTGGTGTGGAGGAATTCTATGCAATCAATCAAGCTATAAAAGATGTAAACAAACCGCATGCCCAAGTTGTGAACAACACAAGATACAAGAAAAGAATGTTGGGGTCGGGTGCGCAGTTACAATCCTAGCAACACAATTAGATTCTCGGAGAAGAAGAAAGAATAATACAAGGAATCTTACAAGTAAAAGTGCTCAAATCCCTATGTAGGAGACCCCGCATAAAGCTTCCCCTAAGGCAACATGCACCTCTCCTTTGGTAGGCCAATCCTCTGCTCTAACTAAAATTGAATCTTTTGTGCTGAATAGTCAAGAAGGGATGTTATCCCCCAAATGTACTAGATGGGGGCCTTCCATTCAGCGTTGTTGACAAAATTAAGAGAACAAACATAAATGTCACAATGTGGGATGCCTTGATAATTCCATCTCACATGATCTATTACATGAATCCCTAGTGCAACTCCCGTGTCTTTGATCCGGTTATGCATAAGCCATGTGCTTTTATCATAATCTGCTAAGAAGATGAGAAACAAGTAAGTAAAGTTGTTAAAACCCCACCCTTCCATATGTCCTTGATTATAGGTAAACACCTAGTGCATAACTACATGATTGACTCAGTGCTAGTATACTTTGTGCCTAAGAAGATAGCTGATGTCTTAGGTTTGAAATATATGCCTTTGTGTAAAGGAGTCCTACATTTGATGGCTCAAATTTTACCACCTTAGGAGTCATCAACAATCTTGAGTTAACCATCCATGCATGTCCAAGCCTAACAATTACTCAAGATGTGTCAATCATTGACTTGCCTCCTTTTTTGCCCTATGTTTATCTAGAGAATTTACTACTAAAGTGGGTGGTTACTTATCTTGATTGGTCTCATATATTAATCACGACAAGGTATGGTACCGGTTTATCATACAATCTGAGCCTATATTTCCCTATCATGTTGAGTCATATGTCCCATCCCCTCTCCAAGCCAATTGTCTTATCCAAGAAGAGCAAGTTTTAGTTCTGGAGAGTAGTATCTTCCACCCAATGTTCTAGACTTAGTGCTTGATGAATGGGTGCAAATAAATCACAAATTTGATCCCTATGTTGAATAATTAGAAGCCTATGAAACTGGGATTTGTACTTATTACATTCTAGAAGAAGACGCTATGCTTCCGTGCTCATTCATGAAATGCAAAGTTCAAACTAGTCTATGGAAGTTATACTTTAATGGATACAGAAGCAGAAATAGTACGGGAGCAGGAGTGGTTCTCATTTCTCTTAAGGATGAGAAATTCTTCTTCATGCATAGGTTGCAGTTTGCATGTTCTAATAATATGGCAGAGTATGAAGCATTGGTGCATGGCTTGCTCATTTTTGAAAAGAAGAAAATTAAAGTGTTGTAGATCTTTGGGGACATAGAATTAATCATCCACCAGGTCACCAACAAATGCCAGACAAAGAATAAGCTTCTCAAATCTTATAAATATAGAGTATGTGACCTACTTGAGAGCTTTTCTTCCCTTAATCTGCAAGTGGTCCCATGCAAAATGAACAAGGAAGCTAACCAGATGACCAAACTGGGTTCACAATTCTCTCCTGCTAAGGAATTTGTCAAAGGAAACACTTAGCACATTAAGATGGTTATCAGGCCATCCATTCCAGACAATAACACCAGTTGGAAAGTGTTTGATAGTGACATGCAGATTGTCCAATTTATCTAGAATGAAGTTGAATTTTCATCAAGTATGCAAGTTGACTTGCATAACAGCTATGGTGACCAAGTGATACTAGCTGAAGACAAATAAGTTTCTTAAAGGGTTAGTCACCTTAGAGAAAATGTTCAGCCCTAATGATGAGTTCAAGGGTGAAGAAAGATATATGCACACCATAACAAGAAGACTGCTCTTCAGTCATTATTACACGCGGAGAGAGATGTTACTCAAAAGATCTTGTGCACATGAAGAAAAACATGCCTTCATCTGTCTCTGTCAAAAATACAATGATATTTTCTCATGGGAGTATGAATACCTCACAGGTTTTGATCCAATTGTTGCTCAACCCTCTATTGACCTTGATCTTGGTATCAAGCCCATCAGACAAAAGTAGTGGCCAATCGATCCAAAGATAGAACCCATCATGAGGAATGAATTATCCAAACTCATTGAGGTAAGAATTATTTTTCCTATCAAATACTCTACACGGGTTACAAATATGGTTCCAGATGCAAGAATAATGGTGAAATCAGATTTTTTTACTTCAGAGATTTGAATAAGGCATCTTTACAGGATCATTATCCTTTTCCTTGAATGGAGCATATTCGTAGACTCGTGGTTGGCACACAAAGGTTCTCCATGTTAGATGGGTATTCAAGTTTCAACCAGATCCTAGTCAAGGAAGAGGATCAATTCAAAACAACATTTACAACCAAATGGGGAACATATACATATCAAAAATTCCCTTTGGTTTGTCAAATGCGGGCACCACATTTTAGCACACTATGGATGTTACCTTCAAGGGATACATTAATGAGTTCATCTTGGTTTACCTTAATGATATAAATTTCTTCTCAAAGAAGAACATGGATCACATGGCGCACCTGGAAAAGGTATTTGAGATATGTAGAGAATTTGGGGTATCTCTTAACCCAAGAAGTGTAATTTTGTGCTAGCATAGGGAAATCTCTTGGGCCATGTGGTTTCAAAGGATGGCATTGTGATTGATCCTGGGCACATCTCATCTATCCTAGCCCTTTCCCTATTGGTGTAAAAAAGGCCCTATAGTCATTCCTTGGTAAGATCAATTTTGTTAGGTGTTTCATCCCTAAATTTGCAAGATTGGTTTGGCCCATCAACTTTATGATCAAGAAGGACTCAACCTTCAGATGGATAGCAGAAGGAAAAGAAAGCTTCAACAAGATCAAATAATAATTTTCTTGTGCACCAACACTCATTAATCCAAATTACTCAAAGGATTTTATCCTTTATGCTTATGGCACTGATGCAAGTGTTGTTATTGTCCTGACACAAGAAAATGAACAAGGACTAGAACAACCAGTGGCCTTCTTCAGCCAGATGTTGAAGCAATATGAATTTAAATACATTCACATAGAGAAGCAATTCTTTGCAATCATGTGTGCACTCAGGAAATTAAAAAGTATGCTCACCAAAAATCATATCAAGGTATTAGTCTCCCACTCTTATGTCAGAGAATTCATCATGGGAGTAAAAATCAGTGAGAAGAGAGCACGATGGGTGACCAAAATCATGGAGTATGATGTGACTATCAAGGCCACTAAGTTGGTAAGAGGTAGCACACTCTGTAGGTAGATTGTAGAGGATGCGTAGAATGAACCTGAGGTTTCATTGTTTCTGGATGAGTCTCTCCCACGCGTAGAAATTGAGTAGAATGTAGATCCTGGTGCACACGATTGGATGAAGAACATGATCACATTCCTTTCCAAGGGCACGTACCCTCCCGGTTTGAACAAAGCAAAGAGAATGCATCTAAGATTGCAATCTATCCCTTATGTTTTTATTGATGGAATTCTCTTTAAAAGGAATCTAGATGGCGTGCTGTTAAGATGTATCAACAATGTGCAAACTAAAAAAGTGTTAAAAAAATTTCACGATGGATTCTCTGGTGGACACTTCTCTGCCAAGACTACAACAATGAAGATCATAATGGCAGGTATCTTTTGGCCTACCCTATTTGTAGATGCACATAGGTGGGTCACAAAATGCAAGGAATGTGCTTTCTTTACAGGAAAGAAAAGATTAGTAGTGCTTCCCCTTCGACCAATCCAAGCGGATCCACCTTTTGTCCAATGGGCTCTCAAATTCATAGGCATGATCAATCCACCTTCAAGCGCTGGACATAAATGGGTACCGATAGCTACATATTACTCCACCAGATGGAAAGAAGTAGTTGTACTTAAGGAATCAACTGAGATAGTCATTCTTGACATTCTCGAAGGTATAGTCACAAGGTTTTTCATTCCTTAAACCATTATCTCTAATAATGTAAAGGACCTCCTTGGTACTAAAATCACTGATTGGGCTCTAAATTTGGGAATTTATATGAAGAATTCTTCCAACTATTACCCCTAGGGAAACGGTCTAGAAGAATCAAAAAATAAGAACATGATTAGAATCATGAAGTATAAAATGAACATCAGCCAGAGACATTGGCATATGAAGGTCTTGCACGCGCTCTGGGTAGATAGAAATATAGTAAAAAAGGAAATAGGGACTCCACCTTACAAGTTTTTCAATGGAAAGGGGGATTCCCTACCTTTGACACTAGAACTAAATTCATTGGCACTTTCCTAGTACTTAGAATTGGAAGGCACATACCGAGAGAAATCGGAATGACAAAGCTAGTTAACCTTGAAGAACTCATGAATTACGCCATGGTTAAGCTATAACACCATCAACAAGAAACACATAAATGGTTTGATAGAATGGTTAGGCCTCAAGCTTTCAAAATTGAGGACCTTGTTCTAAAATGGGATTTGAAAGAGCTAATCCGGGGCACCTTTCAAGGTTTGATGCACTTTGGAGTGGCCCATACATCATCGAGTTCCTAAAAAGGAGCTAACTCATTCGATTTAACTCATCTTGATGGAGGTGCGCAGTAAATCCCGAGAAACGAGATCTATCTCAAATCCTTCCATTAAGTTTACTACATCATGTTATATATATTAGAATAGTTTCAATTCCTCCAAGTGTGCCATCCGCGCACATTGTTTATTTGTACATAGTTCTTTCCTCTCGCGTGCTTCTTGCGTGCACTCTTTTGTTACTTCTAGAGTACAGAGCTTCTCTTAGTAGTTGTAAGATTCAGAATAGAGTGCGAAATGACTCTCAAGTGATCACAGGGGAAGTTTCATGATTACATAAGTAGACTCCATGCCCAATGGATGCTTCAAGCTATTGATCTCTTTCATCTAGCAGGTAGATGGCCTTGATAGTCCTTAAAACCATTATTTAAATAGCTCTCCTAGAGATTTGGATAACTTGCATACACATTATGGCTCTAAGTTATTCATTGCAATATTGTGTGTGCTCAAGATCACTTGGCACATTCCCTTGGTCGCAGTTTCCCTATGCACCCCTTTCCTTTCTCTCCTTCCATCTCTCGCTTATGGCCATCTCCTATGCATTCGAATTCTTCCTAGTCGCCTTCTTCCCTTCAAGTGCGCTTCACACTTACCGCTAAGTCCTTAGCCCTTTTTACGCCACACCCATTACCTTATAATAGTTGCATCTTAACCATACATTCTCTACTCACCAAATTTCCTCATTTCCCCACATGCATCACGCACACCCTTTCCTTAAACACTTTTGTTCTAGATCATCTTTGGACATGCTTGAGTGTATCATGCACAATCAGTCAAAGTGCGCCAATAGGGTGCCAAATCCTTGCAACAAATTAGTAAGTGACACATGGTAGAAACGAAAAGTATTTGCACATTTGGCCATCATCTCGTGCAATCCGGGTGTGACATGTGTTTTATGTGCACTGAAATCTCTCGACATCTTCTGACAACCGTATCTTCTACTATAGAGATCAGATCGATGCATACCTAGACTTGTCAAAAAGCTACGACATCAGCTATAGTGCCAAAAATTCAAAATTCAAATTCTGGTGGATTTGGTAGGTGAGAAACGGGAAAACTTCCTTTTGAACATTGATGAGTAGATCTGATTTCTCCAACCACCCGATTTGATATGATCTACCCTCCTCCAGGTGGATTTGCAAGAATTGAATGCTTCTTGTTGGAGGTTGTGCTACAAATTTTGGTTTTCCTCCTTTTTCCCTTCTTCCTCCATGGATTCATCTATAAATGTAATAACAAGGCTCATTTGTTATGTGGGACACTGGATCTTTACATATTTTACTAAAGACTCCATATTTTTGTATTTTGAGTTAGACCTCTATTTTTGGCTATTGCATGTGGATATCGGCCTCTTTCATCATTATAACCACTCGTGCATTTACGTAAGTAATAGAAGCATCGTTTTGTGACTATTATCTATCATAACATGTTTTCATTCCTTATTCTTGCCTTTCCTTTTGCTTTGTGTGCTAGTTGTGTTACTTGGTCCCCCTGAGTTCCATATTTAGTTGTGTTCCATGAGAACGATATGGTCAATGTGTGTTTCACTTTGCTACTCATGCCTAGCCTCCTTTCACACATTTCCTGTCATTCTCACTCATAACACATAGAGTTCATCCCTCTTTTCTGGTGCTATCACCTTTTAGTGTAGTTTCCTTCCATGTTATCCTCCTTTCCCTAGTCCTTTGCATTATTAGCTTAGTTTCCCCTTTTAGCACTAGGAGTAGTAGTAGAAATAGAAATAGATAAAGGAACCGACCTACTTCGAGATCCTTCCCAAGCTCACAAGGTCCCAAAACTTGGGGATGGTTCCATTGTGGTCTCAAACACCTTGGCCCTTCCAAGATTTGAGACGTGGGTGCATGTTTAAGTAACCATAAGTAACAATGGAAAGTTGTATGCCTCGATGAGCACCAAGAATTCAAAGTCTCTAGTGAACTTGGCCTGTTGAATGATGATAACTACATCCTTCAGGACTCCAATGGGAATTTCCTTAGTCTTTTTTTCTATATAGATCACATTCAAAGATGGTTGTAATGTGGGCCTTCCCGTTTGATTCTAAGAATCTAAGGTAAGAACATTGACCTCAACTCTTATGTAGATGAGGATATTACTTAGAATCCATCCAACAACAACCACATTCAAATTAATCACATTATCATAGTCAAGGTGTGAGGAGGAAGGTTTACATGTAAAACATGTCTTTCGCACTCTACTTTAGCGCATGGTACCTTCTCTACGAGCCATTATCCTAACAAGGGGATAATATTCTCTTGCCTTAACATCCTACATACTTCCTTGACCTCATCCAGTCATCCTTTGGAACCTCGGTATTCTTCCTTTGCTCCAACTATTTTGACTTCTCCTTTAGACATTGGATCTCCCCTTGTAAACTATGAATCACGTTCATAGTCTCCCCAAGTACACATCCTTCTAATGAGCGGGGTCCAAATACTTTCCATGTACCACTTCCTCTCTCGAAACTAGTGTCCTTTGTCTTGGCATATCCTTAGCACACATAGCCTCTGTTCATGTTATCACCAAGTAAAGGTTCTATCACGACTCATGTGCCACTCTTGGCATCTATTTTGAATTGGCCTTCTTCATACTCACCATTCCAGCACCTTTTTCCTTCTAGTGCTGCTGAATCAAATGATCATAGAGCTCTGGACATTCTTCATACTTATGTTTCTTTCCATACCATGAGCATTGTAAAAATCATGACACTCACATTTGTAATGCTGTAGATCCACATTTAGAACAAGTTCCTTATGGGAATTCACTTCATCCATCCATTGCCACAGTTCTGTGACCATGAAATCCTCCATGAAAACCTCTTCTATGAGATCCTCTATCTATACACCCTTCATAATGATGGTCATAATCCTTAGAAAATCTTGCAAGGCTAGTTTGGCACACACCCAAATCAAAAGCATCATGAATGTGATCAATAATTATATAATCCTTTGTATCATGGGTCGTAAAGGTACAAATATTACAATAGCAAGAAACATTATTGTGGATTGCACACTAGAGTAGAGGACACCTAGTTGCATCATGATCCCCATGGAAAATATCACGATCTATAACCATAGCGCGTCTTGAATTCCAAGGGAAACTATCCTTTCGCATGTCCACTATGAACCTCATGCACCGATTTTTTAGAAAAAAATTGTAAATATTTATCCATTGTAGCAATTTGAGCCTCCAAAAATTACTAACACCGAGATCAATGCTCCCAAAAACTTCAACACACAGGAAACTTCCAATTCCTCAAATAGGTTTGTGAAATTATTGTGCAATAGAGCCCTTCTAAATGGTGTTATCAATCCTTTGAAAAACTATTGAGCATGTCGAGAAGGATGAATGTCATAGGATAGCTTTGACAAGAGAGTTTTGAAATGTGCATCATACTCCTACACACTCTTTTCCATTCCCTGTTGGATCTCCTTTAGAGCACTGATGCTCTTCTACTCAAACTCAGGGATATGGAACTCTACTAGGAAGGCATTCTTCAATGTGGTGTAGTCTACCACCATCTGATGGGGGTCATACTTCCTATACCAACTATGTGTGCGCCCTTACAATGTTGTTGCAAACTAACTTTCCTTCTACTCCGGGGTAGTGATCCCTTTCATGTGCCATAGTAATTCACACTTGTGCACATGCTCTACAACATCTTCAATACCCCTATAGTCTGGTAAGTGTAAAGACATCTCAAAAACACTTAGGGAGGTGGTTGAGGCCCTTATCCTCTTGATCTAGAGCCTTGGTTCCCTTTGGTGTTTCCTCCTCCACTAGATCCACTAGATCCACTAGGTCTTGTTCCTCTTGACCCACCAGATCCACCTCCTGTAGTCGACAAAGGACCAGAAGTGGTTGCGCCTAGTGTTCCCAACATCCCACTAAACTACGTGTCGATGGTTTATGATATTGTCCCACTTCTAGTTGTATGTCCTGCACCACTCCCAGACGTGATACCCAAACATTTCCTACTCGCACCTTGTCTAAAATTCCCCCAAATATAGGAATGGCTTGCATAACCATGGATGTTCCAAATGATAAATTATATCTCCAGGCATGATTGGTTACTCCCACCGATACCAATGGGTTAAAAATTTGTCTCCCTTGATCCGGAAAACCAAGTGCCGGGGTGGGTTTCGTGTGGGTTCGAATGCACACCAACAGCTCTCCTTTCTCCATGTGAAAAAATATCTTCAGAAGTTGAAGGGGCTTCTCTCCTGCACTTGCCAAGACGGGGTAGTAAAAAATACTCAAGCTCCACATCCTCCACGTGAACCTCAACTCCCTCCCATAACGTCTACATCCATAGATCCATCACACTTGAAACCATACATTTTCTAGTCATCTACCTTTCACAAGCTTTGCTATACTTGAGTCATATCTCCTCCCTTTCCTTTTCAAGCACAATGTTTGCCATCTTCCTCCACTCTAGCTTCCTCTCCCAACACTTAGAGAATCTTAGCTAGCCATGGGAAATGCTTCTAAACTCAAAGTAATGACCAAGATCCTCATAACCAAATGAATAACACACAAAAATGATCCTTTAGGATCCCTCAGAAACTCAAACTCAAAAAATTATAGGAAATAATACGTAGAAATGGCATATTCAAGGGTATAGCTGGTTAGAACTCTCTTCCACCAGTGATAAACATCATGTATCCAATTTAGATCTGCATCCCATAACCTCGATAGTCATCTTGGGTCAATACACTCTATAGTACCATCTTGATCTTGATGTATTCGGTGATAGCCACTCATATAGTTCTACTAGGAAACATTAAAATAATGTATCATACACTCATGGTATAGGTTCTCTTCTACCCATATACACACATCAAACTAAGATCTAGTCTTTGAATCTTCGAGAAAACTTGTCCTTTGTGCTCTTGAACCATGCTTCAAAACTTTGTCATCACGCATCACATGGACAAATATGCATTCCATTTCTCACAACAACTTTGAAAAGAGGGTCCCGAATACGGAGAACCAAGATGTATTCATATTTAATACCCTTAGACCAATAGTCTAATCCCATGCACACCAACCTATCACCTAAGGAGGCCCTGGGCACTCACCCGAGGAACACACAGGCATTGAGTCTCTCCTTTATTTTAATCTTGTGAGCATGCATCATCTTATAATAGATATTCAAATAGAAATGAGTAAAAAGAACCACGCACTATTCTAAGAACCTAGAATGAGTTGTCATCTCATTACATCTAGAAAAGAGAAATAACAAGAAGCATATGGAAATGGTTCATATAGAAAGGAAATGCATAAGTATTATACTCCTGAACACATATATGATTTATAACAGAGCCTTATATTCATATTAATAGATTCAATAACCACATTACATCCCTTGAGGTCATAACAGATCCTCATATAACCATGTAGAGCCAAGTCATGCATCAGAACTACACTATGTTCATCACATTACAAAAATGAATGTAGACCCATCCCTCTAAATGTGCCATGATTCTATATTTTCCTAATCCCTAACCCCTAGAATCCTCCATGGTATTTCTATAGAGCTTTGCCTCTCTTCCCCCTCTTCTTTTTCTTCTATCGGGTGCTTGTATTTATAACCTTAGCAACCACCACCATGCCTTTCTAAAGTTATAGATCAGTTTCCAAGTGTCAAAGTGGTCCTCCATGGGAGCATGCCTTCTCATATCCGAGCTCTCCACTCTTTGTAATGATGTCTTACGAACCTTCCATTACATGCCTAAAATCTTCCAATTTTTATCCTCCATTTTCCAGGATGGAACCTTATCCACAAGGATCATGCTTTTCTTGTGTTCTTCCGGGGATGTTGAATACGGTCAATTCCAAAACTTGTCTTGCCTTGCACATGGGCGCCGTGTGTTACGTGAAAACCTTCCCTACGCGCCTTCAACCTACGCACCCTTCTTCAACTAGGTCCCATGCATCCATGTGCCTTCTCATCCTTAACCAATATTCCGGGGCCAACAACCACTTTAATCTTATTTGAAATCGATGACAAATATCTTTCACTATCTGATTCTTGAATGATTTTTCGTTGTCATTAACTATGGTAGTAAGAATGCCATCTTTGGAAGATGAGGTGATTCATGATAAAATTTGATATCTGTGCACCTGTAACATAGGTCAATAGAACAAATTTTACCCACTTAGTGAAATATTATGTGGTTGTGATTATGTGAGTATGACTATTATATGAGGTAGGGGTGATCTTCCTTATTAAATCCCTTCCCCATTTGGAAAATGGCCAAGGTTTTGTAATTGGTTTCAATGGTCACGATGGTGCGTGGATGAAATTTTCATTTTTATCATAGAACACATTTCCTTACGGGGTTACAATAATGTCTCTCCATATTAGGGGCCGTAGTAGCCTACCCTTAACAATTTCTTCACTAGGACCATTCCATTTGTATGGGTACCACACACCCCTTCATGTACTTCCTTGATTGCTTGGACCAACTCTACTACATCTATACAACGCAAAAATTCCCATCATATCCACGATGATAGAGCATACCTCCTAGGAGGGTGTAATGGGTTATTTGGTGGATAAGGCTTTGTTTTTCAGATCGGGAGATGTCAGTAGGAAAGGTACCATTTTTAAGATAGTCATAGATAGGTGCATACCATGGGGAGTAGGGACCAACAACTTCACATGCCAAATAAGATTCTGACATGTTGTATGTATGATGACATAGATTCTCAAAAAAGAATGGAATAGCATTGATTTCTGGTGGAATTCATAGCATAGAACCCATGGTTTCCATTGCATTTGTGGACCAGTTTTGTGCCCTTGGAATTTGTTTGAAGGTGATGCATATAAAGTATTCTTTCAGATTTTCCACCAATTTCTTGTAGGGGATGAGCTTTTCATCCTTGACATTGTATTCGTCATTGAATTTTTGATAATAAATTATGAGTTACAAATGACATTGACATGGTGGATATTACATTTTATTTCTAGCTTCATCTCAGTGATGAGTGCCTCATATTCTACAATGTTATTTGTGCAAGGAAATCTAATATGGAAAGCTTACAAAATGGGGTCTTCTAAAGGGGTAATTAGCACTACACCGCCCCTGAACCATGGAAAATGAATGATCCATCAAAGTGTACTTTCCATGTGATGATTCCTCAATATACATTAATGATGTGTCTATCGGATCTAGACTTACGAGTAATCTGTTCTAGGTAAAGGTTCTTCTACTAATTGATCGTCAAGCACTTTTCCTTTAACTTACTTCGGGTGTGCATACTCAATGTCAAATTCACTTAAAAAATGATATAATAAGCCATTCTACCTGTAAGGGTGGGTTTTGATAACAAGTACTTGAGTGGGTTAACCTTCGATATAAGATTGGTTTTTTTATTCAATAGGTAATGATGAAGTTTTGGAAGGTAAAACTAAAAGCTAAATAAAAAATTTCAATTTGAGGATAGTTGAGATCATAGGAAATTAGGTACGAATGGGATAGTACATGGATTTATCTTTTTGTCTTAAGTCATATTGTGTGAGAAAAGCACCAATAGAAAATTGGGTAGCAAAATGTATAGCAAAAGTGTCTCACCGGGAGTTGGAGGCATGAGGACAGGTGGATTGGCCAAGTATAGTTTAAGAAAGGTGAATACTGCTATTGCTCTGGTCCCCAAATAAATTGACATATTTCTTAAGTAGATTGGTGACTGGATGACATTTGTCAAGTAAACTATGAAGTGAAGTGGCGAGATGGTTTGTATCTTTCCTTGTAAGTTGTGCATTGTTTGATATTCTTGGGAGGATGAATTTTAGTAATGGTGGTGACTTTCTCGGGTCTACCTCAATCCCTCTCCTTGATATAATGAATCCTAGTAACTTCACGATAATACTCACAACACACATTTCTTTAGATTTAATCGACCTTATATTCCCATAGGCATTGAAAGATACACCACAAAACTTCAGGTGGTCCCTCTTGTTTTAGGTGAAAAAATAGGTAGTCGATACTAGGAGAGCTTGTTGCATATTGTATTCTCCACAACCATACTCTATAACTTTCATCTCCCATGAATCAAAAGGAAAATTAGATGTAGAAGCTTCACAAGAGTAAGAACTTAGGCGTATGAATCTACCCGTGATTCCATAACTTCTAATTGAAGGGGAAAAACTATATCAGTAGAAGGACATGCATATGTACCCTTACGAGAAAATCTATTGAGATCTCTGCGGTGATGGAAAGGTTACGAATCTCCTTATATTGTAGCAGTTTGTCCCTCATGTTTTAACTTGATGCATTGACAAAATATTGACGGTATGGCTTACATGACATGAATCCATGGGTAGCCAAGAAGCATAATATATGGAAGTTCCAAGTCTAAGACATAAAATTTTATATTGTGATAGGTTGGTCCTACTTCCATCGACAGTGTGATTAATCTAAGCGACTCCCACTCCATGTTGTTGTAAGAAGTTATGGTAATAATATGGGACTCTAGATCTTCCTCTATGTGTCCCAACTATTTAATTAGTTTCAATGTGCATATATTCAATCTTGACCCATTGTCCACAAGCACTGTGTTATCTTCGGCGGGTAACAAATACCTCTATATACATGGGAAGATTATGCATGTGATCTTCAGTAGGAATTTATTTGTGGTTAAATGAGATGTGTTCAGTCAGTGCAATGTTTTCCACCACAACTTATAAATGTGAAGGGTCTAATTCCATTGGCGCTCTTGACCCCTAGAGATTGTTGTATAGGATTTCCTTGTGTACATTTTATATCTTAAGAAGATATAAGATTAAAATCTTGGTAGATATCTTCTCAAGTTGTTCTAAGAGGTTGTACAAACCATCTTGCGGGGTTAATGGAGAGGGTTCTAGTATCATGATATGGGCGCATCTTATTACTGCAGTGTAATCCTTTCCCTTGATCCTAATGGTATTCACATGTTCATTAGAAGAGTGGAAACATCTAATGAGTGAGTCATAATGATTATTTTCACTTTTGGTGTATAGATAGTTTACAGATTTATAAATTTGGGATGAATCTCCTTGATCTGGCCTTTTCTCATCTGATTTTCCATGTTTAGGGAATGTTTCTTTGAATATCCCCATCTTTTCTTTTGACATTTAATTTCTCTCTGGGGTATCAACTTCTATCTCTCCATTTTCAATGAGATCTTGGATGTAGTGGAAAATTCATAGGCACTTGTCTGTCTTGTGTCCCTTTATAGGATGAAACTCACAATATTCATTCTCTTTATACCATGATGGTTTAGGAGAATTTTCATCACAAGGTTTCATTTTAGGATAAGTTACCATGTGGACTGCATCCAATTGCTTCAATATTGCAAACAAAGACTCATTAAGAGGAGTGAACGTTCTACATTTAGGTGGTGGTTGAATAGGTCCTTTGGTCAATTTAAAAGGTTAACCAACTTGAACTATTCATACTCATTTAGAATATGTGATTTTGTCTCCCACCAAGTTCTTGTTTTTTTTAAAGATATTTGGATTTTCCATTGGTTTGGCATTTTGATTATCTGTAGAAGGTGATTTGATTGCTCCATTTGTAATGAGATTTTTATTTATTTGTATGCCCTTTTAGTGACCTCTTAAAAGGTACGAACACAATACATTTGCAAATGGAAAGTGATGTCTCGGTTTAGATTAGACACGAATATGCTCACAAGTTATTTTTAGGAAACACAAAAGGGAAGTGGCTAGCTATCCCTTGCCATCTTTGTAAGAAGCTAGCGAATGTTTCATTAGGGAGTTGTTTAGTACTACAAAAGTCTTCCATAGTTATGTCAATTTCTATGTTGTATGAGAAATGTCGAATGATCTTTCTACTAGTTTAGGCCACATGAATATAGACCCACGAGGTAAGCGAGTGAACCATTCCAAGGCTTACCCCCTGGACTCTTCAGAAAGAGTCATATGAGGTAATTGTCGCTATATTCCACTTCTTGGCATGTCATGTAAAAATATTTCACATGATCTCATGGGTCACCTTCCCTCTATATTTGTAAACATTTGGCATGTCAAACTTCTTAGTACATGGTTGAAGTGTCATAGCTTTATCAAATAGATGGGGCACAAATATTCATATTGGTACTTTTTGCTATTCCTAACATTACTTTCTTGAAGGATTGTAAGAGTTGCTTTCATGGATTGAATTTCTTGTGTAAGTAATTACTCTTTATTAGGAGAATCGGGGATATATGTGATTTGTATTCCATATTTTCTCCTTCTTGGTTTTCCATGTGAATTTTACTAGCTTTAACCTTAGGCTTCATCTTATGCATATTTTTGTTTGTTTCCTTCTGTACATGAGATGTTAGTAAGGATAATTTTTGACTAAGGTTTTGGATTTTTTGTTGAATAGTGACTTCTTCCTCAAGAGTTTATTCTTCTTCTTCTTGGCATGGACATTGTTCTACATTTTCATGTTCTAATCTAACTCTACGTGGCATCTTGATGAAGGTAATTTTATAACCCACCATATTATCATTTCCTATGTTGGACGTGGAAGCATGCCCATGTGTTAGGATATCTTCCATGTTAATGAGAGGTTTTCCTCTTCATTAGCCTCATTCATGGGTGGGATTGTCTCATGTTTTGTAGGCATTCTATCTCCTAATTCCACCACTCGTTCTAACACTTGATATTTGTTTCTATAAAGGAATTCATCTAATAAGGCGGGGACAAAGTAAAATTATATGCGTGGTGAACCTAACTCATCACCACTATGATCTACCATTTATTCCACTTCTTTCACTACAGAAAATAAAGGCCCAAGATCATGGCCAATAAAGGTATTTGACCCTTGTTTGTTTTAAGTTTCCCAAGTTTCTATTTGTCTTATTCCAAATGCATGCTTTTTGGCTCCTAATCTTGTTTTAGGGTCCATGATGTATGAGAGTTTCACTAAGGTGTTTTGAATGTGTTTAAAAGGTATTGATTAATCCTAAGTGAAACAAAAAAAAATGTCAATAGTTCAAGAGTTATAATGAATGTCAAAGAATCTATGTGAAAAAGTGATTGTTCTAAATGAATAAGTCAATAGTGATAAACAAGATACAATCATACAATGTTTATTTCTAGACCAATCAATCAAATGATGTACTTTCTGAGTTTGTTTCCAAAAAGGTAGTTGGTATTTTAAGATGATTAGAAAAATTTCATTACTTATGTCAAGTTCAAAGAAATGAACAAGGTGTAAGTATATAACAAGGAGTTAACGTGATCCCTAGAAAAAGTATACTAAATGCAAGCTCAAATCCAATCAAGATCTATATTCCAAAGAGTGGCGAGTTATGATTGTGAGTGACAAAATAATTCCACCAAGATATGTTAACCACAATTTGCAAGAAAGTAATGTATTTAATATCAAGATGATATTGATATAACACACACAAGTGGTAACACTCAACATTGTTCAAAATCGATGTAATAATTTAAATCAAACTAAAACTAGAGTATACCTAGGAATTTTTAAAGTGTATAAAGCATAACATCACAATATAGATATTTAGATCAAGCTTACAAGAAACAAGACGTAAATACAAAAATTATAGCGACGCATTATAAAAAAAGATAACAATTCAAAGGAGAGTCAAGGTGATGAATCAATCCTAACTAGGATGATGATCTTGACTTAGGTATCAATATAAAATAGGTAACCAATGATATGAAAATGTCTCCACACACTTTATACATTTAACAAATAAAATGCAAACATGTATGAGAATAAATAGGAACAAAAGTGGTGAATACAATCAATTAAAAACACAAAGGTAGTCACTCTTCTTCTAATCAATAAAGTGTCAAAATAAATTGAAGGAAGTAGATCAATTGGGGCTGAAAAAAATTGGCCTCACTCCGGTAGAGTTTCACCTTTCCTTCGGGTGAGTGAAAAAATAACAAAAGTAACGCTTCACATGTTTTGTGATGAAAATTAGCTCTCAACTCAAGCTGGTTATAATATGGTCAAAGTTGGCTCCTGGTTAAAGATAGATGACTAGGTGGCTCACTCAACTAGGTGTCACAAGTTATCTAGATGCGAGCTCAATTTTCCAAGAAAAGTCACACTAACCAGTTCTTAGAGTATCTTGGCTTTACTTTACCCCCTTTAAGTAAAGTGGGTAATAAATGCGTCCATTTTTACTCTCAATTGGGTCACGATACGAGATAAGTTTGATGTTAAATCTCATGAATGGTAGAACTAGTTAAGTAGGTTTTCATGGAGCACTTCCCATTTCATCCACAAGGTTCCCTCTTGTGTGGACTACTAAAGGGTTCCTAGAACCACCACAATTGTTATAGCTTAATGTGTTATGCCAAAGGGGTTATGTTTTAGTTGAGAAGATAGGAATGTACTCTTTTCCAAAACCTATAAATATAGTGTGATGTTTGTGGTGTGTTTTTTCATCTTTTTAATTTAATGTGGTTTTTTTGAACACCTTTTGGCAGCCTGCACAAAAAATGTATTAATATTTTTGTTTTGTCTTGACCCCTCCTTTCTTTGACAAGTGATTTTGGTTCTAGACAATGGATTAGTAGTTTTCCATACGCATAAAGAGGAAAATTTTCATTTTTAATTCTCAAGATCATCCTATGACGCAAGAGAAGAGCATATGTGATGCAAAATACAATTAAGAAATCAACAAATGAAAAATACTTAATTCAATTGTAAAATACATACATCGTGACCCAATTTGGACATTCTAAATATTTTTCAAAGCAATGAAATAGATAAAAATCATTTTTGATTCCCAAGATCACCCCAAAAGATGCGAGGGAAGAGCATACATGACCTTACTCTTATGATTAAGCATGCAAGGTTTATCCAAGTTTAATACAATTTAACAAAAACATGTAAACATACCCTGTAAAATAAAAATTAATCGATTAAACTTGCAATGATGTTAGTATTTAATGACACAAGCCTTTGTAAACACAGAATTGATATGCAATTCTGGACTGAGGTACCTGCATGTAGGTTATGGTGTGTGCATGTGGGTTATGGTGCCTACGCACCTCTGTGTAAACTTAGTGGGTCTATAGAGTTCCTACACTACCGGAGAGATGCTTACACCTTTATCAATGTTCTGCACTAGTGAATAGATGCTTGTGCATGGTAAGTGAAATAGAAGGTAAAATAAGCTATGACAGTGTGTGTGCACTTTGACAAAGGGATGTTTACGCTAGAAAATGGGTGCATGTGCCACTAATCCAAACACGGAGCGTTTATGCTAGCAGAATGGTGTATGTGCTACCTTTAGGGTGTCTGCGCTAGTCGACAAGTTTCTGACGAAGCAAGGTAAAGTACTACAACAAAGTGTGTGTGCACATCAAGATTAGTACTGTGTGTGGTTTTGTGTACCTATACACCCCCTATAAAAGCGTACCTAGTGATGACATAAAAATATGACCCAATGACATAAATCGCTTAAAAATCTCCAAATTTTAACATGTTAGCTCAAAATTGACAATAACCCATCAAAATTAAACCTCTAAATAAGACTCAACACATGCAAGGTTAGAAAAATCATAATAATTTTAACATTATTTCACACATGTGCATATTAAGGGTTAGAAAAATATTGAAATAACAACAAAAAATTGAACTACAATGCTAAGGGACTAAGGACCTATCCCATTGAGTGTGCCAAATGTGTGCAAGAATTAGTTAGCCATGTTAGTGAAATTGAAACTAACACCTAGTAGCTTCAAAACAATGCTAAACTAACATCTATGCACCATCATGCTAAGATCTAAACAAGTAATAAACATCAACACTATGTATTAGAATCTTGAAAATAAACCTCAAGCTAACATGCTAACACTTATTACTCTACTCTTTAGAAAGCTAAATCAATGAAATGGACCTAGGTAGATCCTTTAGCTATCAAATGGTTGATAGTTGTTGCTTGATCCAAGAGGCTTGAGGATGGAGGTTCATCAAGTCTGGCAACACAACCTTTCTTGATTAACTCCATTGATCTTCACAAAAAAGCTTGGATGACTGAATCCAAAGGGATGGTGCTTAGCTCCACTATAATGGAGAATTCTCTAAGATAATAAAATGGCTATAGCTTAGGATTTATGATCATTTAGTTGTAAGAAGAAAGGTAGGAGAATGGATCTTTATATATCCCAATGGATAAAATAATCTCTACAACCCTTTACATGTGAGATAATAGAGAGGTTGGGTTAGTTGTGGATGAACATGGTTTAAAAGTGATTGAGTTTACTTTAGGAGAGTTTAGTTTTTCCTCTAGTGAATCATGGGGATTGAGGGGGTTTATTAATTAACCAAAGTGATTAATAAATAGGTGTGCAAGCTTATAGAAGTGTTTTAGAGGAATAGTTAGTATAATTTGTGTTATGAAAGGATTTTAATCAAATAAAAGATAATTTATTGATTAAATAGAAGAGAGAATTAATTAATTAAGAATAATTAATTAATATAGATAAAAGGGGTATTAATTAATTAGAAATAATCAATCAATCTAGATAGAAAAGGAGCTTAATTAATTATAAATAATTAATTAATCTAGATAGAAAGGGGAGATGATTAATGGAAGGTCGTTAATTGGCATCGTTGTTGGATAGAAGAGTTAATTAACTAACGTAATGTAATTAATTAATGACGATAGCAGAGAAAATGTGCGATATTGACGATATGTCGTCAATTTATGGGAAAGGGTATAATTAACACAATTTAAGTATTCAAATTACTCGAGCTAAATTATAGGTGTCTATAGTTGGTTAAATGCTAGTGATTAACTAAAAAAATTGGGATGATATGGGGGTAGTTAATCTATTCTAGGAAGACATAAACATTATAAATAAATGTGATAAATAATATAGAAATTACTAAATGATAAAACTAATAAAGTAAAAACCTAATATGCAAGAAGGAGATGAGGAAATAACTCAGCTGATTATAGATGTATGTCACGAGAGAGGATTGGAGAAAACAAAAGTAGGAGAAATTGTGCAGAGGTCCTGTAAAGGCTGGATCTAGAGGATCTAAGTAGACTGGGGTGCCTGGAATAGGACTAGGGTGACCACAAGTGCTCTGGTATGTAATTTGGGTGCCCTAGTCGTGAAAAGCTTCGTAACTAGTTCTCATAGGTCGGAAGGTGATCGAAACCCTTTCTACGTGTCACATCAAGTTCATTGTCCCACGCTATATGTCACCAATAATCGAAGTTGATGTGGATAACTACAAGAAGATAATAAGGAGTATTAAAACCCTAAAAATTAATATTCATAATGAATGAATCGGACTAACATCATCTACCATAACAATGTGACCTTACTAATCTGAGCTCGCACTACATTTCATACCTAAATGTAATTCTAGTAAGTGTGTGTATGTCATGCCCTAGGTGCTCTTGTGTCGGTCGCAAAGTATGTGAAATAGTGAGAAATAGCTAAATGTATAAAATTTTATAGCATGTGTACATGAAATAGAATAGAATTCTCCCCTATGAAGTTTGATACATACTCCCTAGCTTGTGCTTTGATGATGGAGCTATGTGGATTCAATTGCATGAGATAGATGTAGCTCTAGATGAGTGATAGTAGTAGAATGATCCTAGGTCCCTCATTACGGTCTCATAACTTTATATTTATAGGGTTCTCTTGATATAATTTCGTAATTAACCCCGACATGGCCGACTAGGAAAAATATAAGGATGAAAAATGGCTATAAAGAACCTAAAAAGTGGAGGGAAAGTAGAAAAGGATTGGGCCACCCAAAGTGGGACCGAGGCACCCATGGATGCGCTAGTACTACCCTGGGTGCCCCAGTGAGGCTAAAATGATAGGAAAGTTCGAAACATACTAGGCATCGAGATAAATGTGGTGGAATGATGAAATAAAAGTAAAATAAGATGACCAAAAGATGGGGTTAATTATTACTTTCTTCACTCAAGAACCTTCTAAATAGTAGTATGAGACTAGGATAAATAAATATCTAAATTACATGATTTTGTGACTACATTTACCCCCAACTTTATGTTGGTGAGCTAAAACCTCAGAACATAAAAATTGATGTCCATTAAGAGTGTAGTAGAAATGCTCTGAAGGACTAGACAAAAGCATGAAATGACAAAAAGAAGATGGAGCGTGGAAATAAAGATGAAAATTTTACAAATAAAAAGTTGATGAGAGTGAACCTAGGGAGTAACATGTGTGTAGTTGTCATAGTGTGTAGTGTACCTACAAGGTTTGCAAATCATGTGTTGTCACGGTGTTGTTTTTGTTGCCCCTAATTTGACTGCTTGTTTCTCATACCACCAGACCTATAAGGAGAAAATGATCAAGTACTCAAATATGTATGTATGTTAAAACACTATGTAGAAAATGGATGTATATGTAAAGTACACAAATGTAAAATACGTGAAAAAAAAAGTGTACATGAAACATGTGCACTTGATCCATGTCGAGAGAAAGAGAGTAGAAGGATATCCTATACTACAAGATTTTTGGTCGATCTCATGCCACCTTGGCTAAAGAAGTATAGGGAGGAAAATATCTGTGTCCTCTAATATCTAAGCTCGCTTCTATTGAAATGTGTGTGAAGATATCTTTGTATTGTCCTAGTTTTTAGGTGATCCAACACCACTTGCTAAAGTAGTATAGAGAAGCACACCCACTATAACCACCAAGCCTATAAATACTTCCTAGAAATGATAAGAACACCATGTCCTATAAAATCTATTGTGTATGGGGTTTATAGACTTGTGCGAACCCACTCACTATGTAAAAATGAATTGTTTCAAAGTGTAAAATCTACGTATTAGTATGAAAAAACCCCCAAATGATGCCCCCCCTCTTTAGGGGTGCATCGATATCAATGATAGGAGACATGCAGCCCCAAAAGAGGACCAACCACATGTATGCTGGAACCCTAGAAATATATTGGTATAAACTAAGGCATGAAAAAACAAGAAGGATAGTCAAAGACAAGTGTAAGCAAAAAAAGCATGCATATAGAAAACATATGTAAGCTACGCAAACAAAGTGCGATAATGTAAACATGCAAGAATAAAAATTAAGCCGCATAAAGTGGGTTGTAAACATGGGACATCACTCATGATGTCACAAGATACGTAAGGCCATAATGGCCATAATCAACAAGCAAGTGTGTACACAAAGCATAGGCAAAGCCCTTAGATAATAACATATAAGTAGAGACAAATAAACAAGGAGTTATGGAAAGTAGAATCCTACAAAACAAGTGATACACATGGAACACCCATAAGTATGTTATAGAAATAACCAATATGTCAAAAGCATGTATGATCAAGTAATGTAAGATGCTAAGTACAAAATGAAACAATAACACCTGGATGAGACAAATGTGGATGCCCCCAATAGCTTGATCTAGTAAGGGTATAGTAAGGGTATAGTAAGGGTATAGGAAGGGCGTGCCAAAATATTTCACTGATTCTAGAGTGTTTCTTCGAATGTTGGCCAAGCAGATAAGGGTAAATGGATAGGAAGAATACCATTAAGATCTTTGGTTGTAGGTTGTTGCGCGGGTGTGACTTATAAATCCACAACCGATCGTGAGAGATTCCTTTTTCTTGGAGGAACTACCTAAAATGGAAAAAAAGACCACCAAATAATAGTTAAAGATATGCGATGGACTACCTAGCATGTGCTAGATCCGAGAAGTGTGATACTTTTGTTATCCCGTAAAATTGGCAAGGGCAATTTTACAGATAACCATACCGAAATTTTGTTTCGATCCCTCATCGGGGATCCCTTGCGTTTGGAATGTTGCAAAATCCCTTCCCGGGAAATCTTAGTTTTCCGAACTTAGTCATTTTTGGTCTTTTTGGCCGGGCACATATAATGACTATGCAACATCAACTTTTGATGCGCCCCCTTTAAACCCTTTGGCGCATGCTTTCTTGTGTTAGCAGGTGTTTTTGTGCACCTCTCTATGTTGGAGTCTTTCCTGCATGCGCCAAGGCGCATGCGCCTTCTGTCAACATAACTTTTGTTGCGCCTCTTTTTGGTGCGCCAAAGGCACACATATTCCTCTGTCAACACCACTTTCGGTGTGCAATAGGCGCACATATCTTTGTGTTGACAAGCCTTTTGGTGCGCCAAAGGGCGCATGTTTTTTCATGTCGACAGCTCTTTTGGTGCGCCGCTTAAAAGGTTGGTGGTGCATTTATTGCTGCCTCGCCTATATATAGCGCGTCTGCTATTGTCATTATCACCAATGCAAATCACATGATTTTTCTCTAATTTTGTCTAAGCACTTTCCTGCCCGTCGCTTTCGATTGCTTTGTGGACCCCTTTCGTGCATTTCTTCATTATAAAAGCCGGGTAAGAGGTCCTCCTTCTTTTGTGCTTCATGTTTGTGGTTTTTGGCTGTTTGTGGATATGATTTAGATTAAAAAGGAATGAAATCATGAATTTGTTTCCCCCCCTTTGTTTTCCACATTTCCTCCTCCTCTTTCCAGATCTGCTGGTAGAGGAAGCTCATCTGAGATGATAGCTTGAAACCCCTTTTGTTTAAGCCATTTCAATCACCCAAATGAAACTTGCAAAGAGAGCTTAACCATATAATAACCCCCGAAGAAGAAGTTTCAAAAAAGGAAACTGTATTTTCCTTTGGCGCGTTGGCATACCATGCAACATCAAGACAGTTGCGCCCTTGGCGCATCTGTCGCCCTGTTACACAAAGATAGGCCGCGCCAATGGCGCGCATTTCCTGCCTGCTACATCATAAAAAGATGCGCCCTCATGGCGCACTTCCCTCACTTGCTGCAAGCGCTTTCCGTGTGCCCTCTTGGTGCATCAGACTTGAGTGTAACATCATAAATTCCTGCGCCCCTTAGGTGCACCCAGCATCCATGTAGCAGTCTTTTTCTATGTGCCAAGTGCAAAGCTATAAACGGCGCAGGCGCGTCCCTCATCGCAACAACATTGTGTCATGCAGACCTTCCATGTGCCGTGCCGAGTTCCCCTTCGGCGCATGAACATATGATGTTACACGCATTATTCCTGCGCCCTTTGGTGCACCCTGTACCCTGTAACATGAAAATAATCTGCGCCCTTTATAAAATAAACACATGGCGCAGTGCACTTGCACTTACTGACAACAGAAAATGCACTCTACGGTGTACATGCACCATGCGCCCTTTGGCGCTGATTTAACCCTTACTGACACCCTTTCCTATGCACCTTGTCTATTTAGCTCGTAATCTACAATATCCATGCGCCATGCACCCAGAGGCCTTTAAATTGCTAACTCTTTCTTCACATCGGCATTTCAATAGAAAATCAAGCGGTGACATGGCTTTCTCTCGATTAGGTTTCACTTCTTATTCTTGCGAGATCATTAAGTTCGAGAAGAACATATGTCAACATCAAGCAAGAGACCTACCAATTCCAAAGGCAAGGCCAAGCTCACAGAAGAAGAAATGAAGTATAAGTATCAGAGGGTCAGAATGCCCGACTCCCAGGATGAGTGTGACCTGGACATCAGAGACTCAGAGTTGGGTCATATTGATATGGAAGAGTGCAGGTCGGGACTCGAAGGTCACAAGAAGTCCATGGATGGACAAGTTGATAGGCAGTGCCCTGCACTTTCTTTGGGGAATCCCGGTCAGCACCGTTAACAATGAATTCATGATGGTGGTTGCCGGTGCTACAATAAAGACACAAGATGTGTCATAAATGAGAAGGGCGAGGTCATAATTAACCTCACTACCCGCCACTTTGAGATAATACTCGGCATTCCTCATCACCGACACTTTGTGGCCGTCAGCTGAGAGGATTGTATCAAAGCCTGGGACGACAATGAAGATCAGTGCATGCAGCTGATGAATGAAGTCTATCTAAAGAACAAGAAAGTAGTGACCCATTGGCCACAAATCATTCACCATAGTGATTTTTTGGAGGAGCTCAGTGACACCATCATGTTCCTGAGAAGGGTGTTTGGGCTTCCTGATGCCCACTATTTCCACAAATGGATCTTTGCGGTATTTAGAAACAATGAACAAAAATCTACCCGATCAGCGCTTTGAATGGGTAGAAATCATAAGCAGCATGATATCAGAGCAGCTGCAACAATTCCCCACAACGGGGAGATTCTACATGAATTCCTATGTTGTTTATGCTGCAACTTTTGAAAGGGACTATCCAGCTCTAATGCGGAGTGGGGTTTGGCCCCAAGTTAGAATCTATGAATACTATCCAGAGCTGAAGTGGAGAATAGCATCCCTCAATTTACAAAGATCAATGATGCATTTTTCTATTTCATCATCTACTGTTGAGGCCGAATATGACTTACGGTCGCACGACCAAGAGCATCGTGGCAGCCACTGAGAAATGGGGGGCCCTGTTCACCCAATTCCCCACATTCACTTATCTGAGAGCGGCTAACTTCTTGGGAGAGCCAACTAGACTGCCAAGATATGCTGGGCCCAAGTTGATTCTGCTAGAGCTGTCAAGACAGCTAATCACTTATCATGAAAAGTGCCT
This sequence comes from Taxus wallichiana var. yunnanensis, assembly GCA_018340775.1. Classification (NCBI taxonomy): domain Eukaryota; kingdom Viridiplantae; phylum Streptophyta; class Pinopsida; order Cupressales; family Taxaceae; genus Taxus; species Taxus wallichiana. Next base: position 42,003,858 of record CM031233.1, on the reverse strand, counting down.
AAAAAGAAAGAAGGGTGGAACTCCTTTCCCCCTCACAGTGGGTAGATATACATGTCTTACTCACCACAAGGCAAAAGACATGTTTACAGAGATGGAGCTACTAAATCTGAAACATGACTTCCCGGCAAGGCCTACCTTCGACCCAAGAAATTGTCTACCAAGGGCTAAGCTCGATCCGATCCACGTCCCTCAGATCGAGGATATCTACATTGACCTATATCATGAGGTGGAGCTCAGGAGGAAAGACCATTCTCATTTGGCCTTGGCAGAAATCATTCAATATGGGGTGGCCATCGTCCCCAAAGGCTACCAAACTACCGAAGAGGAAGTGGATCAAGTATATCTTGACACAGGTGGGGATGATTGGCCTTTTGCGGTAATTGATAGGACTAAAGCACCTCAGACAATTGAGGAGAGGGTCAAAGAAACTCTACGCAGAACAGAGCATTGGTGCCGAATGAACGGACTCATCTACCTCGGGGTTGATTTCACAACCTCTCCATTGGGTAACGCACCTCCTCGATCAAAACAATAGCCTAAAGGCAAAGGAAAAGGTAAAGAGGGTGAATCCAGCACCACTCAAGAGGAAGCTCCTGCAAGTCCTCCTTCCACTGCACCCGAACAAGTTGTAACTCTGGCTTCTCCAGAGAAAGAAGCGGAAGAAGATGTTCCAATAGGCCCATCCACTCAGGATGTCACCACTGCTACAACAACCGAAGTCCCTTCTGTCCCTTCTTCTTCTCCTCCTTCCCCTCCTCGAGTGACTCAAGCGACCATTCCTTTGGTCATGTCCTCTCCCCCTTCTTCTACCATTCCTCCCGCTTCTTCGTCCATCTTCTCTTCTCTCACGGACCTGTCCCCCTCCATTTCTTCTCTCATCTCTGAGCTCCCTTCCCTTCCTATGTCTTCCTCTCCTACAGTATCTCTTCCTCCCGTGAGCACTTCTTCGGCCTCCCTCTCGATGCCGCCTCCAAGTGTCTCCACATTTTTCCCTTCTACTACTCTGCTGCTGCCCCTTCTCTGTTTCTGGCCCTTCTCCCATAAGTCCGGCTGGATCTCCCGGCACTTAAGTCGGCGAGAGAAGGAAAGTTCCCATTGCTCAGATGGACTTTTCGTAATCCCGTCAAAGGGGCAAAAAGAAGCGAAGCCCGTCACACGCTTCTCTCAGAGTGCTTTGGGAGAGAGGGTAATGGAGATCGCATACCCCAATCCTCTAAAGGATAAAAAGGATCTGTCTCGATAGATTATACGGTGATTACCCAAGTCACAATGGGGACATCTTTGAAAGCCTTGAGGAGAGGCCCTATCTCTGATTGACGCCCTCTGCAAGAAGCTTAAGAAACAAAAGAAGAAAAAAGGCTATTGAAAGAGCAAAATAAACATCTGCTCCAAGCCTTATAGAAGATGGGTAGTGCACCTCCCACAACTACCGCCGAGACTCTTGAGCCTCTGAGCTAGGATAAAATTAATGAATATGCAAAAATCGGCGAGCAGGGCATGGCAGTTTCAGCTTGGAGGAGCCAAATCCTCAAGGACAGTGAAACGAGTAATCGCCAAGTTCTCGATTTGTATCTGAACATCAACAAGGTGAATAAGGAGCTCCAAGCGTTAGCGAGGACCCATATCGAAGAAATTTGGACCATGCTAGAAGGCTGCGGCATGAGACCTTTTAACAAATGTTATTTGTTGATTAAAGATCTGGTCAAGTTCAGTGTTTTTCGGTCATCCCAGGGCCCTCAATAAAGTCATTTCAACTCTGGACTACCGGGTGGATCAACTAGAATTTGTCCTTGAAAAGATCGATAAGGTGAAGGAAGAAGCCCTGGACGCGATGCACCAAATGGAACAAATCGTTCTCAACATGTCACGGGGTTGCTTACTCCTTCCTTTGCCTTAAGAAAAGTTGAGGAAACCATCCAGATCTTGAGGAAATCGTTTCACAAGGCTGGGGCGAGTTCAATTTTGGCGCGAGTCCATCAATAACCTGTTGGCCTCTCAGGACTTCATCGGGTTCCTCATAGAAGCATAGAAAGAATATTCCAAACTCCCAGAGAAGCTCATAGACGAGCGGGAGACTTGCGAGGTGATCAGTGAGCGACACGAGGATCCTTCCCGGGATCAACTAGGGCCCATGATCAGCAAGTTCATGGAATACGCGCTTAATTCCACATCTCGTCACTGAGCAAAAAGCAAAAGCGAGCTACCCCCTTTTGGCACAGGATGGCGACGATGAATAGCTTCTTTTCTTCTTCTTCTCTCTCTTCTTGACTTTCTTTTTGTGAATATCGGAGTATGTTTGCACAAATGATGACATCATCCATGTTGCACCATGGGATGATGTCATCCATCAAGTTGTCAAAAGTCAACATGACTTTGAGATATTTTGTGTATCCTTGTAGATATTTTGTAAATATCTTTGTAAATAGGTGGTTGGCTCCTTTTTGCCTTCTTTTCTCTCCTTCTTATATAAATACCCCAATACTTGTTGTATTGGGCATGAGTGAATATCTTTTAGATGAAAAATAGAAGTGAAGAGAAAAGACTTTGATCTTTTTTAACAGAAAGAATTATTAATACAATATTTAGTCTTTGTCTTTGAATACGTGTGTTATTTGCATTGGATCTTTCTTACGTTAGATCGTGTGCTTATTCTGTTGGATCTACTACATTTTATTGTCATTTATTCATCAGTATTGCTTTGCTCGTTTATGCAAGTAGGTTTGGCTCTGTTTACTACCAATCCCAAAACATAAACCCTCTGACCTTTCTGCTTTGGAATTCATTTCTTTTCTTTCTTCGGATCTGATCTTTCTCCATCCTCTCTTTCATTCCTTTCTTTTTGCAGTCGGAAACATCCTACTGGGATGAGATCCCAAACCCTCGAAGGCAGAATATTGTGAGACTTGCATGATTCTCTTTGGTAGAATAGCAATAAACTAGTTTTGCTTTCTTTGACTCAAAGAGGGGCTATGCCCTGCACTGCTTGTTAGCTCATCTATCCATAGATCTACCCAAGCGTGATTTTCGGACCAATGAGTTTTTGGCGACTCATTTGGGGCGAACAGATCTATCAGATCTATGATAGTGGTAGGATAGAAAATCTAAAAAATCAGAAAAATCACTATCTGTTTGCAAACTTTAACTTTTTGTCAAAATCCAAAATTTTGCAAAAGTAACCCGAATTGAAAATTTTCTTCTGAGATCCATAGATCTGGCCTAGTTGAAGATCTTTAGTTCGCTGAGTTTTTATAAAAATCTGTATTTTGTCCGTAGATATGAGTTTTTGACTGTTTACCAAAAATTTCAAACTCTTTGAAAAAGTCAAATTTAGATCTAAAAATCAGCTTGCTAATCTTCACTGTCATTTTATCCTCACTGTTATTTGTCATTAACCACAAACGGTTTTTAGAAGAGGATAGTTTTTAAATATTTAGAAAAGTACATGCTGCTGGTTTTTGTCAGAAAAGCCAGAAAATCAGCAAGTACAACCAAAAATAAATTTTAAATCTGCTCGGCAACATTGCAGATCTGGAAGGTACGTTGGCAGGTGAGCCATTTACCCGTAGCAGGCGAGCTCGTGGAGAAGTCAATCCTACTTTCGATCTGCTTCAGAGGCACAATTTCAGTGTAACACCGGTGCGCTTTTCAACACTAAGTTCAGCTGATCGGTCAGCCAGAAGCGCCTCACCTCCACGGAAGAACCGGTTTTCACAAGGAGCCTCCACACCCCTTTGTAGTGCCTTGCTGCTTAGTGGAACTGTGCTTCTAGCCCGTGTTCTTTTTCCAGCTGTCCAGATGGCGGTGCCATGGGGAAATGCTATGGGTCCTCTCACATTACCACATCCTATTCACGCGCTTCCTCACGGAAACCGAAAGAATTTTCCCAAATTCGATGGGAGCGGAAACCAAAGCATGGATTCACACATATCTGCATTCATCATGTCATGTAGTATTCTGGATGTAACTCACGAAGATGTGTCGGTTCACCTTTTTCTGGAAACTCTACAAGGACCTGCAGCTGAATGGTTTCAGCATTTGTCGGCCGGATCTATTACCAGTTGGGCCACCTTGCGGGATGCTTTTGAAGATAGGTACAAGCCTTCAGAAGATGCATTTGCATTATTATCAGATCACTCACCTAAAGAAGGAGGCCAATGAGACCATGCGTGATTTTATCACCAGGTTCAATGCATTAATCAACCGTGTCCCTATTGCCATGCTTCCAACACCGGAAAATCAGAAGTGTTTCTTCGTGAACGCTATGAGCTCGAAAGTAAGTTTCTTGCTCCTTCAAGAGTGAGTGGCTACCTTGATTCTCACCCAGGCCGCTGCCATTCGAATAGAAGATAATTTGATAATATCTGGCGAATTGAAAAAGGAATCATCCAAGCCTAAATCTTCGGACCCTTCTCCCACTACTTCATCTGATCCGGTATTTCAAAAGATGGCGAATGACTTACTTGCATTAAAGAAGTAGTTGGCCCAAGCTTCTCCAGTTCCTCATACGGGATATTCCATGAGGAACTTCGTTTCCAACAATGTTCCACAAAGGCCGCGCTTACCTCTGCTGCTCGCGGTTGTGCTTGAGGCTCCTCCGGTCAACGCTCTAGCTGAAATCGAAGAAGAGGAACAAGATTATGAAGAACCTTCATCTCAGGGCGAAGATGATCAAGACATCGGTGAGCCGTGGCGACTCTACTATTGGGTATATGGAATTTGATGAGGAAGAATCGATGAAGAGGAGGGTACCCAAGGCTATGCAAGCGGATAATCATATCTTTGTTTTTACCTACTCGCAAGGAAAAGAAGCAGAGGTCGCTGCCCATGTGAGAAGGAGAAGGCCATGTCAAGCGCCTCCAACCATTGCTAAAAGAGGTAATCCTCTTCTACTCAACTCCTGTTAAGTCTTTTACAAAGAAATCTTTTCCCCCCATCTCTCCTCCAAATCAGCCCTCTCATATTCCTATCAAGACCAGTAATCCTACTCCACCATCACGAAGTGAGGGACTCATTCCTTCACCAACGCAACCCTTGGCCACATTTGATATCATAGATCATGCTAAAAAAACCAAGATCCAAATGTCTGAAGCCGAGTATCTTCAGTCAAATCCCGACAGACTTGTGAGATTGACCAAGTATATTCAAAGTCAAGCTGTCATATCTAATCAAGTTTCCCCAAAAGGAATCCTTTCCACTCCTCCTGCATCCCACATAAATGTTGCCTCAACATCTGCATCAGGCAAGATAGAGCCCTTCTATCTCTCCCTCCTAATCAATGGCCACAAGCTAAGTAATTACATAATTGATTCGGGAGCTTCTGATAATGTCATGCCGGTAAAAGTCACCCACACTTTGGGCCTCACCCTTACCAAGCCTTTTGGCAGATGTTATTCCTTAGAAACCAAGTAGGTGCCGTTGATTGGTCAAATCAAAGACGCGCAGTTCGCATTTGCGGCATTCCTAGAGAAAAGAGTAAAGATGACCGTCCTCGTTGCCGACATTCCAAAGTGACCTACGGAAATTTCTTTGGGAAGAAGTTTTTGCAATGAAGTTGGTGGGGAAATTCATATGGACTGGTCTAAAGCTAGAATCCCCATCAAAGGTGTAATGCAGACTTTGGAGCCAGAATCACAAAAGAAATACTTGGTTACTAACTCTGAAGACCCCAAAGCTCAAATTCTTTTTGAATCATCAGGGATGGGGAACTATTTCTTGTCTACCAAATCCAACAAAATGGTTGTTCTTGTCAAGAAGAAGATCTTAATAAGATCTAGACTTTGCAGTTTGATGGCAGCTGCGCAACCAGTGGATGTGGCGCCGGAGCCGTGCTAATATCTCCCGAGGAAGAAATTATTCCTCTCTCTTTCAAGTTGCAGTTTTTAATACAAATAACACTGCTGAGTATGAATCTTTGTTACTCGGCATGCAGGCAGCAAGAGAGAGAGGGATCAAAAATCTGAAAGTACAAGGTGATGCAGAGCTAGTCGTGAATCAAGTTAAAAGAATATATCAAGTGAAGAATGAGAGGCTCAGGCACTACCATAATGCGGTGTGGGACAACATTGAAGAGTTTGATGCTTTTTCAATAGAATCCATTCCAAGAGCTCAAAATGACATGGCTGATTCATTGGCCGTTTCAGCGTCCCTCATGCTCCCTCACCTAGGTTTGAAAACAAACAAATACACCATTGAGGTGGTTTTCCGCCCAAGCGTGTGCAGATAATTCTCAGCATTGGCAAGTGTTCAATGATGACAATCAACTCATTGCCTTTCTAGAGAAGGTGGAAAATTTTAAGGAATTGCACTTTGAAGGATCCACTTCCACTTGTCGTGAATCAGTCACCAATCAAGATGATGAATCCGAAGGGAACGATGGCATATGTCAGCTCAAAGGAAATAAAATTCCAAAGGGCCTGGTTTCTCTAGAGTGGTTATTCGACAGGCATGACCGTTTTGTGAAAAAGAAAAGGTGAGATGATCCTGGATCATCCCAAGAAACCGAACTGGTCAATTTAGGTTCGGTAGAACACCCGCAATTTGTGAACATTGGAAAATGTTGCACACCAGAAGAGAAGCGGAAGTTTGTCAAACTGCTGAAGAAATACATGGATGTATTGGCATGGTCCTACGCTGATCTAAAGTCTTTTAAGCCAAAGGACGTCCAGCATGACATCCCGTTGAAAGAAGACGTTAAAGCCTTTCGCCAGAAGTAGAGGCATTATAATCCTAAGATCTCAGGTACTATCCAGGCTGAAATTCAGAAAATGCTGGATGCGAGAATCATCTTTCCTATCCATCACAGTACTTGGGTAGCAAACATTGTGCCAGTGTGCAAGAAGAATGGTGAAATATGCATATGCGTAGATTTTCAAAATCTGAATCAGGCTTCCTTGAAAGACAACTACCCACTTCCTATAATGGATCAAGTTCTGCAAGCAGTAACTAGATCAGAAATGCTGTCCATGCTTGATGGTTTTTCAGGCTACAATCAGATTGAAGTCTCACCTGAAGATCAATTTAAAACAACATTCACTACTCCCTGGGGTACGTTTTCCTATAGCAGGATGCCTTTTGGCCTAACCAATGCTGGCACCACTTTTCAGTGGGCCATGGACCTGGCATTCAAAGGTATGATGGGGAAAGTCATTTTCGTTTATCTAGATGACTTAACTGTGTTCTCTAAAAAACGAAATGATCATTGTGATCATTTGGAGCAAGTATTGGCCAGATGCCGAGAGCATGGGATTTCCTGAACCTGAAAAAGTTTGTTTTTGGAGTCACAGAAGGAAATTTGTTAGGGCATATTGTTAGCAAAGAAGGAATGAAGATAGATACTAAAAGAGTTAAGGCTATTCAGAGCCTTACTCGCCAACAAGCAAGGCGGCATTCATTCTCTCTTCGGAAAGGTAAACTTTCTCGGGTGTTTTGTTCCCGAATTTCTTTGAGAAGACTCATCACATATTGAACATGATGAAGGGGTCACCAACTTTCCGATGGAGCGAGGAAGGGAAAAAGTCGTTTAAAGAAATAAAATCTTCCGTTGCTCACGCACTAGTTCAGTATGTCCCGATTTCTCCAAGACTTTATCATGTATAGTTATGCATCCGAGCATACGTATACGTAATCTTGATGCAAAAGAATTCGAAGGATGTTTAATCTCGATTGCGTTCATGAGCTCTCCTCTCAAGCCTCATGAAATAAAATGTCTCAATTGGAAAAGCATTCCTTCGCCGTTGTTAAAGCAGTCAAAAACTTCAGGTATTACATTTTAAATTCCCATACGGTGGTGCTGGTCCCTGACACGGAGGTCAAATAAATTCTAACTCAACAGGAGTTAGGAAGCTTGCGAGGGAATTGGATTGCAAAGGTCCAGGAGTATGACCTGGATATAAAACCAACCAAGCTGGTAAGAGGCAAGGGCCTATGTTAGCTTATGGCTGAGAACAAAGATTCAGAAAGCCCTGAGGAAAAGGATGATTGTACCAATGAAGCGCAAAGCCAGCTGGAGAAAGCCCATTCTCTGCCTCTGGTCCTATTTGTTGCAACCAGTGATGAGTGGTATTCCGATATTGCTTTCTTCCTTACCTACGGCGAATGTCCAGCTCACCTAACTACAAAGGAGAAGCACACTATAAAGCTCAGAGCAGCCAAATATGTTATCTGGGATGACGGCTTATACAAACGTGGGATAGATGGTGTCTTCTTGCGGTGTGTCGACAAGCCACAACAGGTGAAGTTACTTGAAAGTTTTCATAATTCAGCCTGTGGAGGCCATTTTTCCTCTTCCGTGACAGCACACAAGATCATCCAAGCCAGGTACTATTTTGGCGACACTTTTTCAAGATCTGACTACAGGTAGCAAAGTGTGAACCTTGCGGCGGTTCGTCGACAAGCCCAAGATGGCTGCTTTTCCCCTCAGGTCGGTCGTTGTCAACGAACCATTCAAGGAGCGTAGTGGGAATTGATTTTATTGGTGCACTCAATCCCCAATCGAGTGCCGGACATAATTATGTCCTATCAGCAACAGATTACTTCACCAAGTGGGTAGAAGCCATACCTATCAAACATGCCACTTCCGAGGTTGTTTGCAGTTTTATCAAAGAAAATATCATTGTCAGGTTTGGCATTCCCAACAAGATTGTTGCTGATAATGCTTCTAACTTCTCCTCATGAGAAGTTATTAGTTTTTGCTATGAATATGGGATAACTTTGGCTCACGCCTCAGATTATTACCCTCAGGGTAATGGTCAGGTGGAATCCAGTAACAAAAACTTGGTGACCATCATACGAAAGCTGGTGGATGAGAATCAACGAATGTGGCACAAGTCCTTATATGACGCTTTGTGGGTAGATCACATTACTCCCAAGAGGTCTCTCGGTATGTCACCTTTTCAAGTGTTATATGGTACTGATGCCGAGCTTCCCATTTCCTCTGAAATCCCTGCTCTGTGCTTGGAACAAGCTATTGAAGATGAAACTTTCCAAAATTTTCTTGAAAAGAGAATCATGTATTTGACAGAGCTAGAAGAAAAGAGAGTAAGAGTGATCGAAAAGATCACCGAACATTAGAGTCAAGTCAAGAGACTGTTCGATAAAAAAGCTAAGCAAAGGAATTTCCAGGTGGGAGACCTCGTCCTTCTATGGGACAAGCGAAGAGAGCCAAAAGGCATGCATGAAAAGTTTGATTCCCTATGGAGAGGAACTTTCAAGATCAAGCAGCTCAACGGAGAGAATAGTTTCTATCTCTCGTATCTGGATGGAACCAAACTCCCGCTTCCCTATAGCGGGCAGCATCTAAAGATCTTCAAGAAGTAGAGCTTGCTCTCTTCTTTGTACAATTTGCTTTAGTTGTGTGTTTTTTTTCGTGTGTTTGCTTTTGTTTGTTGTGTGTTCCCTTTTTTTGCCCTCCGGTCGCCCTTGTTTTTGACTCTGTTACCCAATGGATAGGCACATGAGACCTGGGATTCTCTACCCCGAGTTTGCTCAGGGATAGTCCCTAGAAAGAGCCAGCTGTTATCCCGTAAAATTGGCAAGGGAAATTTTATAGATAACCATACCGAAATTTTGTTTCGATCCTCATCGGGATCCCTTGCATTCGGAACGTTGCAAAATCCCTTCCCGGGAAATCTTAGTTTTCCGAACTTAGTCATTTTTGGTCTTTTTGGTCGGGTGCATATAATGACTATGCAACATCAACTTTTGATGCACCCCCTTTAAACCCTTTGGTGCATGCTCTCTTGTGTTAGCAGGTGTTTTTGTGTGCCTCTCTATGTTCGGTCTTTCCTGCGTGTGCCAAGGTGCGTGTGCCTTCCTGTCAACATTCTTTTTGTTGTGCCTCTTTTTGGTGCGCCAAAGGCACACATATTCCTCTGTTAACACCACTTTCAGCGCGCAAGGCGCACATATCTTTGTGTTGACAAGCCTTTTGGTGCGCCAAAGGGCGCATGTTTTTTTGTTTCGTGACTCTCTTCATTTGATGCGCCGCTTAAAAGGTTGGTGGCGCATTTATTGCTACCTCGCCTATATATAGGCGCGTCTGCGCTGTCATTATCACCAATGCAAATCACGTGATTTTTCTCTGAGCTGTCAGCACACCTGCCCCATCACTTTCGATTGCTTTGTGGACCCCTTTTCGTGCATTTCTTCATTATAAAAAGCCGGGTAAGAGGTCCTCCTTCTTTTGTGCTTCATGTTTGTGGTTTTTGGTTGTTTGTGGATATGATTTAGATTAAAAAGGAATGAAATCATGAATTTGTTTCCCCCGCTTTGTTTTCCACATTTCCTCCTCCTCTTTCCAGATCTGCTAGTAGAGGAAGCTCTGTCCTGAGATGATAGCTTGAAACCCCTTTTGTTTAAGCCATTTCAATCACCCAAATGAAACTTGCAAAGAGAGCTTAACCATATAATAACCCTCTGAAGAATCAAAGTTTTAAAGGAAACTGTATTTTCCTTTGGCGCATTGGCATACCATGCAACATCAAGGACAGTTGCGCCCTTGGCGCATCTGTCGCCCCTGTTACACAAAGATAGGCTGCACCAATGGCACACATTTCCTACCTGCTACATCATAAAAAGATGCGCCCTCATGGCGCACTTCCCTCACTTGCTGCAAGCGCTTTCCATGCGCCCTCTTGGCACATCAGACTTGAGTGTAACATCATAAATTCTTGCGCCCCTTAGGCGCACCCAGCATCCATGTAGCAGTCTTTTTCTATGCGCCAAGTGCAAAGCTATAAACGAGCGCAGGCGCGTCCCTCATCGCAACAACATTGTGTCATGCAGACCTTCCATGCGCCGCGCCAAGTTCCCCTTCGGCGCATGAACATATGATGTTACACGCATTATTCCTGTGCCCTTTGGTGCACCCTGTACCCGTGTAACATGAAAATAATCTGCGCCCTTTATAAAATAAACACATGGCACAATGCGCTTTCTGCCTTACAACAACAGAAAATGCACTCTGCAGTGTCTATGCACCATGCGCCCTTTGGCTGATTTAACCCTTGCAACACCCTTTTCCTGTGCACCTTGTCTATTTAGCTCTGTAATCTACAATATCCATGCACCATGCCCCGAGGCCTTTAAATTGCTAACTCTTTCTTCTGTCAGCATTTCAATGGAAAATCAAGCAGCTGACATGGCTTTCTCCAATTGGGTTTCACTTCTTATTCTTGCAGATCAACAGTTAAGTTCAGAAGAACATATGTCAACATCAAGCAAGAGACCTACCAAATCCAAAGGCAAGGCCAAGCTCACAGAAGAAGAAATGAAGTATAAGTATCAGAGGGTCAGAATGCCCGACTCCCAGGCCGAGTGTGACCTGGACATCAGAGACTCAGAGTTGGGTCATATTGATATGGAAGAGTTCTAGGTGAGGACTCAGAAGGTCACAAGAAGTCCATGGATGGACAAGTTGATAGGCAGTGCCCTGCACTTTGCTAGGGGAATCCCAGTCAGCACCGTTAACAATGAATTCATGATGGTGGTTGCCCGGTGCTACAATAAAGACACAAGATGTGTCGTAAATGAGAAGGGCGAGGTCATAATTAACCTCACTGCCCGCCACTTTGAGATAATACTCGGCATTTCTCATCACCGGCACTTTGTGGCCGTCAGCCGAGAGGATTATATCAAAGCCTGGGACGACAATGAAGATCAGTGCATGCGGCGATGAACGAAGTCTATCTGAAGAACAAGAAAGTAGTGACCCGTTGGCCACAAATCATTCACCATGAGTGATTTTTGGAGGAGCTCGGTGACACCATTATGTTCTGAGAAGGGTGTTTGGGCTTCTGACGCCCACTATTTCCACAAATGGATTTGCGGTATTTAGAAACAATGAACAAAAAATGGCCGATCAACACTTTAAATGGGCGAAATCATAAGTGACATGATATCGAAGCAGTTGCAACAATTCCCCACAACGGGAGATTCTACATGAATTCCTATGTTGTTTATGCTGCAGACTTTTGAAAGGGACTATCCGGCTACGATGCGGAGTGGGGTTTGGCCCCAAGTTAGAATCTATGAATAAAATCCAGAGTGAAGTGGAGAATAACATCCCTCAATTTACAAAGATCAATGATGCATTTTTCTATTTCATCATCTACTTGTTGAGGTGAATATGACTTACTGGTCGCACGACCAAGAGCATCGTGGCAGCCAGCGAGAAATGGGGGCCTTGTTCACCCAATTCCCCACATTCACTTATCCGAGAGAGTGGCTAACTTCTTGGGAGAGCCAACTAGACTGCCAAGATATCTTTGGGCCCAAGTTGATTCTACTAGAGCTGTCAAGACAACTAATCACTTATCATGAAAAGTGCCTAAAAAGAAAGAAGGGTGGAACTCCTTTCCCCCTCACAGTGGGTAGATATACATGTCTTACTCACCACAAGGCAAAGGACATGTTTGCAGAGCTGGAGCTACTAAATCTAAAACATGACTTCCCAGCAAGGCCTACCTTCGACCCAAGAAATTGTCTACCAAGGGCTAAGCTCGATCCGATCCATGTCCCTCAGATCGAGGATATCTACATTGACCTATATCATGAGGTGGAGCTCAGGAGGAAAGACCATTCTCATTTGGCCTTGGCAGAAATCATCAATATGGGGTGGCCATCGTCCCCAAAGGCTACCAAACTACCGAAGAGGAAGTGGATCAAGTATGTCTTGACACAAGTGGGGATGATTGGCCTTTTGCGATAGTTGATAGGACTAAAGCACCTCAGACAATTGAGGAGAGGGTCAAAGAAACTCTGCGTGAACGAGCATTGGTGCCGAATGAATGGACTCATCTACCTCGGGGTTGATTTCACAACCTCTCCATTGGGTAACGCACCTCCTCGATCAAAACAGCAGCCTAAAGGCAAAGGAAAAGGTAAAGAGGGTGAAGTCCAAGCACCACTCAAGAGGAAGCTCCTGCAAGTGATCCTTCCATTTGCACCCGAACAAGTTGTAACTCGGCTTCTCCGGAGAAAGAAGTGGAAGAAGATGTTCCAATAGGCCCATCCACTTAGGATGTCGCCCTTCTGCTGCAACAACTGAAGTCCCTTCTGTCCCTTCTTCTTCTCCTCCTCTCCCTCCTCGAGTGACTCAAGCGACCATTCCTTTGGTCGTGTCCTCTCCCCCTTCTTCTACCATTCCTCCCACTTCTTCGTCCATCTTCTCTTCTCTCACGGACCTGTCCCCTCCATTTCTTCCCTCATCTCTGAGCTCCCTTCCCTTCCTATGTCTTCCTCTCCTGCAGTATCTCTTCCTCCCGTGAGCACTTCTTCGGCCTCCCTCTCGATGCCGCCTCCAAGTGTCTCCACATTTTTCCCTTCTACTACTGCAGCTGCCCCCTTCTCTGTTTCTAGCCCTTCTCCCATAAGTCCAGCCTGGATCTCCCAGCACTTAAGTCAGCAGAAAAGGAAAGTTCCCATTGCTCCGATGGACTTTTCTGTAATCCCGTCCAAAGGGGCAAAGAAGCAGAAGCCCGTCACACGCTTCTCTCAGAGTGCTTCGGGAGAGAGGGTAATGGAGATCGCATACCCCAATCCCCTAAAGGATAAAAAGGATCTGTCTCTGACAGATTATACAGTTACCCAAGTCACAATGGGGACATCTTCTGAATACCTTCAGGGAGAAGCCCTATCTGCAGATTGACGCCCTTTGCAAGAAGCTTCAAGAAACAAAAGAAGAAGAAAGGCTATTAAAAGAGCAAAATAAACATCTGCTCCAAGCCTTACAGAAGATGGGCAGTGCACCTCCCACAACTGCCGCCGAGACTCCTGTGCCTCTGAGCTAGGATAAAAGTAATGAATATGCAAAAATCGGCAAGCAGGGCATGGCAGTTTCAGCTTGGAGGAGCCAAATCCTCAAGGACAGTGAACGAGTAATCGCCAAGTTCTCTGATTTGTATCGAACATCAACAAGGTGAATAAGGAGCTCCAAGCGTTAGCAGGACCCATATCGAGAAGAGCTGGACCATGCTAGGCTGCAGCATGAGACCTTTCAACAAATGTTATTTGTTCAGTCAAAGATTGGTCAAGTTCGGTGTTTTTGGTTATCCCAGGGCCCTCAATAAAGTCATTTCAACCCTGGACTACCGGGTGGATCAACTGGAATTTGTCCTTGAAAAGATCGATAAGGTGAAGGAAGAAGCCCTAGATGCGATGCACCAAATGGAACAAATCGTTCTCAACATGTCACCAGGGTTGCTTACTCCTTCCTTTGCCTTAAGAAAAGTTGAGGAAACCATCCAGATCTTCAAGGAGATCATTTCACAAGGGCTGGGGCCAGAGGTCAATTTTGACGCGGAGTCCATCAATAACCTGCTGGCCTGTCGGGACTTCATCGGGTTCCTCATAGAAGCAGAGAAAGAATATTCCAAACTCCCAGAGAAGCTCATAGACGAGCGGGAGACTTGCGAGGCGATCAGTGAGCGACACAAGGATCCTTCCCAGGATCAACTAGGGCCCATGATCAGCAAGTTCATGGAATACCACGCTCAATTCCACATCTCGTCACCTGAGTAGCAGCAAAAGTAGGCTACCCCCTTTCGGCGCGAGGATGACGCGATGAATAGCTTCTCTTTCTTCTTCTTCTCTCTCTTCTTGACTTTCTTTTGTGAATATCGGAGTATGTTTGCACAAATGATGACATCATCATGTTGCACCATGGGATGATGTCATCCATCAAGTTGTCAAAAGTCAACATGACTTTGAGATATTTTGTGTATCCTTGTAGATATTTTGTAAATATCTTTGTAAATAGGTGGTTGGCTCCTTTTTGCCTTCTTTTCTCTCCTTCTTATATAAATACCCCAATACTTGTTGTATTGGGCATGAGTAAATATATTTCGGATGAAAAATAGAAGTGAGGAGAAAAAGTTTGAGCTTTTTTGTAATGAAAGAATTATTAATACAATATTTAGTCTTTGTGTCTTTGAATACGTGTGTTATTTGCATTGGATCTTTATTATGTTAGATCGTGTGCTTGTTTGTTGGATTTACTGTTTTATTGTCATTTATTCATCAAGTATTGCTTTGCTCGTTTTATGCAAGTAGGTTTGGCTCTGTTTACTACCAATCCCAAAACATAAACCCTCTCGACCTTTTGCTTTGGCATTCATTTCTTTTCTTTCTTTGGATCTGATCTTTCTCCATCCTTTCTTTCATTCCTTTCTTTTCGTTGTCGAAACATCCTACTGGGATGAGATCACCGAACATCGAGTCAAGTCAAGAGACTGTTCGATAAAAGAGCTAAGAAAAGGAATTTCCGGTGGGAGACCTCGTCCTTCTATGGGACAAGCGAAGAGAGCCAAAAGGCATGCACGAAAAGTTTGATTCCCTATGGAGAGGACCTTTAAAGATCAAGCGGCTCAACGGAGAGAATAGTTTCTATCTCTCGTATCTGGATGGAACCAAACTCTTGCTTCCTATATGGCGGGCAGCATTCGAAGATCTTCAAGAAGTAGAGCTTGCTCTCTTCTTTGTACGGTTTTCTTTAGTTGTGTGTTTGCTTTTTGTTTGTTTTGTGTTCCCTTTTGTTTGCCCTCCGGTTGCCCTTGTTTTTGACTGTTACCCAATGGATAGACACATGAGACCGGGATTCTCTACCCCGAGTTCACTTATGGATAGTCCCTAGAAAGAACCAGCTGTTATCCCATAAAATTGGCAAGGGAAATTTTATAGATAACCGTACCAAAATTTTGTTTTGATCCCTCATCAGGGATCCCTTGCATTCAAACGTTGCAAAATCCCTTCCCGGGAAATCTTAGTTTTCCGAACTTAGTCGTTTTTGGTCTTTTTGGCCGGGCGCATATAATGACTATGCAACATCAACTTTTGATGCACCCCCTTTAAACCCTTTGGCGCATGCTTTCTTGTGTTAGCAGGTGTTTTTGTGCGCCTCTCTATGTTGAGTCTTTCCTGCGTGTGCCAAGGCACGTGCGCCTTCCTGTCAACATAACTTTTGTTGTGCCTCTTTTTGGTGCACCAAAGGCGCACATATTCCTCTGTCAACACCACTTTCATAGCATGAAATGGGCACACATATCTTCGTGTTGACAAGCCTTTTGGTGCGCCAAAGGGTGCATGTTTTTTCATGTCGACAGCTTGTTTGATGCGCCGCTTAAAAGGTTGGTGGCGCATTTATTGTTACTCGCCTATATATACGTGTGTCTCATACTGTTTGTCATTATCACCAATGAAAATCACATGATTTTTCTCTCGAGCCTGTCAAGACACCTACCCCGTCACTTTCGATTACTTTGTGGACCCATTTCGTGCATTTCTTCATTATAAAAATCCGGGTAAGAGGTCCTCCTTCTTTTATGCTTCATCTTTGTGGTTTTTGGTTGTTTGTGGATATGATTTAGATTAAAAAGGAATCTTAACCATATAAAACTTGCAAAGAGAGCTTAACCATATAATAACCCCTCTGAAGAATCAAAGTTTTAAAGGAAACTGTATTTTCCTTTGGTGCGTTGGCATACCATGCACATCAGGACATTGCGCCTCGCGCATCTGTCGCCCCTCGTTACACAAAGATAGGCCATGCCAATGGCTCGCATTTCCTTCCCGCTACATCATAAAAAGATGCACCTCGTGGCGTACTTCCTCACTTGCTGCAAGCGCTTTCAGTGTGCCCTCTTGGCGCATCAGACTTGAGTGTAACATCATAAATTCCTGTGCCCCTTAGGCGCACTCCAGCATCCATGTAGCAGTCTTTTTCTATGCACCAAGTGTAAAGCTATAAACGGCACAGGCACGTCTCTCATCGCAACAACATTGTGTCATGCAGACCTTCTATGCACCGTGCCAAGTTCCCCTATGGCGCATGAACATATGATGTTAGACGCATTATTCCTGCGCCCTTTGGCGCACCCTGTACTGTAACATGAAAATAATCTACGCCCTTTATAAAATAAACACATGGCGCAAGTGCACTCACACTTACAGCAAAAGAAAATGCACTCTGCAGTGTCTATGTGCCATGCGCCCTTTGGCGCTGATTTAACCCTTGTAACACCCTTTTCCTGTGTGCCTTGTCTATTTAGCTCTGCAATCTACAATATCCATGCACTATGCGCCCCGAGGCCTTTAAATTGCTAACTCTTTCTTCTGACAGCATTTCAATGGAAAATCAAGCGGTGGCATGGCTTTCTCCATTGGGTTTCACTTCTTATTCTTGCAGATCATCAACAGCTTAAGTTCGAGGAAGAACATATGTCAATATCAAGCAAGAGACCTACCAAATCCAAAGGCAAGGCCAAGCTCACGAGAAGAAGAAATGAAGTATAAGTATCGAGAGGGTCAGAATGCCCGACTCCCAGGCTGAGTGTGACCTGGACATCAGAGACTCAGAGTTGGGTCATATTGATATGGAAGAGTTTCGGGTCAAGACTCGGAAGGTCACAAGAAGTCCATGGATGGACAACCCGATAGGTAGTGCCCGCACTTTCTTTGGGAATCCCGATCGGCGCCATTAACAATGAATTCATGATGGTGGTTGCCCGGTGCTACAATAAAGACACAAGATGTGTCATAAATGAGAAGGGCGAGGTCATATTTAACCTCACTACCTGCCACTTTGAGATAATACTCGGCATTCCTCATCACCGGCACTTTGTGGCCGTCAGCCGAGAGGATTGTATCAAAGCCTGGGACGACAATGAAGATCAATGCATGCAACTGATGAACGAAGTCTATCTGAAGAACAAGAAAGTAGTGACCCGTTGGCCACAAATCATTCACCGTAGTGATTTTTCGGAGGAGCTCAGTGACACCATCACGTTCCTGAGCAGGGTGTTTGGGCTTCCTGACGCCCACTATTTCCACAAATGGATGTTGTGGTATTTAGAAACAATGAAGAAAAATATGCCCAATCAACGCTTTGAATGTGCAGAAATCATAAGCAGCATGATATCAGAGGAGCTGTAACAATTCCCCACAATGGGGAGATTCTACATGAATTCCTATGTTGTTTATGCTGCAACTTCTGAAAGGGACTATCCAGCTATGATGCGGAGTGGGGTTTGACACCAAGTTAGAATCTATGAATACTATCCAGAGCTGAAGCTAGAGAATAGCATCCCTCAATTTACAAAGATCAATGATACATTTTTCTATTTCATCATCTACCTGTTAAGGCCAAATATGACTTACGGTTGCACGACCAAGAGCATCGTGGCAGCCACTGAGAAATGGGGGGCCCTGTTCACCCAATTCCCACATTTACTTATCCGAGAGAGGATAAATTCTTGGGAGAGCCAACTAGACTGCCAAGATATGTTGGGCCCAAGTTGATTCGCTAGAGCTATCAAGATGCTAATCACTTATCATGAAAAGTGCCTAAAAAGAAAGAAGGGTGGAACTCCTTTCCCCTCATAGTGGGGGTAGATATACATGTCTTACTCACCATAAGGCAAAAGACATGTTTGCAGAAAGCTGGAGCTACTAAATCTGAAACATGACCTCCCGGCAAGGCCTACCTTTGACCCGAGAAATTTTCGCCAAGGGCTAAGCTCGATCCAATCCACGTCCCTCGGATCGAGGATATCTAAATTGACCTATATCATGAGGTGGAGCTCGGGAGGAAAGACCATTCTCATTTGGCCTTGGTAGAAATCATTTAATATGGGGTGGCCATCATCCCCAAAGGCTACCAAACTATCGAAGAGGAAGTGGATCAAGTATATCTTGACACAAATCGGGGATGATTGGCCTTTTGCGGCGATTGATAGGACTAAAGCACCTCGAAAATTTAGGAGAGGGTCAAAGAAACTATGCGTAGAATGCAGCATTGGTGCCGAATGAACGGACTCATCTACCTCGGGGTTGATTTCACAACCTCTCCATTAGGTAACGCACCTCCTCGATCAAAACAAAGAGCTCAAAGGCAAAGGAAAAGGTAAAGAGGGTGAACCCAAAGACCACTCAAGAGGAAGCTCCTGCAAGTCCTCCTTCCACTACACCCGAACAAGTTATAACTCTGGCTTCTCCAGAGAAAGAATCTGAAGAAGATGTTCCAATAGGCCCATCCACTCAGGATGTCGCCACTGCTACAACAACCAAAGTCCCTTCTCGTCCCTTATTCTTCTCCTCCTTCCCCTCCTCGAGCGACTCAAGCGACCATTCCTTTGGTCGTGTCCTCTCCCCCTTCTTCTACCATTCCTCCACCTTCTTCGTCCATCTTCTCTTCTCTTGTAGACCTATCCCCCTCCATTTCTTCTCTCATCTCTGAGCTCCCTTCCCTTCCTATGTCTTCCTCTCCTGCAGTATCTCTTCCTCCCGTGAGCATTTCTTCGGCCTCCCTCTCGATGCCACCTCCAAGTGTCTCCACGTTTTTCCCTTCTACTACTGCAGCTACCCCCTTCTCTGCTTCTAGCCCTTCTCCCATAAGTCCACTGGATCTCCCAAAGACTTAAGTCACAGCAGAAAGGAAAGTTACCATCACTCCAATGGACTTTTCTATAATCCCGTCGAAAGGGCAAAGAAGCGAAGCCCATCACACGCTTCTCTCGAGTGCTTCGGGAGAGAGGGTAATGGAGATCACATACCCCAATCCCGAAGGATAAAAAGGATCTGTCTTCGGACAGATTATACTGATGACCCAAGTCACAATGGGGACGTCTTCTAAAATCCTTCAGGAGAAGCCCTATCTATAGTTGACGCCCTCTACATGAAGCTTCAAGAAACAAAAGAAAAAAGGCTATTGAAAGAGTAAAATAAGCATCTACTCCAAGCCTTACGGAAGATGGGTAGTGCACCTCGCACAACTACCGCCGAGACTCCTGAGCCTCCGAGCAGGATAAAATTAATGAATATGCAAAAATTGGTGAGCAGAGCATGGCGTTTCAGCTTGGAGGAGCCAAATCCTCAAGGACAAAGTGAACGAGTAATAGCAAGTTCTCGATTTGTATCTCGAACAAATAAGGAGCTCCAAGCGTTAGTAGGACCCATATCGAAGAGCTAGACCATGCTAGGTCTGTAGCATGAGACCTTTCAATAAATGTTTGACTGCTCTGGGCTTGAAGATCTGGTCAAGTTCAAGTGTTTTCGGTCATCCCAGGCCCTCTCAGTAAAGTCATTTCAACCCCTGGACTACGGGTGGATCAACTGGAATTTGTTCTTGAAAAGATCGATAAGGTGAAGGAAGAAGCCCTAGACGCGATGCACAAAATGGAACAAATCGTTCTCAACATGTCACCGAGGTTGCTTCCTCCTTCCTTCGCCTTAAGAAAAGTTGAGGAAACCATCCAGATCTTCAAGGAGATCGTTTCACAAGGGTCAGGCCAGAGGTCAATTTTGACGCGGAGTCCATCAATAACCTACGCCTATTGGGACTTCATGGGGTTCCTCATAAAAGCAGAGAAATAATATTTCAAACTCCCAGAGAAGCTCATAGATGAGTGGGAGACTTGCAAGGTGATCGAGAAGCGACACAAGGATCCTTCCCGGGATCAACTAGGGCCCATGATCAGCAAGTTCATGGAATACCATGCTCAATTCCACATCTTGTCACTTGAGCAGCAGCAAAAGCAAGCTACCCCCTTTCGGCCGCAGGATGACGATGATGAATAGCTTCTCTTTCTTGTTCTTCTCTCTCTTCTTCGACTTTCTTTTTGTGAATATCCGGAGTATGTTGGCACAAATGATGACATCATCCATGTTGCACCATGGGATGATGTCATCCATCAAGTTGTCAAAAGTCAACATGACTTTGAGATATTTTGTGTATCCTTGTAGATATTTTGTAAATATCTTTGTAAATAGGTGGTTGGCTCCTTTTTCCTTCTTTTCTCTCATTCTTATATAAATACCCCAATACTTGTTGTATTGGGCATGAGTGAATATCTCTTCGGATGAAAAATAGAAGTGAGGAGAAAAGACTTTGAGCTTTTGTAATGTAAAGAATTATTAATACAATATTTAGTCTTTGTTGAATACGTGTGTTATTTGCATTGGATCTTTCTTACGTTAGATCATGTGTGCTTGTTACGTTGGATCTACTTGTTTTATTGTCAGCTATTCATCGCATTGCTTTACTCGTGTATGCAAGTAGGTTTGGCTCACCATTTACTACCAATCCCAAAACATAAGCCCTCCGACCTTTCTCGCTTTGGAATTCATTTCTTTTCTTTCTTCGGATCTGATCTTTCTCCATCCTTTCTTTCATTCCTTTCTTTTCGCATCAGAAAAATCCTACTAGGATGAGATCCCAAACCCCCGAAGGTAGAATATTGTGATACTTGCATAGATTCCTGCTGGTAGAATAACAATAAACCAGTTTCACTTTGCTGACTCAAAGAGGGGCTATGCCCTGCACACTGTTGGCTCATCTATCCATAGATCTTCCCAAGTGACATGATTTTCGTCCCAACAACTTCCTAAATGGCTATCAACCCATGTTTAAAACAACTTAATGCTAAAAATAAAGGAGATCCTACTATAGTTAAAATGATTTAGGTATCTCATTCATCTACATTAAGAAAATTCATTCACAACAAAGCTAAGCTATTATCGAATCAAGGTCAAGGTCTTGGTCGAGAAGTAACTTGGTACTAGTTAGGGTGATATTCTAGGTGGTTTTGGGTATTTGGTGGAGGTTTTAAGCTCTTTTCTTGGTTTCTGGTCAAAAACATAGAGACCGACATCAACTGTATGACCAATGTTGGTTTAGGTTAGCCGGTGATGGTTTTGGGTAACCGGCGCTTGTATGGTCGAGGTACAGAAACTCAAGTAAAAATTTGGTGGGGTGACTAATCTATGGCTAGATGGAAATGAGATGGAAATGACAAGGCTTGTGTGGGTCTCAGGTATGCACATGAATGATTAAAATCTAGATATGGGTCATTCAAGGGTGTGGGTAAAAGGATGATCAAGTTTGCATGGAGGTAAAATGGTGGTGGAATGAAATGGGAGCAAGAAACTAATGACAGAAGTAAAAGAATCTACCAAATGATAAATGGACAGGTGTTGGTTAACAAAGCACTTACTGTTTGTACGAGCTTGATGTCTGGTTGGAAATGGTGGGTGATCAAATGGAAGGGACTTGGTGTGGTGTTGGCACTTCCTTGGATGCTCCCGTGAAGGTAAATGGCTCAGTGGTTGCTTGATCTGGTTATGAATGCTCGATGCGTGTGTTAATGTTGATTGTACTTGCATGCAACTCTGGTTTCATCACTTATTCTCAAAATATGTGTTTTACCTCTAAACAATGTGCCAACCTCGAAATAAGGTTATTTTGGGGTTAAATGGTAACCGACAGTAGTTCCGGGTTGACCGATGGCAGTTTAGGGTGACCAGCATCGGTTAGGGTGGGATTTCCTAGGTTTTCTAAAATGGGCAGATCCTTTTGATTTTCTTAGATCTCACCCATTTTTCTCGACGGAATATAATGGAATCTTCCTTCTGACATGATGAGAATATGGTTAGAAAAATATAAGCTTTGATTTTTAGGGTTTGGGTAGGTCTTAGTTAGTTATGGCAACTTACTAAGAATAGGTCTTAGGGTGAGGTGGCTAGATGAGGTGGATATGTGGGCACTATCTCAATTAGGATATTAAAATAATAAATATTGTGAGGATAATGAATTAATTTAATTTAATTAATTAAATTAATATTAGAGTGGGGTGAAGGGGGCCATGGTTAGGTAAATGTGTTCAAGGTGTTTATTTGACGAGGGACCAAGGAGAGTGTGACCCAATTTTGGTGTCTACAGTATAATGTGAGAATCCATGCCGTGTGTAGAAGTGATTTATCTACTATCACACTAAACAAGGGTTTGAACACATATGTGTGGATGGTATAGATAATGACATATAAGACATCAATCTAACATGTGTAATAAAGTGAACATGTAAAACACTAGTAAGCAAGAATAAATAACTCCAAGAAAATATAGTATGTAGTTGATGGATGGAATATAATTTAATATGGAATGATAGGAGATATATGCCCTCTAGTGGATTGAAGTGTATGCAATGAGGTTCATTTTTTCCCCCTCAACAGTCAAGAATGAACCATAAATGATATTACCTCCTCGACAAATGGTCGAGTAGTTTTTTTGTGTATAGTGCACCGTGGTGAATGTGTATGTGGTGGTGATGAAGTGTGACATATAGAAAGGATGAGTATGAACCCTATATCTGAAGTGTATATCATGAGTGGATGAATGGAGGAGTGATGATTTATCCTAAGTGTATATCACTATATGATGAAAGGACAAGTGATGATTTAGCCTTAAGTGTATATCACTACATAACTACTCTGGTAAGGAGTGGTGATGTAACCTAAGGTGTATACCACTACAAGGTGATAGAATGGGGGTGGTGATCTATCCTAAAGAATATACCACTACAAGATAGAAAAGATGAGTGAGTATTTATCCTAAAGTGTATGTAACTAGCCTAGGAATGTCATAGGATGAAATTTCACATGATGAGTGTAATGTCAATTTGATTGGTAAACCCTTATAAGTCAAGTATGAACCGAGGAACTAAAGTGAGTCATATGTTAGATATAATAGGGGAAATGTAATCAACAGATTACAAATCAGCCATTAGAATGGAGAAAAATATAGATTATGATGTGCAGTTGATTAGACACAAACATAGCTTAAAATAGATATCGAATAACATATCTTAATGAGAAAGAGCAGAAAGAAAATAATAAACAAGAAAAGAGCCAGATGACACCATATTTAAGTGGAGAAATCCAAAGGAAAAAAATCCACTAGTAAAGCACATTCTGTATTAATAATTTACATGAGTTTAACCAAGCACTTCTAATTTACTCCTTGATTCTTTATGATGTCTGCAGAGCTCTTTCTTTTGATCATTCAATACAATGGTCATCTAATGTGTCTTACATTCTGATCTTAGTTTTTAATACTAGACTGTACAAATGTAGAAATTGTTGATGGACAATCCCGACAGGCATCACCCAAATCAATGTGGGTGGGTAAATCAGTCAAGACATTTCACTCTTAAATGTGAAATACCTTCACAATAAATTTTGATTAGACAAACTTTAATAATATTGGGGCATACTGCATAGTGGTAGATCCCACTTGACATTATCACCCCAACACTCCCCCTTAATGTTAAGTGGGTAGAAAAAAATAGACATGCCGAATTCCTTGAATCAGCTGTGGGCAATGAAAAGTTTGTTAAAGTTATGAAGATGGGGTAAGAATCTATAAATAAACCCCAAAATATTTGGAACAAACAACTCAAATGACCATCGATTAGAGATAAACAAGAGCTACCTATTTTCATGAATATATAAATCTTAAAACAAACAATCATCATCTATACATGACTATATTATTTCTCTACTCCATGAAAGCTATCTATAAGTGAACCTATTAAAGCTCTAGCAATTAGTTATGTGTTTATTGATGTCTCAAAATATTAAGAATGGAATCTCACCATTAATGGCTTCTCCCATTTACCTAAAGCTTTGAAAGGATTAGAAAATAACAAGTAAATAGCTCAAATAAACTATGAAATGACTCTAAAAATACTTAAGCATGACCTAAATCAGAAATGAGATGAGAGAGAGAGAAAGAGAGTTCTTAGGAAAATGTGGGAGGGGTATCCTTCTATTTATAGTTTTTGGTTTGGAGAAAAAGGTGTTTTGGATGCATGTGGGACTAAAAAGGAGTCAAAAAGGTGATTTTAGAAAATCACATTGGGAGGTGTGAAATGGATTTGGAAAGCTAAGTGGCTATTTGGAAAGGTGAGATATTTGTTTAGAAATTCAAATTATCCTTAGAAATTCAATAAGAGGGTTAATTAACCTAAACAAGGTTAATTAAAGGGAAAACAAGCTTATAGAAGCTAGTTAGAGAGGGATTAGTAGATTTAGGGGGTTTAAAAGAGGTTAGAAAGGGTGATTTACTGGCATAGTGTAGTAAATGAAGATGAGACTAGGATAGTTAGTATGATCTTACTAATAAGATCATATAGAACAAATTATAGGTGTCTACATTTTCCCCTCTTTGAGATGTCATGTGCAACATTACTTCAAATAAAGTAGACAAACATGAACTAGTAGAAAATTTTGAAGGGGTAGAAGAAAAATTAGTAGGATGAAGGATGCCCCCTAGAGTGTCAATGGGGTTATGGAGGAACGTGATCAATGATTAAAAAAAGGAACTGAAGAAAGAAATGTGTGAAGAAAAGGGAGACAAGATAAAAATAACAAGAAGAAGGGACTTTGAGCTATCCATAAGGTATTGTTATAGAAACAATTCTTATTCATCATATTACTAGTAATATTCATCATCGGTCCTTATTAAAGTATAAGCATACGATGGAAGTGTAAAATGACATGAAAATCCAAGATACAAACAACTTTCCATTGCTAAAAATGGCCAAATCCATGCAACATACATGAATGCAATGCAATACGAGAAGCAAAAAAACTCACTTAAAACAAAAATGAGTACAATCACACACAATCAAACCAACAATGTTTAAGATGATTACATAAATATTTTTTTATCGAGTTGCAATCCCAAATTTTTTAATTAGCAACAAGGGTTGAAAATGATACCCTAAGAAATTTGTATATGCAAGGGGAAGGATGGAGGACACTTGGGTCTAATGGAAAAGCAATGTGCATGACGAAAATAGTACTAGGCAACTGATAGTGCCCCAGAGTACAGATGAAGTAAGAAGCATAGATTTTGTAAATGGTTTGGAGATTCAAATGATTCATGAGTCGTTGTTTCAATACGCGTGGAAATTCCAACAAGATATGAGATGAACGTCATGCGAAAGACACATATTTCAGCTGCAAATGAGTTGATTACCAATTTTAGTCCATTTTCAAAGTTTTTATGATTTTTTTGGATTTTTGGATGATTTTATAATTTTTAAATTTTTGATTGGTCAAAAGAATTTAAGAGATGGAAGTTCCCTAGAAGCATGCAAAAAATACCCCAAGGTGAAGAAAAAGGGCATTAGATAGAAGTAAAAATGCCTCGATGAGAAGAAGAACAAGCCAAAAATAATTATTTAATAAAATAATTATCGCGACGGGTGAAATAGAAGAAAAAATAAGAAAATAGTGGAAATAGCAAATGGAATACTCATTAACTATTCCGGGGCAAAGAAATGACTGCTAGGTAACACTTAGTGCTCCAGCATAGCAAAAATTAGTAAAAATATTTATTTTAAATATAAAAATAATCATTTTGATGATTAGAAGAAGTGTTAAAGTGATCACGATGGAGAAAAATGCCCCAAGGGCATCACGACATGCTAATATATCCACTCGGGGGGTAAATCGATCATGACTAGTTCATTTTTAGCAGAGCTCTTATAATTTTTCACCGCAACTGAGTGTGAGAGCATTGGAGTGAGATAGCAAGGCTACCGACTAGGAGGAGATGAGTGGATCACATCCCGAAGTACCTTTGGGACATATTAGATGGACTCTACGTGAGTTCCCTACTCCTACTTTTTCCTTTTATTATTTAATGTCATTTTTATCATTTTTAGGCTAGTTTAGGGAAAATTTTGATGTATGCACATGCATGCATACGTAAAAACTATACGTACGCATGGGGTACCTATCAAAACATAGGTACATGCATTCATACCCATCGAGAGGGGATGTATATGTGTTAGGGGGGAAAATAGGGACGTGCATGAGCACACGCCGATAAGTATGTGCATGCGTCAAATTGGGCGCATATGCATCCTGGGTAGGTAGGGTGATTAGGTTAGAAAAGGGGGTGGGCATACGCATCGGGGTGGAGGTTTAGGCATCAAAACAAAGTTGCACACATTTTGGACATGTACGCATCAAAATAGGCACACATGTGCCAAGGAAAAGTGCATAACTTACCCTTGCAAATAATTAGCCAAGTATAGATGAAAATAGACTAGGTTGTTGTAGAAGAAAGTGAAAAATTAGTATGTTAGATGAATAAAAGAATAATTTACTAGAAAATTAGATAGAAGTAGATAGAAATGTAACCCTAATGTGTGTATCATTTGTTTGTGCACAATGGATACTACCTATCCTTCACACCCAAGAGAGATATGGTCATCTTGCTGCAATAGAGGCACAATTTGAGGAGGATAGGAAGATATTGGATATCCTCCTATACATTACAAGGCTAGCTTACATGGCTGATATGCCATAGATTACTTTGGATCATGGCCTTCTGATAGCCATAGCTGAGAGATGGCATAATGAGAGTCGGTGCTTCCAACTCCCTTTGGTGAGATTACTATTACATTTAAGGACGTGTGGCACATTATGCGCAGGTCCTTAGCTAGGGTGAGCTGATTTAGTATATGAGTCACTAGCCTGATATCGATCAATGTATTCTTGAGCTTTTCAGTTTTCAGGGATACCACGTCATGGGATCACAATCGACTATCGTGGTGTATTGAGGATCCCGAGCTTGATCAGGTTGTAGTTTATTTAATGGCTTTTGTTAGTGGAGTTTTACTCCCCGGCGTAACCGGAGCTTCATTTCCATTTTTCCTCATTGGAGAGGATACGTGGATTGATCGATGGTGAGACATATTACTGGGGTCAGTGCATACTGGTGCACTTATACTAGGATTTACATTTGATTACATACTATTGTCAGAAGATGGTAGGACCTACCAGGCTACTACAGATTTGGGCATGGGACCATATTGCTATTGGTCGCCCTACAGGTGTACTAAGAGTTCAAGCTCCAGAGGAGGATATTTCTATGGGTTTGGTTATGATTAGGTATGATGTGCAGCTACACATGGGAGATTCATACCATTACGCCATGAGCTAGATGATCTATAACAGCCACAGTAGTATGGAGGCCATACAGACATTTTTAGTGGCCTCAGGATGGCCTAGAGCTCAAAGCACAATGACATTTGAGAACTTCATGCTAGGTAAACACAACTATATGTGGGATTTTTATAGGGTGGATTAGTGCCAATGATAGTTTGGTATCACACAAGATGTACCTGGGCCAAACATGTGGTATACTCATAGGGCCAAAGAGTACTTTGATATGGGGCCATAAATTACTAGGGACAAAGAATTGACCAGCTACTTATAGGTGGTACTAGCTATGTGGGTAACCTTAAGACAAGTCAAAGATCTGGGGTGTACCAGAGTATGCTCCATGGTGCCATGAAGTGATACCTTGTCGATTAATAATTATGAGTGTTGCCTACAATGCAAGAGTGAGTACCCGTGGGTACTCCTAGCGATGATGAGGGTGAAGGTGATGGTGTCAATGATGATGATGATGATGAATATGTGTAGACACAAAATTTGGGTCTTACAATGCCCTGTACCCCGTATCTCTTCCCACAACCTAACCCTACCTCACCACCTAAACCTTACACACTTAATTATTTATTAATTACCTTATAATTAATAAATCCACATCTCCAACCTTGCCACCTCACCTTGCCACCTCACTATGACCTATCCCTAACCCTAAACTAACCTAATTAAGACCTATGACTTGGTCCAGACCCACACCCATGACTCATCACCCCTCACCCGCATCAAAACAAACCTAATAATGACTTGACCAAGCCCACAACTGATCCCTCGGGAGAAAAGGAGGGAAAGTTGGCTATTTTACTAAAAATAGCCAACTTTGACCTAACCGACATTGGTCCCTACTCGACCGGCATCGGTTACGTAACCGCCATCGGTTCCCTATAAATGACCTCCCCCAACCAAAATGACGGGATCCGAATTCATTTGCAAGAGAGAGACAAGTGAAGGAGAGAGAAGAGTTTGCAAAGAGGAGTATCGAGCCCAAGACTATAACTGAGCAACTAGAGCATTGTCACACTCATCCAAACATTGGGAGAGTTGGAGGATAGCTTCATCAGATCACTTCTAATTGCTGGATCATCCCAACTAAGCCTTGCCTTTGCCACTGCATTCTTTGGACCTACATCCACATCAGAAACTAGTAAGTAGTCTCTTTTATCACCTTGTATGCTTCTAGACACTACTTTGTGAACTTTTAATTCATAGGGATTATAAGCTCACTCATGGATCTACTACCCAGTAACAACCTACACCTAACCTTCGGTCATGCATCTCTATATTGCCCTAAAGACAGCTCTCCCACTCTCGAGTCTTCTATCTCTGTTTCGCTCGGAATGTTTGGCTTCTGGGAATAGAGTTGCTTCTATCCTTTCATTCCTTTTAGAAACATATAAGGGTTAGGGCTAGGAGGAATACACCGTAGAATGTCGAGATGGTGTGCGCGTACCATAGAGAAAGATCGGTGCCGATGCGAAGAACTCCTTTTTTGTCTTGGAAGGAATACCTGCGAAATAAGAACACAAGACCACAAAATTTTGATTAGACAATAAATTGCCTTGGGCCCGAAGGAAATATAAAACTTGATTAGACAATAAATGAGGTGGTCGGAAATATAAAACTTCCTGCTAATATGAATTAACACAAAAAGACTGTAAGATATCAATTAAATTGCTTCATTGAAGGCTAGGTAGGGGAAAGGCTGGTTTTGGTTATAGTCGGGATAACCGATACGGTTCTTTGATAACCGATATCGGTATGGTCTAGGATCGAAGGTTGGTTGTTTTGTGGGGTGGTGGTGTTGTTTGGTCGTTGTGTTATTTGTAGAAATTTGTATATAGGTGATATTAGGAAATAAGGTGATGAGAGGTAGATGAATGATAGTTAGATGCAATAGCACTTTGGGTAGTGGATCTAGGAATGGATTCGTGAGGATTGTGCTTCAAAAAGTCTAAGAAATGTTATTAAAGAGGACATGCAAGATGTAACTTACTAGTTATTGACGAAGATGCAGGTCCAAGAACTCTGATGACAAAGGCAGAACTCTAGGTAGGATGGCTTGACACACAGAAGATGAGAGATCTCCCTTCCGATGATCGGTGAGTATCACGAGGTTTACTCGGCTATTCCGTCCACAGTTGAGTTTTGGGCTTGATCTCCTTTTGCTGCAACTCTCCTTGTCTCTTCGCTCGTCCCTGCTCGGCCAAGTGAAGATTCGAATGCTCTTAATCACTCCCAATGATCTCCCTTGATTCCTAAAATCCTTCCACCTTTGATTTTGGTTTGGGAGCCCATTTATAGGGAACCGATGGCGGTTACGTAACCGACGGCGGTCAAGTAGGAACCGGCATCGGTAAGGAAAAAATAGGCTATTTTTAGTAAAATAGGCTATTTTTAGTAAAATAGCCCACCTTCCCTGCTTTTCCAGAGAGATTAGTTGCGGGCTTAGTCAAATGACTAGAAGGTCAGTTTTGGGTGCGAGAAAGGGGTCATTAGTCATGGGTGTAGGTGTAGACCAAGTTATAGGTCTTAATTAGGTTAGTTTAGGGTTAGGGCTAGGTCATGATGAAGTGGCAAAATGAGGTGGCAGGTGAGATGATGTGGATTTGTCAATTACAAGGTAATTAATAAATAATTGTGTAAGGTTTAGGTGATGAGGTTAGGTTGCGAGATGAGATGCGGGTCACAAGGGGTCGTAAGACACAAATTTGGTGTCTACATTAGCCCCTTATTGTCGTGTAGCTTGTTTTGTAAAGCTGCATGACAATAATATGAAGTGGTTTCTCCTGTTAAGGGTATAGGTAATCCCCCTCAAATCTATCACAGATTGAGGTAGCGTGAAATCAGGGATAGGGTTGATAAAGGGTAAATGGTGTAGAGATAATGGTGAGAGGGTGGGGTAGGTCCAAGAAAGCAAAGCGCATGTTGAAATGCAATAGTGCGACTAGGGTACATGATTTGACGATCAAACCAGCAATGCATAGGCAAAGGTCGATAGTTTATCCAAACAAGGGTGATATAATCCTGGTATCCAAGGCATAGGAAGTAGCCCCAGGGTATATAACGGGTAAGGTACAGGAACGTTTAGGCTTGTTCGGCAGTACCAAATGGTTGGTTTGGTTGAGATAAACATCACGGTCTAGGTCTAGGCAAAGTTGGTCGACAGAGCAAGTCAAGGACCCGAATCATGCTAAAACACGAACAGGTGAGCTCAATTGAACAAGAAGGTACATGATGGGTGGAGAAAAGTGTATGTTGTTGATGTTGGGTGAGGTATTGAAGTGGTACGGCCTTGGGTCGGGCCAAGTTGTTGGGTTGCGGCCTTGGGTCGGGCCAAATGGTTGGGGTGAGGCCTTGGGTCAGGCCAAATGGTTAGGTTGAGGCCTTGGGTTGGGCCAAGTTGTTGGGTTGTGGCCTTGGGTCGGGCCAAATAGTGGGGGTGAGGCCTTGGGTCAGGCCAAATGGTTAGGTTGAGGCCTTGGGTTGGGCCAAGTTGTTGGGTTGTGGCCTTGGGTCGGGCCAAAGGGTTGGTTGCGGCCTTGGGTCGGGCCAAATGGGTAGGTTGAGGTCTTGGGTCAGGCCAAAGTAGTTGGTTATGGCCTTGGGTCGGGCCAAATGGTTGGTTGCGGCCTTGGGTCGGGCCGGATTAGTTGGTTACGGCCTTGGTCGGGCCGAATGGTTGGTTGGTTGAGGCCTTGGGTCGAGGCCAAAGTAGTTGGTTCTGGCTTTCGAGTAGGTGGGTCGGGCCAAATGGGTAAAATGTTTGCATGAAAGGTTGATATAGGCGATGTTGGTGAAAAAGGGAAAATAGTAAATAAGGGCAAAAATTGGGGGAAAGGTGGAATACAACCGATGTTGATTGTAAATGACCGATATCGGTTAGGGGACCGATACCGGTTTCTTAGGGTAGAATAAAACCGATATCGGTTAGGGGCGAAAAACCTATAAAAAGAAAAATACGGCCTGTCATTGTTACTTTTGCAATTTGGAAGCCAATTTGAATTGTCTGACGTGGAGAGTGGAGATTGGAGCATTTGTTGCGTGAGGTGGCATTATTTGACCGGAGGAGTGAGTTGTTAGCGGGCCCGAGTGAGGAGGAGGCAGTAGTTGATTGGTGGAGGACCCAGAAGAGGACATTTGGAGCCATGGCCCAGCCAGGAGGAGCAGGAGGGGCTGGACCAGCTGGACCACCACCACCCATCCCACCACGACGACGTGTCATCGTACGGGTAGGTTCGAAACCCCTCATTGTGTTCATTTTATTGCATTATGCTAAATTGGGGGTTTTGGGTATGAATCCAAGTTTTTGATAAAATAATGAATAAATGGAAGTTGTTTGGAAAATAGAGAGGGTAGGTAGGGTAGTTAGGCTAAAACGGTAGGGTGGGTAGGTTTGTAGGGATTTTCAATGGGTAAAAGGGTAGTAATAGGCAAAAAATAGGTTTGGGGGGCCGCGTCGGGGTTCGTCTCCACGTTTTTTGAGTGGCCGATGTCGGTTTTCTAAGCGGCGGCGGCATGGTCACAAATTTGCGAAAGCGGGTGTGTTTTTTCTTGACAGGTGCCGGTCGTATCGTATATCGGCCGGCGTCGGTGGGGTGGTTTTGGGTATTGTGGGTTGGTTTGGGGTTTGTGTGGGTTTGGGTGGGTTATGGGTTGGGCTTGGGGTGGGTATGGTTTGGGGTTTGTGTGGGTTTGGGTGGGTTATGGGTTGGGCTTGGGGTGGGTATGGTTTGGGTTTGGGTTGGGTTGGTTATGGTATGGGTTTGGGTTGGGTTGGTTATGGTATGGGTTTGGGTTGGGGTTTGGGTTGGGAAGAGGGAGGGGGATAGTGGAGAAGATAGGTGGCTAGAGGGGGGTGTTAGAGAGTTGGGGTGTGGTCGGGGGGATAAAAGGGGGTATAAAGGGGTGGGTTAGAGAGTCGGGATGTGGTCGGGGGGATAAAAGGGGGTATAGGTAGATATCGTGATGAAGAGTAGGGCTAATGTAGTGGGTGGGTTTTGCAGGCACGTCAGCAGCTGACGATGCGGGACAGGATGCCTCCGCTGTTGGTGCGGATGCGACCACATGTGTCCGCAGCGCACTGGGCTATCATGCGCGAGGTGGGACTCGGCGGAGTCCAGCGATATAGAGCGATCGACAGAGATCATAGTTTGATGGTTGCCCTCATCGAGAGATGGGATCCGGCGACCAATGTGTTCCATCTCCCGACTGGAGAGATGACCATCACATTGGAGGATGTATATCGCATCCTTCGATTACCTATTGATGGAGAGGCCGTTTTTCAGGTGGATGCAGAGACAGCCATGGACAGCATCCTACAGGTTTTCGGGGATGCAGCTGCGCTAGTGACATATCACAGTGCGAGCATCGGGTATGGTGATATGTACCATGCGCACCGACATGAGACACGGCTTGCCATGTTGATGATGATCGGGATCACCTGCTTCACCCTCCCGGACTCAGAGGGAGGCCACTTTCCATGGGCATTGATGGGGGTGCTTCATGAGATGGTGGAGGAGCATACCTGTTATGCTTGGGCACCAGTATATCAGTGCGTTATACGAGGAGGCTGTGGGGCTATCGCCGGATGAGGCGATTTGGGATTTGTTCGACATTTTTACTTCACTGTTGGGCATATGAGCACATCATATGCATCAGACCAGTAGGGTTACCCCAGCAGCCAGGGCCACAGGTCATATACAGATACGGCTTTCAGAGGTGGTTGGGGGTCGTGGGGCAGCCACGAGCAGTGCTTGCAGGTCGGGACGTTGCTTATTATAGACATTTGTTAGAGGGCCTGACAGCGGTAGATATCGTATGGAGACCTTACAGAGGTCATCACCCTCGCAGAGGAGCCCGCTTACAGTTGCACTGATTCCAGTACACATTCTGGATAGCAGGACGGAGGCCGGGAGAGTACGAGAGGATACCCCTAGAGAGGGTACGCAGGCAGATGGGGCTACGACAGGACGAGCCACCTCCCTTCCCTCAGTACAGGAGGGATGATGTAGAGGCCCCACTGCCTGCACCACAGCCCTTGGACCCAGATTGGGTTGCTGAGAGGCCAGCAGGTGATGGTGTAGATGATGCTGGTTGTACGGGAGCATACATGGTGTGGTGGGCTGGTCAGAGAGCAGCTAGGATAGCACCGCCTGCACAGCCAGACTTGGCAGCGGTGATAGCAGAGCGAGATCAGCTCAGGGGCAGAGTGCGGTTATTACGAGGGCAGGGCTGCCACTTTGCACAGCACGAATAGGTGTTTTACAGGGGTAGCTAGCCTAGGCTCGAGAATACGAGCAGTGCACACCACCACCACCGGCGGTACAGCCACGGCCCGAGCACAGTGCAGTGCAGTACCACCACCAGCAGCATGCAGCACAGCCCGAGCACGAGCACGAGATACCACCACGGCCATAGGCACCACCAGCGGCACCATCACAGGCACAGGGGGCACTGGTAGTAGGAGTCGGGGACCAGCCCAGCACCTACGGTGGCACAAGATGGACGAATATATGGAGGCGAGAGCGGAGGCCCGGTACTATCAAGATGTTCTTGATGGTACCGGAGCTGAGTATCAGCCATATGCAGCTTATAGAGCAGAGACCTCCCATAGTCAGAGATCGCAGGGAGGTGCAGCCACAGCCGGCGTGTCTGTTACAGGCAGGAGGCGAGAGGCACCACAGGGACCAGCAGGGAGAGGTGCGAGGTGGTGGGGAGAGCGAGGATCCCTGTATTGTTTTTGTATATGGACATGGGCACCGGTCTGCACACCGGTTGTGTGGATAGAGGCCTGCGTGCCTACATTTATTCATTTATTCACTCATTTATTGTATACCGGCCTGCGAGCCGAGTACGGGTTGTATAGTTGATCATCTATTGTGCTGCGAGCAAGTATATTTTTGATATGAGGGACCGGCCTGCGAGCCGAGTCGAGGTTATTGACATTTATTGCGGCCTGCGTGCCGGCTTTGTTGTTGTATTATGAGATCACAGAGGCCCCGATGCAGGGCACGTTGTATATTTGAAACCTTGTATATATATATAGATATGATGATTTGACCCACATGCTGTGTTCAAAATGTTTTTAAGTATTTCGTCAATGGTTTGTGATATAGGTTGTATGATGAGTTTAATTGACATGTTGATATATTGATGATGTTGATGTCTTTTGCACGTATATATGGATGACATATTATATGATGAAATGTGGCATGTTTTTTTTGGTTTGGTGACATTGTTATATATGTATATCGATGAGTTGGATCCAAATGGTGTATAGATTGATAGTTTTTTGATATCCTTAGATGATGGCATGTTTGTTTTGGGTAATGTAGATAGATGATATGGATGAAATCGTAATGAGAAGTGGATTGGATGGACAAATATGGATAATGGTGTTGTTATGTAGGAAAAGAGGCGGGCGCGATAAAAAATTAGGTAGAAAATGAAGAAAAGAACTATGTTTCAAAAGGCGGTGTGTAACCGATATCGGTTAGGTAGCGACGCGCGGTAGTTAGTAGACCAATATCGGTTATGTAACCGATACCGGTTATTTAGGTATGAGCTTTTCTAAAAATAGAAAAGCTAGGGTGGTGACTTAAGTTCTAATTTTGAGAGCCATGCAAGAAGTTAAATACACGACGCGACACTTTTTGGCAGAGACGAGGTAATTGCATGAGAGATTTGAGTGATAAGGAGAAAAGACAGGGAAAGTGAATGTGTTCTGAGATTCAGAAGGTAGAAAGGTGAATTTGAAAAGGGTGGTGATCATGGCAGAACGAGGAGAAGCATCCAGCAGGTAGGGACGAGAGGGAAGACAAGGGCCACCTCAAGCTGCTGCAACTCAAGAGGTAAATGTTTTGGTTGTGATTTGATTCTTTGCATGTTTTGTGAATAAGATGGGGGAGAGTAGGTGGGTAGATATGAGAAAGAAAACATGATAACAAGGGTTATA
Organism: Taxus wallichiana var. yunnanensis; assembly: GCA_018340775.1. NCBI lineage: Eukaryota > Viridiplantae > Streptophyta > Pinopsida > Cupressales > Taxaceae > Taxus > Taxus wallichiana. The sequence continues at coordinate 41,968,112 of CM031233.1, read as the reverse complement.
AATGAGGTGAGTGTTACGTGGTAGGTAATCAAGGGTTTTGGGTATGTCTGTGTATACAGAGAGGAATAAACGAGCAATTTATTGTCGTAGGTGGTTGTTTAGGCAAGGTGTATGTAATTGATGAAAGTGCGGTGGAGATAGCGGTTAGGGATAACCGGTATCGGTTACTGAACCGGTACCGGTTATTTATAACCGATACCGGTTACTGGAGGAATTTCCAGAATGTGAGAAAAACCCTTAGGGATTTGATGGATTGAATGGTTGTTTGTTGTTTTGATGTATGCAGGCAGAGGCAGGGTTGAGGATGAATGATAGTGTGCCAGCGTTGTTGTCACGAATCCGAGCGGATGTAACACCAGCTGAATGGACATTGATAAATCGTTTGGGGTTAAGTGGAATCCGCTATTATTCACGAATCGCACGTAACCATGCTATGTTGCAGGCGTTGATTGAAAGATGGAATCCAGAGAAGAATACGTTCTATCTACCAACAGGGGAGATGACAGTAACATTGGAAGATGTGTTCCATATTTTGAGGCTCCCTATTATAGGAAAACCAGTATATCAGGCATTACCTAGCACGGCGCGGGGAGTGATAACAGCAGTATTTGGTCCATACGCGTGAGATTTGACACAACGAGGTTTTTCATTCACATATGGGATAATGTATGCAGCACACCCTGAGGAGACAAGGTTAGCAGTGATATTAATGATAGCGGTAGGGTATTATGCATTGCACCGAGGCGAAGGGGAAGATTTCCAAAGGCATTGATGTGTGTTATACGGGAGATGATAGAAAGGAACGTGACTTTTGCATGGGCACTGCATATTTGGCGGAGTTATACGAGGGGTTTATGGGCTTGTAGGTGAAATCACGGGATGACCTTTGGATTGTTCATACTTATTACACTTTGTTGGGCCTATGAGCACATTGTTTGTGTGCGACGGTAAGGCCGATCCATCGATCGGAGAGACCGGAGTACGAGAGGTTGGGATTCAGACGATGGGTCCAGATAGAACAAGAGGCAAGATCTCAGGCCGTGACGGGTGACATTGAGTATTACAGGCAGGTATGGGAGAGGGTGACGATTGCTGATATCTGTTGGAGGCCTTACGGGAACTATATGGTAACAGAGAATATAGCTGAGGAGTTGAGGGGTGTAGAGCGATTGAGGTGGATCGCAGGGCACAGGCTAGGTGAGTATGAGAGGATTCCTCTAGATCGCATGCGGCAACAATTCAGATTTGTGCAGGATATACCCCTGGCTTATAGACCATATATGAGGATCGACGCCGAGGCAACATTCTCACCTCCCCGGCCAACACCTCCAGAAGGGCCAGAGGAGATAGCAGCCGATCGCAGTGTAATGGATGCAGGAACGACAGAGGCCTATAGGTTATGGTGGGTAGCAGAGCTGCGAGGTGTACGTGATCGCCCTGACATAGCTGTGATTACAGTGGAGAGAGATCGTCTGCAGAGTTTAGTTCAGCAGCTCCAAACGCAGGTGAATGAGGCAAGAGGATTGTTAGCGGTTGCGGAGTCACGGGTGGAGAGACTAGAGGCTGGATTCCTCCATGCGAGAGGGCGTATTCATATGTTACAGGAGAGATTGGCGAGATCGGTGGCGGTACCAATAGCCGTGGTACCTTTGAGGACGGAGAGGCCGGAGAGGCGTCGGCGATCACGATCATCTCTGGGGTCGGGATGAATCGTGAGGGTCTAAGTAAATGTTAGCAAGGTATAAGAATAAATAAGGATGCCGACCTGCGTGTCGATGATAGAGAAGATGTATTTGTTTAACATCTAGATAAGACTGAATATGTATGTTGATTTGATAATAATAAGAATGTTTGCGTTGTGATTTTTGGTGTTTTGAAAAAGGATAAAGAGGAATGTGATTAAATAGAAATACACAAAAAATATTTATATTTACCACACATGATAGGTTATGGTAGGGGGTGGTCGAGCTAACCTTGGGAGACCCCATGTCTCCTAAGTGCTGCCTACATAGCCCATTGCACAAAGCAAGGAAGGGCCTCAGACCGATGTAGTTCTCCCTTAGGATCAGGGAGAGGTGAATTCAGGCAATTTGGTACGATTAGGCAATTGGTTGGTTGGTAAAAAAGTTGATATTAATATTGGTAAGGTAAGGTTGAGGTGTTGGTAATGAATTGGTGATGTTGTAAAAGGTATAAAGGAAGCGAAAGTTAGCCTACCCAAGTGGTAGGGAATCATGCCACTGATTAAGATCAACACACAATCCTAGATGCGAGGCAAAGAGGAAAGAGTGCTCCGTAGGTGAAAAGAGCTAAACAAACCACACAACGTAGAAGCGAGCTTGAAGCCCTAGGTGTACCGTGCATAGGCGAGAAGTCAATAGGTGAAAAGAGTTGTATGATCACAATATATCGGGTGTACGTTACGTCCCTTGAGTTGAAACAAATGGTGAGGTGAGGTGGATGATATAGTGAGTACGAGAGAACTTGTTACAAAGTGAGTGTTACGCGAAGAGAACCTACCCTAAATAGACAAGTCCATGACCCAAAAGTTCTTTTGAATGAGGCTTTTATTTTCTTGAATATAGATTGATCGATGCGGGAAGTCTACAAGAGGATATTGATTGTGCTATTCTTGAGGTCTTCACAAAGCTGATCCATGCGAGAAGCTTCGATAAAAAGGCTGCGTGTATAGCTGTCCTTCGAGGGAGCGATCTATTTATAGTAGTAGATATGATTTTAGTGCATATTTGTCCTTCGGGGAGCGATCTATATATAATAGCAGCAATAATTTGGCATATAGTTGTCCTTCGAGGGAGCAGTCTATATATAATTTAGATAGCTAGATGTTCTTTTGGCGTGAAGCATCTAGTTTGGTAGGAAGTTTGACTCAAGAAAATCCCATAAGAAGGTGTTATTTTAATACTTTGAAGTCATGGACTAGACTAAAAAGGGGAAGGCATCGTTGAGGGGAGGTGAGAAGTGAGCTTGATTTTATTTGGAGATGTAGGAAACAAAGTGTATGTAGCGGTAAATGAGCTCAAGGGACGAGCAGTAGGTAGATAAGAAGTGATATAACACTAAATTCAACAGTAGAATGGTCGAAGATGCAAGGCATTAAGGGGTTCAGGCTCAGGTTTACCATTAAGCGAAGCTAAATGATAAGTGCCTGATCCATAAGTGTGAGTGATTATATAAGGCCCAATCCAATTAGGAGCAAATTTTCCACGTTTGCTCTTTTCTAGTTTGGTTACATGTTGATTCTCTTTGAGGACAAGATCACCAACCTTAAAGGTACGCTCATGAAGTCGCTTATCATAAGCACGCTTGATACGTTTTTGATAGATTTGAAGGTGATCGAGAATTTTGTAAAGCGGCGTTCGTCAAGAAGCTCAATTGGGCTAACCGCTCTTGGCGGAAATCATCGTTGGTGAGAATATCACGAAGAGATATCACGAGGGAGGGTATTTGTATTTCGAGAGGCAAGAGCAGCCTCGGTACCATATACGAAAAGAAAAGGTGTAGCATTAGTAGAGTACGAATGCTAGATACGATAAGCCCAAAGGGCAAAGGGGATGTGATCGTGCAATTTCTTCCAGACTCATTGACAACTTTCATGAGGATTTTGGTTAGGGTTTTATTAGAGGATTCGGCTTGTCCATTTGCTTGTGGATAGTAGGGTGATGAGAAGCTAAGTTTAATACCAAAGTTGTCACAAAGGTCTTGCAATAACTTATTTTTGAAAGATTTTCCATTATCTGTTATCAGGCGATGAGGAACACCAAAATGACAGATAATGTGGTGGTTAATGAACTCTACAATTTTTTCTTTTTTGGTTGAAATGAGTGGAATAGCCTCCACCCATTTTGTGTAATATTCGGTTGCTGTGATAATCCATCGGTGACGTTGCGAAGAGGACGGGTGAATCTCACCAATAAGGTCTAAACCCCATTGTGAGAAAGGCCAAAGATCTCGGGCGACCTGTAGGGGGTGGCTAGGAGTATGTTGAAGGTTGGCGTGTTGTTGACACATAACACAACGCTTAACATATTCGTAGCAATCGTTATTGAGAGTAGGCCAATAATAACCAAGGCGAAGGATTCGTTTGGCCACGGCAAGGCCACTAAAATGTCCGCCACAGATACCGTCATGGACCTGTTGGATGGTATGGGTGACCTCCGCGCCGGTGAGACATCGAAGGAGGATGCCATCAAAGCCACGTTTATAAAGGAGTCCCCCCATAACTACATAATGAGAAACGTGTTTAAGAAAAGCGCGTTTGCCAGTACTAGTAAGGTCAGAAGGGAGAACAGAGGTTGTAAGGTAGTCGTGAAATTGGTGGTACCAGGTATCCTGCGAATTAGTAGACACAGTATTTATCATACAAACTACCGGGGTTGAGTAGGATGGGGCAAAAAGTTGTTGGACCAAGACGAATAATTCAGAGTCAGTTGATGAAGCTGGAATTTGCGAGGCTAAGCAAGCCATAGTATCCACAAATTTGTTAGTGGAGCGGGGAATGGTTTGGATAGAATAGTGAGTAAATAAGGCTAGAAGTGAATCCACGTAGTGTTTGTACTTTTGAAGTTCCTCATTTTTACATTGGTAGATGCCCATAACTTGATTGACTACCAATTGAGAGTCACCAAAAATATTGATAGATTTGATACCTAAGTGTAACGTAACTTGGAGACCCAGAACAAGGGCCTCGTATTCCGTTGTATTATTAGTGCAAGGGAAATCGAGTCGGAATGAAAGAGGCATGGGCTCAGCGTCGAGAGGAATGAGAACAACGCCGGCTCCTCCACCACGGTGGCATTTGGATCCATCGAAGAAGAGGGTCATTGGATACGACTCCTCCTTGAGGGAAAGAGTAGCGATGAGTTAAATGCAGGAATGTAAAATTGGTAAATTGTTCCCCAGGTAAAGGGGCCTCCATGAAGTTAGTCTGCAAGAGTTTGTCCTTTGATTGATTTCTGGTGGACAAACTCAAGGTCGAGGTCGGCGAGGAGCATGAGCCATCTAGCGATGCGTTGGTTTAGATGAGGTTTGGCATACATGTAATGGATGGGGTCCGTGTTGGTGATGACGAAAGTTTTGTGATTCAGAAGGTAGTGTCGGAGTTTGGTAGCCACGAATGATAGGGCTAGGCATAACTTTTCTACATGTGTATACCTAGTCTCATAGTCCACCAAAGTACGACTTATATAATAAACGGCTTGTTCTCGATTCTCGGAGTCATGATGTAAGCATGGCCCCCCTACGGCGTGGTCAGTGGCGGAAAGGTAAAGGTAGAAAGGGCGGTCGTCCTGAGGTGGGATAAGCACGGGTGGCTGCAAGAGATAAGTTTTGAGAGCTTCAAAGGCTAGGTGGCACTCTTCGCTCCATTGAAAATCAATGTCCTTTTTAAGAAGGTGATGAAAGGTTGACATCGATCGAGAGTTGGGAGATGAAAGCGTCGGATAGATTGGAGCTTACCTTGTAAACTACGCAATTGTTTGAGATTGGTAGGTGGGGCATTTCTAGGATAGCTTTGACTTTAGATGGGTCGACCTCGATGCCACGCAAAGAGACGATAAAGCCAAGAAGTTTCCCCGAAAGGACACCAAAGACACATTTCTTTGGTTGAAGGCGGACAGAATATTGTAACAGGCGATCAAAAATAATGGTTAAAACATCGAGATGTTCACTACGATGTTTAGATTTGCCAAGAAGATCGTCGGCGTAATCTTGAGGATAGTGTGCATAATGTCATGAAAAATGTAGGTCATAGCCCGCTGATAGGTTGCACCAGCATTCTTAAGGCCAAATGGCATTACACGGTAACAGAAGGTTCCCCAAGGAGTTATGAAGGTAGTTTTATGTTGATCGGCGGGGGCAACCAAAATTTGGTTATATCCCGAGAAACCATCCATGAGAGAGAGCATCTCATGGCTGCGGTGAGATCTACAAGTTGGTCAATGCTAGGTAGGGGAAGTCATCCTTAGGGAAAGCGAGGTTAAGATCCGGAAATCCGTGCATATCAGAAGTCCCCGTCGCTTTAGTAGCAGTGCGATGTTAGAAATCCATTGAGGATAGTCGATAGGCGAGAATGAAAGAAGCAGAAAGGAGTCGTTGAAGCTCCTCTTTGACCAAGAGAGCAATGCGTGGATGCATTTTTCTCAATTTCTATTTAATTGGCTTGGAATCGGGGTTTAGAGTGATGTTATGGACGGCAATGGTAGGATCAATTCTGGCATGTCGCGTAGGACAAGCGAAAGCTTGGTTGCGGAGTACGGAGAAAGGTAGTAAAGGCGGCTTGTTACGATGTGTTAAGGGATTGTCGATCTTCACAATGTGAGGATCCTCCTCCGTGTGGATGTTGATTTCTATAGTCGATTCATTGACATGGTTTGAGTTTGAGATGGTAAGGTGCGTTGAATATAGGAGTCATCGCCCTTGAGGTAAGTGAGGATGGAGTCGTCATCTGGCACTCAACAACATTAATCGAAGGTGAATCCTCTTGATCATGTCACGGATCTGAGAAGGGGATAGAAGAGGGTCCTCATTATCGCGTTGATAATTGAGAGGACCTAGGAAGATAGCATTTATGAAAAAAAAAAAAGTTAGGAGGGATAGATTCGGGATCTATTGACTCTGTGGGTGTGAAGGCAAAATGGGTGATGATGGTTCGGTAGGGGTGGCGTCGTTGTCTTCTAGAAGAAACAAGCGACACGAGGTTCCTCTGTGTAGGTGTTTCGGGAAAACCGAGACCCACTGCGATCATTGTGTTTTGCGTGTAGTCACGGGAATGAGTGTATGTCGGCCTTGTTCATAAAGACCAAAACCAAAGCCTTTCCAAGCACGCAATGAGTCGAAGGTGAGGGCGAAGCGACGATTTGTCAAGTATTGAAAATCGGATTGGAAGGGAACCACACCAAGAGGGGTTCGGGGGTAATGGAGGATGCGTCAACACCCCCATACGTTAGGTTGGTGCGGCGATGGGGTGGTCAGTAAGAGATTACTTCCCCCCACATGACGGTCATAGGTAGGATGTGCATGTACCTATCCGTATTCCTGTGGGGTATGGAAAGAACTAACGTTATATAGGCGATACTCCCCCAGCGTAAGGCGTTGAAAAACATCTACTAAGGGGTCTGTGGTTGGGATGTTAGCTGCGGGAAGGGAAGTGGTTTTTGCGATGGTGGTTTCATCAGTTGAAGGCGTAGGTGCGGTTGAGGTGGATGGTTGAGGTACATTTGAAGAGGATGGTTGGGTTGAATGTATGGGTGTCTTGATTGGTATAAGCACATCGTTAGGGCGGTATAACATATTGCAGGTTTTAAAGGGGAGGATCAGCTTTTACGGTGTAGGACTTCCCTCGTACTCAAATTTTATGCATCATGTAATGTTGAGGAACGCATCCCATAGCCGGATCGAGGGTGACCTAGCAATATGTTATATTGGAACTCTCCTTGAGGACATAGAAGAGTTCGGGTAAAGTACGTGGTCCTACCCGAATGTTGAGGATCACGGTGCCTAAGGTAGAGAGTAATAGCGTCATTGAATGACGTAACATGATGGGATTGGCACACATGTAGCTAGAAGGGATATTCATTTGTTGGAAGGCTTTTGAAGAGATGATGTTTAGGCTAGCGCCCCGTCAATCATAACACGACGTACCTGAATGTCCCGGACGTAAGCTGAGATGAAAAAAGCGGTCGGGATCTTTGTACCAAAGTCAACAATTTCATCTTGAGAAACCTGCTGCATGAGCTTGTTTGTGCGAGAGGCAGTGGTTGGGGCAGTGGGTTGTTTGGTGAGAGAAGCAACGTGATTGGGTGTTAGAATGGAGGCAACAGGTAGGGTTTCATTAGGTAAGACCTCGATCCCTTGAAGAATTTCAACGAGAGCTTGTCGATGGGATTCAGAAGTCTGAATGAGATCATATAGTGTCATTTTTACGGGTGATTGGTGAAGCTGTTTGATCATGGCTCGATGGGCAACTCCATTAGAGACGGGGTAAGCGGGTCCACGAATAACCACTTTGGGTGGTGGTGCAATCGGGATCTTTGGATGGAGAAAGAGAGACGCATGTGTGCTTTCTTTTGCTTTCTCATTATTTTTACGCGCTCGAGTAGCAACACTAATCATATTAATCTCGTAGACTGAGATGAGGAAGATGGTTGGGATAAATCATGGTCTTGAGAGGTGGGGTTGTAATAATGATAGATCTTGGTGAGGCGGGGATAGATGGTATAGTAGAGGGAATTGAAGCTAAAGGTCTCTCCCTTCGTAAGTTGTCTTTCTTAACCTTTGTATCTGGGAGGAGGTGGTGACGAAGGATGGTTTTAAAGCTTTGCATCTCTCCACATCATGTCTGGTGTGCGGTGATAGCGCAGATTTTAGACTCATCATAACCTATAGGTCGAGGTTTAGACGGGTCATAAGGTCTAAGTGGGGGTAGGGAAATGGTCGCATTCTCCACCAACATAGCAAGGATTTTGGCGTAAGATCCTTTGAGTGGGTCAAAATCGGAGGAGGATGAGGGTATTGGTTTTGCGGGTTTTGGTAATGTTTGGGCGTGGTTGATTCGTACGGGTGGTGGTTTAGCCGAGGGGTGTTGACACGTGGTTTTCACTAAACGTGGTTTCTTTGGCGCAGAAGCTATATTCAGCTGGTTAGATGATGAGGCTACAGATGACGTGGTAGCGGGAAACAACCACGGAGAAAGGGGAGTGACAGAAAATAAATCCTTTGATGATGGAGTTCGTTTAGGGTTGATGGGTGGACAGGATATGTGGGGTGACAATGTTGATATACCCTTTGATCTCTGTATAGGTGCAGAAGGCGTAGGTCATTTTGAAGAAAACGCAGGAGGTATGATATATTGATGTAAGGTGGAGGGATGAGGTCCCAATATGGAAGGTAGGTGTGACGATGATGGTTTTGATTGTGATAGAGGCACGGATTGAGTTTGTCTCCTAGGTGGCGGGGCGGCTTTATTTTTGGATAAATCAAGTCGCTTAGGCGGGTGCGTTAGACTGGGCATTGGTGAGGTCCCAAGTGTAGGGGAAGATTTGGTTAGGTTAATAGAGGTGGATGGGCTACTTGGTATAGATACGGGGGGTGAGACTGAGGACATAGGCATTTTGAGTTTTGTAAACACTTAGGATATATGGTAGAGGTGTCGGATCGGTCACTGCATTTGAGTAGAATAGGGGTACTCAAAGCGTTCCCATAGGACTCGTCTATCTTGGAGAATGACAATCTTGAGGCATGAATTGTAAATTTAGTACGGAAGAAAGGCGGGTTGTGATTCGAGTCCCTTTGTGGGTGTGATACGGGGGTAGATGAGTCTTGTATCAATAGATATTAAGAGGTCGACCGGTTGTTGAAAAGATTTAGGCGATGAAGGACTAATAGGCAGGAGGGCATGTTTGAGAGGGTCTGTTATGGTTAAAGAATTTGGTGATGTTGGTGCAAGAGATTTCTCGTCTAAGGATGTCAAAAGGAGTGGCGAGCCTTCCTCTTGTGCAGCAAGAGCGGTAGAAGGGGACATTTGGGAAATAGATAGATTAGATAACATCCGTTCGCAGTCTTGTAGGGATGTGGTGTAAGCAGACTCATTGATGAGAAGAGAAGTCTGGGCAGTTAACTCTTTTATGGGTAAAGGAATGATTTCGCTTTGGCTTGATGGTGGTGAAGGAGGTTCGGACTCCTGTGTTAGTGGAGAGGCTTGATTCAAAATTTTCTCGATAGAGGCTTTTGGCTGGGAGTCGAAGACTGCATGGATCTCATGAACACTCTCCTCGGCTAAGATATCCTGGTTTACATTCTTGTTGGAATGAGTGATTTGGGAATGGTTTGTTGAAGATTTTCAAATTTCGGTTGGCGGGGCATTAGGATTATCGAGGGTTATATCACCTGCGTCAACCATTTCCTGCACTATGTTTTTCAACATTTTGCAGTTTTCATGACTATGTCCTTTTACGCGGTGAAAGTTACAGAAGTCATTTTCTTTGTACCAGGAAGGTATAGCGCGGGTAGAATCAAACCCGGAGTGAGGTTTAACAGGAGGTAAGGTAATGGCTCCTGCTTTGAGCAATTTTTCCAATATCACACCATATGTTTCTCCCGAGGAGTGTAGTTGATGGGTTATGCTTTATACTTATAAGTGGTTTTTGGCGGGGTATTAGACGGTGGTTGGGATTTGACCATCACCGCGTGCACGGCCCCTTTTGATTTCGAAGCGGTCGATGGGTGAGGATTGGTGGTGTTAGGTTTGTTGGTGGAATCCGGAGTTCGGAAGTGGGGTTTTTTGTTGTGTGACCGCAATTTTCTTCTTCTAAGGCTCGAATTTCTAGTTTAGAGCCATGGTAAAGGCCTCATCAAATGTGCGGAAAGTTTGAATTTGAAGAGTAGGAGAAATGTGCTTAGCACATGCCGCGTAAAAAGTTTGATAAGTTGACTGAGGCAAGGCATATGTAAGTTGGTTGATAAGGCCCGCCATCGTCCAGCGAAATCTGCGATAGATTCGTCTTGAATTGTCGGATGGCATAAAGGTCAGTGATAGATACTTTCTTGGCAATGTTAATGGAGAAATGATCAAGAAAGATTGGGCTAGTTGGTTAAAAGAGAAGATTGAGTCTTGGGTTAAAGCAACTTTGTACCACTCAAGGCGGGTCTGATAAGGACATGGGAAAGGTGCGGAGTAACAAGGCATCATCATGAGCAATCAAATAACAAGCATGTCTAAATGATCGCAAGTGTTGTTGAGGTCCTCTTTCTTGTTAAAGCGGGTAAATTTTGGTAATTCCCATTGAGGAGGATACGAATGAAGGGGGACGAGAGGCGGGTGAATAGGCTCCGACAAACTTGCTCGTATGTAAGCGCTACGACTTCACGAAAGCAGAGAAGCCTCAGTTTTGCATTTTGTCCATCATTTGTTTAATGAAATCCGTGGTTGGATGAGATGATGGTGTGGTTGTGGTAAATGGAGGCAAATTGGGCCAAGGGCCACCATTGCTAGACAATGGTGGGGTTAAGTGTTGATAAGGTATGGAGGATGAATATGTTGAGGCGACCGAATAAGGATGTCCCATATAAGATGTTGAGGTCCTTTGGATACGTGTATGGGAATGAAAAGGTAGGCGGAGCTTGAGAAGGAAAGCTAGTGTGGATAGGTGGCGAGAGAGCAAGTCATGAGCGGAGCGTCTGCAGAGAGATGAGGTAGGGGCGGTCGGTGGTAGTGATATGTGGGGTCAAGATTAACCAAAGGAAAGCTGAATCGAGTCGTATGAACCTCGAAGCCATCGGATTGGGAGGCGGGGCTAAAGATGCGGGAAAGCGGCGGTGTTCCTCGGGTGGAGTGGGAGCTAAATGAGCAGCTATACTAATAGGCATACCAACAAGAGCTGACCATGGGCGTACGGTCGGGGTATGAGACAAATAGTATTGTACAACACTAGAATTAGCATCAGAAACTTGGAAAAGTCCTTATCTCCCACGGGAATTTTAGGAACCCATTTGGTATCGTAGGATTCCCCACGAGAATGTGAAGGGGTGATTCGGGAAAAGAAAGCAGAGCAAGCATGTGAAACCATGGCGGCGGCTTGCTTTGAGTGATAACAACCATGGACAGGAGTTCACGGTAGGGTTTCAATCATCGGGAATAGAAACAAACTCAGTTGGTAAAATTGGTAGGTTCTTTGGTTTGTCGGGAATTGGAAAAAACGATGGCGATATCGGTCTAGTAACCGATGTCGGTTATACTATATAGCGGCGTCGGTCGAGGTAAGCGATGTCGGTGTAAAAGTGCAGGCTAACAAGATATAAAAGGCTGCTAATTTGATTTTTAACAACGTTTAGTATACTTGTCAATTATTGATCACGAGAAGGCAGGTATGAGAAAGAAAACAGAACTAAAAACAAGCAAGATGCACACGCAAATCCAGAGATTAACCCTAGGGTTAATTTTAATTATTGTGGGCTTATGCCTTTAGACGTAGAATGATGTCAGAATCCTAAACAAAAGACTTAGGGGAAATGTCAAGTTTGTTTTGGCTTATAAGGTTACCTCAATCGGGCGGAGGAATACCGCGGAAAAGGGGGGATGTTTGAGCTGTTGTGTTAATTGTGAAGTGATTCGGTATGTGTTGTGCAGTGAAAGTAAGATTAATTTCTTGTCAATACCATGGATATCACCCCCACGTGTACGACCTGTTACTTAATCTATGTTCACTAGAATTGAAAACAACAAGCAGTAATGCAATGCACGTGTTTTAAACCCAAATCGAAAATGATATTCGATGAAGCAAAAGAGATGACTTTCACTAATGCGAGATGTAAAAGCAAAGCAAGTTCTTTTATCAAAATAATACAAAACCTTGTGAATATCTTTTAGAAGAAGAAAACAGCAAGTATACTCCCTATATGAAAGCAAGCAAGAAAGAAAGAAACCCAAAATGGGTCCCACCGGGCGTGCCAAAATGTTTCGCTCGGAATGTTTCACTCACGGGAATAGAATGCTTCTATCCTTTCATTCCTTTTAGAAGCAGAGATAAGGTTAGGGCTAGGAGGAATACGTAGAATGTCGAGATGGTGTGCGCGTACCGTATGGAGAAAGATCGGGTTTGGCTGCGAAGAACTCCTTTTTGTCTTGGAAGGACTACTGCCGAAATAAGAACACAAGACCACAAGATTTTGATTAGACAATAAATGAGGGAACGCCTTGGGCGGGAAATATAAAACTTCCTTTCGAAGGTGGTGGTTCCCCTGCTAATATGAATTAACACAAAAGGCGTAAGATATCAATTAAATTACTTTGTTGAAGCTGGGTAGGGGAAAGGTGGTTTTGGTTATAGTCGGGATAACCGATGCGGTTCTTGATAACCGATGTCGGTATGGTCTAAGATCTGAAGGTTGGTTGTTTTGTGGGGTGGTTGTGTTGTTTGGTAGTTGTGTTATTTGTAAAATTTGTATATAGGTGATATTAGGAAATAAGGTGATGAGAGGTAGATGAATGATAGTTAGATGATATGATAGCCTTATTTGGGTAGTGGATCTAGGAATGGATTTGTGAGGATTGTGCTTCAAAAGTCTAAGAAATGTTATTAAAGAGGACATGCAAGATGTAGCTTATTGGTTGGTTATTGTGAAGATGCAGGTCAGAACTCGATGACAAAGGTAGAACTCTAGGTAGGATGGCTTGACACACGAGAAGATGAGAGATCTCCCTCCCGATGATCGGTGAGTATCGAGAACTCTGGCTATTCCGTTGCGATTTTAGGCTTGATCTCCTTTTGCTGCTGAAACTCTCCTTGTCTCTTCACTCGTCTCTGCTCGGCCAAGTGAAGATTCGAATGCTCTTAATCGCTCCCAATGATCTCCCTTGATTCCTAAAATCCTTCCACCTTTGATTTTGGTTCGGGGAGCCCATTTACAGGGAACCGATGGCGGTTACGTAACCGACGGCGGTCGAGTATGAACCGGCATCGGTAAGGAAAAAGTAGGCTATTTTTAGTAAAATAGCCCACCTTCCCTGCTTTTCTCCCGAGAGATTAGTTGCGGGCTTGGTCAAATGACTAGAAGGTCGGTTTTGGGTGCGAGAAAGGGGTCATTAGTCATGGGTGTAGGTGTAGACCAAGTTATAGGTCTTAATTAGGTTAGTTTAGGGTTAGGGCTAGGTCATGATGAAGTGGAAAAATGAGGTGGCGGGTGAGATGATGTGGATTTATCAATTCTGAGGTAATTAATAAATAATTGTGTAAGGTTTAGGTGATGAGGTTAGGTTGCAAGATGAGATGCGGGTCACAAGGGGTCGTAAGACACAAATTTGGTGTCTACACTATCACCCTACTACTCCCCTCAACCATCTACCAACCTTCCAAAACTCATAACCACCTTACACCAACCTCCATTTAAAAATCCCTAAATCACTGCCCCTACCGATATCGGTTATTCCCTACCGGTATTGGTTTTATAACCGTGATCGGTTATCTAGTGACCGACATCGATCACTGTGACTTATACCAAAACCAACCTTTCACCTATTCACCTCAAAACAATCTCATGTCTAGCCTGGTCTATCCCTGTAACTTGATCTGAACATATCAATAACTAGTGACCAAACAAACAACATGACATTCTATTATTGGTAGTTTAGTCTCTATTGCTTTTAGTAACGAGATACCTAAATCATGAGTTCGCAATAGCCTTTTTGTTATCATTTGCATCAATTTGTATTAAAAGGAACCGACCACCTTCGAAAGGAAGTCTAATATTTCACAGGGCCCAAGGCAGTTCCCTCACTTATTGTCTAACTAAAATATGGTGGTCTTGCATTCTTATTTTCAGGTAGTCCTTCCCAGAAAAAAAGGAGCTCTTCACAATTGGTCTGATCTCTCTACGGTACGTGCACACCTTCCCAAGACTCAACAGGTATTCCTCCTAACCCTAACCCCTATTTGTTTCTCAAGAGAATGAAAGGATAGAATTAACTCTATTCTGGAACAAAATTATGTGCGAAACATTTTGGCATGCCCGGTGGGACCCTTCTCGGGTTTCTTTCTTTCTTACTTGTTTTCATATAGGGAGCACACTTGTTGTTTCTTTTTCTTCTAAATATTCACAAAATATTTTGTCATTTTGGTAAAAGAATTTGTCTTTCTTTCACATCTTTGCATTAGTGAAAGTCATCTTCTTAATCTCTTCTCTTTCTTTGCTTCATCGAATATCATTTTCGATTTGGGTTTAAAACACGTGCATCACATTCTTGCTTGTTGTTTTTAATTCTAGTGAATGTAGATTAAGTAACAGGTCGTACACGTGGGGGTGATATCCATGGTATTGATGAGAAATTAATCTTACTCTCACTGCACAACACATACCAAATCACATCATAATCTACACAACATCTCAAGCATCCCCCCTTCCCGCAGTATTCTCCGCTTTGATTGAGGTAGCCTTACAAAGCCAAAACAAACTTGACATCTCCCTTAGGTATTTTTTGTTAGGATTGACATCATCTTACGTCTAAGGCATAAGCCCAAAGTGATTAAAACTAATCCTAGGGTTAGTCTCTTGAGTTGCTTGTGTATCTTGCTTGTTTTGTTTTCTTTTAGTTCTGTTTCTCGGTTATACCCTGTCTCAGTGATCACTTTAGAAAGTTTGGTGGGTATACTAAGCTTTGTTATCCCCCAAACCAGCAACCTCTTACATTCTCTCTTTGCCTTCATAGTGACCAACACCGGTCATCTTCTACCGACATCGGTCACCTGACCGACGCCGGCTAAAATCTGACCAACATCGGTTACTGGGACCAATCTCATTATTGTGTTTCACGGTTCTCGACAAACCAAAGAACCTACCAATTCCAACATTTTTTTGCTATTTCTATTCTTGATTGACTAATTCCTTACTATATCTTCTTATCCATGGTTTTATCACCCGAAAACAAGCCGCAGCCATGGTTTTGCATGCGTGTTCCGTGTCTTTGCCTGAGTCACCCCCTTTGCATCCTATGGGGAATCCTACGGACACCAGTTCTTTTCCTAAGATCCCTGTAGGAGATAAGGACTTTGTGAAATTTTTGGATGCTAATCCTAGCATCGTAAAGTATTATTTGTCTCATACCCCTGACCATACACCCGACGGTCAGCTCCTCTTTGGTATGCCTATTAGTATAGCTGCTCACTTAGCCCCTTCTCCACCTAATAACTCCACCTCACCATCTTCATCCTTAGCTCTGTCTCCCACTTAGTGGCTTTGATGGTCCATACTGTACCAATTGGCTTTCCTTTGGTTAATCTGGGGCCCCACATATCACTACCATCCACCGCCCCTACCTCATCCCTCTCAGTAGATTGCCTCTTTCATAACTTGTTCTCTACCACCTATCCACATGAGCTTTCCCTCTCGTGCTCCACCCACCTTTTCATTTCCACAAATGCATCCGGTGGCCTCAACATCTTATATAGGACACCCTTATTCGGCCGCCCCAACACATTCATCATTGATACCTTATCAACATTTAACCCCACCATTTTCTAGTAGCGGCTCTTGGCCCAATCCTCCTTTATTTACGACGACAGCACCATCATCTAATCCAACCAATGATTTAATCAAACAGATGATGGACAAGATGAAAAATCTTGAGGCTTTTGTTTCAGGAAGTGTAACACCCTGACATATGAGCAAGTTTGTCAGGAGCCTATTCATCCTTCTGCCCCCCTTCATACATATCCTCCTCAATGGGAATTGCCGAAATTTACCCGCTTTAATAGTAAGGAGGACCCTCAACAACACTTGCGATCATTTAGACATGCCTCGCTTTGATTTGATTGCTCATGACGATGCCTTACTATCCGTACCTTCCCCATGTCCTTATCAGAACCTACCTTGGAGTGATATAGTGCTTTAGCCTAGTACTCAATCTTCTCCTTTAACTAGTTAGCCCAATATTTCTTGGAGCATTTCTCCATCAATATTGCCAAGAAAGTATCCATTACCGATCTCTATGCCATCCAACAATTTGAAGACGAATCTATCGCAGATTTCATTGGATGATGGCGGGGCCTCATCAACCAACTTACTTATGCCTTACCTCAGGCCGAGCTCATCGAACTCTTTACGCGGGCCTGCGCTAAACACATTTCTCCCACCCTCCAAATTCAAACTTTCCACACCTTTGATGAGGCCTTTACTATGGCTCGGAAACTAGAGATTCGAGCCTTAGAGGAGGAGAAATTGAAGTTGTGCAACAAAAACTCAAATTTCTCGAACCCAAGACTCCACCAAAAACCCAACACCACCAACTCTCACGCATCGTCTGCTTCAAAATCAAGAGGAGCTGTACATGCGGTGACGGTCAAATCTCAAGCACCGCCTAATACCCAGCCAAAATTCACCTATAAGTATAAAGCCGAGCCCATCAAATACACTCCCTTGGGAGAAACTTATGATGTGATCTTGGAAAAATTGCTTAAAGCAGGAGCTATCACCTTGCCTCCTGTTAAACCTCACTCTGGGTTTGATTCCACCCGTGCTATACCTTCTTGGTATAAAGAAAATGACTTCTGTAACTTCCATCGCGTGAAGGGACACAGCCACGAAAACTGCAAGATGCTAAAAAACATAGTGCAGGAAATGGTTGATGCGAGGATATAACCCTCGATAATCCTAATGCCTCTACTAATCAAAATTTAAAAATCTTCAATAAACTATTTCCATACCATTCCTCTAATGATAGAACACAAACCAAGAAACCTTAGCCGAGGAGAAGAGTGTGCATGAGATCCATGTGGTTTTCAACTCCCAACCAAGGGCTTCCATCAAGGAAATTTTGAATCGAGCCTCTTCACCGACGCAGGAGTCCTTGCCCCTTCTCCTTCATCAGGACAAGAGGACAGCCCTGCTATTCCTTTACCCATAAAGGAATCAACCGCCCAGAGTTCTCTTCTCACAGAAGAGCCTTCTTACACCACATCCCTGCAAGACTGTGAGTAGATGTTATCCAACTTATCTATTTCCCAAACATCTCCTTCCACCACTCTTGCTGCAAAAGAAGAAGGATCACCACTTTTTCTGTCATCCTTAGAAGAGAAACCCCTCGAGCCTACATCACCAAATTCCTTAACCATGATGGATCCTCTAGAACATGCCCTCCTCCCTATCAGTTCTTCATCGCCTAAATCTTTCCAGTGACCGGTTGACCTCTTAACACCCATTGATACAACGCCTCATTCACCCCCTATATCACACCCCCAGTGGACCGGAATCACAGCCCACTTCTCTTCCATACCAAAATTCCCATCCATACGTGAAGATTGTCATCCCCCAGAAGATAGATGACTCTTATGGGAACATTTGAGTACACCATGCTCTACTCAAATGCAGATGACTAATCCAGACACCTCTACCATATACCCGAAGTTTTTACAAAAGCTCAAAATGCCTATGTCCTCACCTCCACCCCCCTCATCTCTACCAAATACCTCATCCACCTCTATCAACCTAGCCAAACCTTCCCCTATGCTTGGGACTTCACCAATACCCAGCCTGACACACCCACCTAAACGGTTAGACTTATCTAAAAATAAAGCCATTAATCCACCTAGGAGACAGACCCAATCTCCTCAAGTCCAATCTATGCCTCCGCCACAACTAAAACCCTCACCCCCGATCACACCACTACAGCAGGCACAACTTCAACCCTCGCCGTCACACCTACCTTCTATATTGGGGCCTCACCCCTCCACCTTGCCTCAATACACCATGCCTCCCACGTCTTCTTTAACACGACCAGCACCTTCTGCACCCATACAAAAATCCACAGGCATCTCAACACCATCGCCCCAAGTATCTTGCCTACCTACCAACCCTAAGCAAACTCGATCATCGAAGGACTTGTTTGCTGCCACTCCTCTTTCCCCGTGGTTGTTTCCTGCCACCACGTCATCTATGGCCTCATCATCTAACCAGCTAAACATGACTTCTATGTAGAAGAAGCCATGCCTAGTTAAACCCAATCATCAAAATCCCTTGCCTAAACCACCACCCGTACGAACCACTCGTACCCAACCATTACCAAAACAATCAATAATCTCACCCACTCAATCAATAGCCTCATCTTCATTTGACCCACTCAAAGGATCTTATGCCAAGATCCTTGATATGCTGGTAGGGGATGCGACCATTTCCCTACCCCCACTCAGACCCTATGATCCATCTAAACCTCGACCTATAGGTTATGATGAATCTAAAATCTGTGCCTACCACCGCTCACTAGGACACAATGTAGAAGGATGCAACGCTTTGAAAGCCATCCTTCGCTAGTTGCCTATCTTGGATAGAAAATCTCAGAAGGACAACTTACGGAGGGAAAAGCTCTTAGCTTCGATCCCTTCTCCTATACCACCTGTCCCCGCCTCACCAAAATCTATCATCATTGCCACCCCGCCTCTCAAGAACAATGACTTATCCCTGTCATCTTCCTCGTCTCGCATTCATGAGATCAACATGATTAGAATTGCTACTCGAGGTTAGAAAAACAATGGAAAAGCTAAAGAAAGCACACCTGCGGCCTCTCTTTCTTCTTCCACCATCCCGATTACACCACCACCTAAAGTGGTTATTCGTGGACCGCCTATCTAGTCTCGATGGAGTTGCTCATCACACTATGATCAAACAACTTCACCAATCTCCTGTAAAAATGACACTCTATGATCTCATTCAAACATCTGAATCGCATCGACAAGCTCTAATTGAGATCCTTCAAGGGATAGAGGTCCTACCTAATGAAACCTTTCCATCACCTCCATCTTAACACCCAACCACGTTGCTTCTCTCACCAAACAACCTACGTCCACAACCACTGTCCTGCATACAAGAAGCGCCTGCTTATCGCTTTTTTCAAAGAAGAAATTGTCGTCTTTGGTGTAGAAGATCCTGACCCCGCTCTTTTCATCTCGGCTTACATCTGGGACATCCAGTACGTCATGTTATGATCGACGAGGGTGCTAGCCTAAACATCGTCTCTTCTAAAGCCTTCCAACAAATGAATATCCCTCCTAGCTACATGTGTGCTAACCCCACCATGTTGCATTCATTCAATGATGCTATTACTTCTACCCTAGGCACCGTGATCCTTAACATTCATGTAGGGCCATGTACCTTACCCGAACTCTTCTATGTCCTTGAGGGAGAATTCCAATACAACATGTTGTTAGGCCGCCCTTGGATCCGGGCTATGGGATGCGTTCCCTCCACCTTACATAGATGCATAAAATTTGAGTATGAGGGGAAGTCATACACCTGTCATAGCTGACGCTTCCCCCTTCAAAACCTGCAATATGTTATAGCACCCTAATGATGTTCTTGTACCAGTCAAGACACCCATTTATCCAACCCAACCATCTACTTCAACCATGCCTCAACCATCCACCTTAGCCGCACCCACACCTTCGACCAATGAAACCACCGACGCGAATACCTCCTCCTTGCCCACGGATAACATCCCAACCTCGGATCCCTTGGTAGATATTTTTCAACACCTTATGCTGGGGGAGTACCGCCTATACAACATTAGCACCTTCCATACCCCACACAAGAGTACGGATAGTTTACATGCGCATCCTACCTACGACCATCGTGTGGGGAGGTGATCTCTCACGGACCACCTAATTACCACACCAACCTAATGTATGGGGTGTCGACGCATCCTCTGTCACCCCCAAACCTCCCCTTGGTGTGGTTCCCTTCCAATCGGATTTTCAATATCTAACCAACTATCGTTTCGCCCTCACCTTCTTAATACACTGTGCTTGGAAAGGTTTTGGTTTCGGTCTTTATGAACAAGGACGACATACGATTATTCCCATGACTACACGCAAACACAAAGATCGTAGTGGTCTTGGATTTTCTGAACCACCTACACCGAAGAAACCTCGTGTCAATTGTATCCAGGAAGATGACGAAGTCACCCCTTCCGAACCATCATCGCCCATTTTTCCATCTTCACCCATGGAGTCGATAGACCCGGAATCTATCCCTCCTAACTTTTTTTTTTTTTTTCATGAATGCTATCTTCCTAGGTCCTCTCACTTATCAACACAATGGTGAAGACCCATCTTCTCTCCCCTTTTGTATCCAGACATGATCGAAGAAGACTCACCTTCGATTAATGTTGTGGAGTGCCAGGATGATGACTCCATCCTCACCTACCTTGGTGCGGATGACTCTTATATTCAACGTGCCTTACCATCTGAAACCCAAACCATGTTGAATGAGTCGACTATAGAAATCAACATCCACACAAAGGACGATCCTCACATTGTAAAGATTAGACAATCTCTCGACACATCAGAACAAGCCGCCTTCACTACCTTCCTCGTGCCCGCAATCAAGCTTTCGCTTGGTCCTACGCCGACATGCCAGGAATCGATCCTAACATTCTTTGTCATAACATCACTTTGAAACAGACTCCAAACCAGTTAAACAGAAACTGAGAAAAATACATCCACGCATTGCCCTCTTGGTTAAAGAAGAGCTTCAATGACTCCTTTCTGTTTCTTTCATCTTACCTATTGACTATCCACAATGGATTTCTAATGTCGTACCTATCACTAAAGCGGGGGGACTTCAGATATGTATGGATTTTCGGGATCTTAACCTCGCTTGCCCAAAGGATGACTTCCCCCTACCTAGCATTGATCAACTTGTTGATCTCACTGGCCATGAGATGCTTTCTCTCATGGATGGTTTCTCAAGATACAATCAAATTTTAGTAGCCCCGGCCGATCAACATAAAACCCTTCATTACCCCCTGGGGGACCTTCTACTATCGTGTCATGTCGTTTGGCCTTAAGAATGCTAGTGCGACTTATCAGCAGGCTATGACTTACATTTTTCATGACATTATGCACACTATCCTCAAAGATTATGTCGATGATCTTCTTGGAAAATCCAAACATCATAGTGAACATCTCGATGTTTTAACCATTATTTTCGATCACTGTTACAATACTATGTTCGTCTTCAACCAAAGAAATGTGTCTTTGGCATCCTTTCGGGAAAAATCCTTGGCTTTATCATCTCTTTGCATGGCATTGAGGTCAACCCAACTAAAGTCAAAGCTATCTTAGAAATACCCCACCCACTAACCTAAAGCAATTGCGTAGTTTGCAGGGAAAACTCCAATCTATCCGGCATTTCATCTCACAACTCTCGGATCGATGTCAACCTTTCCATCATCTCCTTAAAAGGAAATTGTCTTTCAATGGAGTGAGGAGTGCCACCAAGTATTTGAAGCTCTTAAAGCTTATCTCTTGCAGCCACCCGTGCTTATCCCACCTCGGGACAATTGCCCTTTCTACCTTTACATTTCTGCCACCGACCATGTTATAGGAGCCATGCTCGCACATCATGACTCCGAGCATCGAGAAACAATCATTTTATTACATAAGCCATACTCTTGTGGATTATGAAACTAGGTATTCACATGTCGAAAAGTTGTGCCTAGCCCTATCATTCGTGGCCACCAAACTCGACATTACCTCCGAAATAAAAAGCTTTTGTCATCACCAATGCTAACCCCATACATTATATGTATGCCAATCCTCATCTAAACCAACGCATCACCCAATGGATTATGCTCCTTTCCGACCTCAAACTTGAGTTCGTACACTAGAAATCAGTCAAAGGACAAACTATCCTCAGACCAACTCGCGGAAGCCCCTTTACCTGGGGAACAATTTACCAATTTTACTTTCCCTGATGAACTCATCGCAACTCTTTCACTCAGTGATGTGTCTTATCCGATGACCCTCTTCTTCGATGGATCTAAATGCCAAGCATGGTGGAGGGTGGGCGTTTTTCTCATTACTCTTAAAGGTGAACCTATGCCTCTTTCATTCAGGCTCGATTTCCCCTGCACTAACAATACAGTGGAATACGAGGCCCTTGTTTTGGGTCTCCATGTTGCGTTACACTTAGGTGTGAAGTCTATTAACATTTTCGGTGACTCTCAATTGGTAGTAAATCAAGTTACTGGCATCTACCAATGTAAAAATGAGGAACTTCAAAAGTACAAACATTACGTAGATTCACTTTTGACCTTATTTACCCATTATACTATCCAAACCGTTCCACGCTCAACTAATAAATTTGTGGATACTATGGCTTGCTTGGCCTCACAAATTCCTACATCACCAACTGACTCTGACATATTTTTCTTGGTCCAACAACTCTTTTCCCCATCTTACTTAGTCTCGGATGTTTGTATGGTAAATAATGTATCTACTGACTCACAGGATACCTGGTATCACCAATTTCGCAACTACCTTACCACCTCTATTCTCCCACCTGACCTTAGTAGTAATGGAAAACATGCTTTTCTTAAAGGTGTTTCTCATTATGTCATCATGGGGGGACTCCTCTATAAACGTGGCTTCGATGGTATCCTCCTTCGATGTCTAACCGGCACTGAAGTCACTCATACCATCCAACAAGTCCATGACGGAATTTGTGGTGGGCACTTTAGTGGCTTTGCCATGGCCAAGCAGATCCTTCACCTAGGATATTATTGGCCTACTCTTAATAAAGACTGCTGTGAATATGTTAAGTGTTGTGTTATGTGTCAATAGCATGCCAACCTTCAACATACTCCCAGCCACCCACTACAGGTCGCACGAGATCTTTGGCCTTTCTCACAATGGGGTTTGGACCTTATTGGTGAGATTCATCCACCTTCTTCACAAATTCATCGTTGGATCATCACGGAAACCAAATATTACACTAAATGTGTGGAGGCTGTTCCACTCATTTCAACCAAAAAGGCAAAAATTGTTGAATTCATCAATCATCACATTATTTTCCGTTTCGGTGTTCCTCATCGCTTGATAACCGATAATGGAAAATCTTTCAAAAATAAGCTGTTACGAGCCCTTTGTGACAACTTTGGTATCAAACTTAGCTTCATGTCACCCTACTATCCACAAGCAAATGGTCAAGCTGAATCTTCTAACAAAACCTTAACCAAAATTCTCATGAAAGTCGTTAATGATTATGAGCAAAATTGGCATGATCACATCCCCTTTGCCCTTTGGGCTTATCATATCAGCATTCGTACTTCCACTAATGCCATACCATTCTCTCTGGTGTATGGTACCGAGGCTGTCTTGCCTCTCGAAATATAAATCCCTTCCCTCAGAATATCTCTCCAGGATATTCTCACCAATGATGACTTCCACCAAGAGCGGTTAGCCCAATTAGAGCTTCTTGACGAGCATCATCTTACCACTCTTGACCACCTTCAAATTTATCAAAAGCGCATCAAGTGTGCTTATGATAAGTGAATTCATGAGCGTACCTTTAAAATTGGTGATCTTGTCCTCAAAGAGAATCAACATGTAACCAAACTAGAAAAGAGTAAACGTGGAAAATTTGCTCCTAATTGGATTGGGCCTTACATTATCACTCACACTTATGGATCAGGTACTTATCGTTTAGCTTCACTTAATGGTAAACCTGAGCTTGAACCCCTTAATGCCTTGCATCTCCGACCATTCTACTGTTGAATTTAGTGTTACATCACTTCTTATCTACCTTGCGCTCGTCCCTTGAGCTCATTTACCACCTCATACACCTTTTTTTGTGCATCTCAAAGTAAAATCAAACCCACGTGGTTTGATCATCACCTCCTCTTAAAGATGCCTTCTCCCTTTTTAGTCTGGTCCATGACTTAAAAGTATCAAAATAACAAGTTCTCAATTATACAATTCTGGGATATTCTTGAGTCAAACTTCCTGCAAAACTAGATGCTTCATGCCAAACAGACATCTAGACCTCTAAGCTATAAACTAGACTGCTCCCTCGAAGGATAGCTATGTGCAAAGCCACATCTACTACTATAAGTAGACTGCTCCCTTGAAGGATAGCTATACAAATTCAGCCTCTATCAGAAGCTTCTCACATTGATCAGCTTCGTGAAGACCTCAAGAACAACAAAATGCATATCCCATATAGACTTCCCACATCGATCAGTCTATATCCAGAAAAATAAAAGCAGTATTCAAAAGCACTTTTGAGTCATGGACTTGTCTATTTTGGTTTGGTTCTCTTTCATCAGAATAATCACCTTATAACAAGTTCTCTGCGCCCTAGCTATACCATCCACCTCACCTCACCATTCTTCAAAATAACAAAACTCAAGGGACATGTGTATATCCGATATATTGTGATTATACAACTCTTTTCACCTATCGAATTCTCACCTATGCAAGGTACCTATGGATTCAATCTCATCCTATGATAATACGTGGTTTTTTTAGCTCTTTCCAACTATGGGACACTTTTGCCTCTTTTACCCGAATCTAGGATTGTGTGTTGACCTTAATTAGGACACGGTTTCCTATGCTTGGGTAAGCTAACCCTCACTTCACCTATACCCACACCAACACCAACAACATTACTCTACCAACATCAAACTTTTACCAACCAACAAATTGCCTAACCACAACCAAATTTCCTGAATTCACCTCTCCTTGGTCCTAAGGGAGAACTACATCGGTCTGAGGCCCCTTCTTGTTTTGTGCAATGGGCTATGTAGGCAGAACTTAGGAGACATGGGGTATCCTAAGGTTAGCTCGACCATCCCCTACCATAACCTATCATGTGTTGTGTTTTCTTTAAAAAATAATAATAATAATAAATATTTTCACGTATTTTTATTGATAACACTCACCTTGATCCTTTATCAATCCAAACATTCAAAACAAAAATATTCTTATAATTATCACAAACTCAAATCAACATACATATTCCATTTTATTTAGATGTTAAACAAATACATCTTCTCTATTATCGACGTGCAGGTCGGAATCCTTATTTATTCTTCTACCCCTATGTATGAAACTCACTTAGACCCCTACGCCTCATCCCGAACTAGGTAGTGATGGTGATCATCGACGCCGCTCACCTGGCCTCTCCATACTCAAAGGTACCACTGCTATTGGTTCCTCCCACTAATCCACCAATCTCTCCTATAACATACGAATATGCCCTCTCGCGTGGAGGACTCTTGCCTCTAGTCTCTCCACTCGAGACTGTGATGCCTCTAACAATCCCGTGGTCTCATTCACCTGTGTTTGAAGCTGGTGAACTAAACCCCCCGCAGTGGTCTCTCCATGGTAATCACAACTATGTCGGGATGATGGCCCTCTGTGTGTACTTCACAGCTCTGCTCCCCACCATAATCTATAAGACTTTGTCGCTCCTGCATCCATTACCCTGCGATCAGCGGCTATCTCTTTTGGTCCTTCTGGAAGAGTTGGCCGTGGAGGTGAGAATGGTGCCTTGGCGTTGATCCTTTTGTATGGTCTATGATCCATGGGTATATCCGAACAAATCTAAATTGTCGTCACACACGATCTAGAGGAATCCTCTCGTAATCCCCCGGCTCGTGTCCCGTGATCCACCTCACTGCTCTACACCCTCAAATCCTCAACTATGTTCACCGTCACCATGTAGTTCTCGTTAGGCCTCCAATGGATATCTGCAATCGTCATGTCTCCAACTTCGCCTATAATACTCGGTGTTATCTCGTCATGGTCTTGACTCTTGCCTCTTGCTCTGTCTAGACCCATCACCTGAATCCCAACCTTTGCACTCCTGTCTCTCCTGCCTAGATTGGTTGGCCTATTGGTCGCACACACACAATGTGCTCATAGGCCCAACAATGTAATAAGTATGCACAATCCAGTGTAGTCCTGTGATTTCACCTACATGCCCATAAACCCCTGTATAGCTCTCGCCATATATGCGGGTGCCCATGTGAAAGTAACGCTACCTTCTATCATCTCACGAATAATACACATCAATGATTTTGGAAATCTTCCCCCGTCCACTCTAGGTAATGCATAATACCCCACCGCTATCATTAATACCATGACCAACCTTGTTGCCTCAGGGTGTGCTATAAACATTATACCATAAGTAAATGTCAAGCCTCGCTATGTCAAATCTCATGCGGCTGGACCAAATACTACCATTATCGCTGCCCGCGCCGTGTTAGGCCCTGCCTGATACACTGGTCTTCCTATAATTGGAAGTCTCAAAATTGAAACACATCTTCTAACATCACTGTCATTTCCCCTGTTGGTAAGATGGAAGGTATTCTTTTCTGGATTCCATCTCTCAATTAACGCCTGCAACATAGCATGATTGCATGTGATTCATGAATAATAGTGGATTTCACTTAACCCCACATGGTTTATTAATGCCCACTCCACTGGTGTTACATCCGCTCAGACCCATGACAACAAAGCTGGTACCCTATCATTCATCATCAACCTTGCCTCTGCCTACACACATCAAACCAACAAACAACAAACAACAAATGAATCCCCAAGTGTTTTTTATCAGAATCTGCAACTTTACACAGTAACCGATATCGGTTACCTAACCGATACCGGTTAGGCCTAAACCGATATCGGTCACTGTCAATACTATCCATCCTGCTCAAAAACACCACCTATGATAACTTATTCATTGGTTTACCCCTCTTTGTACTTACAAACATATCTAAAACACCTGATTACCTACCCTATAACACTCACCCCATCCCAAACCCTTGCCTATCACCTTTCTACCCACTTACCTTACCACATCCTATTTATAAGCATGCAAAATATCATTCCAACCAAAACTTATACCTCTTGGGATGCAGCAGCTTGAGGTGGAACCTATCTTCTCTCTCCTCTCTACCCACTAGACGCTTCTCCTTGTTCAACCATGTTCACCAGACTCTTCACTATAACTTGCCTTTACACCTTCTTAATCCAAGCCCACGATCACTTTACCTGTCTCTTTCCTCCTTATCACTCAATTCTCCCATGCAACTACCCTGTATGGATGTCAACAACCTCGCATCCTCATATTTAACATGTTGCATGACTCTAAAAATAAGAATTTAAGTTGCCTCCCAAGCTTTTCTATTTTTAGAAAAGCTCGTTTTAACATAACCGATGTCGGTTACCTAACCAGTATCGGTCAGATAGTGACCGACATCGGTTAGCTAACCGATATCGGTCAACTGTCTCCTTTTGCTTATACCTAGGCCTTTTCTTTGTTTTTTGTAAATTTTTGGTGGAGCCCGCCTCTTTTCCCTGCATAACGACATCATTATCAACATCCATCATCATAATACCATCAACATTTCAACACATATGCATATCATCAAAACATCATCAACGTCATCTATATACATCAAATTCCAATACCATCGACAAAACACATGAAACATTATAATATATGCATCAAATCAACAATTATACACACCATATGGATCAAACTCATCATCTATATATCATCAAATCAATGTCAAAATATACAAATTACCCTGCATGGGGCCTCTGTGATCCCAAATACAAAGTCGGCACGCAGGCCGCTGTCTCTGTCAAACTCTCGACTCGGCTCGCAGGCCGGTCTCTCATGTCAAAAATATACTCGACTCGCAGGCCGGTATCAACTATACAAAATGTACTCGGCTCACAGGCTAGTATATACAACAAAAATGAATACATAAATCCTATGTGGGCACGCAAGCCTCTATATGCACACTCGGTTCGCAGACCGGTGTCTCTATCAAAAATCAACTATCCAACTCAACCAAAAACATGTCTCCGCTCCTGGGGTGACTCAGCTCTCTCCCCCTCTTTGGCTTGTCCCTCAGCTGGCCCTTATGTCGGATCTCACCTCCTACCCATCACTGACCCACCGGCCGTGGGTGGCTGCGGCCCCGGGACTCGTGACTCGGGAAGTCTCGGCTCTATGAGCCGCATATGGCTAATAATCTACACCGGTACCATCTAGTACATCCTGATAGTAATGGGCCTCTCGCTCTAGCCTCCATGTACCGGGCCCGTGCCACCATGGCTAGTGGGGCTGGTCCCCCGGCTCCTAATAGAAGTGGGCCCCGCCTCTGCCCGTACACCCCGACCCCCGAACCTATACCGTGGTGGTGGTGGAGCTTCCATCGAGCTCGAACAGGACCGAGGCTTGTGCCTATGCTCGTGCTCGTGCTGTACTGCCTGCACTGTGCATGTGCCTGTACTCGTACTCGTGCTCTAGGCTAACCGCCTCGTAACACCCCAATTTATGCTCTGTGCAGCATAAAGCTACCCCCGTAGTAATAACTACACCGACCCAAGAGACGGTCCTCTCCATTGTCACAATAGCCGCCAAATTTGGTGTTGTGTTGGCTGTGCTCTCATGGCCACCCTCTGCCTACCCACCAAACCAAAAATGAGCTGTAACCCGGCGTCATCCATCGTGTCATCTCGGTCGGCTCTCTGCTCGCTACCTAGATTGGGTCAAATGGCTATGGTACAAGAAGTGGTGCCTCTACATCCTCCCTCCGATACTGTGGGAAGGGGAGGTGGCTCATCCTATTGTAGTCCCAGCTGTCGTCGTACCCTCTCTAGAGGAATCCTCTCGTACTCCCCGGGTCTCCATCCAGCTATCCAGAAGATGTACTGGATCCATCGCAGCTGTGCTCGGGCTCCTCCACGGGGCTGATGGCCTCTGTATGGCCTCCATATAATATCTAATGTAGTCAGGCCCTCTAACATATGCCTGTAATAAGTGACATCCCCCCGTGATAACTACTCGTGGCTGGCCCACGACCCCCAACCACCTCTAAAACCCATATCTATAGACTGCCTATGGCCCTGGCTACTGGGGCAACCCTACTGGTCATATACACATGATATGCTCATAGGCCTAGTAGTGTAACAAGAATGTCGAACATATACCGAATCACCTCATACGGCGATAGCCCCAGAGCTCTCTATATAGCTGCACCAGATACACTGGTGCCCATGCGTAGCAGGTGTGCTCCTCCACCATCTCATGTAACACTCCCATCAGAGCCCGTGGGAAGTGGCCTCCCTCTGAGTTAGGGAGGGTGAAGTAGGTGATACCGATCATCATCAGCACGGCAAGCCATGTCTCCTGTCGATGAGCATGATACATATCGCCGTAGTAGATGCTCGCACTATGATACATAATCAATGGGGTTGCATCCCCGAATACCTATAGGATGCTATCCATCATTGTCTCAGCATCCACCTGGAACACCTCCTCACCTATGATTGGTAGTCTCAGGATGCGATACACATCCTCTAGGGTGACTATCATCTCTCCAGTAGGGAGATGAAAGGCATTGGTTTCGGATCCCATCTCTCGATGAGGGCAACCATCAGGCTGTGGTCCCTATCCACAACCCTATACCTCTGGACTCCACCGAGTCCAACCTCCCGCATAACTGCCCACTACACGCGCGGTCACATGTGGCCACATCCACTCCAAGAGAGGCGGCATCCGATCTCACATGGTCAACTACTGGTGTGCCTACAAAAACAACCCACTCCGTTAGCCTACCCTTCACAAAACAACTACCTTAACCCTCTATACTCACTCACCCACCTAATCACAACCCAACTCTATAAACACATCTACACCCACCTATCTTACCCTATACATCTATAAATATTTTTCCCCCTTCTTCCTTATATATCTATAAATCCTTCTCCCCCCTCAACCCTATAATCTATCCTACCCGCCTAAAACAACACCCAACAAAACAATTTTACAACCCTACCTCCTACCCATGGTGACCGCTATCGGTCACCCTCGACCGCCATCGGTCCCCCACCCACGCCTATGTCCCAAATTTTATGAACCGACGTCGGTCGACACATGACCGATGCCGGTCTCTACCTGCTAATCTACACAATTACACTGTGACCGATGCCGGTCGACTAGTGACTAACATCGGTCATGGTAGGATTTTGGGGCCGGACCAAAAATGCCCCCAAACCCCTTTTTTTCCTATTTTTCCAATTTACCCAACACAATTGCCTAAAAACTTACCCACCCTGATGTTTTGGCCTACCTAACATATCTACCCAATCCATTTTACTGTTTACCTTCATTTCTTCATTATTTTATCAAATTTTGGATTCCTACCCCAATACCCAAATCCCAGCTAAATTCATAAAATTGACAGATATAGGGATTCAGAGCCTACCGGTATGACTACACATCATCGTGGTGGGATAGGTGGTGGTGGTCTAGCTCCTCCAACACCTCCTGCTCCTCCAGCCTGGGCCATCACTCCAAATCTCCTCAGCAGAGTCCTCAACCAATCAAATTCTACCTCCCGATCTCTAGGGCCTACCAATAACTCACTCACCCACTCAACTAGCACCAACTCGGCCTACACACTCAACACAATCAATTCAAAATTCAACAAGAGATATAATGGCCTCAAATTCACAATGTGAAAATGACATGCCACTTTTTTATTTTTATAGGTTTTGACCTCTAACCGATATCGGTTAGGCGTGCCCTAGATATAACCGATATTGGTCACCCCTAACCGATCGATTATTAGTTACATATCTTATCCACCAATCTCCATTTTTCACCACCTCACTTACCCCCAACTTGGATAAATAGCCTTATTTTGAATTCATTGGCCCGACCCAAGGCCATAATAACCAACCAATCGGGCCCGACCCAAGGCCGCAACCAACCAACCAACGACCCAAGGCCACGACCCAACCAACTAGTCCGACCCGACCTAAGGCCGCACTCCAACCAATCGGCCCGACCCAAGGCGTAACCAACCAATCAAGGCCCGACCCAAGGCTGTAATCAATCAATTAGCCCGACCCAAGGCCGTAACCAACCCATCGGCCCGACCTAAGGCTACGACCAAGGCCCAACCAACCAATCGCCCGACCCAAGGCCGCAACTAACCAATCGACTAACCCAAGGCCGCAACCAACCTCCAAATAGCCCGACCGACGATCGTACTAATTAAATACCTTAATCGAGGCTCACAAATTATGATTCTATCCACCCATCCTGTAGCTGTTTGTTTAATCGAGCTCACCCATTCGTGTTTTAGCATGCCTAGGATACTTGAATTTATCAGCCGACCAGCTTTGCCTAGACCGAGACTGTGACGTTTATCTCAACCAAACCAACCATTTGGTACTGCCGAACATGCCTAAACATTCTGGTACCTTACCCATTATATCCCCTAGAGCTACTTCCTATTCCTTGGATACCAAGATTATATCAACCTTGTTTGGATAAACTATCGACCTTTGCCTATGAATTTCTTGTTTTCTCTTCAAATCGTGTACCTTGGTCGCACTACTACATTTCAACGTGCATCTGCTTCCTTGAACTTACCCCACCATCTTACCATCATCTCATCATCATTCACCCTTTATCAACCCTATCCCTGATTTCACGTCGCCTCAATCTGTGATAGATTTGAGGGGGATTACCTATACCCTTAACTGGGGCAACCACTTCTTATTATTGTCAGTGCAGCTTTACAAGACAAGCTACATGACAACAAGGGGAAAATGTAGACACCAAATTTGGGTCTTACGATGCCCTGTACCCCATATCTCATCTCGCAACCTAACCCTACCTCACCACCTAAACCTTACACACTTTATTTATTAATTACCTTTTAATTAATAAATCCACATCTCCAACCCTGCCACCTCACCTCACCACCTCACTATGACCTAGCCCTAACCCTAAACTAACCTAATTAAGACCTATGACTTGGTCTAGACCCACACCCATGACTCATCACCCCTCACCCGCATCAAAATGAACCTAATAATGACTTGACCAAGCCCACAACTGATCCCTCGAGAGAAAAGGAGGGAAAGTTGGCTATTTTACTAAAAATAGCCAACTTTGACCTAACCAACATCGGTCCCTACTCGACCGGCATTGGTTACGTAACCACCATCGATTCCCTGTAAATGACCTCCCCCAACCAAAATGATAGGATCCCAAATTCAGTTACAAGAGAGAGACAAAAGAAGGAGAGATAAGAGTTTGCAAAGAGGGTATCGAGCCCAAGATCAGAATCGAGCAACTAGAGCATTGTCACACTCATCCAAACATTGGGAGAGTCAGAGGATAGCTTCATCAGATCACTTCTGATTGTTTGATCATCCCAACTGAGCCTTGCCTTCACCACCGTATTCGGACCTACATCCACATCAGAAACTAGTAAGTAGTCTCTTTTATCACCTTGTATGCTTCTAGACACTACTTTGTGAACTTTTAATTCATAGGGATTATAAGCTCACTCCTGGATCTACTACCCGGCAATAACCTACACCTAACCTTCGGTCATCCATCTCTATATTGCCCCAAAGACAGCTCTCTCCCACTCTCTGAGTCTTCTCTATCACCCTACTACTCCCCTCAACCATCTACCAACCTTCCAAACCTCATAACCACCTTACACCAACCTCCATTTAAAAATCCCTAAATCACTGCCCCTACCAATATCGGTTATTCCCTACCGGTACCGGTTTTATAACCACGATCGGTTATCCAATGACCAACATCGGTCACTGTGACTTATACCAAAACCAACCTTTCACCTATTCACCTCAAAACAATCTCATGTCCAGCCTGGTCTATCCCTGTAACTTGATCTGAACATATCAATAACCAGTGACCAAACAAACAACATGACATTCTATTATTGGTAGTTTAGTCTCTATTGCTTTTAGTAATGAGATACCTAAATCATGAGTTCGCAATATCTTTTTATTATCATTTGCATTAATTTGTATTAAAAGGTAACTAAACCACCTTCGAAAGGAAGTCTAATATTTCGGGCGCAAGGAAGTTCCTCACTTATTGTCTAACTAAAATGGTGGTCTTGCATTCTTATTTACAGTAGTCCTTCCCAGGACAAAAATGATCTCTTCACAATGTCCGATATCTCTACGGTACACACACACCTTCCCAACACTCAGGTATTCCTCCTAACCCTAACTATCTATTTCTCAAGAGAATGAAAGGATAGAATTAACTCTATTCGGAACAAAATTATGTGTTAAACAATATGATCCTTTTGATGGCCAATGTCATGGTGGGGGTCGGGGATAGGTCCTCTACTATAACAACCACATAGATATGGGCCGAGGCTTAGATAGAGACAGGCACCCTAGGCTCCAGATATAGAGTTTCCTCTAGTAGGCATTCTAGTAGGGGTATATGCCCCATTATAGTAGGTTTTTACATAGTAGGGTCCACCACCTCATGCTCTAGGTGGTGGCAATGATGGTCACTAACTACGGTTTAGTAGTAGGTATAGGTGGTGATAGCCATTGAGTTACATGTGGCCACTAAGAGAGATAAGGCCAGGGCATAGATACGAGGTCATGATAACGAGAGAGAGATCGGTGAGAGCCCAGCCACTTAGGGGAAATGGTGGAGTATGGCAGCCATAGCTTAGGCAGCTAGAATGCAAGGTGTTCAAATATTGAGCCTCTTACATCAGTGCGAGACACATGTATAGAGTGTCATTATACAGCGGTACTAGGCTCGGGAATAGGTGCAAGGTTTTATCATTCTCGAGAGATCGACACGGGCCCAGTCTAGACCATTATATTAGACAAAGATTGACAGTCATTTGTTATGAGACATGCCTATGCTGATATGGGTAGACTGATAAGGGAGTGAGATGTTGTTGTATAGGTAGCCACTACTTTTGGGGATACAAAGATGATTCAGGATATTATGAGAGCTAGTGGTGAGGCCTCATATTACAAGGCCTCCTATTATAGAGAAGTTCCAGTAGGACAGCAGGTTGTACCCTTTGATTAGTTAGATGTGAGTAGGAAAAGCTCTAGATCATGAAGGTCATGGTGGTTAGTCAAATCAGTACAATAGCCAGCTGGACACTAGGGTGGTACACCTAGAGCCAGCCCATCATAGTAGTTGTCATTTCCTCCTCCAAGTCATAGACCAGGTAGCCCTAGAGAGGGTGAGAGTCATGGTTGACTCTCTCTTTGTATAGACATATGTATGTATACTTTCCTCTTATGAAGGCTGATTTTGATTGATGTATGTATTGATGTATCATGTTTTGATTATGCCTCTTTGATGAAGGATCAATTTTGATTCATGCCCTTTAGATGGTAGATTTGTATTGATGATGTGTATCCTATCTTGAGACAAACATTTATACATGTATATATATGGACATTCGATGGTTTATATTTTTCATGTTTTATATGCTCTTATGATGATGATTCATGTTTATAGATGTATGAGTGTATCATGATGATGTATGATTTCTCATTTCCTATGTATACTCATGCTAGATAGTGATGTTGTACCACATGTTTTTATATTGATGATATATCCTCAGATGATATCATATGTTTTGGACACGAGATATTCTGGTTTTATGCTAGCATTTGGGATGATAATAGATGATATTGGTGTGGGGGATAGATTTGTGATCATGTGCAACCCTCTTGCCCCCATTGATGATATGATATGTGATGATTAGCTTAGTATACATGCATGATGTAAAACTTAGCATTTTTGTATATATGATGTATTAGATGATGTTATATGTGATGAATGATAGATGATAGATGTGATAACAAATAGATATGTAGTAAACAAACAAACACACAAGAAAAATTTAACAAAACTAAACAAATATACACCTATAAAAACACACAAAAAATGCAACTAGACATGAATTCATGCAAATCCTAACAATAGATTAAATTGGCATTCAATCTAAGTAAGTAAAATGAATCCTAATAGATATATACAAAGACAATGAAAAATAACAATATCTTATAAGTATAAAAGATAAAAATGAACTAAATGTAACAAACAATTAAATAAAAAAGATCTAATCTAAGGTAAGAAAATGAACCATTCTGCTAAATCATACAACATGAAAAAGTACTCATAATCAAAAATATACAAAACAAAAACTAAAATAAATTAAAACACTACCTTTTTTTTACGAGACAACATTGATATATTTTCTAATATTTTTGGTTATCCCGAAAGATAAGTTTTCAAGGCTACTATTTACATTACTTTTTGATGTTTTCCTGAGACAATGTTATGAGGTTGGTGTTGTTTCACCTTTTTCTTAGATTGTTTCTTAGAAGCGTTGACGAAACAGATAGGGTAACGGGCATAGGAGGAATACCTATTGAAATAATGGTTGATAGGTTGTTGCATGCGTATGACTTCTAAATCCACAACTGATCATGAGAGCTTCCTTTTGGCTAGGAGGAACTACTTGTAATGAAAACAAGACCACCAGAAGGAATTAAACAATATGGGCAGTGAATTGCCTAGCGTATGCTAGATCCGGGAAGTGTGATACTTCCTAGATAGCTATCAGTCCACTATTTTAAACAATTCAATGTTGTAAACAAAGTAAATCCTATTGTTATTTTAAAATGATTTAGGTATCTCACTTAAAAACACAATAAGAAATAGATCTAATCTAACATGCTAAGCTAGAATAGAATCCAAAGGTCAAATGATTGGTTTTGGGTTCTGCAGGTTTGACAGAGGTCTCGGGTAGATCACAGGTGAAAGAGGGTGAGATAAAATTAGGTGGGTAGGTCTCTGTTAAGGGCTATGTGGGAAAACATAGAGACCAGTGTTAGTCAGGGGTGACCGACAGCGGTTAGGTGTAACTGATGCCAGTTATTGTCAGATCTGGAAATGTCACAGAACAAGCTGGGGTCTCCTTTGTGATTGCACAAAGGAATTTGGTTGGGTGGGATGAGGTATTGGGTGAATGGAGTAGGATTTTTCAAGGTTTCAATGGCTATACAGAGGTGAAAATGTGGAGAAGGTCAATAGGGAGCAAGATAAACACATGGATGATAAAATGATGATGAAATGAAATAACCAAGAAAGTATGATGTTGTACTTACTTGGATTTCATTCATGAATGTCTGTGTGTGAGGGATGGAGGTGTTGATGATGGGTTTGAAGGCTGTAAGTGATCACCAACTGAAGAAAAGCTTCTACATGGGCTGCATGTACACTCCTCTTTGCTTGAATAGATCAAATCATCTTGGGATGGTGCATGGCAGAGAAGATGTTCAATCTCCCTCCTTGGATGTGAGTTTTCACTGGAATTGGCTCTTTGAAGATGCATTATCTCTCTGAGATGTGTTCTTGCTCGTCAACTTTCTCCCAATTTTTTGCAAAATTACTTCCAACCTTGAGAATAAGGTTGTTTTGGGGTTAAAAGGGGTAACCGATGGTGGTCCAGCTTAACCGGTGATGGTTAGGGGTAACCGACGTCGGTAAATGTGAGATTTCTTAGGTTTACTAAACTAGGGATATCCTCCTAATTTCCTTGGATCTCATGTTGTTATCCCATGGATTAGATCTGCTGAGCT
Organism: Taxus wallichiana var. yunnanensis; assembly: GCA_018340775.1. Lineage (NCBI taxonomy): Eukaryota > Viridiplantae > Streptophyta > Pinopsida > Cupressales > Taxaceae > Taxus > Taxus wallichiana. The sequence continues at coordinate 41,931,339 of CM031233.1, read as the reverse complement.
TCTTGTGAGCATGTGGGAATGTGGTTAGAGGTAATGTAGGCATTGATTTTTAGGGTTTGGGTAAATATTAGTTAGTTATGGCAGCTTGCTAAGAATAGGTCTTAGGTTGAGTTGGCTTGGTGAGGTGTCTAAGTGAATCAGTATGTGAGGATATTATTCAAATAAGATATTTAAATAATAAATATAGTGAGGATAATGCATTAATTTAATTAACTTAATTAAATTAATATTAATGGGGTGAAGGGGGGTCATGGCTAGGTAAATGTAATAAAGGGTGCTTATTGTTGAGGGAAAAAAGGGGAGTGTGACCTAATTTTAGTGTCTAAATTTTTCCCCTTTTGTTGCGTAGCTTGTATTAGTAAGCGATGCTAACAAAAATAAGATGTGGTTACCCCATGTGTGGGTGAAGGTGATCCCCTCAAACCAGAACCGATGAGGCAACAAGTGAAGTGGTGAGTGGTTTGATAAAAGGTAAATGTGAGGAAAAGGCAAGTGGGATAGGGAAAAGGGTGAAAGGCCTAATCGGGTAATCTAGGTAATAAGTAATGATCAAATGCACACACAACTAGAAATTCTAGCACACCACCTGGGTTGAAGAGAAGGAAAACTCTACATCGTCTAAGGTCAATAGGTTTATCCAAACAAGGTTGAATTGAATCCGGTATCCAAGGTATAGGATATGGTTAGGAAACACAACTTAGGTTAGGTGCGAAGAACGTTTAGGTATGTTCCGGTACACCAAAGATATGGTCAAGATAAATGATCACGGAAATAGGCTAGGTAAGGTCATTAGGTCAATCAACACAGGTAAGAGTGCCACAAGGTATAACAAACACATGAGGTCAAAGGTCACTTTGGTAATGGTCCAAGTCCAAATATATAGGTCATGCACGGGTAAGGCCAAGGTAGGGGTAAAATAATGAGTCCCCAAAGGAGGAAAAAGGGAGGTAGTAAATGATGAGGTCAGGAAAGGTAAGGTAATGGGTTGGGTAAAGGTTGGATGGGGTAAAGGAGCAAGGTAAAGGGTGGGGTAAAAGAGCAAGGTAAAGGGTGGGGTAAAATGGCAAAGTAGGGGTAATATGATGGTGAGGTTGACCAATGGTGGTCATGGATAACCGACGTCGGTATAGGAAAACCGACAATGGTGAGGTAGAGCATGAGATTGATGCTGCGGTCGATGGAACCGACGTTGGTTAAGTCGGGTTTTGTATACAAACAAAAAATCCATTTGTTTTTTTATTCATTTATTATTTTTCGAAGTGAGAAAATGAAAAAAAAGAGAAAAAAGTGCAAAAAGTGTTCGGACAGAACATAATAGTGAGTGGGCAGTGTGATTTGACAAGGGTTGGGTTGGTGAGTAGTGGGTCCACGAGATCAAAGTGAGAGAGGTGATTGGTCGGAGGTTGTAGGTAGATATTCGGGGATGGCAGAGGCTGGAGAGGGATTAGGCGGACCACCAAAGACACGGTGGCAGATGTGCCACTAAGATGGCGCAGTGTGGAGGTAAGCGCCCAACTCTATATTGTAGAGTAAATAGATTATAGGTTGTGGTTATTTGTGATTTGTAGGGTTTTGTTGGGTGTGGTGTATTTTGTGGGTGGGAAAAAGTGAAATGTGGGTATGGGGGGAATAATGGGAAAAAGAGGGGGAGAGTAGTAAAGTGTATAGGTGGGGTGGGTAGAGGTCCAGGGGTAGTTTCGGTCATTATAGGTGGGGTAAAAGGGGTAGGGGCAAGGGTTATAAAAAAAAGGGGGTTTGGGAAGTCACGGATTTTTCTACGACAGTGACCAACATTGGTCAAGCTTGGTTGGCATTGATTGGGTAGAATCGGGATCGATCACCAAATAGGTGATTTATGCCAGCTAGGTGATAACCATGGTCGGGTATAGTTAAATCGGTATCGATCACCTAATAGGTGACCGATGTCGGTTTAAGGGTGACCGGAGTCGGTTAGGATGAACTGGCACTGGTTGGGTTTTTAGGCACAAGGGTCCAAGAGGGATGTGGGCCAGGTAGTTGAGATGGGTAAAGTAAAAATAGGGTGGAGGGTAATGATAATTGGTGAATATGGTCATGGTAAATGTAGATTAATGTTGTGCTTGGATTGGATGCAAGTGAGATTGCAATTACATATGTGGGACAGGGTTCCACCACTACTAGTGACATTACATGGCTTAGTGACCCCTTTGGAGCTGCAGCACGTGGAGGTAGTGGGCTTGAGTGGTATTTAGCATTATCGACATGCTATTTGGTAGCCCAGTTTGATGGTCACACTCATCGATAGATGGGACTCCGTAACAACACGTTCCACCTTTCAACGGGTGAGATGACTATCACCCTGGAGGATGTGTTCCAATTTTTGGTTACCCATATTGGGGGCCTAGGTGTACTCTATCTCCTCCGAGGCCTTAGAGGAGTTAATTGGGATAGTTTTTAAAGAGGGAGTGGTAGAGATGAGATTCTATAGCACCGGTTTGAGCTATGGCTAGATGTACATAGCCCATCCGGATGAGACAAGGCTAATTGTTTTATTGATGGATGCGGTGTGTTACTATGCACCTTTGCTGATGTAGAGGTGGATGCTTTCCCGATTATTGATGGGGTGCTCCACAATATGATGGTGCATGAGACATGCTTCACCTGGGCACCAACATTCTTGGTGTAGCTATACAGAGAGTTGTGGGTGTATGGGTGGTTGCATAGGTTTAGCCTTTGTCTTTGTACATTTATACTACACTCACTGGGCCTACGAGCACATAAACTATGTTTGACCTATAGGGATTCCCTAAGCATATGCATTCCCACCGAGATGTGTGTGGTTGGAATAAAGGAGATGGGTGCTATTTGCAGGAGAGTGGAGGTTAGATAGGCCGACCTATGATGTGGCCCATTTTCGGTAGTTGTTGGAGGGGTTGTCTGGAGTGGACATTATCTAGAAGGCCATATGTGGGATTCCCCTCATATAGGCACATGCATGAGGAGCTATCTAAGCTCCAGCTAGAGAGGTAGATCTGAGGTCACCGTGTTGGGGAGGATGAGATGATCCTGGTAGACGAGGGTCCGATGGCGATTCGGGCATGCAGGATATTCCTCCATCCTTCCCACTATATCAGAGAGATGAAGTGGAGAGGCCCTTACCTCTACCACAGCCTATAGTTCTGTAGGATAGGAGGAGTAGCTAGTGGATTAGTGGATTGATGATGTCGGATGTACAGATAGGTATAGGCATTGGTGGGTGGTTGATTACGAGTCATACCACCTAGGCAAGAGCGGCTGACTTAGCTCAATTCTAATGCGAGAGACATCCTACAAGGGTAGTTAGAGATGTTGATCTCACGAGATAGGTATACTATAGACATAGATGGAGGGGTAAGAGGTAGAGGTAGCGAGCTATGAGTACAGTGGCGATCTGCGCAGCCCGGATGGTGGAGGGAGACGGTGGAGGTGATGGAGGAGATGAATATGGTCAGGGGGGATTCAGGTTTCAGCCTTACAGGATCAAGTGGCAAGTTTATAGGGCCAGTTAGCCACAGACCAAACATAGATTGGGGCCTTATAGGCCTAGCTACGAGCACGAGTGAGATGGGGGCACCCCACGGGCATAGGAGCCACCCTAGTTTGCAGGCCGGCACAAGGTGGCGAGGTCTGAGGGCCGAGACCTATGAGACCACCACAGACCATGCCTATATCTAGGTTACAGGATGCCCTAGGTGAGGTGAGATATTATCAAGACCAGCTTATGGCAGCTGAGATAGACTTCCTCTCATATGGAGAGTAAAAGGCACAACAGCGTCAAAGTGAGAGGGAGAGATCTTGCACACATAGTGTGGAGAGCACGGGAGAGAGCGAGTGAGCTCGAGGCCTAATTAAGGAGAGGCCACCAATGCATGGCAACTAGAGTGAGTTGATGTGCCAGCAGGGGCACAAGAGGCCGAGGGTATAGGTGACACGGGAGATGGAGGACATCTGGTGAGATGTCTGATATGCGGCCACCTGATTTTTGATGTATATGAGTGATTATTGTGTCTATATATGTTGGCTGCGTGCCGAAGAATTTTGTATTTTTAATCACATAACGGCTTTGTGTGCCGAAGACAAGTGAGGATGTATGAGTGGGTTTTTGTATATTGTGAGCATATACGCTGCGTCTGAAGATTTTTGTATGGATTCATTTAGTCTTTTTATATATGAGATTGACTTGCATGTCGATGACATTTTGTATTGTATATCGGCCTACATGCCGACATTTTTGAGATGATGGCCATCATGAGATAGGCATGTATTTTTAGATACATGTTTATTGATTTATATGATGAGATTCATGGTATTTTGTGATGTGTTAACATGTTTATGAGATATTGGATGTATGGCTTGTGTTAGAGGAAATATGGATTTGTTAATTTAATGTGGTTTGAAATTAAGTGAGTTAGGCGTGATGGAGTTAGGTTGGTTTAGGCATGGATCGAGTCAGGTTATAGGCATGGTTGAGTTAGGTTATAGGCATGGATGAGTCAGGTTGGTTTAGGCATGGATTGAGTCAGGTTATAGGCATGGTTGAGTTAGGTGATAGGCATGGTTGAGTTAGGTTAGTTTATGATTCATTATTTTGGCAATGAATGATACTATGGGTCATATGTGAAATGTTGTAAAATCTAGGCATAGTGATGATAGAGAGATGGTAGGTGTAATAAATGTATGATGTAACAAGCACTTGTTATGTATGTGGCTTAATTTCTAATTTGTTAGAATGGGAGAACTAAGTGAAACATGATGTAGATGGTGAATTAGGTATGGTTTATGAACTAGTGTAGGGTAGAGAATGGTGAGCTAACCTCCAAGGGCCCCATGCCCTTAGAGTGCTACCTACATATTCCCGGTGAAAAGGGACCTCAAAGCCGATGTAGTTCTCCCATGAGCTAGGAAGAATATGAGAATGAGTTGGTAGGTTTTGGGCATGCGTGGGTGTAGGTGTAATAGGCGTGGGTGGATTGTAGGTAAAAGGATGCAGGTGAAGGTAATTATGGCGAAAAGGGGAGGATTACCCCAAAGGTAAGCGTCAGTACCAAGTCTGTATAAGGTAATCAAAACTTAAACAAAGATGGTGAAAAGATAAGAGTGGGGCAATAAATCCCCACGATTAGGTAGGATCATCTTGAGTAGATCATACCTTGGGGAAGTGATGAACATAAGACCCGAAAGGCATTGGACTATTAACTATTCTATAATGAAGGTAGTCACGGGATCACCAAATTTTGAAATTCAGGATGTCCCTTGAGGAAATTTGAGGAAATGAGAGTGAAAATGGTAAGGTGGGTGAAAGGTAATTAATTGTATATGTTTTTTTAGTGACGGAATTTTGGGCAAGTCCATGACTAAAAAGTTTTTGTTGTGATACACGATCGATGTGGGAATTCTATATGGGATAAATAATATGGTACTCCTTGAGGTCTTCGTGAAGCCGATCAATGTGGGAAGCTTTGGTTCTCTTTTTTTTTTGTTTGAGCTACACATAGTTGTCCTTCGAGGGAGAAGTCTATTTATAGTAGCAATTTTGTCGAGAGGAAGATACCCTTTTGAGGGAGTCATCTATTTATTAGAAGTTTGACTCAAGGAGTTTGGTCCCATGTGAGGTCTTTGAAATCATGGACAAGACCAAGGTGGAGGATAAGACTCTTGTTCAAAAGGCAAGGTGAAACAACCATGGGATCTCATCTAAAGGTAGATGAAAATTATCCATGAGAATCATGCTATGTGTAGTGCCATGATACACATATTCAAGAGAAGATAACAAGTGACAGGTACTCACATGATTCTTGTTTAATTGTTAGGGAGGTGTATGGAGTGGATAGCACTCAAGGGATGATCTGTAAAGAGACAAAGGGTGAGATAGGACAATGACTCAATAATAGAATGGTTGAAGATGTAATGTGTTAAGGGGCTTAGGTTCAGGTTTACCATCAAGCGAGGATAAACGATAGGCATTTGATCCATAGGTATGAGTTACGATGTATGGTCCAAGCTAATTAGGAGTGAATTTTCCCCATTTACTTTTTTTTGCTTTGGTTACGTGTTTATTTTCTTTCAAGACAAGGTCACCGACTTGGAAGGTTTGTTCATGAACACGTTTTTCATAAGCACGTTTGATACATTGTTGGTAAACTTGAAGGTGATCTAGAGCATTAAGATGACATTCATCTAATAACTCTAGTTGTGCTAAGTAGTCCTAATGAAAGTCATCATCAGTAAGCATGTCCGGAGAGAAATGTGGAGTGAGGGGATCTAGACTTCGAGAGGTAGAACAACCTTTATACCGTAGACCAACAAAAAGGGTGTGGCCACAGTGGAAGTGTGAATACTAGTGCGGTATGCCCATAGGGTAAAGGAATGTGCATATGCCAATCCTTTCTAGTATTGTCAACCACTTTCATGAGATTTTTGTTGAGGGTTTTGTTATTGGATTCGGCATGGCCATTGGTTTGTGAGTAATAATGTGATGAGAAAATAAGCTGAATGCTTTGAAGGTGTCATAAAGTTTTTACAATGTTTTGTTTTGAATTGTTTTCCATTGTCGGTGATGAGGCGATGAGGAACACCAAAGCAACAAATGATGTGATGGTTAATGAACTCACATATTTTGTTAGCTTTCTTAGAGATGTGTGGTATGGCCTCCACCCATTTTGTGTAGTATTCGATAATAGTTATGATCCATTGATGGCATTAGGAATAATGAGGATTGATTTCTCCGACAAGATCCAAACCCCATTGAGAGAAGGGCCACGAGTCACAAGAAACTTATAAGGCATGACTGGGTGTATGATGAAGGTTGGAATGCTATTGGCATTTCACACAATGTTTGACATAGTCACAATAATCATGGTTAAGGGTGGCCAATAATATCCCGAGATAAAGAATGCGCTTATCAACAAGCGAGGCCACTAAAGTGACCTCCACATATGCCATCATAAACCTCATTAATGGTATAAATTTTTTTAGAACTTGTGAGGCATTGTAAGAGAATATCATCAAAGCTGCATTTATAGAATAGTCCCCATAGAATGATGAAATGGGAGACCCTTTTAAGGAAGGTGCGTTGTCCTGTTGGGTGAGATCGGGAGGTAAGATGGAGAGAGAAAGGTAGTGAGTATTATTTATACCAAAGGCCACTTGGGTCAGGGGGTGTTTTTGCTGATTGAGTAAACATCGTGAGGTAAATAAGAAGGTGAATGGAGGCATTGTACGGTGATAAATATTTTGGAATTGGTAGGGGAAGTGGGTATTTAGGAAGCTAAGCAGGCCATGGTATCTACAAATTTGTTGGTTGAACATGGGATGGTTTGAAGGGTGTAACAATCAAAGGTGGTCAAAAGTATGTTTACATGATGTTTATACTTTTGAAGTATCTCATTACGACATTGGTACATACCATTGACTTGGTTTATGACCAATTGTGAATCACCAAAGATGTTGATTGATTTGACATCTAGGGAATATGTGGCTTGGAGACCTAGTACGAGCACTTCATACTCGACAATATTGTTGGTGCATTCAAAGTCTAGTTTGAAATACAAAGGCATGGGTTCCCCATCCAGAGGAATGAGGATAACACCAACCCCGCCCCCACATTAACACTTGGAACCATCGAAGAAAAGTGTCATTTGGTAAGGGGGTTCATCCAGGGAAAGGGTAGCAATCGACTCATCTGGGAAGTCAAAATTAGAGGGTTGATTCTTGAAAATAGGTGCGTCATCCAATTGGTTAGTGATATCTTGGCCCTTGATGGACTTTTGGTGAGTGAATTTGAGGTCAAGATCAGCTAAAAGCATAAGCCATCATGCATTGCACTGATTTTGATAATGTTTAGCATACATGAAGTGTAAGGGATCGAGTGTTGGTCACGACATAGGTTTTGTGGTTGAGTAGGTAATGACAAAGTTTGGTGGCAATGAAAACTAAGGCTAAGAAAATATTTTCAGGATGATTGTATCGGGTTTCATAGTTCAAAAGAGTATGGCTTATATAATAAACTACCTACTCCCTATGTTGTTCATTGCGATGAGCGAGCATGGATCCCAAGGAATGATCAGTAGCTGATATGTATAGGTAAAAAGGTTGATCGTCTTTAGGTGAAATGATTACAGGTGGTTGGAGAAGGTATTGTTTTAGGGCCTCAAAAGCTTTGTGACAGTCATCATCCCATTTAAATGAGAGATCCTTCCTAAGCAGATGATGAAATGGTTGACACCGATCAAATAATTGTGAAATGAAATGGTGAATGGACTATAATTTACCTTGCAAGCTATGAAGTTGTGTAAGGTTAGTGGGTGGAGGCATTTCTAGAATGGCCTTGACTTTAGTAGGGTCAACTTCTATACCACGGAGGGAAATAATAAATCCCAAGAGTTTTCTGAGAGAACCACGAAGACACACTTTTAGGTTGAAGGCAGACATAATATTTAATGAGATGGTCAAATATGGTTTTGAGGACGGTGAGGTGCTCGGTGTGACGTTTAGATTTGGCTAAGATATCATCCATGTAATCTTCCAATATGTGATGCATGATGTCATGGAATATGTAAGTCATAGTAAACTGATATGTAGCACTAACGTTTTTAAGGCCAAAAGGCATGACTTGATAGAAAAGGTTCCCCAAGGGTAATGAATGTGGTCTTGTGCTAATCTTCCAGGGGTAAGAAAAATTTGGTTATAACCCGAGAAGCCATACATGAGTGATAGCATCTCGTGGCTAGTGGTAAGGTCAACCGGTTGATTAATACTAGGCAAGGGAAAGTCATCTTTTAGGCGCAGTGAGGTTGAGGTCACGAGAATTCCATGCAAATGTGGAGTCACCATGTTTCTTTAGTAATAGGGACAATGTTAGAAATCTAACAAGGATAATCAATGGGTAAGATGAAGGAAACAGAAAGAAGGCACTGAATTTCTTCTTTGATGAGAAGCGCAATGTGAGGGTGCTTTTTCCTCATCTTTCGTTTGATAGGTTTGGCATCAAGAACGGTCACGATATTGTGGACCACTATGGTGGGATCAATACTAAGAATGTCCGTGTAAGACCAAGCAAAAGTGTGATTATGATATTGTAGGAAAGAAGTGATGGCTTCCTGTTCAGTAGCATCTAAAGATTGTTTGATCTTTAGGATGTGCGGGTCATCCCTGAGTATGAATGTTGATCTTGATATTTGATTCATTCAACATGGTTTGTGTCTTATATGGTAACAATCGATGAATATATGAGTCTTCTGCACCAAGGTAGGTGAGTATGGATTCATCATCCTAACATTGAACAACGTTAATTATAGGTGTGTCATCATCAATCATCTTAGGATATAGGAATGGAAGAGTGGAAGGGGCCTTGCCTTTGCATTGATAAGTCAAAGGCCCCAAGGAAATTGTGTTTTTGAAAAAGTTAGGAGGGATAGATTCGGGATCTATTGACTCCATCGGTGAAGGTGGTGATGAAGGTGGAATGGGTGAAGGTAGTGATAAAGATGATGGTGGAGGAGGGTTAGGGTCTTCAATGAGTTTAATGCGGGCCTATTTGGTAGGAGGTTTGGGAAGCCGATACCACTACGGCCATTATGTTTGTGGGTGGTACATGGAATAATGGTATGGCGACCTTGCTTGTAAAAGCCAAAGCAAAACCCTTCCACACACAACGATGCAGGAATGTGGAAGAAATGGTGATTGGTAAGTGATTGGAAGTCATCGAGAAAATGGGCAGGGGTTGTGATGGTGGTTTAGGTGTGTAAGTGGTAGTATCAAGTCCCCATAGGTGATACTAGTGCGAAGATGAGGAGGACTATAAAGGATGCATTCTCCTATATAGTGATCATAGCGAGGGTGTTAGTGAAGGATTCCATACTCATGTAGAGTAAGGAATGTTTTGACACTATATAGGCGGTAGTCCCCTCAGAGTGAGACATTGAAAATACCTTCCAAGGGATCAGTGGTTGGTATATAGGTAGCTAGTATTGATAATGTGTCGAGGTCGATAGAGAGGTGGAGTTAACAGATTGGGAAGCTAATTGGTCGAGTCATGGAGGTTATAAAAATGATAGGAATGGAAGAGATATGTGTGGTGAAAGCCATGGCTATACTAGTAGGTGGAGGTGTAGGTGAAGTGGTATTGGTTACGGAGGTAGAAGGCTTGACAGGTATGAGCACATCATTGGGTCGGTAAAGCATGTTGCATGTTTTGAAAGGTGATGGGTCAGATGGAATGGTATAAGTGTGTCCTTTGTGTTCAAACTTTACACAATGATGCAAAGTGGAAGGAATGCAACCCATGACATGGATCTAGGGTCTACCAAGCAACAAGTTATATTGGAATTCCCCCTCCAAAACATAAAACAATTCTGAAACAGCAGTGGGGCCCACGTGAATGTGAAGGATGATAGTGCCTAGTGTGGAAGTGATAGCATCGTTGAATCAATGCAACATGACCAGATGTTTATGCATCTAATTGTCAAGTATGTGCATTTAAGAAAATGCATGGGATGAAACTATGTTAATGCTAGCACCTCCATTAATCATCACACGACATACCCATATGTCATCAATGTGGACAGAGATGAAGAGGGCTAGGTCCGGGTCATCATTTTGGTATGGCACAATCTCCTCCTCTAAGAAGCTAAGGGAGGCCACTTGGTGAACAAGGTGAGGTGAGGATGAAGGTGGTAATTTAGTGAGAGAGGCTACATGATGAGGTGTGATAATGGAGGCTATAGGTGTAGGGTCATTGGGTAAAACCTCAATAGATTGAAGAACCTCCATGAGGGCTTGACAATGGGATTCTAAGGTTTGGATGAGGTCATATAAGGAAATTTTGAGAGGATATTGGTGTAATTGTTTGAGCATGGTGTGATGTGTGATGCCATTAGAAATGGGGTACATGGGGCCGTGGATAGTTATTTTAGGTATGGGTGCAGATGGTATGTTGGGTATAGGATTGGTTAGTGGGTCAGTTGCCTTTTCTTTTCCCTTCTACACACATGTAGTGACATGTATCATGTTGATTTGAGGGAAGTTGGTAAATGGAGAAGGTGTAGGGTGAGTGGTATAATGACACGACGGGTAAAAACCTACCGAAGGAGAAAAACCCTGTGAGGTAAGCTAGGCGCAATGACATTTGGGTGGTGGCATGGAAAGTTCTCTGATGTAAACCATATTAATTTCAAATCTTGGGTGTGGCTCTAAAAACTGTGAGGCTAGAGGTTGTGGTTGTTGAGTGGGCAGTGTGGGGATGGGTGTTGGTGAAGTAGGATCCTCATCATCAGTGTGGGGTGGACACAATTGGATAAGGATGGTTTTCAAGGCCTTGCAGCTCTCCACATCATGCCCTGACACACAATGGTATGCACAAATTTTAGTATCATCAAACCCTTTTGGCTTGGGTTTGAGGGTCGTCAAGGTCGAGTGGAGGTAATGTGATAATGAAGTCTTGAGGAGGTTGGTTAAAATTTTGGCATAGGACCACTGTTAGTGGATCACAATAGGAAATGAACATGGGTTTGGGTGTAGGTGTGGTTGATTGTCGAGGAACTATTTTTGGATGATTAGGAATGGGTCGAGATTACGGTTTGAGGTGCCAGTGTGGTTTTAGGTATTGGTCATTTTGTTTGGGTAGGGTACAAGTAGATGGATGGGTAGGAGGGTGTGTGGCTGTTTTGACTACCTTATTGTGGGGTAGTGGGGTTTTTTTTGGGTTACACCTTCTTGGGTAAAGGTGATGTGGGTGTATGAGGTCTAGAAGGAAATGCAAATGGAGGAAGAGGGCGAGTTACCCACTTGAGGGATAATGGGGATGTTGTGAAGGTAGATGACGCGGGTCATACTTGGGGTGTGAGGACAATGACTGAAGTGTAGTAGGTAGTGAAGCAATAGCTAAGGGTATTGGAGGTATTGGTGGTAAAGAGAGGCTGCAGTGTAGGTGTAAGTCGAGTTGTGTGCATGGGTAGGTTAGAGATTTGTAAGGAAGGAATGGGTTGTTGGGTTATTGGTTTATGGATGGGTAAAGAATGCTTAACCATGTTGGGGAGCTAAGGTTTTAAGGTAGATGGGACAAGTGTGGGCATGATTGATGTGGTCGGGATATGAGGTCAATGAGTTTGTTTCTTTGGTTTGGGTGTTGGAGTAGGTGTGGTTTTGACATTGGAGGATGTAGCTAAATCCAGTTTAATAGGTGGATGAGTAAGGTTGGTGGTCGGGGTGACCCCTAAAGTGGTAATAGGTTTAGTTGAGGAAAATTTTGTGGGTGTGGGTTTGGGTTTAGATGTAGGCTGGGTTATGGGTAAGGGTGTGGTTTGAGTGCTAATGGGTATCGTCGAAGGGTTGTGAAAGAAGTGGTTGTATTTGGTTTGATGGGTCAAAATGTGTTTGGGTAGATAGTGTAGGTATCGTTGAGGATCTTTGCATCCGTGTTGAGACATAGAGTAAGAGGCACCTTCATAGTAAATCCCTATCAATATAATCTAAGTGATTGGCCAAATGTGAGAATGGTACATCCGTAGGTTGAGTTAGTGATGACCTAATGGGAATTCCCAGTAAAATGTATCTTAGAGATGGGGAATTGGCCAACTTCAGCTTCCGTGGGTAAGAGAGCTGAAAGTAGGTCTGTTGGATTTTGGGTAGCTGATGGAGAATGCTCGCCAAGAGTAAAAGGTATCTCAACCGGTCTATGATGGGTGGAGGAGATGATGGGATCTCCTCCATAAGTGGAGGAACATATAGGTGTTCCTTTGTGGGTGGAGGAGATAATGGGTGCTCCTTTATGGGTGGAGGAGGTACTGGGTGCTCCTCTGTGGGTGGAGGAGGTACTGGGTGCTCCTCTATGGGTGGAGGAAGTAATGGGAGCTCCTCTACGGGTGGAGGAGGTACTGTAGGTAAAGGTTCTCTAAGTGGAGAAGCTAGGGATGGGATGGTCTCGATGTTAGTCGAAAACCCCTCCATAGGTGATGAAGGAGATGAAAGGTTTTCCTTTGTTGGTGAAGGAATAGGGAGGTTGGTTCCAATGCGGAAGGAGGATTTTGGGCTAGGATTTCCTCTATGGAAGGGATGTGAGGTAATTGAGAGGCGATAGGTACCTCGTTAAAGATAGCGTGAACCTCACGGGTATGGGTATCGTGAGTTGATGTCTCACTGGTTTGATTGGATGAAGGGGCATGGTTAGGGAATGGTTTTTTGAAGATTTGTAGATTTTGGTTTGGGGTGGCGTTGGGATTATCCATAGTTAACTCACCTTTCCCAAGAATTTCTTGGATAATATTCTTGAAAGTGATGCACTTGCCATCACTATGACCCTTTACTCGATGGTAGTTACAAAAATCATGTTCTTTATACCATGCGGGCATGGGGCAAGCAGGGTCAAAAGTAATGTGTGGTTTTATGGGTGGAAGGGTGATGGCTCTAGCTTTGATAAGCTTTTCTAAGACAGAAGAGTAAGGTTCCCCAATTAGGGTATATTTTCACTATTTTAAATGTTTTTATAAGGTATTGGTGGTAAAGAGACTGTAGGTGTGGGTGTAAGTCGAGAGTTGTGTGCCACGGGTAGGTTAGAGATTTGTGAGGAAGGAATGGTTTGTTGGGTTATTGGTTTATGGATGGGTAAAGAATGATTAACCATGTTGGGGAGCTAAGGTTTTAAGGTAGATGGGACAAGTTTGGGCATGATTGATGTGGTCGGGATATGAGGTCAATGAGTTTGTTTCTTTGGTTTGGGTGTTGGAGTAGGTGTAGTTTTGACATTGGAGGATGTAGCTAAATCCGGTTTAATAGGTGGATGAGTAAGGTTGGTGGTCGGGTGACCCCTAAAGTGGTAATAGGTTTAGTTGAGGAAAATGTTGTTGGTGTGCGTTTGGGTTTAGATGTAGGTGGGTTATGGGTAAGGGTGTGGTTTGAGTGCTAACATGTATCGTCGAAGGGGTTGTGAAAGTAGTGGTTGTATTTGGTTTGATGGGTCAAAATGTGTTTGGGTAGATAGTGTAGGTATCAATGGGATCTCTCGCATCTGTGTTGAGACATAGAGTAAGAGGCACCCCATAGTAAATCCCTATAAACATAATCTAAGTGATTGGCCAAATGTGAGAATGGTACATCCGTGGGTTGAGTTAGTGATGACCTAATGGGAGTTTCCGTAAAATGCATCTTAGAGACGGGGAATTGGCCAACTTCGGTGTCCGTGGGTAAGAGAGCCGAAAGTAGGTCTCTGTTGGATTTTGGGTAGCTGATGGAGAATGCTCGCCAAGAGTAAAAGGTATCTCAACCGGGTCTATGATGGGTGGAGGAGATGATGGGATCTCCTCTATAAGTGGAGGAACAAATAGGTGTTCCGTTGTGGGTGGAGGAGGTAATGGGTGCTCCTTTATGGGTGGAGGAGGTACTAGGTGCTCCTCTCGTGGGGTGTAGGAGGTTGGGTGCTCCTCTCGTGGGTGGAGGAAGTAATGGGAGCTCCTCTATGGGTGGAGGATGTACTGTAGGTAAAGGTTCTCTAAGTGGAGAAGCTAGGGATGAGATGGTCTCGATGTTAGTGGAAGACTCCTCTATAGGTGATGAAGGAGATGAAAGGTGTTCCTTTGTTGGTGAAGGAATAGGGGAGGTTGGTTCCAATGCGGAAGGAGGATTTTGGGCTAGGATTTCCTCTATGGAAGGGATGTGAGGTAATTGAGAGGTGATAGGTACCTCGTTAAAGATAGCGTGAACCTCACGGGTATGGGTATCGTGAGTTGATGTCTCACCGGTTTGATTGGATGAAGGGGCATGGTTAGGGAACGATTTTTGAAGATTTGTAGATTTTGGTTGGGGGTGGCATTGGGATTATCCATAGTTAACTCACCTTTCCCAAGCATTTCTTGGACAATATTCTTGAAAGTGATGCAGTTGCCATCACTATGACCCTTTATTCGATGGTAGTTACAAAAATCATGTTCTTTATACCATGCGGGCATGGGGCAAGTAGGTCAAAACCAAAAGTGTGCGGTTTTATGGGTGGAAGGGTGATGGCTCTAGCTTTGATAAGATTTTCTAAGATGGAAGAGTAAGGTTCCCCAATTGGGGTAAATTTTCACTATTTTAAATGTTTTTATAAGGTATTGGTGGTAAAGAGGCTGCAGTGCGGGTGTAAGTTGAGTTGTGTGCCCTGGGTAGGTTAGAGATTTGTGAGGAAGGAATGGGTTGTTGGGTTATTGGTTTATGGATGGGTAAAGAATGATTAACCATGTTGGGCAGCTAAGGTTTTAAGGTAGATGGGACAAGTGTGAGCATGATTGATGTGGTCAGGGATATGATGTCAATGAGTTTGTTTCTTTTGTTTGGGTGTTGGAGTAGGTGTGGTTTTGACATTTGGAGGATATAGCTAAATCTAGTTTAATAGGTGGGTGAGTAAGGTTGGTGGTCGGGGTGACCCCTAAAGTGGTAATAGGTTTAGTTGAGGTAAATCTTGTCGGTGTGTGTTTGGGTTTAGATGTAGGTTGGGTTATGGGTAAGGGTGTGGTTTGAGCACTAACTTGGTATTGTCGAAGGGGTTGTGAAAGCATTGGTTGTATTTGGTTTAATGGGTCAAAATGTGTTTGGGTAGATAGTGTAGGTATCATGGGATCTCTCGCATCTCGTGTTGAGACATAGAGTAAGAGGCACCCCATAGTAAATCCCTATCAACATAATCTAAGTGATTGGCCAAATGTGAGAACGGTACATCCGTGGGTTGACTTAGTGATGACCTAATGGGAATTCCCATAAAATGCATCTTAGAGATGGGGAATTGGCCAACTTCAGCTTCCGTGGGTAAGAGAGCTGAAAGTAGGTCTGTTGGATTTTGGGTAGCTAATGGAGAATGCTCGCCAAGAGTAAAAGGTATCTCAACCGGGTCTATGATGGGTGGAGGAGATGATGGGATCTCCTCTATAAGTGGAGGAACATATAGGTGTTCCGTTGTGGGTGGAGGAGGTAATGGGTGCTCCTCTATGGGTGGAGGAGGTACTAGGTGCTCCTCGTGGGTGTGTAGGAGGTGCTTTGGGTACTCCTCCGTGGGTGGAGGAAGTAATGGGAGCTCCTCTATGGGTGGTGGAGGTACTGTAGGTAAAGGTTCTCTAAGTGGAGAAGCTAGGGATGGGATGGTCTCGATGTTAGTGGAAGACCCATCCGTAGGTGATGAAGGAGATGAAAGGTTTTCCTTTGTTGGTGAAGGGATAGGGGAGGTTGGTTCCAATTTGGAAGGAGGATTTTGGGCTAGGATTTCCTCTATGGAAGGGATGTGAGGTAATTGAGAGGCGATAGGTACCTCGTAAAAGATACCGTGAACCTCACGGGTATGGGTGTCGTGAGTTGATGTCTCTCCGGTTTGATTGGATGAAGGGGCATGGTTAGGGAATGGTTTTTGAAGATTTATAGATTTTGGTTGGGGGTGGCATTGGGATTATCCATAATTAACTCACCTTTCCCAAGCATTTCTTGAACAATATTCTTGAAAGTGATGCACTTTCCATCACTATGACCCTTTACTCGATGGTAGTTACAAAAATCATGTTCTTTATACCATGCGGGCATGGGGCAAGCAGGTCAAAAGTAGTGTGTGGTTTTATGGGTGGAAGGGTGATGGCTCTAGCTTTGATAAGCTTTTCTAAGATAGAAGAGTAAGGTTCCCTAATTGGGGTATATTTTCACTACTCTCGTCCGAATTGAAAAGTCTAGATAGGTGAGAGATTAGATGAGGGTGTAGCTGATTCAACAGATGAACCTGGTCAGCCTTAAGTACCACCTTTGTGTTAGTGGTGCCCTTAGTATTTGAATAAGTGGTTTGTGGTTTAGAGGAGGAAGAGGTATCATTCGACTTGAATGCCAAATTCTTATTGCATAATTGGATTTGCTTCTCTTCGATGGCCCGAATCTCTAACTTTTGTGCCATAGTAAATGCCTCATTGAATGTTTGGAAGGTCGGACCTGCAAGGTCATGGAGATATGTCTAAGCGCAAGCTCGTGTGAAGAGATCGATGAGTTCAGTTTGTGGGGTTGGAAGGTAAGTTAATTGATCAAAGTGCTGCACTAGTGAGCGAAAAAATCTATGATGGATTCATCCTCATACTGACGTGTGGAATATAGATCAGTCATGGTAACCTTCTTGATGATATTGATAGAGAAATAATCCAAGAAGGCTTAGGCTACTTAATTAAATGAGAATATAGAGTGTTTAGGTAACCCACTATACCAATCTAATGCAGGTCCAGTGAGGGACATGGGAAAAGTTCTCAAAAGCAATGCATCATCACGAGTGATTAGATAACACCCATGTTTGAATGACCGTAAATGTTTCGGGGTTCTTTTTTTGTTATTGAAGTGATTTAATTAAGGCATTTCCCAATTCATAGGGTATGAACGGATAGGAATGGATGGGTGAATAGGCTCATTGCAAATATCATCATAGGTGAGAGTGTTACGAGGTGCACCGAAAACCGATGCCTCCAATGTATTCATCTTGTCCAACATCAATTTAATTAGGTCATTGGTGGGTTGTGATGATGGTATGCCTCTGTAGCATGAGGAGGTTGGTTTTGGGAGTATAATAGGGGTGGCACTCCAGTGTATGGGGCTACCACGTAGGGTGGTGAAGAAGAAGGCAAGTGAAATAGGGGTACGTACCTAGAATGAATAATGGATGAAACAGGAGGTTGTTGGTAGTATGTATATGGGGGTGGAAGGGTCGTGGTAACCCTAGTGGCAATAGGGGCTAATGATTGTGGAATGGAAAGAACCACGTTCTAAAATGGGGTAGGAGTCACCGACACTGGAGGTGGGAATGTAGCTACAGGTATATATGAGACATTAGGGGTAGATGAGGTTGTGTTTGGGGTAGTCATCGAGGGTATGGTGGATGTAATGGGTGCCACAGAGGTAACAGATGTGGCAGTCATAGTGGGTATATAACCTAATTGTGAAATGACTGGGGGTAAGGTGGATGTAGGAAGTATGGATCTAGGTTAATGTGGAAGTGGGTGCGAGAGTTGGGGGATAGATATGGGCATGTCATATATCAACTGACCTAAGGCATCTCGAGTGGAAGAGTGGGAAAGGTAAAACTACAAGGCGGTAGGGTTCTAGTCAAGGAGTCATGCAAAATCCTCATCTCCAGTAGCGATAGTAGTAGGTTGGATGGGATACATGGCTAGTAATAAAATAGAAGGTGGTGAAGGACTAGGGGGAGTGGTTGACAATTGATGTGGAATACAAGGGCGCTTGCTTTGTCTTGGTCCGCACCATGTGAACCAAGATCGATCGTAGGGTTGCTTCTTTGTAAATGATATAGATAACAGTTGGAATAGGTGAATCTAGTGATAACAAGTAGATGAAGGACCAAATGATGGCTGGAATGTGAAATAGGCTAACCGATGATGGTTAGCGAAAACAGAGGTTGGTAAGGGATGACCGATGCTACCACTGGAGAAAATGGATAGTGAGTAAACAACGAGGTAGAAGGTAAAATATAATAGGTATGCCAAATATGAGGATGTTTAAAATGTCAATGGGAATAATGACAGTGATAGAGACTATGAAAAGTGGAAGAAAGTGAAGTAAAAATGTCCTTTTGAGTAGGTTAGAAAAAGGACTTGGAACCGATGGTGGTTGGGTATAACCGATGGTGGTCAGAGGTAACTGACGACGGTTACTGTGAAATTGAAGCAATGATGAAAGAAAGTGGTTGTGAATTAAAATCTGATGTAGAATCAGACCCAAAATTCTGGGAATGATGATGATATGGCCTAGGCACACTCGTGCAAATCCAAGATGCACCAACTATGATGAGGGTGTGTAAGGATGAACAAAAACAAAAGTGATGAATGTGATCTCTCACCTCAAAATGCAAGCCAAACAAAAACACTATGAAAATGCGATCCTAGGAGTGCCTTTTCTATTATGTTTCGTAGCTTATGTTATTTAGGACCGACACATGAATTGTGAAATAGAGTTTTTGGTGAGGATGGCTTCCTAAAAATAAGGAGATCTAAAAGGTGAGGTTTCGTGTATGTTATGGTGGGGGCGGGCTTCACTTTGAATTATGACTCGAAAGAGCAAGGAGTTGGGTGCCCACTATGTTGTGATCGTGTGATCACCTATAGCTTCTTCCAGGTAGGATGTGTTGATGACGAATCGCAGCATCCTGGATGTCTACAACACGATGGGTTAAGACTCTCAAGATTTATCGATTGCATAACATGGAGCTTTTCCCAAGTGTGGGACCTTGTGAAATCGGAAAAGCTCTCCTGATGAAGGCCAATTCCTATTCCTCTATTTAGATGCACACGTAGAAAATGCAGAGGGTTTACTAAAAACCTAATCTAACTTGCCAAGGAGACAGGGTAAGAAAATGCATAAAAATAAAACCTAAACTACAAAGGTGATGCATCGAGGAATGAAGAACACCTGTCTTGCCAATAAACACAAACCATTAAAATGCAATGCAAGATCATGCATGATAGCTTGATTCATAGTGAAAGATCAAGGGGATGTAAATGAATATAGAGAGAGTTGAGAATCATCCATGACATGCATTATTTTGCTCCAAAGATTGATACAACACACTGCAAAATGCCAAGAGGCAAGGTTGCATTAACAGTTTCAAATAGAAGGTTTTAAATCCACAAGTTCACCTGCCAAAGAGAAGAAGGGAGGGGCAAAATAGAAATGTCCAACCTTTAGAAAGAATCCCCTCCTTACAATTTATAGGAAGAATGAGAGAGAAAAGAGAGAGGAATTCCAAAACTACCCCAACCACCTCTAGATTGCACTTAACTATCTCATTATCGTGGTAGGTGAGAACCCCAAAGAAACCCAAAAGTGGCGAACTGTATTTTGTATTTTTAAGAATTTTTTCTCACCCAATTAAAGATATCCAGTCATAGTTGGACAGAGGACCTTGTAAGCTTTCTAAAAAGTCCAACCTGCATGAATCTGAGCTCCTACCAAAAGTTATGGCCGTCGAATATCTCGCGCTAGGGTCGCTTCTTGTCGGCGCTCAAAATGTCAGCGCTCTCTGAAGGTGCGCCATAGGCGCATCCGTGTGTGTGTTGACATCCTCTTACATGCACCAAGGCACAAATTTTACCTGTCGACACTCGTGTCATGCGCCATTTCTGCGCCTAGGGTGCATCCTTTTTTCTCTGTCAACATCCATGTCATGCGCCACTTCTGTGCGCCAAGGGCGCATCCTTTACCCTGTCGACACTCCGTGTCATGCGCCACTTCTATGCACCAAGGGTGCATCCTTTACCCTATCGACACTCGTGTCATGTGCCACTTCTATGCGCCAAGGGCACATCCTTTACCCTGTCGACACTCCGTGTCATGTGCCACTTCTGTGTGCCAAGGGCGCATCCTTTACCCTGTCGACACTCCGTGTCATGCGCCACTTCTGTGCACCAAGGGCGCATCCTTTACCCTGTCGACACTCCATGTCATGCGCCACTTCTATGCGCCAAGGCAATAAATGTCAGGGATTTGAGTTTCTTTGATTTCTATAATCTTCTGCTTGTCTATATCTACCCGGGGAAAGATATATACAACAATTTGGCAACTCAACGGGATCACCTGCCTGCTAGGTAGAAGATCAGTGGCCTTTTAGCAATCCATTGGGCATGGAGTCATAAGCAATAACTTGAAACCAACCTGATATCTGATCCCGAACCTGATATCACAACCCCTTCTTTGAGAGCACGCTGAACTGTAGAAAACAACCTGAGAGCAACAAAACCTGTGCCGGAGCACTTAGGGAAACAGAAACCTAACTACAACAAGACAATGTGCATACGCACTTAGAGGAATTGAAATCTAGGCTAATATTTACAAGGGTAAACCTTTTCCTTTTAGTAGCAATGTTTAAGATGGATTCCGTTAACCGGAATCGGGAATTCTTCTCCATCCAATGTAGACAATTGGAAGGCATTACTACTTTTACATCCCGTGACCATGTAGGGGCCACTCCAAATGGCATCAAACTTGGAATGCCTTCCTAGTTTTGCCCGATCTGCATCCCATTTCAGAACTAGGTCCCCTTCCTGGAAGGTCCTTGCTCTTGCTTTCTTATCAAACCATCTTTTACTAAGGCCTGATCTTTCTCAATTGTTTGAATTGCATGTTCTCTAATTTCTTCCAATTCCATCAACTCTACATACCTAGCCTCTATTGGTTCGAACTTAGGCAACTCCAATCGCTTCATGAACTCCAATGTAGTGGGTTCTAATGATATAGGCACATCGCCTCTTTTCCATAGACCAACTTGTAAGGGGAATTACCGTAGACCTCTTGGGTGTTATTCTCATAGCCCATAATGCTGATTTTAGCTTGGTATGCCATGTTCTTTGATTTTCGTCGCAGTCCTCCCGATGATTCTTAGCAAATTTTTGTTCGTGGACTCGCTGCCCATTACCCCCGTGGGTAATAATTTGAAGAGGTGCTCAAATAGATTCCATTCTTGACAGCCCATTCTCGTAATATTGGAACCTATAAATGCCAATGCATTGTCTCGATATGATAGTGGCCGCACACCAAACCTAGTCACTATTCCTTCATAAAAGTCTAGTATGTTAGACTCATTTGCTTCTTTGAGCACCGCCTGCTTCGGTCCACTTGGTGAAATAGTCTCATTTGCCGTAAGAATCCACTTGTGGCCTTGGCTTGAGTTTGAATTGATGACCTCGACGAAGTCCAATCCCCATTGCATAAATGGTTGGTCAACCGTAATTGGGTGCAATGGAAATGTTGCTAGTCTTTCTTTGCTCGTGAAGAGTGCACATTTCTTGCACTTTCTTATCGATGTATAGCAGTCATGAAGACTATTGGCCAATAATACCCTACCTTCATTATCTTGAAAGCTGTTACTCGTGGGGTGAAATGTCCTCCAGAATCTCTATCATGAAAATCTCGTAACACCCTTTTAATTTGATTTGTCCCAATGCACCTCAATAGAACTCCATTGATGTCTTTCTTAAACAAAACACCATCAACAAGCACATATGGAATGGCTTGTAATCTGAAGTATCTCCTCTTTGCTTTGCTCATTTCTGGGGGGCATAGGCCCATCTGTAGGAAGTGTATCACATTCTGAGTCCAACAAGGAGTAGGCACATCATCATTTTCTTGTTCTTGATCATCCTGTAGTACCAAGGCAGTCTCTTTTTCATCACCTGCTTCAACTTGTTGACTCAAGGCTAGCTGCTCACATAGTCCCTTCCCACGTACTAGCTTAGTGACCTTAATTTCAATGTCATATTCCATGACACGAGTTATCCATCCTGCACGTTTCTCATTTAGATCCTTGTTTAGAAGGAAGTCCCTGACTCCCGCATGAGAGACCAATAATTGGATTTTGTTGTTTGAGACTAAGTGCTTGAATTTCTTTAAGCTCCTGAATACTACAGGACATGCTTTTCAATGAAAGAGTACCTAGTTTCATATTCCTCCAAGCCTTGACTGAAGAAAGCAATTGGTTGTTCTAATCCTCCTTTGTTTTGTTGTACCAGGATTGCAGAAATCGTGTCCCCACCACCAAAGGCATATAGCACGAAGTCCTTGGAGAAGTCTGGATTGACGAGAGTCGGAGCTTGAGATATAGCCTCTTTTATTGCCTCAAAACTTGCCTTGCCTTCAGATGTCCACTTAAATGCCATACTCTTCTTTAACATCAGCGTTATTGGCTTCAAGAGCAAAGCAAAATTTGGAACAAATCTACGGACAAAATTGATCCTTCCCAAGAAGCTTTGAAGAGCCTTCTTGTGACTTGGCAATGGCAATGCTCGAATTGCTTCAACTCTTTCTGGGTCAATCATCAACCCCTCCTTTGAAACAATATGGCCTAGAAGTTTTCCCTCATGAGCCAAGAATATGCATTTTTTGGGATTCAATGATACCCCAAATCTTCTACATCTCTGAAATACTTGCCTCAAATGACAGAGGTGATCCGCTGCATTTTTTGAGAATACAGTGATGTCGTCAAGATATATCAAAACTATTTTATTGATCAACCCCTTAAATGCCATATCCATTGCCCTTTGGAAAGTGGCTCCAGCATTTGATAGCCCAAATGGCATCTTCTTGTAGGCATAGGTCCCCCATTTGGTGGTGAAAGCCGTCTTGAATTGGTCATCTTCTTTCACCATCACCTAATTGTACCCTGAGTAGCCATCTAGGAGAGAGAATCTCTCTGAACCGGATACTACTTGCAATATTTGTTCCATTGAAGGAAGTGGGTAATGGTCTTTGAGAGATGCCCTGTTTAGGTCTCGGAAATCCACACACAACCTGATTTCTCCACTCTTCTTCCTGACCGGAACCAAGTTTGCGACCCAGCTTGAGTGCTTGATTGGGAAAATAATGCTTGCCTCTATTAGCTTATTTAGCTCTTTCTTCATTAGAGGTTCAATGTGAGGGTTGACTGGTCTCTGCTTCTGCCTAATGGGCTTAGCATCTGGATCCAATTCTATGGTATGTTGTGCCAAATTTGGATCGAATCCTCTTAAGTCTTCATAGCTCCAAGCGAAGACATCTGGAAATTCTTGGCAAAGCTGTATGAAATCTGATTTCTCCTGCTCAGTGGCCACTTTACCAATTTGAAGTGTTTTGCCTTCCCCAACCAGGAATTGGCTTTAAATCTTCTCTCTTGACATGTATGTTAGCCTTTTCCTTATAGAACGGGTCATTAGGGTTGAAGATAGACTCCAATGTTACCAAACCCTTAGGAAGCTTGTTTGTTCGCAGCTACACTACTTGATCCCCATACTGCTGCTCTAATCTGTCCTGATTCCTAGCTGAGAATTCAGCCTCTTCTTGTAAGAAATTGATGATCTGTTGATCGTTCTCAAACACCCGCCACTTGTGTTATTATCTGAATCGCTGGCCTCACAATCACATGGATATGTGGATGTGTTTTTTCCTTCGATGTTGTCAACCACATCAAACGTTGCTCTAAGCTCACTGCCGAGCCTATTTGCGACTTCATTTTTCTTCTTAGGTATGGACACAATGTTGAAAGCTTCAAATCCTCAATGAGGTCCCATACCCTATTTCTTGTAGCTCCTCAACAAGTCATTCTTTGTAGCATGTTGTCCCCTAACTTGGTTGATGATTAGCTCGCTATCTCCAAACACACCGTAAGTTCTTTATGCCCCTTTTCCTGGCCCAATGAATTCCATGAAACAATGCTTCGTATTCAGCCGTGTTGTTCGAACAGGAAAACTGGAAATGAAAAGATGAAAAATATTTGATGTCTTGTGGTGAAATCAACATTGCACCACCTCCAAGACTTGTCTCGCTTCTCGAACCATCGAAAAATAATTTCCAAACTTTGTTTTCATCCTTTTGTCCAAGCTTAATGATGTCAGGAATGGGTGAATTTTCTTCGTGCATACAATACATGCCCAATTCAGATTCTTCAATTTCCTTGTATGGGTCAAATTCATGACTCTCGTTTTCCCATTCATCCAAAGTTAAATCAGGAATTCCCTCGACCTTAGTACCTGTTTCTAGATCACTTGAACACTCCTCCTAATCAAAAGCTGAGCAATTTGCGTTGATAGGATTTGGTACATGAGGCTCAATATGGAAATTGGCAATTGGTTCTGACCTGATTGTTTCTTTGGCTCCATACCTTGTCCTAAAAATCATGTGTGACCAATCGTAGATAAATATCCACCGATTTTTGTAGTGAAGTATCTTGATAGACACAACGTAAAGAGTGGCGGAAGGTCAATCACAGACACATCTTGTAGAACTATAACATTAGGACAGGAATGTAGTGTTAGGCTTAACCCTTTGATGACCCCAACTGTTCCTACTACCATTCCATCTAGTTGCACTACTCCTTTCAGCACTGGCTCATATTTCAAACCCAGTTGATCCGCTATTTGCTTTGGCATCACTGAACTACTTGCCCCAGAATCAATCATGCAATTGTGTACTAATTTATCCCCGATGATTAATGAAACATAGAATGGAGGGGGTTTCAAAACTTTACCTTGTTGTCCTCCATGATTCCCTTCAGGCTGAGCAGCATTCGTGAGGACCTTCTCTTGCATATGGGCCTGCTGGTTCGAAGTTGACCAATTCTTCATGGCAGCTTGTAGAAGATCTCTTTGTCCTGGGATGGATAAAGATTCCCACATTGATATATTCACATTCATCTTCTTCATTTGATCAATGATGCTGAAAGGGGATGAATTGTCCTTTTGCTGTCCCTTACTTGGTGCAAACTTTTCTGGAGCTTGAGCATGTGCGTGTGTTGCTACAACAGGTACCTTGGGTTGATTTTGCACATTTGGAGTTGCGTTTGGTCTACTGACCCCTTGTTGTGTAAGAGTGGGTTGAGAAACAACTGGATTACATGGTTGTCCCTCTCCTATATTTCTCTTCTTTGACCGTGTGTTGGCAGCCATGCCTTGAAAAGGCTGTTGGTTAACTCCACAGAAGTCTTCCATTTGCCAATTTGCCAATGTGGTTTCTGTTGGAGGTCCTTCTTTTATTGCGTTTTTGTTGCATGATTTTCCTCCCGGCTTGGTCCTTGAGGCACACTAATGGTTTGCACCATCAAAGCCTCGATTTAGTGCACCATTGAAACATGCCGACCGATTATGAGGTAGATTGCAAGGGTAACACCACCATACTCCTGTGCCATGTTATTTTGTGTCGGGACCAAATCTCTTGAGGATGTCATTGCATTTGGATCATACGGTCGAAACGGCCTGGCAGCTTGAGGTTGTCCTTGGTTTTGGTTTTGATTTGCAGCCTGAGGTGGTGGTTTATTTTGTTGGTATGGGGGCCTAGCTTGCACCGTGCTTGAGGCCGATACGGTCCTAGCACTTTGAGCTTGCTGTCTTTTGATAGTCACTAGTTCATTTCCAAGGTTCTGTAGTTGTTTCATGACCTCCTGCAATTCCTTTGAAGTATTTGAAGAAGTCGACGCCTCATTATTGCTTTGATTTCTAGGAGTTGGAATGGGATTCAACTCGGTGCTTGGATGGTGGTTGTAGGATTTCCCATATCCGGATAAAGAGGCATTAGTGGCCTTGGTGCAAGCTTGCCACACTTGGATCAACTGGGTCAAACTCGCTCTAATAGTCCGTGTCGTAGGCCCCGGCAGTTGTTGTTCCTCCCATTGATTTGATCATCATGGCTATGTTTGAATTTATAGCCTTTAAGAAATAAAGGAATGCTCCTTCGGCAGTTGGTCTAACGGCTATTGGAATCCTGTCCCATGTCCGTTGGAATTTGAAGTTGAAATCTATCATTTGTTCATTAGGAGCCCTTTTGATTGTTGTCAGCTGTTCTAATAAAGACAAATTGTCTGCCCTCTCCCCGAATTGGTTGCAAAGAGCTGAACAAAGTTGGTCCCAATTCGTAATAGACCCTGCTGCTAGGCTCCTAAACCATTGTAAGGCCTTACCTTTGAAAGATGAAGCCAACAACTTGACCGCAACATCCATTTCATTTATTTCGTGAATTACACATGCATTAGCAATATCCTGGATGTGATCAATAGGAGTAGTATGATTTTCTCCTGTGAAATAGGGTATGTTCTTTAGTGCTGCAACTGGAATTTGATTCTGAGCATTTAGGGCAAGTGGACTACTGCCCGTGAAATTGACAAAGGGATTCGGTGGTAGATGTGCCATTATGATTGGCCTAAGAACCCTGGTCGATGCGAGAAAAGGCCTACCAGGTGGAGGTGTAGACAAAGTCCTGTTAGGTGGAGATGGTGATCTTTGTGGTCTTCTTCCTCTCCTTCCTCCTCCTGGTGATAGTTGCAAGTGGACAAATAGCCCCTCTTCTCGAGTATTTGACCTGGTTCGAATTCTTCTCATATGCCTGGGCAACTTTTGCTGCTACACCACTGAATTCTACCCCTTCGGAGTCGCCAGATGTGTTAGAAAAAATGAGCCTCAAAAGGCAGACTTCTGCCAAGTTACACACCAAACCTGACAATATTTAAAAAATAGAATTTGAGAGACCTATATTTTTGATATTTTAGAGTTTGGAATTTGATTTGGAATGACAGTCCCAAAACCAAAAATGCCAGACTTCCGAAAACCTGAAATCCGAAAATCAAAAAACCATGAAATTTTGAAATTCAAAATCTCAAAAATATAAGAATACCCTTTTGAAGATTATCCCCCGATCTATCAACTGGTGAAATTTTGACTTGTTTTGAGCAAGTTAAGCCCTTGAAAATTGATTTCAAAGTTCAGCCTGGAAGGTGAAAAAACTAAAACTGTAAAACCCGCAATTTTTTAAGTCTAAATTTCTTGAAAGTTCCTTCAAATCTGTGGAATGACCTCTTGGTCCCACCGGGCATGCCAAAACTATTGATGACGAATCACAGTACCCCTGGATGTCTGCAACACGATGGGTTGAGACTCTCAAGACGATGCGGATAACATGGAGCTTTTCCCAAGTGTGGGACCTTGCGAAATCGGAAAAGCTCTCCGGATGAAGGCCGGTTCCTATTCCTCTGTTCAGATGCACATGTAGAAAATGCAGAGGGTTTACTAAAAACCTAATCTAACTTGCCAAGGAGACAGGGTAAGAAAATGCATAAAATAAAACCTAAACTACAAAGGTGATGCACCGAGGAATGAAGAACACCTGTCTTGCCAATAAACACAGACCATTAAAATGCAATGCAAGATCATGCACAGATAGCCAGATTCACAGTGAAAGATCAAGGGGATGTAAATGAATACAGAGAGGGTTGAGAATCATCCACAGACATGCATTAATTTGCTCCAAAGATTGATACAACACACTGCAAAATGCCAAGAGGCAAGGTTGCATTAACAGTTTCAAATAGAAGGTTTTAAATCCACAAGTTCACCTGCCAAAGAGAAGAAGGGAGGGGCAAAACAGAAATGTCCAACCTTTAGAAAGAAGCCCCTCCTTACAATTTATAGGAAGAATGAGAGAGAAAAGAGAGAGGAATTCCAAAACTACCCCAACCACCTCTAGATTGCACTTAACTATCTCATTATGGTGGTAGGTGAGAACCCCAGCGAACCCAAAAGTGGCGAACTGTATTTTGCATTTTTAAGAATTTTTTCTCACCCAATTAAAGATATCCAGTCATAGTTGGATAGAGGACCTCGTAAGCTTTCCAAAAAGTCCAACCTTGCATGAATCCGAGCTCCCAGTCAAAAGTTATGGCGTCTCAATATCTCGTGCCGTGTGGTCAATGCTTTTCGTCGCGCTCAAAATGTTGTGCCTCCTGAAGGTGCGCCATAGGCGCATCCGTGTGTGTGTCGACATCCTCTTACATGTGCCAAGGTGTAACTTTTTCCCTATCGACACTCCGTGTCATGCGCCACTTTCCTACGCCTAGGGCGCATCCTTTTCTCTGTGACATCCATGTCATGCGCCACTTCTGTGCGCCAAGGGCGCATCCTTTACCCCGTCAACACTCCGTGTCATGCACCACTTCGTGTGCCAAGGGTGCATCCTTTACCTGTCAACACTCTGTTTCATGTGCGCCACTTACATGCGCTAAGGGCACATCCTTTACCCCGCCGACACTCCGTGTCATGCGCCACTTCGTGCGCCAAGGCGATAAATGTCGAGGATCCGAGTTTCTTTGATTTCTATAATCTTACGCTTGTCTATATCTACACTCGGGGGAAAGATATATACAACAGGATGTTGTTTAATAATGTATGTATTTTGAATTTTTGTGTGGTTTGGTAAGACTTAGAGAAAGAGAAAAGGATAGAAGTGCTTTTCTACGATTTGTTTGTCAACCATCATTGGTCATGACTTCTAGCGTATATGTTGCCCTAAATTAATGTGAGCTAATACAATACATCAGAATGGAATGAATTTTTTTTAAAACTTAAATCAAAAATGTGAAATTGGACGACATAATAAGATGAAGAGGAAGAGGGATGATCTTTCACTACAATGCAGAAAACATGAAGAAATGATTCTTTTAATTACACCAAAAGAAAAGTTTCCTTAGAGTAAATAGAAAGAAGAGGTGGATTACCAAAAAAGAAAATTAGTGTGTATGCTTTTTAGAAGGGAGAAAAACACACAATTTTTTTCTAGGAATGAATGAAATGCAAGGAACCTCAAATGGGTCCTACCAGGCATGCCAAAATGTTTCACCTTTTCTTAGATTTTTATTAGAAGCGTTGACAAAATAGATAGGGTAACGAGCGTAGGAGGAATACCTATTGAAATGATGGTTGATAGGTTATTATGTGTGTATGACTTCTAAATCCACAGCTGATCATGAGATCTTCCTTTTGGCTAGGAGGAACTACCGTAATGAAAACAAGACCACCATAAGGAATTAAACAATATGGGCAAGTGAACTTGCTAGTGTATGCTAGATCCGGGAAGTGTGATACTTCCTAGATGGCTGTCAGTCCACTATTTTAAACAATTCAATGTTGTAAACAAAGTAAATCCTATTGTTATTTTAAAATGATTTAGGTATCTCACTTAAAAACACAATAAGAAATAGATCTAATCTAACAGGCTAAGCTAGAATAGAATCCAAAGGTCAAATGATTGGTTCGAGTTCTACAGGTTTGGCAGAGGTCTCGGGTAGATCACAGGTGAAAGAGGGTGAGATAAAATTAGGTGGGTAGGTCTTTGTTAAGGGTCTGTGTGGGAAAACATAGAGACCGGTGTCGGTTAGGGGTGACCGACAATGGTTAGGTGTAACCGATGCCGGTTACTATCAGATTTGGAAATGTCACAGAACAGGTTGGGGTCTCCTTTGTGATTGCACAAAGGACTTTGGTTGGTTAGGATGAGGTATTGGGTGACTGGAGTAGGATTTTGTGAGGTTTCAATGGCTATACGGAGGTGAAAATATGGAGAAGTTCAATAGGGAGAAAGATAAACAAATGGATGATAAAATGATGATGAAATGAAATTACCAGAAAGTATGATGTTGTACTTACTTGGATTTTGTTCCCGAATGTCTCGTGTGTGAGGAATGGAGGTGATGATGATGGGTTTGAAGGATGTAAGTGATCACCAACTGAAAAAAATATTCTGCATGGGCTATATGTGCAGTCCTCTTTGCTTGAATAGACCAGATCATGGTCGGGATGGCTATGCGCAGAGAAGATGTTCAATATCCCTCCTGGATGTGAGTTTTCACTTTGGAATGGCTCTCGAAGATGCATTATCTCTCCGAGATGTGTTCTTACTCATAAAATTTATCCCAATTTTTTTGCCAACTTACTTCTAACCTTGAGAATAAGGTTTTTGGGGTTAAAAGGGGTAACCAATGGTGGTCGGCTTAACAGTGGCAATGGTTAGGGGTAACCGACGTCGGTCAAGGAAAGATTTCCTAGGTTTACTAAACTAGGGAGATCCTCCTGATTTCCTTGGATCTCATGTCGTTATCCCACGGATTAGACTTGGAGCTTCTTGTGAGCATGCATGAATGTGGTTAGAGGGAACGTAGGCATTGATTTTTAGGGTTTGGGTAAGTCTTAGTTAGTTATGAAAACTTGCTAAGAATAGGTCTTAGGTTGAGTTGGCTTGGTGAGGTGTCTAAGTGAACTGTATGTGGGGATATTATTCAAATAAGATATTTAAATAATAAATATAGTGATGATAATGCATTAATTTAATTAACTTAATTAAATTAATATTAGTGGGGTGAAGGGGGTCATGGCTAGGTAAATGCAATAAAGGGTGCTTATTGTTGAGGGACAAAAGGGGAGTGTGACCTAATGTAGGCATTGATTTTTAGGGTTTGGGTAAGTCTTAGTTAATTATGGCAACTTGCTAAGAATAGGTCTTAGGTTGAGTTGGATTGGTGAGGTATCTAAGTGAATCGTATGTGGGGATATTATTCAAATAAGATAGTTAAATAATAAATATAATGAGGATAATGCATTAATTTAATTAACTTAATTAAATTAATATTAGTGGGGTTAAGGGGGTCATGGCTAGGTAAATGCAATAAAGGGTGCTTATTGTCGAGGGACAAAAGGGGAGTGTGACCTAATTTTAGTGTCTAAAGGTGCATCTTTTTCCAAAGGATATTTTCTGAATGTTTTTGTATTTTTCTAAGGTCATGTTTGAAAGAAATGTACAAGGACAAAGAAGTGTGGATGCCCCTAGTGTGATGTGGGAATATACAAAAGGTAGAATGCCATGCGCACATATGTATGAGAAAGTGGAATGTGAAGGTGCCCCCAACATTAGATGGGAATATACAAGGAACATCCTTCATGCAGATACAAGAACAAATAAGCTAGATCATGGCTTTGTAAGATAGATTTGGTAGGGTTCCTAGACCTAGCAAAGGAAACTAATCCTAGATAGTGGTGAGAGTTACCCATTTGGATGCAAGAGTAGCTTGTGATTGAAAAATCCTCCTTGAGCATCGGAAACCATTTTTCACCCAAAGACCTACCCACTATGCCACATTTGCGTGGTTTTCATAGATGGACGACCTATTTTTTCTTTACTATTTTCTTGGATTTTTCATGTTTTTCTTGTTTTTCTTTATTTTTCTAAATTTTAGGTATTTTATAATATCTGCATCATGCTTAAGCATAGAACCTCTTGAGATGCATGGAATTGATAGGTTCTAGAATCTCTTCACCATCTAAGTATGCCATTTTATAAGCTTCGATTCATATTTAACAACCACCACATAAGGCCCTAACTAGTTAGCCTCAAATTTACCCTTCTTTTCTCTGTCCTTGACAATGTTCTTTTGATTTTATTTTAGGACTAGATCACGTACATCAAATTTATGATGAATGATCCATTTGTTATATCCTCTTCGATACTATGTTCTGATAGACCTTTAGGTGATTAAGCACTCTCGTACACTTTTCATCCAACAACTTTAGCTCTACTACTAACCAAGCCACTCTATAGTATTCATCCTTATCAAGATAGTCTCGGAAAGATATTCTTAGTGAGGGAAGATATATTTCCAAGGGTATGATGGCTTCGGTTCCATATAATAGTGAATATGGGGTCACACTAATAGGAGTTTGGATGGAATTTTGATATGCCCAGAGGGCGGGATGTATCTATAAGTGCCAATTACGAATAATTTTACTTACTATTTTGTCCATGATCCGTATAAAAGTTTTATTGGTAACTCGGCTTGTCCATTACCTTGAGGGTAATAGGGGTAGATCACTTGAGCTGAATATGGAAGCATTGACATAATGTTTTAAATATTTTATTCTTCAAGGATTTACCATTATTTGTGACAATGGCGGAGGGGATACCATAATGGAAAATGAGGTGATTCATGATGAATTTGGAAATTTGTGCACTGGTGACATAAGTAAGAGGC
Source organism: Taxus wallichiana var. yunnanensis (assembly GCA_018340775.1). Taxonomy (NCBI): domain Eukaryota; kingdom Viridiplantae; phylum Streptophyta; class Pinopsida; order Cupressales; family Taxaceae; genus Taxus; species Taxus wallichiana. The sequence continues at coordinate 41,899,019 of CM031233.1, read as the reverse complement.
ACAACCTCTACCCAATTAGTAAAATACTCAGTAAAGTGATAATGTGAGTATGGTCATCTAATGAAGAAGGATGGAGCTTCCCTATAAGATCCAAGCCCCATTTAGAAAAAGGCCAAGGTGTTACAATAGGCAACAAAGATTATGTTGGCACATGTATCAAGTTTTCATACTTTTGGCATAGCTCACATTTTTTTACAAAATTACAACAGTCTTCTTCCATGGTGGGATAGTAATAACCCAAGCTTAAGATCTTCTTGGCCAAGACCATACCACTAGTGTGCACTCCAAAAATACCTCTGTGTACTTCCTTAATAGCGTAGACCGATTTAGTAACATCCAAACAACAAAGTAGATTCCTGTCGTAGCCATGAAGCTAAAGGGTTCCTCTTAGGAGGATGTAATGAGATAGACAGTGGATAAGATATTTCTTCTCATAATGGGTAATGTTTGAGGTAAATGTGCCATCTTGTAGGTATATAAATATAGGGTCATACCAAGGGGAAAAGGGGCCAACAATTTCACATGCCAAACAAGATTTTGGCATATCATATGTGGGTACATGTAAATGCTCTATAAAGAAGGGAATTTTACTTTCCTGAGGTGGAATGCGTAATAGTGATCTGATAGTAGCCATGGCATCTGCTGATCTATTATGTGACCTTGTTTTTTTATGATTCCCGGTTAAAACAACCCACTTGAGACCCATGAACAACCTAGGTTTAGCTAGAAAATTATGGAATAATTTTTTTGATTAGGAGTTAACGACCAAAGTCTCGAAGATAATTAAATTCAACTGATAATTTTTCCCATTATAATAATTACTAATTTCTCATTATAGAGCAACAAGTGCAATAGGTCCACCCTAGCTCAAATCTCTCTAGGGATTAATTTAATTACTGATTTCATTGACATTTTAGCTAAATATTCCCTGATTAAATTTTAGGGTTAAGGGACCCAAAACAATTAAATACCCAAGGTAATTAATTTCCACCAGATCAAGACAAGAGCAGGGTTTAAATTACAGTGAGGGAAAGAACACATAAATAAAGTCAACAGAGCAAGGTCTCACTTACCCACTCCCAACACTTGATTGAGAGTGTCTACCCCCAGGTTGCTAGGCAAAGCAACTACCACTAATAGATTCCGGAACAACTCAAATCCACAAGAACAAAATTCTCTTTTATTAATAATTCCTAGAGGTCACAAGGTCCAAAAATTAGGGCTAGAAGTTTCAGTTAGGTTCAGGGAGCAATTTGCCCCCATACCCAACTCTCTAACAGGATCAGAGTTTCAACTAGATTTTTCTCCTTCTTAATGCTTCCAAAATTTCCCTAAACCATTCCCAATGGATAGGAAATTTTCTCACCTTTTCGGTGATATAAATAAGTCCTCCTAACTCCTTACAGAACTCAAGATATGAGTGGGTGGAGTTCTTAGGTCAAATTTTCCCCAAGGGGACACGTGTCAAGAGGAGGGGAAAGCACCTCCAACGGGTTGGCGGGTCACGGGGTGGCTTGGGGAATTTTTCCCATCGCATAGGCACAAATGCAAAGTTTCTTCCGTGCCTCTCGTGGGTCCCTGGTGGACACGTGTCAAGTCTTGGCACAAAGTGGGAGAGGGGGAGGGAATTGGTGGAGTGGTAGGAGGATTTAGCGCATTGTGCCTGATGGAGGACAAAAGGGAGAAAGGGATGCATGGGTTTGTACGCCCACGAGAAGAAGAAAAGCCCGAGGTGGGGGCGGTGATGCAGGCCACGGGGAATCTTGTTGAAATTTTCCCAAGGCCAAAAACCAAAGAAATTAAAGGGGTCCTCCCTCCCCGCTACCACCCCAAGGTGCCACATGGCACCTTCTCATTGTCATGGGCCGGTGGGGCTAAGATGGAAATTTTTCCAAAATTTTAAAAAAATCAAGGGTTGAAAAGAAACTACGCCTTTGTCAGCTCCAAGAGGACACGTGGCATCCTATGATTGGTTGCGTCGACGGAGGAAAATGGAAAAAAATTCCTAAACCAAAATTTTTCCAAAAACTTTTCTAAGGCCAAAATGATGAAATTTTTGGGTTATATGCTGCCAGGGAAAATTTTCCCAAATTTTCCCGCCAAGGCACAAAAACTTCAAAGTTCCATAACTTGAGCTAGAAAGCCCAGTTTTGGACAAACGAGGACTTTTTGGAAAGATGTTGTTGCCCTCCTTGCATAAGAAACATAAATTTTACTTTTAGATAAGTTTTAAAGGGTCAATTTTGCAAAAAGGATTTGCAGGCTTATAATTAGTGAACTGGCAATTTACAACTTCTCAATTTGGTTAAATTAGATCTCCTCCTTCACTCAACATGTCAAACAGACATGGAGGACTAGTCTAGGGAGGGTTTAGAGTGTTTTTGGAAAGTTAATTTGTTCAATTGATTCAAAATTGTATTTTTCCAACAAGTGACAGAAACGACTGTTGGAGGGATCATTTTCAAATTAGCAATGGTTAAGTTGTTTTCTTGAGATTTATTTGTCAATTTGAATTCCTAAATGTCTTAGCATACTAATCTATAACATTTTTAAGTTGATTGTTAAGTGCAGGTCTGAACTGTATAATTTGATTGCATTCCTTTTTACCGGTTTAAAATTATACACAATGTCAGTGATCAGTTTCTTTGAAGGAGTTATTTATCATTTTTTTCCTATAGGTATGGTATTTAATACCTAAACTAATCCATTACCTTCAGTTGATTCTAACAATTCATTTCCAAGTTAAATTACAAGTTCTGATTTCAATTTTAATATAATTCCAAGGATGCAAAAACAACATACTTCCTTCCTACGCATTCTTCTTTCCAACAAAGATTTTAATTCACAATAGCAATTCAATTTCAATATATTCATGCAAGTTTGAGAAGGTAGGGAATTCCTTTATTGACCTCCAACAACAAATTTACAACTTATCTCTTTCTTTTAGCTTCAAAATACAATATACAATACATATAACCATTTTTCACATTCCTTTTCAAAATAGAGAATGGAATATAACTCTCTACATTTCACATTTCAATTTCAATATTTCCTCATCAATACAAGAAACTTCTCATTTAAAATAATTATACAAATCATCCACTTCAAAGTGGGAAAGGATTACAATTAAAAGGGTATTCACAAGGGACTGTCAAACTGTATTTTTCCATTGCTCCAGAACAGCAGCATGCTCATTTTCTCTTTTCTCCAAGTTGATCACAACAAAGAGGGGGAAAGGCAATGCTCTCCACCCAACCAAGACATCCAATGAAAGGAGAATCCTTCCTTCATCATTGGCCCCCAAGCCCCAACCAAAGTACAATACTAGATGCAATTCAACCCATGGAAACAACTAGCTTCCACAACACAACATTCTTTCACACATGCACATGTCAATATAAAACATAACTCAATACCAAACAACAGTTTACAACTACAATAACAAACATTCAAATCACAACTCAGGCTTGATCATGCAAGCCAAAGGAGCAAGGACTATGGGGGAAGCTACTTATGCCTCCCAATTGGGAATTTGGGCATCCACCTATAATCATACCGCCAATATAACATATCATATCCCATAAACCTTATGCCTCCCAACCCCTCCTTATGCCCCCACAAGTAAGAAATGCAAGCTATTTATTTTCCATGGTGGATCCCAAACCCAAAACTCCCTCCACAAAACTCTGATGCCCATGGCATTCCCTTATGCCCCCCCCACATGGATTCCCCATAGCCTTCTCCTACACCTTCCCTAAGGCATTCTACCCAACCAGCCAACAAAAAGAAATAAAAAATTCTCCATACACATAACTCAATAAGAAAATAATAGCAATAAAAGAAGGAATAAACTCCTACCTCTCCATGGAAGGATTTGCTCCACACAACAAGCTTTGAATGTCAAAAATACAGTCCCAAAACAATACAGTGCCAAAGTATCAAATGCTCTCCAATCTCCTCCAAATCAACAAGAGCTCTAATCACAGAAAAAATGCACCCCCAAGGATGAATGCAAAGAGGTTCAACAACCAAGAAACAATCTTCACCAAAGCTTCTCCAAAGTAAGAGTTCCAATCACAAGAAAAATGCACCCAAGGAAGCATGCAAAATGTTTCAACAACCCCCAAAACAAGAAGAGAGTTTGAATTAAATAGAAGAGGGAGAGAAGAGGATGATGTGGATCCATGTAGGATGCCACACCAAACATCCACCAATTCAAACACAAAAGACAAAAATCCATTCTCCCAAGCACAATAAAGAGGTGGGTGAAAAATGACAAGTTACTTGCACACTCAAAAGAGCCCACACCTCAAGGGACAAATTTAAATGAAATTTAAGAGAGTGCAATCCAAAACAAGAAACATGATGAATAAAATACATTTTAAAAGTCACAAATCACATCTCCATCCATAAGTATGGTTGGTATATTAAATTTAGAGGTATGGGACAAGTTTTTCTTGTCCCACAAGCCTCCAAAAATAGATCCCAAGGACAATTTCGAATTTTTCATGGAGGTGGAGTGTTTCATACTCCAAAACAGACTTAAACATACTCTTACACAAACCAACAACTTCCATTATTATTTTCCCATATCCCCATTTGATTTATTTAAATTTTAATCATAAGATTTCCACATTAATCTACCACAACTTTAATAAATTAAAGGAAGGAATACATTACTGATAAAATACATACAACAATAACATTTTACCACATTAATAAAATACACAAACCCATGGTCACATGTAAAGATGATCCCCCATGGGAATCTCTAACAAAATACAACACACACACAAAACAAGTTGTCATGGTGACCTTGTCGAATTCACCTAGAATTCCACTTTGGTTAGTCTCCAATCCCCCGATGTCTATTGTGATATTTTAAACCTGCAAAACACAAATACCTCCTTCGGCCTCATGGCCATATCAGAACATCCAAAATGAATATATAATAAAATCACAAAATCATCTATACATATGAATCACAACAATCACCAAGGCAATCAACGAAATCATTTACAATTTATATCGACAACTATATCATCATCAAATAATTTTTCCTTTTCTAGGTTTACTCATAATCTCCAAAATCACAAGTCTAAATAACTTCCATTAAACATCCATGTCAATAGTATATCATCATCCACATGTGAGTGTCTCTAATAATCACCATGCATTATATATAATCATATTTGACAATAATCCAGGATCTGACATCTAACACCATACTAAATCAAAACTATTAAAATGTTTGCCATATAGTCTACAAGTGCATGATTAGTAATAAAAGGTGCCAAAGGGAAGTGGGCACTACATTTGTTCTCAAAGATAATCTGTGTAAAATATTCCTTGAAGGTTTCAACAAATTTCTTGTATGGAATAAACTTTTCATCTTTAACCTTATACTCATCATTAACTTGTTTAATAATAAGTAGGGAGTCCTTGATGACTCATAGTTGTCTGATATTCCAAGTGATAGATAATTTGAGGCTAGCAATGAGTGCCTCATATTCTACAATGTTATTAGTTTATCGTAATCCCAAACAGTAAGAATGCTTTTGGTGTAACCTCACTTGTGGTAGTGATAAGCACCACTCTTGCTCCTGATCTGTGGAAGGTGAATGATCCATAAAAATGGACCTTTCACTCTAAATACTATTTAAAATGCATCATGGATCCATCCAAAAGATCCAGACATAAATGTTCCATCCTTGGTAAAGGATATTTTGCCAACTAATCAACCAATACATGTCCTTTCAATGATTTCTGGTTTACAAACTCAATATCAAATTCACTTAGATGAATGATCTAATTAGCCATTTTTTTCTATAAGGATGGGTTTAGATAAAAGGTATTTGATAGGGTCAAATTTGGATATTAGCTTGGTCTTATTGTTAAGGAGATAATGGTGTAATTTTTGAAAGGTAAAGACAACTACCAGGTAAGCCTTTTCAATATGTGGGTAATTCAGTTCATAGGAAATCAAGGTGTGACTAAGGTAATAAATTGTACTTTCTCTATGGTCTAGGTCATATTAGGCAAGTAGTGCACTAATAGAAAATTGGGTAGGTGAAATTTATAATAAGAGAGGTTCACCTAGGGTAGGTGGAATGAGTACGAGAGGGTTGAAAAGGTCTTTGTTTAAGTAGTGCAAATTCCTTTTAACTGTCTAGTCCCCAGTTGAATTCAACATCCTTCTTGAGGATATTTGTAAATGGGTGGAACTTATCTGTAAGTTGTGAAATAAAATTGTGGATTTCTTGAATCTTTCCTTATAAAATTCTTATTTATTTGATATTTGTAGGTGGAAAAATTTCTATGATAGTTTTAACCTTTGCAGATCCACCTTTATTCCTCTTTGCGAAATAATGAAACCTAGGAGATTTCTTGAAAAAACACCAGAGACACACTTCTTAAGGTTGAAAAATACTTTGTAATCTTAGAGATGTTGAAAAATATGTCTTATCACTTCAAGGTTCTCTCCTCTACTTTGATTTTTGCTAAAATATCATCAATGTATCATCCATGATGTCATTCATCATATCATGGAAGATGACTATCATTACGCGTTGATAGGTAGCCTCGACATTCTTGAGCCCGAAAAGCATGACCTTGTAACAAAATGTCCCCCAAGGGGTGATGATTTTTTTCTAATGTTGATCTTCCTCTACAATTCGGATCTGGTTATATCCTGAAAAAGCATCCATTAAGGATAACATTTCATAACTAGTGGTAGAATCGAAAATCATATCAATTTTAGGTAAGGGGAAGTCATCTTTAGGACATGCTTTATTGATGTCACGGAAGTTAGTGAAGATCCTTATGCTAACTTCCTTCTTCTAAACTAGGACTATGTTGGATATCCAATCCAAATAGTCAATGGGTTTAATGAAATCAATAGCCAATATCATTTTCAGTTCTTCTTTGACAAGTAGTGTAATTTTGGGATGCATCTTTGTCAACTTTTTCTTTATGGTTTTGGCATCTGGGTGCACAAAAAGGTTGTGTACGACTAATTATGGGTCCAAACTAGGCATATTTACATATGACCATGCAAATATATCTACATATTCTCTTAATAGCTCCACAAAAACCTTCTATTCTTGAGCTGAGAGTGAAGCTCCCAACTTTATCATTCTAGGTTCCTCTTTTGAGCCAATGTTGACACTGATCATTTCTTCAACCAGCATTTTAGAAGCATCCTCCATCCACATAGGATCAGGAGGAAGAGTAAGATCAACCTCCTTAGGTGGCTCATCATCATCTTTGAATGGGTATACCATTTCATCTATAGGTTCTTCATTTTGTTTATCTACTAGTGCCTCAAAAATTTTTTCGCTATGAGACTTGTATTTATTATTTCTGCAAGGCTTCTCTGAAGCATTCTTACTCTTGCTTACGACCTTATTATTTAAGCATCCACACATCTCTGCCTCTTCTCCAAAGTATGTGTAGGCATCTAGCTAGATTTAAAATCCTTTCTTGTGATCCCAGTCAATGTAACAAAATCCATGGATCCCATGAATTCTATGAATGCCTCGTCATTCTCAAATAAATTGATTGGCACATGAAATTGTTGATCCCAATCTACAAGTTTAGGATATATAAGGGTTACCTAGAAATTGGTTTGAGGATTAGATATAGATAAGGTAAAAAAATGAATCAAGGAATAGGTTAGTGGAGGCAAGACCCTCGTAGAGACTACATTGAGAATATGTGTCGCTATCTAAATAAGATGAGTCATCCTCACGTTCGTAAGAGGTGGCATCAATCTCAAAAGTTGGATCATCATGAGGTTTTATTCCAAGACCATGTCTCATTAAATTTGAAATGAGGGATAGCGATGGGTTTTAATCATCCTTGCAAATTGATACCACATCTAAACTCATTGTGGGGCTTGATGGCATGAAGCCATGGTACCTTCAGTACTATGCTAGTGGGATATTATAATATATTTTCCTCATTTAGGAGACCCCTAGGGATGAACATCTCCAGTGGTTTAGGGCACTTATACCGAGTGCTCTTAAATTGAAAGTAAGTTTTACCACGTGTCCTGGGTGACACTGATAGATCTGATATTAATAAGGCCTATTAAAGAGTGAATTGTTCATCTGGGCCATACTTTACGTACATTTCCTCTCATGATGTAAGAGGTTTGACCAACCAAGGAAAGTTTTAATTACAAGGAGTGAGTGAATCTAGATCCACATGTTCCTTGATAGCTTTTGTTTGTAAGGAGATAACAATATCTGTAAAAGGGAATTCATAAGTTGCATGAGAAAAACTATGTAATGCTCTACAATGCATGAATGGTTCTAGATCACACTCGAATGGTAACTATTTGTTCTTCATGGAACAACTTGATATACTTATGGAAATTTAAAGGAATGGTCTGCATGGCATGGATCCATGGGTGCCCTAAGAGCATGTTGTATGGAAGATCCAAGTCAAGGACATGGAACATTGTATCATGACAAGTTGGCCCTACTTCCATTAGAATTGATATAGTACCTTTTGACTCATGCTCCTCATTATCATAAATTGTGATTTTAATAGTACAAATATTAAACCGAATTCACCTGTCTAAAAATATTTAAATTGGATTTATCGTCAAAATAACTCTTTTGATTTTACGATGGGTAACAACCACTTCTAAGTATAGGGGTAAGTTATGCTTTGGTTCATTATATGGGATTACAGTGTGATCAAAAATTATATGATTGTTATAATAAAGGTGTGAAATCATGGCTTGAAGGTGCACAGATCTACATCTATGGAGACTCCAGAATTCTATAGAGTTTTATACAATATGTTTTTATGAGTAGTACATATTTTGAGGAGATCTAAGATCGATATCCTAGTTGATGTCTTCTCTAACAATTTTACTACGTTGTATTCACCTTCTTGAGGGACATGCAAGGGATATGGTATGATCAAATGAGTACGTCACATCCCTAATGCATAATTTATTTCTAAGATCCTAATATTATTGACATGTTCATCGATGAATGGATACATTCTATAAGGGAGTTAAAGGGATTATCATTAGTTAGATAAAAATAAGCAGTAAGTCCTATAGTCATTGGAAGTTTTTCCATTATTTGGCTTAATGTTCTTCTTATCTACATGGTTAGGAAAGTGTAATTCCCACTTCAAACTACCACTTGAGACCAAGAAACAAACTAGGATTAGCTAGGAAAATTATGGAATAATTTTTTTTTATTAAGAGTGTTAGTAAGGAGGGTTACAAGATCACAGTTAGCACAAACCAAATAAGGATTAACAAGCAAGACTGACTTGCAATAATTACCTCAAGTAACTAATATCGACAAGGCACAAGGTCAAGACAAGAGGTTGAATTCATCACTTAGGTTAGGAGAGTGAAATCTTACTCATCTCTTCCCTAATAGGATTTACAAGGTTCAACATGATTTTTCACACACTTAAGGTCATCAAAACTTCCCTAAATCATGCTCATTGGATAGGAAATTCTCTCACCTTTCCAACCATATAAATAATTCCTCCTAACTCCTTATAAATCTCAAGTTATGGCCCGACGGAGTTTTGGGGTGAAATTTTCCCTTGAGGAGTCCGTGGGTTTAGGGTGAAATTTTTTCCCTCTTTGAGCACAAAAGTGCAAAACTCCTCCACACGCCCATGGATCTGATTGAGAGGACACGTAGTGCCTCTCAATTGATGTAGAGAAAAGCAGAGTGGCAGAGCATTTTAGGATTTGGAGTTTTTATGCCAAAAGACCAAAGGCGGAAATGGACACGTGCCTCGCCAAGGAGAAACCCATGCCATGTGTCATCACGTGATTGGAAGGGGGCCGGCGGGTCATAGGGAAAATTGGGAATTTTTCCCATGGTCAAAAATCAAATTTCCTGAAGGAAAATTTACCTTCGTCTGATTTCACTAAAAAGGCCATGTGGCATCCTGTGATTGAATACGGGTCAGTGGAGCAATGGAGAGATTTAATGTTTTGAGCCAAAGGTGTTTAAAAGTAAAAAATACTTGCGCAGGCCCGTGCATTTGTTAGGACACGTGTCAGTTCCTGATTGGTTGTAGGGGTGTGGGGCTATAGAGAAAAAATTTAAATTTTTCCAAAAGAGTTAAAATTCTAAGTTTTCAATTTTATTCCGTGCGCCCACCAAGCCATGTGTCAGCACATGATTGGCTACAGGGGCGCGGGGAAAAATGGGAAAATTTTCCAAAAGTCAAATTTTCAAAAAGTTAAGTTTTCAAAATGTCTGCCCCTCCAAAGTGCCACATGGCATCATATGATTGGATGAGAGTGTTACTAGGCCATGGAATTTTTGGGGAAATTTTTCCAAAGCTCAAATTTTGATTTTAATATAGTTAGATTGATTTTTGGATGGCCATTTTGAAGTAAAACTCCAAATGGCCATAACTTTTTGACAGAAAAGTCAGTTTTGGGAAAACGAAGACTTTCCGGAAAGCTCTCAGATCCCTCTTTGCACAGAATCATCAATTTTGGATTTTTATGAAGTATCAAAGGTCAATTTTCAGAAGTTGATCTGCAGAGTTTAAAATTCAAAACTGACAATTTTCCAACTTATAAAATTTTGTTCAATTTTTGGTTTTCTTCTTCTCAACATGTCAATTGAGCATGGAAACTTGATCTTGGATGGGTTTAGGAGTTTTTTCAAGGTTCAATTTGTGGATTGAGTTACGATTTATATATTTTACATCTTTTGATATAAAACGATTGAGCAAGTTCTAAAATTGATTTTTATGAAGTTCTAAAATGTCTTTCTTAAATGTTGAGGACAAATTGAATTCATTACAACTTATTACATCTAAATTATAACATTTTATATCTTATTACAAGTTATAAATTTTAATCTGTACATTTATTTGATAAACTTAATTGATGAGACTTATAGATGAAACGAGGATGTCTCACTAACGAGTTTGCAAATTAATTTGCAACTTTCAAATGTGGAAAGCATGTCTAAAATCTGTTCTAAGACATTCAATTGATCTATCTTATCATTCAAGAGCTACAGGAAAAAATATGATATCCCAAATGTTAATTAAATACAAGGAACACAATGTTATCTTTTCCTTCCATATGCATTTTCTTTTCACACAGAGATATCACTTCAAAATAGTAACTCCAATTTTATACAACATTAATATTTGAGAATGTAATGTATTTATTTTATTGATTTCCAACAATACTTAATAGATTATTTCTTCCTTTGAATTTCAATATGTAATTTCCAACTGTATGACATTCTTTTCCAATACAGAGAAATGAATAATAAATCTTTACATTTCCCAATGAGTCTCAAACTTTTCTTTCCAATGCAAAGTGTCTTCTCATTACAACAGTAATACAATCATCCACTTCAAAGTGGGAAGGTTACATTAATTTTTCTCAAAGGAAGGGACTGTCTAATTGTATTTTCTCCAAGCTCCAAAACAAGCATGCTGATTTCTTCATCCTTTCATTTTATCACAACAAGGAAGTGGGAAAGGCAACGCTCTCCACCCAACCAAGACATCCAATAATAAAGGAGAAGCCATCCTTCCCCATTGGCCCCCGAGCCCCAACCATAATGAAATAAAAAATGAACATCAACACATGGAAATAGGGCTTCTATCGAGCATACAACATTCTTTTCACATGCGTAACACAACAAGAAATACAGTCCAAACAAAGATAGTAGTTCACAACCGCAATAAGAATCATTCACACAATATAAAGGCTTGATCAAGCAAGCCATTAAGAGCAAGAACTATGGGAACTCCTTATTCCTCCCAATTTGGAATTGGGCATCCACCAAAATACATACCACCAATAAACATATCAAACCCATAAATCTTATATCTCCCAACCCCTCCTTATACGCCCCCCAATTTTATCCATTATGCCCCCAAGAGTTAGAAATGCAAGTAGTTTCTTTTGCTAGGTGGATACCAAACCAAAACTCCTCCATAATAGAAAAATTGCCATTGTCAATCCCTTATCCCCCCACATTACACCCCATAGTCTTCTCCTACACCTTGCCATAAGCAATCTACCTAACCAACCATGAATACACAACACATTCACCATTTCATTCATGCAAGAAAAGGGAAAAACAACATATAAAAAGAACTAGATCCTACCTCTCGATAGTGGAGATTTTTTCAAAAACAATAGTTCCTTCACCGCTACAATATGCAGTCCAAAACAGAAACACCAAGCATGCAATTAAATTTCCAAGAACTCCCTCCATAAGCAACGCTTTAAAAGCAATAAAATTCGACCCAAGGAGGAGGAACAAAGTTTCAACAACCTCAACAAGAGAAGAATTCAAATTTTTAAAGGAGAGGGAGAGGAGAGGATGATGTGTCTTGTAAGTGGGATACCACATCATTCTTACCCAACCCCAAAGGAAAAATTCAACTTCACAACTAAACACAATAAATGGAGATGATAATCAACTTACGCACTCAAAATTAACCCATACTTTAATAAGGACTAAATTAAAAACTTGTAAGAAAAGTGCAATAAAAACTTACACATAGTCATTTCAAAATAAAATTAAAAATATTAATTTTGACTCCAAAACCATAGGTATGGTTGGCGGATCATTTTAAGAGGTGTGGAAAAAGTTTAAATTGTCCCACAAGCCTCCAAATTTGGCCTCCAAGGTCAAATTCGAATTTCATAAAAGATGGAGTGTTTGACCTTCCAAAATCAGCCTTACATACTCTTACATATTTCTTACACATCCTTACAATTTAACTTACACACTCTTCCAACCTTATGACTTAAACTCAACAACTTTATTAATTACATTCCATGTCCTAATTAAATTTAAATAAAGTTTACTATGTGAATTTCATATTCTTTCAACATAATGATTTTTTTATTTAACACATGGTTAAAATACATAGACCAAAATTAATTAACAATTAATGAAAGGGGTAACACATTAAACTTAAAATACACACAACAATAATAATAAGGGAACACATAAATAACACACATACCCCATGGTCACATATAATGGGAATCTCCCCATGGGAATTTTTAACATAACACACAAATGGATAAACGGGCCAACGGTGTCAGCAGGCTTAGCCCTCTTTGAGACAAAGAAAGCGAAACTGGTTTATTGCTACTTCTACTAGCAGGAACCTATGCAAGTCTCACAGATTCTGCCTTCGGGGGTTGGGATCTCATCCCAGTAGAGCGTTCTAGGCTGCGAAGAGAAAGGAATAAAAGGAGAAGAGAAAGAACAGATCCGAAGGAAGAAAAGAAATGAGTTCCAAAGCGGAAGGGTCAGAAGATTTATGCTTTGGGCTTGGTAGTAAACAGAGCCAAACCTACTTGCATAAATAAACAAAACAATACTGATAAACAAATGACGGAAAAGTAGATATGAATCCAACAGATTAAACACATACAGATCTAACGTAAGAAAGATCTAATGCATAACACAGCTATTGAGCACAAAGTCTGAATAATTGTATTACTGTTCTTTTCTGTTACAAGAAAGCTCAAAGTCTTTCTCTCCTCACTTCTATTTCTATCTGAAAAATGTTCACCCGAATACAACAAGTATTCTTGTATTTATAGAAGATGAGAGAGAGAAGGCAAAATGGAGCCAACCACTTATCTACAAGATATTTACAAAATATCTAAAGTCATGTTGACTTTTACATTTTTGAGTGGATGACATCATCCCATGATGCAACATGGATGATGTCATCGTTGGCACCAACATACTTGAGATATTGCGAAAAGAAAGTCGGAGAATAGCGAGAGGAAGAAGAAGAAGAGGAAGAAGAAGAAGCTAGTCATCATCATCGTCCTGCGGCCGAAAAGGGGTCGCCTGCTTCGATGTCGCCAGAGATGAGATGTGGAACCGAGCGCGTATTCCAAGAACTTGCTGATCATCGACCCGAACCGATCCTCGTGATGGATCCTTGTGCCGATCACCGACATTTTCGCAAGTTTCCCGCTCTTCTACAAGCTTTTCGGGAAGTTTGGAATAATCTTTCTCCGCCTCAATCAGGAAACCGATGAAGTCCCTGCAAGCCAGCAGGTTATTGATGGATTCGGTATCAAACGTGACTTCGCCCTGCTCTCGAGAAGCTAACTCCTCAAAATCCGGATAGTATCATCATCACCGCTTTTAAGGTGAGGGAAGGAGTGAGCAACCCTGGATTCATGGATAAAACAATTTTCTCCATTTGATACATCGCATCCAGGGCCTCTTCCTTCACCTTATCTATTTTTTCTAACACAAACTCAAGCTGATCTATCCGATAGTCCAGAGTGGACATAGTCTCTGCTGAGGGTCCTGGGTGACCGAATACTCCGAACTTGACAAATCTTCGATCGAACAATAACATCCGCTGGAAGGCCTCGTGTTGGAGTCTAGCGTTTTCTAACTCTTCCGATATCGGACCGCTAATGCTTGAAGCTCCTTATTCGCCTTTTCAATGTTCAGGATAAGTTTCGATATATTCGGCGATTACCTTTTCGCTATCTTTGAGAATCTGACTTCTCCAAGCAGAAACAGCCATGCCCTGCTCACCGATCTTTGAATATTCATTGATCTTGTCCTGACTGAGCAGCTCAGGAGTCTCGGCGGCAGTTGTGGGAGGTGCACTTCCCATCTTCTCGTAAGGCCCAAGTGTATTTATTCTGCTCTTTCAAAGCAGCCTTTTCTCTTCTTTGGCTTCTCAAGCTTTTCACAAAGTGCATCAATCGCGGAACGAGCTTCCCCCTGGAGACTTTCAGAGGACGTCCCCATCGTGACTTGGGTCACTGTGAAATCTGCTGGAGACAGATCCTCTTTTTCTTTGGTGGGATCGGGGTAAGCTATTTCCAGGACTCTCTCACCTGCAGCGCTCTTTGAGAAGCGTGTAACCGGCTTGTGCTTCTTTGCTCCTTTAGCCGGAATAACCGAAAAGTCCATCGGAGCGATGGGGACTTTCTCTTGGCCGGCTCACTGGCCGAGAGATCCAAGCTGGTCCTATTGAAGAAGGACCAGAGACAGAGGGGGAGGCAGCAACAGTAGAAGAGGGGAAGAACGTGGAGACACGCGGCGGTGGCATTGAAAGAATAGCCGCGGAGGTGTCCACGGGAGGAAGGGAAACCGGGGCTGCAGAAGACATAGGAAGGGAAGGGAGCCCGGAAAGGAGAGAAGAAATGGAAGGAGACAAATCAGCAAGAGAGGAGAAGATGGATGAAGAGGCAGGGGAAAGGGTAGAAGAAGGGGGAGAGGACACAACCAAAGGAGTGGTTGCTGACACCTGGGGAAGGAGAGGAAGAGAAGAAGAAGGGACAGAAGGAACCTCCGTAGTCGTAGCAACGCCGACATCCTGAGTGGATGGGCCTTCGGGAACGTCCTCCATGAACTCCTCTTCCAAAGTTATGACTTGTTGTGCTCCGAGGGAAGAGGACTTTCTGTGGGCTTCCTCCCGACCGGTGCTTGATTCACCATCGCACCCTTGCCTTTTAGCGCGCTTTGATCTTGGAGGCGCATTACCCAAAGGAGAAGTTATAAAATCTACGCCGAGGTAGATCAATCCATTCATACGGCACTGCAGCTCCGTTCTCCGCATGGTTTTTTGACCCTCTCCTCAATTGTCGAGGAGCCTCGCTTCTATCAATGGCCGGGAAGGGCCAATTGTCCCCATCTCGTGTTATTATACACCTTGTCTACTTCATCTTCCGAAGTTTGGAAGCCTTTGGGGACGATGGCTACTCCATACTGAATAATTTCTGCCAATGCTAAGCGGGAGTGATCCTGTCTCCTGAGTGCCACCTCATGGATGACGTCAATGTAAATGTCCTCAATTTGAGGGACATGGATAGGATCAAGCTTAGCCCTCTGGCAAGCAGCTCTCTGGGTCGAATGTAGGCCTTGCTGGGAAATCATGCTTTAGATTGAGCAATTCTAGCTCGGCAAACATCTCCTTCGCCTTGTGATAGCTGGAACAAGTGTATCGGCCTACTGTGAGGGGGAAAGGAGTTCCACCCTTCTTTCTCTTCTGGCACTTCTCATGATATGTGACCAGCTGCCTTGACAATTCCAATAGAACCACTTTGGTCCAAAGATACCTTGGCAACCTAGTGGGCTCGCCCAAGAAGTTAACCGCCCTCAGATAGGTGAATGTGGGAAATTGGGTGAACAAGGCCCCCCACTTTTCCACAGCAGAAACAGTATTCTTAATTGTGCGGCCATGAGTCAACTTTGGTCGCAGCATGCATATAATATGGTAGAAGAAAGCATCATTGATTTTTGAAAAGTGTTGGATGCTATTCTCCAGCTTTAGCTCTGGGTAGTATTCATATATCTTGGCCTGAGGCCAAGTTCCACTTCGGTGCAGCCCTGGATAGTCCCTTTCAGACGCTGCAGCATACACTACGTAGGAGTTCATATGAAACACTCCTGTTGTGGCAACCTGTCAGAATGCCGTAAATGGCGCCGCTTATTATTTCCCCCAGGCAGGCCGATCGGGCAAATTTTTGTTCATCGCTCTGTGTACCGCAAAGATCCATTTATGGAAGTAGTGGGCGCCTCAAAGCCCCAAGACTCGTCAGAAAGTGATGGTGTCACCGAAGTTCTTCTGAGAAGTCGCCCGGTGGATAGTCCTGGGGCCACCGGTCACTACCTTCTTATTTTTGAGGTAGACTTCATTCATTAATTGCATGCATAGGTCCTCATTGCCCTCCTGTGTCTCCTGGACACATTCTTCTTGGGTAACGGCCACGAAGCTTCGGTGATGAGGGATGCCAAGAATCTTTTCAAAATGGCGAGTGGTGAGGTCAATGACCACTTCTCCCTTACTATTTTCGACACACCTGGTGTCCTTGTTGTAAGATTGGGCAACCACCATTATGAACTCATTATTAATAATACTGATCGAATCCCACCGCGAAATGTAGAGCACTACCCATCAATTTATCCATCCAGTGGGCTTTTGTTACTTTCTCGAGTTCTCACCTGCACTGGCCCATGTCAATGTGGCCTGGGCCTGTAATCTCTCGACATCCATATTGCATTCCGCCCGAGATTCGGCATTCTAACCCTTTGGTACTTATACTTCATTTCTTCCTCTGTTAGCTTAGCTTTTCCTCTTGGTTTGGCGGGTCTCTTGCTTGAGGTAGACATGTGTTCTTCAAGGCTTATCTGATGATCTGCACGTAGGAGGAGTGAAACCCAATCCAAGAAGCTTGAATTAGTCATTTGATTTTCAATGGGAACGCTAGCAGAAGAAAGAGTTAGAACTTTTAAGGCTCAAGCAGGCGCATGGAAAATGTATATAACAGGCTGAAAAGACAAGGCGCACAGGAAAAGGACGCAACTGAGGTAAAATTGGCGCCAAAGGCGCATGGCGCATGGATGAAGCAGACTGCATTTTATAGAAGGGCGCACAGGAAATGCATGCTACATTGATATTTGGTGCGCCCTTTGGCGCATGGGCAGATTTTGCGACATGGGAAAAAGACGCGCCAAAGGGATGAAGGAGGCGCGGGTTTTGAGCGCAACATAAAGTCGTCAAAGGGTGCGCCTAAGAGCGCATGATTTTTAACTGCAGCATGTGGGTAGACGCGCCGAGGGGCGCGACTGTCTTCATTGCAACATGACGCAACAGTGCGCCATGGAGAACACTTAATCATTTAGTCGTTTTTCAACTCAATCTTCCACCCGAAAGGAGGCTTGGTATGACAAGGTTTTTATAAGGAGGATCCAGATGGCGCTGATGCGAAACCACCCCCCTTTTTCCAACAAATCCGGAAAGAGGAAAGGAGTAGGAAAAGAAGAAACCGACAGGACAGGGGAGAAACAAGCCCAACAAGGCCGGCTAGCCATTAAAGAGACAGACCATGCAAGCAACAAACAGACCCGCTAAAGAAATAAGCTCGAACGAGAGAAAACACAGACCAAGAACGTGAAAGCTTTCAAAAACAAACCAGGAGAACCACCTACCTCGAATATATATCGAAAATTTGTGGCGAGTGGGTCCACAGAGCAATGACGGCGACAGGGCAGAGCTGACAAATCCAGAGCGATCACGTGCTTGTCAAAATGGAATGAAAATGACAGGGCGGGCACCGTTATATATAACAAAACTTTGTCATAAATGCGCCACCTACTATTTGAAAAGGCGCGCGAAAACGACTGTCGACAGAGGAAAGCATGCGCCCTTTGGCGCATGGAAGTAACTGACAACAGGAGAATGGGTGCGACTTTTGCGCATAAAACGAGTTGTCGACATGAATTTATGTGCGCCCTTGGGCGCACCAAAACGTGGTGTAACAAGGAAAATACATGCGCCTTTTGGCGCATGGAAAAGAGGCGCGACAAATGATATGTCAACATCGAGGCGCATGCGCCTCGGCGCACGCAAATAAGGCTTAACATGCTTTGGCGCACCGAAAGACGTGTTGACATGGGAAACCATGCGCCAAAGGCTTTTTAAAGGGGCGCACCAAAACGTGGTGTTACAGTGCAAATCCATGCGCCCAGCCAAAAAGGCTCAAAAAGACTAAGTTCGAAAGCTAGATTTCCCGAGAAGGAATTTTAAATCGTTTCGAACGCGAGGGATCCCTATCGAGGGATCAAGACAAAAATTTTCGGTATGGTTATCGGTAAAATTGCCCTTGTCAATTTTACGGGATAACAGCTGGCTCCTCCTGGGGACTATCCTTGAGTAAACTCAGGGGTAGAGAATCCCAGATCACATGTGCCTATCCATTGGGTACGGAGTCAAAAACAAGGGGGACCGGAGGGAGAACAAAGGAAACACACAACAAACGAAAGCAAACACGCGACGAAAGCAAACACACAACCAAAATAAACTGTACAAAGAAGAGAGCAAGCTCTACTTCCTGAAGATCTTGAGATGTTGCCCGCTGTAGGGAAGCGGGAGTTCAGCTCCATCCAGATACGAGAGATAGAAACTATTCTCTCCATTGAGTTGTTTGATTTTGAAGGGCCCTCTCCACAAGGAGTCAAACTTTCCATGCATACCCTTTGGCTCTCTTCGCTTGTCCCAGAGAAGGACAAGATCTCCCACTTCAAAATCCCTCTGCTTGGCCTTCTTGTCGAAAAGCTTCTTCACGTGATTCTGATGTTCAGTGATCCTGTCGACCACCCTTACTCTCTTTTCTTCAAGTTCCGCAAGGTACATGATTCTCTTCTCTAGAGAACTTTGAAAAGTTTCATCTTCGATAGCTTGTGCCAAGCGAAGAGCAGGAAGTTCCGCTGAAATGGGAAGCTCGGCATCAGTGCCATATAACACTTGAAAAGGTGACATGCCGAGAGATCTCTTGGGAGTAATACGGTCTGCCCACAAAGCGTCGTACAAAGCCTTGTGCCACATTCGCTGGTTTGATTCCACCAACTTCCGTATAATGGTCACTAGGTTCTTATTGCTGGATTCCGCCTGACCATTTCCTTGCGGGTAGTAATCCGAAGCATGGGCTAAAGTTATTCCATATTCATAACAAAAACTAATAACTTCTCGGGAGGAGAAGTTAGAAGCATTATCAGCAACGATTTTGTTCGGGATGCCGAACCTGACAATGATATTTTCCTTGATAAAACTGCAAACCACCTCAGAAGTGGCATGCTTAACTGGTATGGCTTCCACCCACTTGGTGAAGTAATCAGTTGCTGTAAGGACATAGCTATGTCCGGCACTCGATTGGGGATTGAGTGCGCCAATAAAATCGATTCCCCACTGCTTGAATGGCTCATTGATAATAACCGGCCTTAGGGGAAAGGCAGCCAATTTGGGCTTACCAACAAACTGCTGGCAAGGCTCGCATTTCGCTACCCAGGTAGCTGCATCTTGAAAGAGCGTCGGCCAATAGTACCTGGCTCGAATGATCTTATGTGCCGTCACGGAAGAAGAAAAATGGCCTCCACAGGCTGAGTTGTGAAAACTTTCCAGCAGTTTTACTTGCTGGGGCTTGTCAACACATCGCAGAAAGATACCATCTATCCCACGCTTATATAAACCGTCATCCCAGATAACATACTTGGCCGCTCTGAGCTTTATAAAGACGCTTCTCCTCAGATTCAGTGCACCGGGCATTCGCCGTAGGTGAGGAAGAAAGCGATGTCGGAGTACCATTCGTCACAAGTTGCCACAAACAGAACCAGAGGTAGAGAAACAGGCCCTTCCAGAAGGCTTTGCGCTTCGTTGGTACGATTTTCTCTTTCATCATGATTTTCTGAACCCTTGTTTTCAGCCATTAGCTGACACAGGCCTTTGCCCCTCACCAGCTTGGTGGGTTTAATATCTAGGTCATATTCCTGGACCTTTGCGATCCAATTCCCTCTCACACTTCCCAACTCTTGTTGAGTTAGAATTGATTTCACCGCTGTGTCGGGGACCAGCACCACCGTATGCGAGTTCAGAATGTAATACCTGAAACTCTTCACCGCTTTAACGACGGCAAAGGCGTGCTTTTCCAATTGAGTCATTTTCAACTCGTGAGGCTTGAGAGGAGAACTCATGAATGCGATTGGAGATTCAATATCCTCCGAGTTCTTTTGCATCAGGATTGCAGAAACAGTATGTTCGGAGGCGTAACTATACATAATGAAGTCTTTGGAGAAATCCGGACATACCAGGACCGGTGCATGAGCAACAGAAGTTTTTATCTCCTCAAACGATCTTTTCCCTTCTTCACTCCATCTGAAAGTTGGTGTTCCCTTCATCATGTTCAAAATGTGGCGAGTCTTCTCAGCAAAGTCAGGGACAAAACGCCTAAGAAAATTCACCTTTCCGAAGAAAGAATGAACACCGGTCTTGCTTGTGGGCAGAGTAAGGCTCTGAATAGCCTTGACCCTTTCGGCATCAATCTTTGTTCCTTCTTTGCTAACCACATGGCCTAGCAATTTCCCTTCCGTGACCCCGAAAACAGACTTTTTTGGGTTAAGGGAAATTCCGTGTTCTCGGCATCTGGCCAATACCTGTTCCAAATGATCATAATGATCACTTCGTCGTTTGGAGAACACGGTTAAGTCATCTAGATAAACTACAATGACCTTTCCCATCATGCCTTTGAAAGCAAAGTCCATGGCTCGCTGAAAAGTGGCACCAGCGTTGGTTAGGCCGAAAGGCATCCTGCTATAGGCAAACGTACCCCACGGAGTAGTGAATGCTGTTTTGAATTGATCTTCAAAGCGAGACTTCAATCTGATTATAGCCCGAAAACCATCAAGCATGACAAGATTTCGATCCAAACACCGCTGCGTAACTTGATCCATTATGGGAAGAGGGTAGTTGTCTTTCAACGAAGCTTGATTTAAGTTTCGGAAATCTACGCAGATGCGTATTTCACCGTTTTTCTTGCGTACTGGCACAATGTTCGCCACCCAAGTGCTGTGATGGATAGGGAAGATGATTCTTGCGTCCAGCATCTTCTGAATTTCGGCTTGAATAGTGCCCGAAATCTTGGGATTATAATGCCTTTGCTTCTGACGGAAGGCTTTGGCATCTTCTTTTAGCGGTATATCATGCTGAACGTCCTTTGGCTTGAAGGACTTTAAATCGGCATAGGACCATGCCAATACATCCATATATTTCTTCAGCAACTTGACAAACTTTCGCTTTTCTCCAGGCGTGCAGCATTTGCCAATGTTCACGAATTGCGGATGTGCCTCTGAACCCATATTGACTGGTTCAGTCTCTGGAGATGAGCCAGGATCATCCCGCCTCTTCTTTTTTACAAAACGGTCGTGCCTGTCAAACAAGCGTTCCAGAGAAACCAAGCCCTTCGGAATTTTATTTCCTTTGAGCCGATGACATATGCCATCGCTCTCTTTGATTCATGATTTGGCCGTTGATTGATTCACGCACGAGAGGTGGATCCTTCAAAATACAACTCATCAAAGTTTTCTCGCTTTTTCTAGAAAGGCAATGAGATGATTATCATCGCTGAATACTTGCCAATGCCGAGAGTTGTCGCACGCTTGGACGGAAAACCACTTCAATGGTGTATTTGTTCGCTTTTCAAACCCCAAAAGGGAGCATGAGAGATGCTGAAACAAAACCAACGAATCAGCCTATGTCATTTTGGGCCCTCGAATGGCCTCTATTGAAAAAGCCAAATTCCTCAATGCTGTCCCATACCGCATTACGGTAGTGCTCGAGCCTTTCATTTTTCACTTGTAAATCCTTTTGACCTGATTTACAACTAGCTCTGCATCACCTTGACTTTCAGATTTTTTATTCCTCTTTCTTTGCAGCTTGCATACCGAGTAATGTAGATTCGTACTCAAAGCAGATTATTAGTGTTGAAAACTGCAATTTGAAAGAAAGAGGAATTACCTCCTCCCGGGAGATATCAAAGACAACTCCAGCCGCCACATCCACTAGTCGCGCAGCTGCCATCAAATTGCAAGGTCCAGATCTTATTACAATCCTTTTCCTGAACAAAAACGTCCTTTGTATCCGCCTCGGTGGATAAGAAGTAATTCCCCAACCCTGATGATTCGAAAAGAATTTGGGCTTTTGGGTCTTCAGAGCTAGTGACCAAGTATTTCTTTTGGGATTCCGGCTCCAAAGTTTGCATTACGCCTTTGACTGGGATTCTAGCTTTGGACCAGTCCATGTGAATTTCTCCACCAACTTCGCTGCAAAAGCTCCTTCCCAACAGAATTCCATAGGCTGCCGGAATGTCAGCGACAAGGACGGTCATCTTTACTCTTTTATCCGGGAAGGCCGCAAACGCAAATTGCGCGTCTTTGATTTGGCCAATCAATGGCACTTGCTTGGTCTCCAATGAATAGCATCTGCCGAATGGTTTGGTAAGAGTGAGGCCCAAAGCATGGGCGACTTTTGCCGGCATGACGTTATCGGAAGCTCCGGAATCAATTATACAGTTGCTCAACTTATGGCCGTTGATTAGGAGAGAGAGATAGAAAGGTTCTATTTTGCCTGATGCGGATGTTGAAGCAACATTTATATGGGATTCAGGGGGAGTGGAAAGGATTCCTTTTGGGGAAACCTGTTTGGATGAAACAGCTTGACTCTGGATGTATTTGGTCAATCTTACAAGTTGTTCGGGGTTTGACTGAAGGTACTCAGCTTCAGACATTTGGATCTTGGTCTTTTTTGCATGATCTATAATATCAAACACGGCCAAGGGTTGCGTTGGTGAGGGAATGAGTCCTTCACTTCGCGGTGGTGGAATGGGATTACTGATCTTAGTAGGAACTTGAGGGGGCTGACTTGGAGGAGAGATGGGCGGAAAAGACTTCTTAGCAAAAGACTTAACAGGGAATTGAGTAGGAAGAGGATTACCTCTTCTAGCAATGGTTGGAGGTGCGTTTGACGCGACCTTCTCCTTCTGTACGTGGGTAGCAACTTCCGCCTCTTTTCCTTGAGAGCGGGTGAAAACAGCATATGATTGTCCGCTTGCGTAGCCCTGAGTACTCTCTTCTTCGTCAGATTCATCCTCGTCAAACTCCATATATCCAATAGTAGAGTCGCCAGTCGGCTCACCGACATCTTGATCATCTTCGTCTTGAAACGAAGGTTCTTCATAATACTGCTCTTCTTCTTCAACTTCGGCCAAAGCATTGACCGGAGGAGCTTCAAGCGCCAACCGTGGAGCAGTCGCAGGTAGACGCGGCCTTTGTGAAGCATGGTTAGGAACAAAACTCCTTCTTGGAACATCCCGGTATGAGGAACTAGGAGCCTGGGCCAACTGCTTCTTCAATGCGAGCAAATCATTCGCCATTTTTTGGAATGCTGGGTCAGACGAAGTGGTAGGTGAAGGGCCCAAGGACTTAGGCTTTGATGATTCCTTTTTCAATTCGCCAGATATTATCAAATTGTCTTCTATCCGGATGGCAGCGGCCTGAGCGAGAGGTAGAGTAGCCACTCGCTCTTGAAGGAGCAAGAAGCTGACTTTTGAGCTCATGGCGTTCATGAAGAAACACTTCTGATTCTCCGGCGTTGGAAGCATGGCAGTAGGGACACGGTTGATTAGAGCATTGAACCGGGCGATAAAATCGCGCATGGTCTCGTTTGCCTCCTTCTTCAGATGAGTGATTCGTGATAATAAAGTGAACGCATCTTCTGAGGGCTTATACCTGTCTTCAAAAGCGTCCCGCAAAGTTGCCCAACTGGTGATAGATCCGGCCGGCAAATGCTGAAACCATTCAGCTGCAGGCCCTTGTAGGGTTTCCAGAAAAAGGCGAACTGACACATCTTCATGAGTCACGTCCAAAATACTGCATGACATAATGAAAG
Source organism: Taxus wallichiana var. yunnanensis (assembly GCA_018340775.1). Lineage (NCBI taxonomy): Eukaryota > Viridiplantae > Streptophyta > Pinopsida > Cupressales > Taxaceae > Taxus > Taxus wallichiana. The sequence goes on along the minus strand of CM031233.1, from coordinate 41,874,767 downwards.
CAGATATGTGGGAATCCGTGCTTTGATTTCCGCTCCCGTCGAATTTAGGAAAATTCTTTCGATTTCCGTGAGGGAGTGCGTGAACTGGATGTGGCAGTGCGAGAGGGCCCATAGCATTTCCCCATGGTACCGCCATTTGAAAAGCTGGAAAAAGCACACGAGCTGGAAGGGTGGTTCCACTGAGCAGCAAGGCACTACAAAGGGATGTAGATGCTTCTGGTAACCGACCTTTTCTTTGTGAAGGTGAGACACTCCTGGATGACCGGCTAGCTGAGCTTAGCGCTGAAAAACGTGCCGGTGTTACGCTGAACAGGCCTCAAGCAGATCGAAAGTAGGATCAGCTTCTCCTGGCTCTCTCTCGCGCGCGTAAAAGGTTCACTCGCCAGCTGTACCTTTCAGATCTGCAATATTACATACAGATTTAAACTTTATTTTTGGGTGTACTGCTGATTTTCTCGGTTTTTCCGACAAAACCAGCAAAGACGCACTTTTCTCGATATTAAAAATTATCCTCTTCAGAAACCGATTGCGGTTAAATGACAGATGAAAATGAGGATAAGATGGTGGGGAAGATAGTAAGCTGATTTTCGGATCTGATTTGGACTTTTTCAGAGGGTTTCAAACTTTTTTAGAAAACAGTCAAAACTCAGATCTACGGAAAAATAATGATTTCTGTAAAAACTCAGCGAACTAAAGATATGTAAAAAGCCCAGATCTATGACTCTCAGAAGAAAAATTTTCGATTCGGGCACTTTTGCAAATTTTTTGGATTTTCAACAAAAAGCTCAGATTTGCAAACTGGCAGCAACCTGCTGATTTTTCCTGATTTTTTATCTTACTACCAAAGATAGATCCGATGACCGTCTGCTCGCTCCCAAATGAGTCGCCAAAAAACTGTTGGTCCGAAAATCTGTCGCGCGGACAGATCTATGGATAAACGGGCCAACGGTGTTGCAGGGCTTAGCCCCTCTTTGAGACAGCAAAGCGAAACTGGTTTATTGCTACTTCTACTAGCAGGAACCTATGCAAGTCTCATGATTCTCGCCTTCGGGGTTGGGATCTCATCCCAAAGAGAGCGTTTCTAGGCAGCAAGAGAAAGGAATAAAAGGAGAAGAGAAAGAACAGATCCGAAGGAAGAAAAGAAATGAGTTCCAAAGCGGAAGGGTCAGAAGATTTATGCTTTGGGCTTGGTAGTAAACAGAGCCAAACCTACTTGCATAAATAAACAAAACAATACTGATAAACAAATGACGGAAAAGTAGATATGAATCCAACAGATTAAACACATACAGATCTAACGTAAGAAAGATCTAATGCATAACACAGCTATTGAGCACAAAGTCTGAATAATTGTACATGTTTTTCTCACATACAAGAAAGCTCAAAGTCTTTCTCTCCTCACTTCTATTTCTATCTGAAAAATGTTCACCCAGAATACAACAAGTATTCTTGTATTTATAGAAGATGAGAGAGAGAGAAGGCAAAATGGAGCCAACCACTTATCTACAAGATATTTACAAAATATCTAAAGTCATGTTGACTTTTACATTTTTGAGTGGATGACATCATCCCATGATGCAACATGGATGATGTCATCGTTGGCACCAACATACTTGAGATATTGCGAAAAGAAAGTCGGAGAATAGCGAGAGGAAGAAGAAGAAGAGGAAAAAGAAGAAGCTAGTCATCATCATCGTCCTGCGGCCGAAAAGGGGTCGCCTGCTTCTGATGCTGCTCAGGAGATGAGATGTGGAACTGAGCGCGGTATTCCAAGAACTTGCTGATCATTGACCCGAACTGATCCTGTGATGGATCCTTGTGCCGATCACCGACATTTCGCAAGTTTCCCGCTTCTTCTACAAGCTTTTCGGGAAGTTTGGAATAATCTTTCTCCGCCTCAATCAGAAACCGATGAAGTCCCCGCAAGCCAAGCAGTTATTGATGGATTCGTATCAAACGTGACTTCGCCCTGCTCTCGAGAAGCTAACTCCTCAAAATCCGGATAGTATCATCACCGTTCTTAAGGTGAGGGAAGGAGTGAGCAACCCTGGATTCATGGATAAAACAATTTTCTCCATTTGATACATCGCATCCAGGGCCTCTTCCTTCACCTTATCTATTTTTTCTAACACAAACTCAAGCTGATCTATCCGATAGTCCAGAGTGGACATAGTCTTGTTGAGGGTCCTTGGGTGACCGAATACTCCGAACTTGACCAAATCTTCGACTGAACAGTCGAACATCTGTTGGAAGGCCTCGTGTTGGAGTCTAGCGTTTTCTAACTCTTCCGATATCGGATCGCTAATGCTTTGAGCTCCTTATTCGCCTTTTCAATGTTCTGTGGATAAGCCGATATATTCGCGATTACCTTTTCGCTATCTTTGAGAATCGACTTCTCAAGCAGTAAATAAAACCATGCCCTGCTCACCGATCTTTGAATATTCATTGATCTTGTCCTGACTGAGCAGCTCAGGAGTCTCGGCGGCAGTTGTGGGAGGTGCACTTCCCATCTTCTGTAAGGCCTGAAGCAGGTATTTATTCTGTTCTTTCAGCAGCCTTTTCTCTTCTTTGGCTTCTTGAAGCTTTTCACAAAGTGCATCAATCGCGGAACGAGCTTCCCCCTGGAGACTTTCAGAGGACGTCCCCATCGTGACTTGGGTCACTGTGAAATCTGCTGGAGACAGATCCTCTTTCTCTTTGGTGGGATCGGGGTAAGCTATTTCCAGGACTCTCTCACCTGCAGCGCTCTTTGAGAAGCGTGTAACCGGCTTGTGCTTCTTTGCTCCTTTAGCCGGAATAATCAAAAGTCCATCTGAGCGATGGGGACTTTCCTCTTTGGCCGGCTCACCGGGCCGAGAGATCCAAGCTGGTCCTATCAAGAAGGACCAGAGACAGAGGGGGAGGCAAAGAACAAAGAGAAGAGGGGAAGAACGTGGAGACACGCGGCGGTGGCATTGAAAGAATAGCCGCGGAGGTGTCCACGGGAGGAAGGGAAACCGGGGCTGCAGAAGACATAGGAAGGGAAGGGAGCCCGGAAAGGAGAGAAGAAATGGAAGGAGACAAATCAGCAAGAGAGGAGAAGATGGATGAAGAGGCAGGGGAAAGGGTAGAAGAAGGGGGAGAGGACACAACCAAAGGAGTGGTTGCTGACACCTGGGGAAGGAGAGGAAGAGAAGAAGAAGGGACAGAAGGAACCTCCGTAGTCGTAGCAACGCCGACATCCTGAGTGGATGGGCCTTCGGGAACGTCCTCCATGAACTCCTCTTCCAAAGTTATGACTTGTTCAGGCTCCGAGGGAAGAGGACTTTCAGGGGCTTCCTCCTGACTGGTGCTTGATTCACCTACTGCACCCTTGCCTTTTAGCTGCTTCTTTGATCTTGGAGGCGCATTACCCAAAGGAGAAGTTATAAAATCTACGCCGAGGTAGATCAATCCATTCATACGGCACCAGAGCTCCGTTCTCCGCATGGTTTCTTTGACCCTCTCCTCAATTGTCTGAGGAGCCTTGCTTCTATCAATGGCCGGGAAGGGCCAATTGTCCCCATCTGTGTTATTATACACCTTGTCTACTTCATCTTCCGAAGTTTGGAAGCCTTTGGGGACGATGGCCACTCCATACTGAATAATTTCTGCCAATGCTAAGCGGGAGTGATCCTGTCTCCTGAGTGCCACCTCATGGATGACGTCAATGTAAATGTCCTCAATTTGAGGGACATGGATAGGATCAAGCTTAGCCCTTGGCAAGCAGCCTCTTGGGTCGAATGTAGGCCTTGCTGGGAAATCATGCTTTAGATTGAGCAATTCTAGCTCGGCAAACATCTCCTTCGCCTTGTGATAGCTGGAACAAGTGTATCGGCCTACTGTGAGGGGGAAAGGAGTTCCACCCTTCTTTCTCTTCTGGCACTTCTCATGATATGTGACCAGCTGCCTTGACAATTCCAATAGAACCACTTTGGTCCAAAGATACCTTGGCAACCTAGTGGGCTCGCCAAGAAGTTAACCGCCCTCGATAGGTGAATGTGGGAAATTGGGTGAACAAGGCCCCCACTTTTCCACAAAGCAGAAACAAAAGATTCTTAATTGTGCGGCCATGAGTCAACTTTGGTCGCAAAGATGCATATAATATGGTAGAAGAAAGCATCATTGATTTTTGAAAAGTGTTGGATGCTATTCTCCAGCTTTAGCTCGGGTAGTATTCATATATCTTGGCCTCGAGGCCAAGTTCCACTTCGGTGCAGCCCGGATAGTCCCTTTCGTGACGCTGCAAAGATACACTACGTAGGAGTTCATATGAAACACTCTCGTTGTGGCAAACGTCTGTCAGAATGCCGTAAATGGCGCTCGCTTATTATTTCCCGTGCCAGGTTACTGATCGGGCAAATTTTTGTTCATCGCTCTCTGTGTACGCAAAGATCCATTTATGGAAGTAGTGGGGCTCAAAGCCCGAAGACTCTGCTCAGGAAAGTGATGGTGTCACTGAGTTCTTCGGAGAAGTCGCTTCGGTGGATAGTCTGGGGCCACCGGGTCACTACCTTCTTATTTTTGAGGTAGACTTCATTCATTAATTGCATGCATAGGTCCTCATTGCCCTCCCAGGTCTGGACACATTCTTCTTGGGTAACGGCCACGAAGCTTCGGTGATGAGGGATGCCAAGAATCTTTTCAAAATGGCGAGTGGTGAGGTCAATGACCACTTCTCCCTTACTATTTTCGACACACCTGGTGTCCTTGTTGTAAGATTGGGCAACCACCATTATGAACTCATTATTAATATACTGACTGGAATCCCACCGGCGAAATGTAGAGCACTACCCATCAATTTATCCATCCAGGGGCTTCTTGTTACTTTCTGAGTTCTCACCTGCACTGGCCCATGTCAATGTGGCCTGGGCCTGTAATCTCGACATCCATATTGCATTCCGCCTGAGATTCGGGCATTCTAACCCTTTGGTACTTATACTTCATTTCTTCCTCTGTTAGCTTAGCTTTTCCTCTTGGTTTGGCGGGTCTCTTGCTTGAGGTAGACATGTGTTCTTCAAGGCTTATCTGATGATCTGCACGTAGGAGGAGTGAAACCCAATCCAAGAAGCTTGAATTAGTCATTTGATTTTCAATGGGAACGCTAGCAGAAGAAAGAGTTAGAACTTTTAAGGCTCGGGGCGCAGGGCGCATGGAAAATGTATATAACAGGCTGAAAAGACAAGGCGCACAGGAAAAGGACGCAACAGAGGTAAAATTGGCGCCAAAGGCGCATGGCGCATGGATGAAGCAGACTGCATTTTATAGAAGGGCGCACAGGAAATGCATGCTACATTGATATTTGGTGCGCCCTTTGGCGCATGGGCAGATTTTGCGACATGGGAAAAAGACGCGCCAAAGGGATGAAGGAGGCGCGGGTTTTGAGCGCGTTACAGGCCGAAAGGGTGCGCCTAAGAGCGCATGATTTTTAACTGCAGCATGCTGGGTAGACGCGCCGAGGGGCGCGACTGTCTTCATTGCAACATGACGCAACAGTGCGCCATGGAGAACACTTTAATCATTTAGTCGTTTTTCAACTCAATCTTCCACCCGAAAGGAGGCTTGGTATGACAAGGTTTTTATAAGGAGGATCTCAGATGGCGCTGATGCGAAACCACCCCCCTTTTTCCAACAAATCCGGAAAGAGGAAAGGAGTAGGAAAAGAAGAAACCGACAGGACAGGGGAGAAACAAGCCCAACAAGGCCGGCTAGCCATTAAAGAGACAGACCATGCAAGCAACAAACAGACCCGCTAAAGAAATAAGCTCGAACGAGAGAAAACACAGACCAAGAACGTGAAAGCTTTCAAAAACAAACCAGGAGAACCACCTACCTCGAATATATATCGAAAATTTGTGGCGAGTGGGTCCACAGAGCAATGACGGCGACAGGGCAGAGCTGACAAATCCAGAGCGATCACGTGCTTGTCAAAATGGAATGAAAATGACAGGGCGGGCACTGTTATATATAACAAAACTTTGTCATAAATGCGCCACCCACTATTTGAAAAGGCGCGCGAAAACGACTGTCGACAGAGGAAAGCATGCGCCCTTTGGCGCATGGAAGTAACTGACAACAGGAGAATGGGTGCGACTTTGCGCATAAAACGAGTTGTCGACATGAATTTATGTGCGCCCTTGGGCGCACCAAAACGTGGTGTAACAAGGAAAATACATGCGCCTTTTGGCGCATGGAAAAGAGGCGCGACAAATGATATGTCAACATCGAGGCGCATGCGCCTCGGCGCACGCAAATAAGGCTTAACATGCTTTGGCGCACCGAAAGACGTGTTGACATGGGAAACCATGCGCCAAAGGCTTTTTAAAGGGGCGCACCAAAACGTGATGTTACAGTGCAAATCCATGCGCCCAGCCAAAAAGGCTCAAAAAGACTAAGTTCGAAAGCTAGATTTCCCGAGAAGGAATTTTAAATCGTTTCGAACGCGAGGGATCCCTATCGAGGGATCAAGACAAAATAATAATGTCTCTAATAATCATCATGCATGCTAACTAGATCAAGGTCCATAATAATCCATGATCTAACATATACACATCATAGTAAATCAAAACATAATAATGTCCAAAATGAGATCAACAAAGTAGTAAGATCGTATTCTAAATAGTGTCAAAGGGAAGTGGGCACTACATCCCCTCCTCGTTAGACTTTACTTCCTCTTAGAAGTCACTGGAAAAAATGTAGAAAATATTCTCGAATACAAAGTAGCATCCTCCCAAGTGGTCGCATTCTTGTTGTATCTGTCCCATTATACCCATACCCGATCAATCTCTACCTCGAAGGCCCAGTGGTCCTATGATCTTTGATACAAATGGGATCCACCATCACCTACCCCTGATCCTACACCTAGAATGATGTCCAATCCAACACATGAGAAGGATTTGTAATGTACCTCCTAAGGATAGAAACATGAAACACATCATGTATGTGAGACAAGTTGGGTGGCAATATTGCAGACAAGAGGGCAAAAAGGGCCGATACGCCCAAGATCTCAAAAGGACCAACGAATCAAGGAGCTAACTTAGAACATTTTCCATAGCGAATAGGGATCTTGTGTGGTCTAACATGAAGGAACACCTTCATTCCCACATCAAAGATATGATCAATCCTATGCTGATCCACATACTTATCGTGCCTGTCTTGTGCCTCCTGCAATCTCTGCCTGATAAATACTACCTGCTAGTCCATGTCCTATAAAAGATATCAAATAAGAGATACTCTATCCTCCAACCTATCCTAGCTAAGGGGTGTTCTACACTCCCTACCATACAAAACCTAAAAATGAGCCATGTGTATAGAACTCGAAAACTATTATTGTAGGCAAACTCCACTAAGTATAGGTACTCCTCCCACTTAGACTGCTGATCCATCATGTACATCCTGAGCATAACCTCTAAAATATGATTCACTCACTTGGTCTATCCATCTATCTTAGGGTGATATGTTGTTCTAAAGTTAATCCTCTTCCTAGGGACATACTACATGGTAGTCTAGAAATGTGAAGTGTACAAAGGATCGCAGCCACAAATGATCTTTTGTGGGATCGTGTAACCCGACAATCTCATCCAAATATACTCAAAGCACGCTCTCTAGCTATATAAGTGGTCTTTACCGAGGAAAATTGAGCCAATTTTTTCAATTTATCAACCGTGACAATAATGGCATCATGGTGATATCTCAACATAGGTAGCCCAACAATGAAATCCATGGAAATGGTGTCCCACTTCCGCTCCGGTATGGAATGAGGATAAAGAAGACCTACTAGATGCTGATGTTTTGCCTTAACCCTCTAGCACTCTAAACATCATGACACAAACTGAGCCATGTCTTGATGAAGTCCTCTCTAGTGATACAACTATCTCAAAGTGGCGTGCATCTTCTTCACCCCAGGATGGGCTGAATAAGGTGCACGATGTGCCTCACCAAGATGTCCTACCTCAAGCCTCCATCTCTGGGAACATATATCCTACCTATGTGCCTAAGAATACCATATTCCTCTAAGGTGAACCCATAAAACTTCCCCTCAAAGGGTCTCTCGTGACTCGATCTCTACTCATACTCTCATGTAGAAGCTATCAAGAGGAAGCTGTTGAAGAATCCTGCTCCACAAATATGTGCTCACTATAGTGGCCATAGCCACATGTCTCCATCTACCGAGAGTGTTTGTGACCAAATTCTCCTTCCGTTTCAAATTCTCTATCTCCATGTCGTACTCACAAAGCAGCTCCTCTAACGCCGTTGACGAGCATTTAGATTGGGCATGTGTAAAGAGGTGGCGAAGAATCAAATGATCTATCTTGAGTGTGAATCTCCGTCCAAGAAGAAAATGTCTCCATCTAACCAAAGCATGCACAACTACTGCAAGCTCAAGATCATGGGTAGGATAATTAAGCTCGTGATCCTTGGCTTTTGAGACTCAAACGACACAACCTTGTCATCCTACATCAACACACCTCCAAGCCCTACTAGAGAAGCATCTGTACAAACAAATAACTCACCCTATGGATCCAGCACTGTAAGAATGGGGGCTGTAGTGAGGCATTCATTTAGTTTCTCAAGGCCTATTCACATTTTTCCATCCAAAAAAACTTCTTCCCTTTCCTCTGAAAGGAAGTGATAGTGTGCAGAATCCAAGAAAATTCCTAAACAAATCTCTAGTAGTAACCTACTAAACCCATGAAACTGTGCACCTCAGTCACTATAGTGGGTGTCGGCCAATCCATAATGGCTCTAATTTTGGAAGGATTGACTGCGATACCTTCTGCAGAAATGATATGACCCAAATAATGCACCTTTTTCTATAAGAAAGCACACTTCTCCAAGTTCTCGTAAAGATGTTGCTCATGAAGACTCGGAGAACTGTCAAAGGTGCCCCTTGTGCTCCTCACATGTACGTGAGTATATCAAGATGTCATCAAGGAAGATGAGAATGAAGCAATCTAAAAGGTCCCGAATACACCATTCATCAAACTCATGAACACCGCAAGGGTATTAGTCAAACCAAAAGGCACCTTTGTGATCTCATAGTGCCCATATCTCATGTAGAAGGTGGTCTTATGAATTTCTACCTCCAAAATCATCAACTGGTAGTAGCTTTGACTTGAGATCAATCTTAGAGAACACCGTGGCTCCCTTCATCCGATCAAACAACTAATCAAAACGAGGAAGAGGGTAATGGTTCTTGATCGTCACTTTGTTCAATTTGGTGGTAATCAATAGACAACCTCAATGATCCATCCTTCTTCTTCATGAAGATCATCGATGCACCCCAAGGGGATACACTAGGATGGATAAGGCCCTCCTCCAAAAGACCTTCAAGCTGCAACTTGAGCTCACAGAGCTCTGGGGTGGTCATCCGATAAGGTTCTCGTGATATAGGCTCTGCTCCCGGGACTAAGTCTATATGGAAATCAATCTCACGTGGGGGTGGCATCCCCAGTAGCTCCCCTAGAAATACTTCAGTAAAACTCTCTCAAGATGGGATGATCATCTAGTGATGGTCCACTAGACCCATCCTCTAACTTGTCACTAACTGTAACAACATACATCTGACAACCCCGTCGCACACACCGCTTAAGCTGCATAGCAGAAATGGTACAAATAGAAATGGGTCTCCTGACCCCTATAATCACCGACTCAACTCCAAGATCATCTGCACAAGATATAGTCTTGTGATAGCAATCCATCCTAGCCCTATGTGCAGATAACCAATCCATGCCTAATATAACTCCATACGAGCCCAAAGGAAGAATATAGAGATCTGAAGTGGTGGTGAAAGGTCCCAAATCCACTACACACTCCTTAACTAAGGATTCCATAGAGATATTGGCTCTAGAAGCCATCTCGACATCCCAACTAAGACCCTGCCTAACTGCCACCAGCCTACATCACTCTACTAAAGATGGTGCAATGAAAGAATCAGAAGAACCAGAATCAAACAATACAGAGGTAGGAATACCACCAATGCTACCTATGGTCTCAATGACTATGCTCTGGTGCTCTGCCTGGTAGTTCTCAACCACTACATAAATCCTATGGCTACATCCCATGTCACCAACTGTCGGCTCAAAAACCGGTGCCTTACCCTTGTTAGGGTTTTGAGGGAAATCTCTCCAAAAATGTCCAGCTACTCCACATCCAAAGCAACCACCTAATCCTCTCCAAGGAGCAACACCTCCAGTAGGTTCCTAGAAGCTTGTGGTGTGGATCCCGATGATCTGGTTGTGGTCTGCTGTGGCCTCTGCTGGAGAACTCTAGCTGACTGAGCTCTAGGTCCACCTTGTGTCTTGATGGGACCCTTAGGAGGAGGCCCCATGCTCGACCTCTTTGTGCATCCACTCTCTGAGGAGGTCTATATGGCGGGCATGACTGCTGCTTCTCCTGTTGTGGCCTAAAGGATTACTATGTTGAATGCTATCCACCATGAGGGAGAGGTGCTAAACCTCTTGATCTACCATCCTGCATATGCTAAATGTGGCTCCTGACTCGGTCTTTAGCCTATTGGGTTTTACCCCGATTCTCCTCTGCAATATAAGCCTTCTCTACGGCCTCTGCTAAAGTCTATGGGCAGTGGATCCAAACCACACCTCCAATGTCTAGATTAAGGCCTCGATGAACCTGTGGATCCACACCTACTCATCCTACATGTACTCAATGTACTGAAGTAGGTCCAAAAACCTACTCTCATACTCTGCCATAGTAAGGGATGCCTGTCGAAGATCGTGGAACTCATCGATCCTCTATTGTATGAATCTCCATGACAAGTATCTGCTCCTGAATCTCTCCTCAAATAGCTCTAGGTGATGGTCTCTAAATCTACATGGAGCTTCTACTCCTCTATCCTCCACCACACTCCTACTCCATCCCTCAGTAGATGGATCACAACACGAGCTTTCGTGTTACTAGAACAAGGACAAAGCTTGAAGCAATTGCTCAAGCTCACTAGCCAGGCCTCTTCCTGAAATCCACCTATATCACCTGAGTAATGTGAGGGCCTAAGCTTTAGGATATCCCTGATGTGATCCACTACTATGGTCTGTTAGCCTCTAGGCCTCTCTATAAGCTCATCCCTAAGCCAAGGGCTCTAAGACCTCTCTCTATGCTCTGGAACTCTGTCACCATGTCTCCTAGGTGGTGAATCCACTATGACTAACTCTGCATGGTATTTCTCTCCTTTATGATCCTTGGCTGAGTGGAGGAGGTGCGTGTCCCTCAATAGAAGTAAATTTTTCATGTCTACTTGAATTCCCTTCTCTACCGATCCTCCGCATAGAGCGCCATTAACATCTTGAAGGGTCTATAGAATCTGAGTTAGAATGGCTACTACACCCTGATCTGGTGGTGGTGGTGGTGAGTCTAGTTCTCTGTGAATGTTTCTCTCACTCTTTTTGTGCCTCCTGCATAGACCAAATTGAGAGTTAGCTCATTAATTCAAGCCTTCTTGCTTTTCTAAGTTTACTATCATGAAATTTTTTAAACATTTTTTTTTCTAGATTAACATGTTTGCTATTTTTATGGTTTCAAGTCTCAATTTTCTAGTGTGCCCAATGGTCAAAGATTTTGAACCACTTCTCTCGATACCAAGTGTAATGCTGCATCAAACTACCACTTGAGATCAAGAAACAAACTAGGATTAGTTAAGAAAATTATGGAATAATTTTTGTTTGATTAAGAGTGTTAGTAAGGAGGGTTACAAGATCATAGTTAGCACAAACCAGATAAGGATTAACAAGCAAGACTGACTTGCAATAATTACCTCAAGTAACTAATATTGACAAGGCATAAGGACAAGGCAAGAGGTTGAATTCATCACTTAGGTTAGGAGAGTGAAATCTTACTCATCTCTGCCCTAACAGGATTTACAAGGTTCAACCTGATTTTTCACACACTTAAGGTCATCAAAACTTCCCTAAATCATACTCATTGGATAGGAAATTCTCTCACCTTTCCAACCATATAAAGAAGTCCTCCTAACTCCTTATAAATCTCAAGTTATGGCCCGACGGAGTTCTGGGGTGAAATTTTCCCTTGAGGAGTCCGCAGGCTTAGGGTGAAAATTTTTCCCTCTTTGAGCGCAAAAGTGCAAAACTCCTCCATGCACCTATGGGTCTAATTGGGAGGACACGTGGCACCTCTTGATTGGTGCAGGGAAAAGTGGAGTGGTGGAGCATTTTAGGATTTGGAGTTTTTAAGCCAAAAGCCCAAAGGCGGAAATGGACGTGTGCCTCCGCCAAGGAGAAACCCATGCCACATGTTAGCATGTGATTGGAAGGGGACCAGCGAGTCATGGGGAAAATTTGGGAATTTTTCCCATAGTCAAAAATCAAATTTCCCAAAGGAAAATTTGCCTTTGTAACTCTGATTTTGCTAAAAAGGCCACATGGCATCCTGTGATTGAATGCGGGTCTAGAGCGATGAGAGAAATTTAATGTTTTGAGCGAAAGGTGTTTAAAATTCAAAAAGACTTGCATGGGCCCACACATCCGTTAGGACATGTTTCATGCTTGATTGGCTATGGGGGTGTGGGGGCATGGAGAAAAAAGTAAAATTTTTCCAAAAGAGTTAAAAGTCTAACTTTTCAATTTTATTCCACGCGCCCACCAAGTCATGTGATTGGGCTGCAGGTCACGGGGAAAAATGGGAAAATTTTCTCAAAGTCAAATTTTCATAAAGTTAAGTTTTCAAAATGTCCACCCCTCTAAAGTGCCACATAGCATCATATGATTGGTTGAGAGTTTTATGTGGCCGTGGACGTTTTGGGGAAATTTTTCCAAAGTTCAAATTTTGATTTTAATATAGTTAGATTAATTTTTGGATGGCCATTTTGAAGTAAAACTTCAAATGGCCATAACTTTTGATAGAAAAGTCAGTTTTGGGAAAACAAGGACTTTCTGGAAAGCTCTCAGAGCCCTCTTTGCATAGTAATCATCAATTTTGGATTTTTATGAAGACTCAAAGGTCAATTCGAGAAGTTGATCTCGGGGTTTAAAATTCAAAACTGGCAATTTTCCAACTTATAAAATTTTGTTCAATTTTTGGTTTTCTTCTTCTCAACATGTCAATTGAGTATGGAGACTTGATATTGGATGGGTTTGGGAGTTTTTGAATGTTAAATTTATGGATTGAGTTATGATTTATATATTTCACATCTTTTTACGAGTAAAACGGTTGAGCAAGTTCTAAAATTGATTTTTATGAAGTTCTAAAATGTCTTTCTTAAATGTTGAGGTCAAATTGAGTTCATTAGGACTTATTACATCTAAATTATAATGTTTCATATCTTATTACAAGTTATAATTTTGAACTGTACATTTATTTGATAAACTTAATTGACAGATTTATAGATGAAATAGGGATCTCTCACTAACGAGTTTGCAAATTAATTTGCAACTTTCAAATGTGGAAAGCATGTCTAAAATCTGTTCTAAGACATTCAATTGATCTATCTTATCATTCAAGAGCAACAAGGAAAAATCTGATATCCCAAATGTTAATTAAATACAAGGAACAAAATGTTGTCTTTTCCTTCCATACGCATTTTCTTTTCACACAGAGATATCATTTCAAAATAGTAACTCCAATTTAATACAACATTACAATTTGAGAAAGGAATGTATTTCTTTTATTGATTTCCAACAATACTTAACAGATTATTTCTTCCTTTGAATTTCAATATGTAATTTCCAATTGTATGACATTCTTTTCCAATACAGAGAAATGAATAATAAATCTTTACATTTCCCAATGGGTCTCAATCTTTTCTTTCCAATGCAAAGTGTCTTCTCATTACAATAGTAATACAATCATCCACTTCAAAGTGGGAAGGTTACATTAATTTTGCTCAAAGGAAGGGACTGTCAAACTGTATTTTCTCCAAGCTCCAAAACAACAACATGCTGATTTCTTCATCTTTTCATTTGATCACAACAAGGAAGGGGGAAAGGCAACACTCTCCACCCAACCAAGACATCCAATAGGAAAGGAGAATCCATCCTTCCCCATTGGCCCCCGATCCCCAACCATAATGAAATAGAAAATGAACATCAACACATGGCAATAGGGCTTCTATCACAACAAAAACATTCTTTTCACATGTAGAACACAACAAGAAATACAGTCCAAACAAAGACAGCAGTTCACAAATGCAATAAGAATCATTCACACAATACATAGGCTTGATCAAGCAAGCCATCAAGAGCAAGAACTATGAGGAACTCCTTATGCCTCCCAATTTGGAATTGGGCATCCACCGAAATACATACCGCCAATAAACATATCAAACCCATAAACCTTATATCTCCCAACCCCTCCTTATGGCCCCCCCAAGTTTATCCCTTATGCCCCCCAAGAGTAAGAAATGCAAGTAGTTTCTTTTCCTAGGTGGATGCCAAACCAAAACTCCCTCCATAATAGAAAAATTGCCATTGGCAATCCCTTATGCCCCCCATATTAGACCCCATAGTCTTCTCCTACACCTTTCCCTAAGTAATCTACCCAACCAGCCATGAATACACAACACATTCACCATTTCATTAATGCAAGAAAAGGGAAAAAAAAACATATAAAAAGAACCATATCCTACATCTTCATAGTGGAGATTGTTTCTAAAACAGTAGTTCCTTCAATACTCAAATATGCAGTCCAAAACAACAACACCAAGCATGCAAATCAATTTCCAAAAACTCCCTCCACAAGCAAGGCTCCAACAGCAATAAAATTTGACCCAAGGAGGAGGAACAAAGTTTTAACAACCTTCAACAAGAGAAGAATTCAAATTTTTAAAGGAGAGGGAGAGGAGAGGATGATGTGTCTTCCAAGTGGGATGCCACATCATTCTTACCCAACCCCAAAGGAGAAAGTCAAATTCACAACTAAACACAATAAATGGATATGACAATCAACTTACACATTCAAAATTAACCCATACTTTAACAAGGACTGAATTAAAAACTTGTAAGAAAAGTGCAATAAAAACTTACACATATTCATTTCAAAATAAAATTAAAAAATATTACTTTTGACTCAAAACCATAGGTATGGTTGGTGGATCATTTTAAGAGGTGTGGGATAAGTTTAACTTGTCCCACAAGCCTCCAAATTTGGCCTCCAAGGTCAAATTCGAATTTCATAAAAGATGGAGTGTTTGACCTTCCAAAATCAGCCTTACATACTCTTACATATTTCTTACACATCCTTACAATTTAACTTACACACTCTTCCAACATTATGACTTAAACTCAACAACTTTATTAATTACATTCCATGTCCCAATTAAATTTAAATAAAGTTTACTATGTGACTCTCACATTCTTACAACATAATGATTTATTTATTTAACACATGGTTAAAATACATAGACCCAAATTAATTAACAATTAATGAAAGGGGTAACACATTAAAATTAAAATACATACAACAATAATAAAAAGGGAACACATAAATAACACACATACCCCATGGTCACATATAATGGGAATCCCCCCATGGGAATTCTTAACATAACACACAAACACATAACACAGTTTCCATGGTGACCCCGTTGAGTTCATCCAGAATTTCAATATGGTTAGTCTCCAGTCCCCCAACATTGTTGTGATTTTTAACCTACAAAATGCAAATACCTCCTTCGGCCTCGTGGCCATATCAGAACATCCAAAAAGGGTATAAACAACATGTAAATATCAAATCCAAGTCACAACAACATCAAGAATTCTACATCATCATTTAAATTTAATTTGCAACTATATCATCATCCAATGAATCTCTATACTAGAGCTACTCATAATATCAAATGTCACAAGACTAAAATCAACATCAATAATATGTCCATGTCAACAAGTATATCATCATCCATATATAATAATGTCTCTAATAATCATCATGCATGCTAACTGGATCAAGGTCCATAATAATCCATGATCTAACATATACACATCATAGTAAATCAAAACATAATAATGTCCAAAATGAGATCAACAGTAGTCAGATCAGTATCTAAACAATGTCAAAGGGAAGTGGGCACTACTGAATGGTCTCTTTAAAGATACCCATTTTCTCATTTGGACCTTGTCCTAAGTTAGGAGGAGAATCTACAACAATTTTTCCCTCTTCGGAAATTTTCCATGGCATATTTTTGTAATCTTGTGAAAATTGAGGATTATGGAAATTTGAATTGGTGAATATTCTATGATTTATAGCTGACTTATTCACCAAAAAATTCGACCAACATGTCCCTTATACTATTCATTTCACCTAGATTTTACACATATATAATATCTTATGAATGTAATTCACCACCATTTCGAATCATTTCATGCACATATTCACCAAAGTAAACATAAGCAACCTCTCAACCATCCAACTTAAAGTCATCCAACCCTAATCCATCCAACCCCTAAGCCATCCAACCCTAAGTGTCTAACCCTTGATCGTCCAACCCTTATTCATCTAACCTTGAGTCGTCCAACCCCTTAGCCATCCAACCCTTAGTCATCCAACCCTAAGTCGTCCAACCTTGAGCCATCGACCCCTAACTCATCCAACCCCTAAGTCGTCCAACCCTGAACCATCCAACCCCTCATCCGTCTAACCCATTAGCTATCCAACCCTCAATCGGCCCAACCCTTGAGTCGTCTAGCCTCTCATTTGTGAGCATTCCAACCCCTAAGTCATCCAAACCTTTTCGTCCAACTACTGAGAATTGTCTCAAGCCTTTTCTGTCAAACCCTTTACCATCCAACCACTACCATCTAACCCTAAACCATCTAATCTCAAATCCTTCAAACATAATAATTGTCCCTAAGAATTCATGGATACTAGAAATCAGGGTAAGAAGGTTACTAATTCAGCCAGTTCAAAAGAGGGTGCAAATACTTTGATTGGTTATTTTGGAAAATCAAAAAAATGAAGGGGGTTTCTACATCAACTGAAAATATTGGTATGTGGCATGTGTTATTTACAAGTTATTTAATCTTACAATATTTAATAATTATGTTTTTCATCTGCTATTAAAAGTATTTGATTGTAAACATTTAACTATAGATAAAATTAATACTATATTTGTAACAATTTTATAGAATTATATGCAGATGTTTCAGAAATTCCTTCACAAAATAATCAATTTAAAGATATCGATGATCCATTATATGTTGAGGAAAACATTATGTCCCTTGATGACATAGAAGTACAAGAAAATTCATCGAATTCTCATGATACACCAGTCAGAGGAAGATTCTACTCCAAGGTCTATTTCGAGAAAAATGAGACATGAGAATCAAAATATTCTTGTTGAGAGCCCAAATGCAGAAGTTGAATCCCAATAAAAAAAAAGAAAAATGTCAAAAGAAAGAGGACAAAATAGACAATTGGAAGGAAATTCTAGTTCAAATGGGCTGCAAAATATCCATTTATTGAACATGTGTACACTAAAAATAGTAATGATGTTCCAATACAACATCAATGCAAAATATGTGGTTAGAAACAGGGGAAGGATCACATGATGTAGCTTAAACTAGATGCAATTGAAAAACATTGTGAGAAAATATACATTTCCCAAAAGCAAAAGGATGACAACATAATTAGAACACATAAATGGAAAGATGAAAAATATTGTCTACATGTCAAATACACAGTAAGAATATGAAAAGGAACAAAAATGTATGAAATATGTGAATGAAAAAGGTTGGACCATAGTAGCAAGATTGAGGAAAGCTTTGGAAGAAAAAAATTCATGCAAAAATTATTCGGTTTCTTTACCATATTCCATTATTGAAAAGGGGTAGAACGATGTCAGATTTCGGAGAAAATAAAATTATTTATCAGGTTATTGGTCTATAGAACATTCCTCAATCTCATTGGTTACATACCAGTGGCTGGAAAATTGCAAAATGTCTATCTCTAGTAGAAAAGGAGGATCTGAAACTGTGCCTTCAAAAGGCTAAGTATATTTCCCTTTCAATAGATGAGGTTTCTATAGTTGATAATAATTCATGGATTTGTATTCATGTTTACACATTTTCTCATGAAATAAGAACTCTACACATCTTAGAAATTCATGAAATGACTGAAAATTGTAATTTTGTAAATAATTATGAATTGGTGGTCTCAAATATGAAGGATGTTGCTAGAATGAATGACTTTTTCATTGCAAAAAAAAATATTTTGTGTCAAGACTAATGGTGTAGATATAATGTGTTAAGCATATGTTAGTGTTAACATTATTTGTAATTAATTTATTATTATATTATGAGTTGTTTAGAAACAACTCATAATTATAATAATTGTTATTTGGTTTGTAAGTGAATTTGTTAAAACAACTTCATGTATATAGTTTTATATTAACGAGTTGTTAAAAAAACTCATGTATTATTGTGGGTTGTTTCCTAAATTGTAGGAACAACCTCTCCTATATATTTGTGAGATCCCATATGATTGATATACAAAGAATATAGAATTATTCAATGTGTAAATCTGGTCTCAAACTATCATTTAGTATCGAGTGAATTGGGTCAAGCCTATGGAAGCCATGAATATTTGAGAGTGGATGTGAGGTGGTCTCCAAATGAGAGTCTTGAATATATCGTGAAGCATCACAAAAGTTCCACATCCATATAATTTTATTTTCTCTACGCAGAGCTAAATCATTAAACTTTCTTTGTATTGAAATTGTCTAGATATTGATACTTTTTTGTGGATACAGTGATTAAGATGCTTCTAGCTTGTGGGAGTCGTGGTTGTGTCTATTTTGCGTTTTCATTATCAAATCACTGTTTACACATAGATTTATAATTTTAATCCAAAAGGTGCAAATTATAATGGTTTATAAATATAGAGTGAAGAGTTACATATTTTTTTGGATCCATATGCTTGTAGAGGCTGTTGACCTTCTAGAAGTCATCTAAGCCTGAAAACTGACTCAAATTTGTGTTTTACGTGTGGAATTTGGTGTCCACGAGACTTTTTTCTTGCACAGATAAGAATTCACCTGCCCAACATGGAATTGGACTATGGAAAGCACTTGACATGAGCAATATATTATTTGCACTATAGAAGATCCATTCCCAGCTACCTAAAAAGGGTCTATTATGGTCTTCTCCACCGAGATAGGGATGTCATAATTAAGCTTTTGATAACTCTAGTGTTATTGTGTAGATCCTTCAATTTTCAATTTCAAACCTGTGGTTAATGTATTTCTACATCCCTGCATTAATGCCTAGCACATATTTTGTTCGATGAGATCCAAAAACACTTCATGTTGGATCCGTTTGACTCCCTTGACTTCAACCCTCCACTTATCGCTCACAAAAATTGAAGTCTCCATTGTAAGTCAAATATTCTAAAATGATTGGGTCATGTTATCTTGAAATTAAATTTAAAAGTCATTGATTTCCAATGTCACGTGTCACAAAGTTGATTACAAGTTTTTAAATATGTCAATTTTTTTAAGTCTTTGTTTACTATTAAGATTTGTAATTAGTGGTTCAAATCTCTAGAGTGAGGAGTTTTAAATTTTTCAAAAAGTGGTGAGTTGATATTTTGTCGAGTGGTTTGTGAATATCATTATAAACAAAATTGTATATCATCTTTAGTCGTGGGGTGTGTATAATCGGCTCTTAAGTCTCATTGTTTTTTAATAAGAGTTTTTAGGTTTTTATTTGTTTCTATTATATAAAAATTGTAGTCAAAGGTGTTCTCATTTTTCATATCTAGTGTGTCTATATTTGTGTAATTTATTTTTTTCATTTAGGTGATTATTAGGAAAATTGTCAAAATTATAAAAGTAATAAAAATCCTTACGGACGCATTTTCGGTGTTACTCGATGTCTTGAAACCATTCAGCCTCATGTTCACATCCAACTAATTTAGTAGCCATCTATTAGAGGTTGTAGGCAATGGAGGATGGAGGGCAATCAATGCCTCTCATTAGTCACCAACGACGGGGTCGCATTCAAATTTGGTGGCATTATTTTATTTTATTTCAATTGTGTGGTGTGTGCAAAATAAAGTGGTGTATGGTTTCCTTCCCCTATTTTGATTCAAATGAGGAGAAGTAAATTTTGGAATCTAAGGACATTTTTATAGGAGGGAAGCTAAACTAGAGTGATCCTTTTACTGCAGAGATTCTTTGACTATCGTACTTTTAACATCGATTGGCCGGTGAAATCTATTGTTCACTAGAAGTGAAAGAAGGAACTATTGATTTCACGTATGTACATGAGTTAGTGGAAGTGTGATCATCCGTTATGGGGTTCTATATGGTGAAGTAGATTGGTCATGTGAAATAAGATCTAGACAAAGAACATCCAAGCCAAAGAATATGCAAACCTAAAAGTATATGGAGGCATACAATTCTGGTTCCAGTTCTATGGTGCATTTTTTTCGTGTTCACATTAAGGGGGTGATATCAGTAAATAATGTTCACACTAAGGGGGTGAATGTTAGGCATATGTTAGTGTTAACATTATTTGTAATTAATTTATTATTATATTATGAGTTGTTTAGAAACAACTCATAATTATAATAATTGTTATTTGGTTTGTAAGTGAAGTTGTTAAAACAACTTCACGTATATAGTTTTATATTAACGAGTTGTTAAAACAACTCATGTATTGTTGTGGGTTGTTTCCTACATTGTAGGAACAACCTCTCCTATATATTTGTGATATCCCGTATGATTAATATACAGAGAATATAGAATTATTCCATGTGTAAATCTGGTCTCAAGCTATCATAATGCGGGGATCCGAAATGGTCTTTGCGTTAGACATCGACAATTTTCGCTCTCAGTATATGGTTTTTGTCCATTGTATGGATCACAGAATGAATTTGGATTACAAAATTGTGAGCACATTTGAAAATGTAGCTAGAGTGGAGGAATTGATACGTGAGTTGCATGCTTATTATTCTAGTAGTCCAAAGAGATTTTTGGAATTTCAAAAAATTGCAATTGGACTG
This sequence comes from Taxus wallichiana var. yunnanensis, assembly GCA_018340775.1. Classification (NCBI taxonomy): domain Eukaryota; kingdom Viridiplantae; phylum Streptophyta; class Pinopsida; order Cupressales; family Taxaceae; genus Taxus; species Taxus wallichiana. The sequence goes on along the minus strand of CM031233.1, from coordinate 41,853,782 downwards.
ACAGAGGAAAAAAATTTCTCAAAGATGTAGATACCAGATGGATATCTATGTATGAACCTACCTATAGAATATTTGATGAATATCCTTCATTGACAGGATTTATGTATAAATACCGCAGGGATGTAGATAAAGCTAAAGATCTATTGTGTCATCTAATAGACATAGAAACTTTAATCACACTCTACGGTATTTTTCCCATGTTTAGGGAGATTAATATCTTAACGAAACATGCACAAGATAGTTATTTCTACATTAAAAACTTCATAAGAATCAGAAGATCTCTGTGTTGGAGTCTCCAAATTTTATATATTTCGATGGGAGTTTTCGTGGTGCCGCTTTTGAAAACTAGAATGCATTGACAGATTTGAAAAATCCAAGGTACTTTTTAAAATACAATATACATGATCATCTGTGTATAACATCACATGGAAAAGAGATTCCACTTCATATGTTCCAAAAAAGAGTCAATATGGATATATCAAAAATAGAAGAAGTAAGAGTGACATGGAATTTATATGATGTAGTATTAATGGAAACTAGGAATAAGTTGAGAAAGATCTCTAAATCGTTAGGTAAAGAGATCTCAGAAAGATTCAAAAATGATAAAATACTTGAAGAAATGGGAGTTATAAATCCACATTTTTGGAATTTGTCTGGGTAGAAACCTTATACATCTATCAATCCTTTATTTGTCAAAAACATGAGTGATCTAACTGACCATTTCTCTAAGACTGAAGAGATAAATGGAGTTTTTATAGAAGGTATTTTACAAAGAAAAATACTTAGTTCCTAGTCAATGGATTTTTCTAATACTATGATATGACAAGTTCAACTTCTACAAAACCCACAAGATTATGGTGCCATCAAAAGGATTTGGAAGGATATTTGTTCCAGTAGTATTCTAAGTGAAGATTTGAGCGAGTATATTAAGTTGTATGAACTCTGTCAAACTATGATTCTGGGTTCTGTGGAAGATGAGAGGGTTTTTAGTGCACTATCCTTTTTAAATTCAAAAGTTTGAAATAGATTGGATAGGAATCTAGAAAGTTGTATGTATCACGTTACTTAGTGGAGTATTTCCTTATGATAGAGAACTTGTATTATGGAATTCACTAGTAGAAATAAGAGGAGTTAGCAATATTCTACTTGACCTGGGGACGGAGACACATCCACAAGATCATGTTACAGCTTGATTTCCAAGACACAAATGAAAGTGTTGACCTAGGAATATTTCAATTCACATAAATTTCATTACAATAATTTAATTTAATAAATTATAATTATTGATGTATTTCATACAAATATTACAACTTTCAATAAATACAATACTATATATTTGTTGTTTGTATTTAGTTTTTAACTAAAATAAGGAAATATCTATCTTTTATATCTGTTAATTGATTTATTTTACATCTGCAAGAAATCAAAAACGTAAATATTTTAAACAAACAAAATCAAGTAAATTTAAGCAACATTTACATAAACAAAGAGACAGAAACATCATTTGTATTATGTAGAAATCAAATAACAATATATAGTTACAATTCCAATTCCCAAAGTACTCTTGAAATGGTTCTCTCATGTGGTGGATTACTTTATGAAGAAAAGTACAAATTCATAAAGCATTGTCACCAATAAAATTACAAAAAGGGGGTTTTCAATACATTTCAAAGCTTCCAAACAAGTTTTGTCATATAAGGACACATTATGAGGTCATCCTCTTTTCTACCTATGATTCTAAATCATAGTTTTCCTTACATCTGCCTCACGGAATAAAAACAAAAAAATTGGCTAGCCACTATCTTTTAATTCCTACACCAATGTTGGAATTGTGACAACACACTTGTCACATGGTGAACTTCACTAACATATTGAATTTTTTATGTAGCAGAGAAGCTTGATATTTTTCTTACATTAGAGGTGGAGGAATCTACTGTGTCTGTAAAGAGCTATCTGTTATAACTCTTGATGCATGTAAATCTCGTGTTGCGGTATTGATATTTTCAAGAATATTATGCTCCTCCCTTGCTACGTCTTCTACTAACAAAAGTGTTTCATCTACATCTATTTTTTCTTTCAGTAACACTCTGGATCCATCTTATGCTCCTTGATTATCCTTCTCAATGTATTATTTTTTTATTTATTACTATGAGTTTTTCCTTCAACTATACAAACAAATTCAAGCTTTTACGGGCATTCTTTAAATGTGCTTCAAATATAGCTGCTTCTTTCTTTAAATTTTCATATTTTTCCTACAAAACAAAAATATTAAATTTTAGTCTATTAGATAAGTTAAACAAATATATTACAGTGCTTATAATATTAGGATTTTGCATGTAAAACATAAATCCCACTCACCACAACTTTTTCTTTTTCAGCATTTGCTATTAAAACATTTGTCTTGTCTTTAGCCCATTTGTTGTAGTAAGCCTGTGCTTTAGCATTCAAATTCTCCAACCTGTTTAACATTATGTCTATAATTTCATCGTTGTAATTATTAGTATAGGAAATTGTCCCTGACTAAGCTTTATTTAGCAAAACGTCCTGCCTTGCCGGTTGGCTCTCTATGGTAGTGAACAATGAATGCCTTTGAGCATGATTATGGTATTTATTTATTTTATCAAAATTTTAGCTCTCCTCTCCCAACACCATGCTAAATCCACAATTACAACCTCTTGAATTGTTACCCCCATACTATCTGATATCATATTTTATAATATAAAATGTGTCTTTTCATCATCTGTTTGTGGAGCATTTCTTGGAGGAGGAGGAGAGTCATTGTCTATACTTCATGCACATTTTGTTGTTGTTTTGGTTGAGGTGGAGTAGATTGAATCATATCATGGGTGTAAAAATAGTTTCCCTTGTCAACATCGCTAGTATCGAAGCCCAAATACTCCTCATCAAGGGTGATGTTGTTGAAAATTTGTGAGGCCGTTACACTTAAAACACCACCTAGTGAGAGTCCAGAAATTATGTGGTTGTAGGATGAACTATTCCAACTGATTCTGTAGGAAACCTTATATTCTTGCATTCAAATTTTCTTTTTGTTTGGACTATATGTGTTGGCGGTATTGGTGGCCTCCTTGCAAGTGGAATGTGCTCAAAAGATATATTACCTGCAAGATGCAAACAACAAATTGTTAGAATCCATTATATGGTTAGGCCTTGTAAATTCTAAAAAGTAGTAACGTAATAAAACATGCTAAATATTAAATATTACAATTTACCTTGCACATTTGGAGATACAAGTGTAACATTTCAATCTTGTGTGTCAGAATGAGTTTGATAATCATCACTTGTTTCAGTATTTTCTGAATACAATAAATGTAAAAAAGCATAATAGAAATATTAAAATATAGTACTACTTTGATAATCTATATTAGTTATTTGAATTAACTATTATATGAAAAGACAACTTCATACCTGTAGTTAAATGTGATGGTAGACGTGATGCACATGGAAACCCCTCGGTCACTTTTGACGAGGAGCTCTTACTCGTGTTGATTCCGCTAAATCCATGTCGAGAATCAAGAGACCTTTGTAGGGGCTTTAACTCGATAAATTACCTCCTTATGAGTTGTTGCAGATATAATTATTCTCTACAAAAGAAATTCTTACAATTATTATTTTATTGAAAAATATTGAATTTGAAATCGTTATAACAAGAAAACTATAAAAGTAACAATTACTTGTTGTTCTTCAAGACTGAGACCAATCATTTTATCATTAATTGCAATTGGAATTTTATCTTTCTGAAATTTTTAGAACGCTTCCTGATAGAAAGAAATAATAAAATTGCAACAAGAGAATATAGTCTTGGATTTATCATATTGATTGGCATTGCTGGCATGGGAGACATCTATTTTTATTTAGTTGGACAAATATGTGCACTAATCGAATTGTTGACTGCTAGTGTCTGTAATAAATATTGAACTGCCCAATACAGAATGTCTACAGATCTTCCTTGTAATACAATCCTGGCTTGAAAAAGTGATGCAACTGCAAGAAATAATTGGTTTGTAATACCTTGAAGAAGATGGCCTCATGATGAACAATTAAGAGGAGCTGAAATAACAAAAACATGTTAGAGGTTTTGGTGGTGGAAAAATTTTAAGATAAAAAGAATTTTTAAATAATAAACTTACCATCAACCTACCCACTCTAATGAGACTCAAAAACTTTTTTTTTCTTTATCTGTGAGGACAACCTTTGTAGTAACGTGGTGGCTTATTTTTGAATGGTAACCCAATTAACCGATGTACGTCTATAGATTCAATTGTGAATGAAATTTGATGATGTCTTGGATGCATGAGGAGAACAGAAAAATTTCCATCATTCTCGTTGTAAGAGGCAAGAAGGTAATCAAGCACTAAAGTATCAGTATCAAATTGGGGCATGTCCACAAGCCCGATAAATTCTGATTTTTCGAGCCAATCCTTTTTTGTGCATTTTTTACTTTCAAGTAGGCTACAATATGTGGGAACATGACATTTTTTATTAGAATTTGGGTGTAGGAGTAGATGTGGTGCTTTCCATTGTTGAAATTTGGGAAAAATTGAAAATTGGAGAGCTCAGAGCACTGAAAATTTTCATAGAAAAGTGAAGAAATGAACCTTGTAGGGGTATTTATAGGGTTCTAAATGGGTCAAAGGACACATGGCTAAAAATTATTGTCTAGCCAAGGCAACCACCAAACCCATAATTAATAAACCTGTCCAACACTTAGTTGTCTAACCATTAGCCATCCAACCCCTCAACCGACCAACCCACCGTCCAACCCTTAGTCGTCCAACTCCTTAACCATCCAACCCATCAACCATCCAACCCACCTACCCAACCCTTAGCCATCCAACCCCTTAACTTTCCAAACCCTTTAACCGTCCAACCCACCCATCCAACCCTTAGCCATCTAACCCACCCATCCAACCTCCGAACCATCCAACCCACCCGACCAACCTTCCCGCCCAACCTACATGCTAACCTTCCCGGCCTACTTTGCAAAACTAGGGAAAATTTCTCTCTGTGAAATCACCTTTGCCACAAAACATTTTTAGAAATTCGCCAACGATTTAAAAGTTGATTTTTGAGATTTGCCACAATTTCTAAACTAATTTTTCATAGGTATCTTCTTAAAATGAACACACGGACCTCTTCAATGAGGTATTTTATATAATGTATTAGTCTCAAGAACCTATCTATTTGGTGCCCCTTAACATGATGGAAATCATAGTACTCATGCTCTTTGAACCAACTGGGTTTTGGGGCATCCTCTAAATATGGTACTATCACGGTTGGGTACTGCACCATCTTCAAGACATCTAACTATTTAAGTATAGTTGAAAGTGATTTGGTTAGAGGTGTAAATGTGTGTTTGGTGGGTGCCTTTGGGCAAGGTCCTTGTGAGAGCTTTAAAATCAGACCAATTTGTGTAGCTTGGACTCTCTTGGAGTCTGTAATGCCATCACTAATGACATGTTTATTTTTGTTGAAGAATTTTGGTTTATCTAAGGTCTTTTCTTCATGTTTTTCTTTGATGACTAGTTTAAGGTGTACCTTTCTTGATGAGATCATTTTTTATTTTACTACCCTTCTCTATAACTTCATCAAAGTTAGAGCCATAGTGAATTTACAAATGAAAGGCTATCTCCAGGTTTAGGTTAAGAATGAGTATGCTTACTATCTATTTTTCTAGCAAGCAACATGGGAAACAACTTGCCAACCCACACCATCATTTTAAGAAACTCATAAAGGTATTTTTGGGATTCTATTTTGCATTGTAAAGGTTGTTCATTGTGATATAATTCTCCATGTTGAAGGAATAATGTCATACAAATTTTTCCGCTAGTATGGGCCATGTTCAGAATGGAGCCCTTGGGTACACTAAATAGCCATTCCAATGCCAATGCACCTGGGCTGCAAGGGAAGATTCGTATTAATAAATTATCATTGTACATGACCTCTTGAAAAGCCATATAAAATTCCTTGATGTGATCACAAGGATCACCTTTGCTTTTATATTTATCGAACTTAGGAATGGAAAAATGCTTTGGAAAGGGTTGTCACAACATGTCCTTATCGAAGGGGTAAGGGCATAGTTCTTCATATAGGTACTTCCTACTATGTCCTATGTTTCCTTCCTATAGCATAGTAAGCGTGTCCTTCATTGATTGTAATTCTTGTTGAATGAGTTGTTCTTTGGTAGGTGATATTGGTCTATTTACCTTAACAACTTTAAAAGTTGTGTCATCGTATAGATCAAAGTGGAACTCACTAGATTTGGTTTTGAGTTTTTCTTTATGCACGTTCCTACTAAAAGAGCCCGTTGGTTTGAAAATCATTTAGATGGGAAGATCGTGGGGAAATAGGCCAACAGTGTGCAGGGCATATAGCCCCTCTTTGAGACAACAAAGTGAAACTGGTTTATTGCTATTCTACCAATAGGAACCTGTGCAAGTCTTATAGTATTCTGCCTTCATGGGGTTTGGGATCTCATCCCAGTAGAGGTAGTTCCAAATGACAAATGGAAATGCAAGAGGGGAAGAATGGAGGAAGGATAGATCTGAAGGGAGAAAAGAAATGAATTCCAAGATAGAATGGTCAGAAGGTTTATGCTTTGGGCTGGTAGTAAACAGAGCCAAACTTACTCGCATAAACAAATAAAGCAATATTGATGAACAAATGACAAAAGCAAGAAAGAATCCAACAGAAAAGGAACATAGATCTAACTTAAGAGAGATCCAATGCACATAACACATAAATTCAACACAAAGTCTCAATGTATGTATTAATATTTTCTTCTGTTACAAGAAAGTACAAAGTCTTTCTCTCCTCACTTCTAATTTTCATACAAAACTATCCACATGGAATACAACAAGTATTCCAGTATTTATAGAAGGAGGAGGAGAAAAGAAGACAAAAAGAAGCCAACCACTTATTTACAAAATATCTACAAAATATCTAAAAGTCAAAAGTTGACTTTGGGGCAATTTTAGGATGGCATCATCCCATGGTGCAACATGGATGATGTCATCGCGTGTGCCAACATGCTTTTAAATATTTTACAAAAATGGAAAATCCATCCAGAGGAAGCTATTCATCATCATCTCTCGGCTTGAATTTAGCTTCTAGCTGAGGCTCAGGAGAGTCAATGTGGCACTGCACCCGATACTCTGCGTGAACTTGTTGATTATCTTCTAAAGTTGATACTGATCAAGACCTTTGAAATGGTCGTGGATCACTTCACAAGTCTCTTTCTCATTTTTGAGCTTGTCGGGAAAATCAGTGTACTCTTCATTTGCATCGATCAAAGAGCCTATAAAGTCACGGTAGGCTAAGAGGTTGTTGATGGACTCTTGATCAAAAGTGACCTCTTACACTAGACCTTGAGAGACAATAGCCTTGAAGTGTTTAAATGTGTCATCTACTTCTCTTAACTCATAAGATGCACTGAGTAGTCTAGGAGACATCTTTGCAACTAGTTTCTCCATGTTATGTAGTGCATCCAAGGCTTCTTCCTTAATTTTTTTGATTCTTTCCAAGATGAACTCCATTTGATCGACCCGGTAATCTAAAGCAGTGAGAGCTTTATAATGTGCCCGTAGGTGATCGATAACGCCGACATTTAACAGGTCATCAACCGAACAGATTGACCATGGTCGGAATGTTCCTACTACGTAACTTAGCATTATCCAACTCCTCAGAAAGGGAGCTCGCTACTTCTTGTAGCTCTTTATTTCCCGAGTTATATCTTGGTTCAGCAACGTGAACCTACCAATTATTATCTAACCATCCTGGAGGATCTTCTCAATCCAGGATGACACAGTTGTACCCTGTTCAACAATATTTATGTATTCATCTATTTTTTCTTGGCTGGGAGCTTGAACAGGTTTTACAGTAGTTGCTGAAGGAGCTTTGCCCATCTTCTGCAAAGCTTGGAGGAGATGTTTGTTTTGTTCTTTGAGCACTCTCTTCTCCTCTTTGGCCTCTTGAAGCTTCTTGCAGAGGGCATCAACAGCTAACAAGGCTTCTCCTTGCAGGCTTTCGGATGATGTTCCCATTGTGACTTGAGTCACTGTGAAGTCTGTAGGAGACAGATCTTCCTTCTTCTTTATGGGATCCGGATAGGCTATCTCCATGACCCTTTCTCCTGAGGCACTTTTTGAGAAGTGAGTTAATGTTTTTTCTTCTTGGGTCCCTTTGTCGAATGATGAAGAAGTCCATAGCTGTAATGGGGACCTTCCTCTTGTGTTGACTTAGGTGGTCGGAGATCCAACCAGGACTTAGGGGATCGAGGATCGGAAGAAGAAGAGGAAACGAGAGGTGAAAGGGGAGAAACTGTAGTGGACTCAAGGAAGAATGTGGAAACACTTGGTGGTGGCATGGATAGAGAGTCGATGCACTAGTGTTTATAGGGCTTGGAGTCACTACAAGAGAGGAGAAGGAGGCGGAGACAGAAGGGATCTATAGTTGGATGGAGGGAATACCAGGCAACAGATCCGCAAGGGAGGAAAAGATGGAAGAAGTGGGAGATGGAAGGGAGGAAGATGGAGGAGAAGAAACAACCAAAGGAGTGGTTACCTAAGGAGGAGGAGGGAGAGGAGTAGAAGAGGGAATGGAGGGCACCTCCATAGTTGTAGCTGTGACAACATCCTGAGTGGATGTGTCCGTTGGAACATCTGTCACTTCTTCCTTTCCTGGGGACACTAAGTCCACTATTTTCTTTGAGGAAAAGAAGGGCTAACAGGAGCTTTCTCCTGCTTGCTTGATTCTCCAACTTCATCCTTTCCTTTGCCCTTTGGCAAGTGATCTAGCTTTGGAGGTGCTCTTCCTAAGGGGGAAGTAGTGAAATCCACCCCAAGGTAGATGAGACCATTTCATTTGCACCAATGTTTGGTGTGTTGCAACGTGGGTTGGACCCTTTCTTCTATGGTCTTGGGTGCCTTGGTCCTATCGATGCTTGCAAATGGCCAATCATCCCCATCCATGTCAAGGTAAACCTGATCAATTTCTTATTAGTTTCTTGGAAATATTTTGGGATGATGGCAACTCCATAGTGGATGATCTCTTCTAGTGCCAACCGAGAGTGATCCTTTCACCTGATTTCAACTTTGTGGTTGATGTCTATCCATATGTCCTCGATCTCTAGGACATGGATGGGATCGATCTTTGCCTTGGGGAGGCAAGCCCGGTAGTCAAAGGTTGGCCTTGCTAGGAAATCATGCTTCAGGTTGAGCAATTCCAGCTCTGCAAACATTTCTTGGGCTTTACCCAATGAGGCATAGGTGTATCTACCAACCATGAGGGGGAAAGGAGTTCCACCCTTCTTCCTTTTCATACATTTTTCATGATATGTAATTAGCTGCCTTGAGAGCTCTAGAAGGATCAGCTTGGGCCCTGCATACCTTGGCAACCTTGTTGGTTCTCCCAGGAAGTTGGCAGCTCTAAGATATGTGAAGGTGGGGAATTGTGTAAACAAAGCCCCCACTTCTTTATGGCAGCGACCACACTCATGTTGGTCCGATCGTGCCTCATGTTTGGCCTCATTAGGAAGATCACCTCATAAAAAGGGGCTCATTGATCTTGTTGAACTAGGAAATACTAGCTTGAGCCTTAGCTCCCGGTAGTACTCATATATCTTGACCTGAGGCCATACCCCACTTTGAATTAGTCCTGGGTACTCTCTTTCTGAGGCAGTGACATATACGACATAGGAGTTCATATAGAACCTCCCAGTCATTGAAACTATTGGTTGGAGTTGTTGTGAGATAGTATCACACGATAATCTCTCCCTAGCTGAAATTTTCTCGGACACATTCTTTCTTATGGTCTCTAAGTACCTGAGCATCCATTTGTGAAAGTAGTGGGCATCAGGAAGTCTGAAAACTCTGTTGAGGAAAGTGATAGTATCACTTTCCTCCTCTTAGAATTCTTAGTGGTGGATGGTCTCGTGGCCATCTGCTCACCACCTTTTTGTTCTTCAAGTAAACCTCGTTCATCATCTACATGCACTTGTCCTCATTGTCGGTCCAAGTCTTTATGCAGTCTTCTTGGCTTACTGCCACATACTAGCTATGGTGAGGAATGCCTAACATGACTTCGAAGTGCTGGGATGTGAGATTAATGACCACTTTTCCCTCCTTGTCTTCGACACATCTTGTGTCTTTATTGTAACAATCGGCCACTATCATGATGAACTCATTGTTTATAGCACTTACTTGGGAGTCCAACTGCAAAGTGTAGCCTGCTTGCCTACCAGTTTATCCATCCATGGGCCACCGGTAAGCTTTGTGGTTCTTTTCCAAAATTCATCCATATCTATGTGCCCAAGCTCTAAGTCTCTGATTTCGAGACTACACTCTACAAGTGAGTTGGGCATCCTGACTCTCTGATATTTGTATTTCATTTCTTGCTCTGTCAACTTAGCTTTTCCTTTAGATTTAGTTGGCTTCTTGCTCGATGAAGACATGTGTGAGCTCGAGGATAGATGTTGTTGTTCTGCATGGAGAATTAGAGAAGTCCAACATAGAAGAGCCATGTCAGCCATCATGTTATTCATAATAACAACTTGTAGAATGGAAATGAGTTATTATAAGCCTTAAGGTGCAAGGTGCAGGTTTATAGCATGTTGTAGGGGCTTAAATAGGTTGGGTGCACTTTTGAGGATGCCAACATGCAAAAATATATGCCTGTGTTGAAAGGGGGAAATATGTGCTAAAAAGGATTATAGAGGGTGCATGTTTCAAGAGAGTTGAATGAAAGATCTTAGTGATAAAGAGAAAGGTGTGGGGTGTGGGTTTGGAACACACAACATGCAGTGTTGGTGTTAAGGTTCATGTGTCGGTGCCTTATGAAAATTGCTAACTGGGCACTACCAAAGATGATGTTGCATGGTTTTATAGTGTGCCCAAGGTGTGGTTTTGGAATGTGTTGCACAGGAGCTTAATGCACCAAAGGGTTTATAAAAGGCGCAGATTTGGGGAACACAACATAGAATGTTATTGTTGATTGGGATGTGCCTGCGCCTTGAGGAAATTTTTTAAGTGCTTATACCTGGTGTAATTTTAGAATATGTCACATACACGGATAGTGCACCTTGGCACAAATGTGAGGTTTGCAACATGAAAGGACATCACACCAAAGGAGAAAGACTACTTTTTTGTTTGATCTCTTTTCCCTTTGCATGACCCTTTTCTCTCCTTTTAATTTTTGCAAAGTGTCAAAGAGAGGGTTTGTGGGATTTATAGCAAGGAAGAGCCTTCAAAGGAAGGTTTATTCAGAGCGTAATCTTCCCAAAATTTCAGATCGGAAGGAGTGGGAAGAGGGGTTTTCAGCTGGCTGATTTGGTTTGTTAAATTCTTTTTAGGTTCATTGTATTTAACATACAATCCTAATCACCTAACCTAACATAAAAACCACAAACAACAACAAGATGGGCAGAAACCACTTACCAGGATATATATATAATGACAAAGGATAGATGTGGGATCCACAAGCATGAGGAATGGCATGTGAGGCTGATGAGGATAACTGACAAGCGCAGAGGAAAGACTTTTCTCAATTTTTAATTCGTGAAAATGACAGGTTGAATGCACCTATATATAGAAAAATGCACATTTATTGCACCACCAACCGCCTTTGGCATGGTTGGTGAAGTGTGACACATGAGGTTTAGTGCCTATGGCGCACTTAAGATGATGTCAACATAACATTTTCAGCACCAAGGGGAAAAGGGGGCACACATTTTTATGTGTCGACACATCAATTTTCATGCCTTAAGCATGTTTCTTTGGTGTAAGTTTGAGGATGCTGGCATGTAACTCTTAGCACCTTAGGGGTGCAACTCTTGTCATGTTGACATGCCTTTTAGGGTGCAAAGGGGCACACTTTTCTTGATGTTGCCACAACAATTTTTGCACCCAGCTCAAAAAGGCTAAGTTCTTAAAACTTGATTTTCGGAAGGGAACCTTTAGGCCATTTTGAATGTTAATAGACCTTTTAGGGGACCAAAATGAAATTTTGGCATGGTTACCTGTAAAATTGCCCTTGTCAATTTTACAGGATAATAGCTAGCTCTGTCTGGGGACTATCTTTGAGTGAAACTTAAGGGTAGAGAATCCCAGACTCATGTGCCTATCCATTGGGTTACAGAGAGTCAAAAACAAGGGTGACCAAAAAGAAAGAAAGGAAACACACAACAAAATCAATTTGTACAAAGAAGAGAGGAAGCTCTACTTCCTGAAGAGCTTCAGATGTTGCCCGCTATAGGGGAGTGGGAGCTCAGTTCCGTCTAGATATGAGAGATAGAAACTATTCTCTCTGTTGAGCTGCTTGATTTTGTATGGCCCTCTCCAAAGAGAGTCAAACTTTCCATGCATACCTTTTGGTTCTCTTTGTTTGTCCCATAGAAGGACAAGATCCCCTACCTAGAAATCTCTCTACTTGGATTTCTTGTCGAATAGCCTCTTGACTTGATTCTGATGTTCGGTGATCTTGTTGACCACTTTTACTCGTTTCTCTTCAAGTTCTATCAGGTACATAATTCTCTTTTCCAGAGAACTTTGAAAAGTTTCATCTTTGATAGCTCATGCCAAGCATAGAGTAGGAAGTTCCATGGAGATAGGGACTTCAAAGCATTAGTCCCATATAATACTTGAAAAGGTGACATGCCGAGAGATCTCTTTGGAGTGATATGATCCACCCACAAAGCATCATATAATGACTTGTGCCAGGACCGCTGGTTTTCATCAACTAGCTTCCGTATGATGGTTACTAGGTTCTTGTTGCTAGATTCTACCTAACCATTTCCCTAAGGATAGTAATCAGAGGCATGAGCCAAAGTTATTCCATATCCATAGCAAAAACCAATAACTTCTCATGAAGAGAAGTTGGAAGCATTTTCAGCAATGATTTTGTGTGGAATGCCAAATCTCACGATGATATTTTCCTTGATGAAGTTACAAACAACTTCAGAAGTGGCATGTTTGACAGGTATGGCCTCCACCCATTTGGTGAAGTAATCTATTGCTGTTAGGACATAACTATGTCTAGAACTTGATTGGGGATGGAGTGCTCCAATAAAGTCAATTCCCCATTTCCGAATGGTTCATCAATAATGACGGGCCTAAGGGGAAATGCAGCCAACTTTGGTTTGCCAACAAACTATTGGTAGAGTTCACATTTCACTACCCAAGTGGCTACATCCTGAAATAGCGTTGGCCAGTAGTACCTAGCCTAAATGATCTTATGTGCTATGATGGAAGAGGAGAAATGACCACCGTAGGCTGAGTCATGAAAGATTTCTAGTAATTTTACCTGTTGCAGCTTGTCAACACATCGTAGGAAGATGCCATCAATTTCACGCTTGTACAACCTGTTGTCCCAAATGACATACCTTTCCGCCCTGAGCTTCACCATCCACTTTTCTTTTGTGGTTAGGTGACCTAAACACTCGCCATAAGTGAGAAAGAAAGTGATGTCGAATACCATTCATCATTGGTCGCGACAAACAAAACCATGGGTAAAGAATCCACTTTCTCCAGTTCACTCCATTCTTTATCAACACGAGCAACTTGCTCTTTAGGTGCCTCTGGGTCTTTATTTTCAGCCATAAGCTGACATAGGCCCTTACCTCTTACCAACTTGGTTGGTTTGATGTCCAAATCATATTCTTGGACCTTTGTGATCCAATTCCCTCATAGGCTCCTTAATTCTATTGAGTCAGGATAGACTTAACTACCGTGTCTGGAACCAACACTACTGTATGAGAATTCAGTATGTAGTAGTGGAAGTTCTTGACTACTTTTACTATGGCGAAGGCATGCTTTTCTAGTTGTGACATCTTTAGTTCATGAGGCTTGAGAGGAGAGCTCATGAAAGTAATAGGGGATTCAACATCCTCAGAGTTCTTCTGCATTAAGATAGCCAATACAGTATGCGCAGATGCATAACTATACATGATGAAATCCTTGGAGAAGTCCGAAATACCAGGATAGGTGCATGAGCAATAGAGGATTTTATATCATTAAATGACATCTTTCCTTCTTCACTCAATCGGAAGGTTTGTGACCCTTTCATCATATCTGATATATGATGAGTCTTTTTGGAAAATTGGGAACAAAGCGCTGAGAAAATTTACCTTTCGAAGAAAGAGTGAACGCCGGTCTTGCTTGTGGGAAAGGTAAGGCTCTGAATAGCCTTGACTCTTTCGACATCTATCTTCATTCCTTCTTTGTTGATGACATGTCCCAACAATTTTCCTTTGGTAACCCTAAAAACTGACTTCTTAGGGTTTAGAGAAATTCCGTGTTCTCGGCATCTAATCAAGACTTGCTCCAAATGATCATAGTGATCACTTCATTTTTTAGAGAACACGGTTAAGTCATCTAGGTAAACTACGATGACCTTTCCCATTATACCTTTGAACATGAATTCCATCGCATGTTGAAAGGTGGCACCGGCATTGGTTAAACCGAACGACATCCTGTTGTAGGTGAAGGTGCCCCATAGAGTGGTGAATGCTATTTTGAATTGGTCTTCAGGCGTGACCTCAATCTGATTATAGCCCGAGAAACCATCAAGCATGGATAACATCTATGAACTAGAAATTTCCTGTATAACTTGATCCATTATGGGCAGTGGATAGTTTTCCTTTAAGGATGCTTGGTTCAGGTTGCGAAAGTCTACGCATATGCATATTTCACCATTCTTCTTCCACACAGGTACAATATTAGCAACCCAGGTACTATGATGAATGGGGAAAATAATTCTCACATCCAACATCTTTTGAATTTCAGCTTGGATAGTACCTGAGATTTTAGGATTGTAATGCCTTTGCTTTTGATGAAAAGGCTTAATGTCATCTTTGAGTGGTATGTCATGTTGAATGTCCTTAGGCTTAAATGACTTTAGATGGCATAAGACCATGCCAATACATCCATATATCTTTTCAACAATTTGACAAATTTCCATTTTTCTTTGAGTGCACAACACTTCCCGATGTTCACATACCGAGGATGTTCTGTAGTGCCCAAATTGACATATTCGGTTTCTAGAGAAGAGTTGGGATCATCCTATCGCCTTTTCTTGAAAAAATGGTCATGCTTATCAAATAATCATTCTAGGGAAACTAAACCTTTCAGGATCTTATTTCCCTTGAGCTGACATATGCCCTGACCTTATCTTTGATTCCTGCGCTTGGCCCATGAGAGACTCACGACATGTAGAAGTCAATCCATCGAAATGGAGCTCTTTGAAATTTTTAGCTTTCTCTAGAAAAGTGATAAGCTGATTATCATCATTGAATACCTGCCAGTGTTGTGAATTATCTGGCACACTTGGGTGGAAAACTACCTCAATGGTATATGTGTCTATTTTTAACCCTGGGTGAGGGAGCATGAGAGAGGCTGAGACAACCAAAGAATCAACCATGTCATTCTGAGCTTGCAGAACTACTTTGATTGAGAAAGCATCAAACTCCTCGATGTTGTCCCACACTGCATTGTGGTAGTGTCTGAGCCTATCATTCTTCACTTGGTATATGCCTTTCACTTGATTGACAATTAGCTCAGCATCACCTTGTACTTTCAAATTCTTGATTCCCCTTTCCTTTGCAGCTTGCATACCAAGTAGCAAAGATTCATACTTGATAGTGTTGTTTGTATTGAAAAACTACAATTTGAAGGAAAGAGGGAAAATCTCCTCTTAGGAGATATCAGGACGGCCCCAACACTGCACCCACTTGTTGCACAACTGCCATCAAACTGCAAAGTGTCCATATCTTGTTGAGGTCCTCCTCCTGGACGAGAACCTCCATTTTATCGAGTCAGTGGATAAGAAGTAATTCCCCATCCCTGATGATTCAAAGAGAATCTGGGCCTTGGGGTCGTCAGAGTTAGTGACCAGATATTTCTTTTGTGATTTAGGTTCCAATGTCTACATTACCCCTTTGACAGGGATTTTGGATTTGGACCAGATCCATATGGATTTCTCCACCAACTTCTCTATAAAAAATCCTCCCTAGTAATATCCCGTAGGCAGCTAGAATATCAGCTACGAGAATAGTCATTTTAACTCTTTTCTCTGGGAATGCTGCGAATGCAAACTACGCATCCTTGATCTGACCTATTAATGGTACCTACTTGGTTTCCATGGAGTAACACCTGCCAAAAGGTTTAGTGAGTGTGAGGCCCAAAGCATGGGTGACCTTTGCTGGCATGACATTGTCAGATGCTCCAAAATCAATTATGCAGTTGCTTAACTTGTGACCATTAATCAAGAGAGAAAGGTAAAAAGGTTCAATTTTACCTGATGTGGACGTCGAGGAAACATTTATGTGGGATGCAGGAGGAGTGGAAAGAATTCCTTTTGGAGAAATAGGGTGAGAGATGGCAGCTTGACTTTGAATATACTTGGTTAATCTAAGAAGCTACTTGGGGTTAGACTAAAGGTACTCAGCTTCTAACATTTGGATCTTGGTCCTTTTGGCATGGTCAACTATATCGAATGTGACCAAGGGTTACACTAACAAAGGAATGAGTCCTTCATTTCACGATGGTAGAGGAGTGGTATTGGTCTTTATGGGCTGGAGGGAGGTTGATTTGGAGGAGAAATAGGAGGAAAAGATTTCTTTACAAAAGGCTTGATAGGAGGTGAAGTACTTTTATTGTTGGAGGCGTACTTAATATGACCTTTTCCTTTTGTATCTTAGCAGTAACTTCTACTTCTTTTCCTTGTGAGTGAGTAAAAATAGCATATGACTATCTCACTTGCATACCCTTGGGTACCTTCCTCTTCATCAGATTCCTCATCTTCAAATTCCATATACCCGATTGTAGAGTCATCAGTCGGTTCACCGACATCTTGATCATCTTCACCTTGTGACGAAGGTTCTTCATAAATTTGCTCATCTTCTTCGATCTCGACCAAGGCATTAATTTGAGGGGCCTCAAGTACTAACCTTGAGAGCAAAGTAGGGGAAAACACAGCCTTTGAGGGGCATTGTTGGGAGTGAAGTTCCTCCATGGGATATCCCAGTATAGAGTGCTAGACGAAGCTTGAACTAATTGCTTCTTCAATGCAAGCAAGTTGTTTGCCATCTTCTACGGAATGTCGAGATCGATGAGGTGTCTTTTTGAAGGAGTTAAAGCCTTTAATTTGGATGGCTCTTATTTTAACTCACCATATATAAGTAGGTTATCCTCTATCCGAATGGTCGTAGCTTGAGTGAGGACCAGGGTGGTGATTTGTTCTTGTAAAAGTAAGAAACTTACTCTTGAACTCATGATGTTCACAAAGAAACACTTTTGATTCTCTAGGGTTGGCAACATGGTAGGAAACACACGGTTGATCAATGAGTTGAAGCGGGAAATAAAATCATGCATAGTTTCATTGGCCTTTTTCTTCAAGTGAGTGATCTTTGATAGTAATGCAAACACTTCTCTCGAAGGCTTATACTTGTCTTCAAACATAGCTCGTAACATGGCCCAACTAGTGATGGATCCGGCTGGTAAATGTTGGAACCACTCTGATGCAGGCCTTTGCAAAGTTTCAAGAAAGAGACGCACAAATGCATCTTCATGAGTTACATATAGAATACTACATGACATAATAAATGCAACATATGCACATCCATGCTTTGATTTCCACTCCCATCAAATTTTGGGAAATTCTTGCAATTTCCATGAGGGAGGGCATGAACTAGATGTGGCAGCGTAAGAGGGCCCATGGAATTTCCCCATGGTACTACCATTTGAAACGCGGGGAAAAGAACACGAGCAGGGAGTGGGGTTCCACTTAACCAAAGAGCACTACAGATAGATGTCAAAGCACCTTGTGAAACTCGGTTCTTTCATAGAGGTGAGGCACTTCTTGCGATTGATCCTGCTGAACTTAATGATGTGAATCGTCTTTGGTTGATACTGAAATTTTTCCTTTGAAGTAGATCAAATATTGGATCAAATTCTCCACAAGCTCTTCTACCTGTGAGTAAATTGTTCACCCTACCGGTGTAGCCATTCAGATCTGCAATAATTTAGAATGGATATACAACAAATTTTTTTTATATACTTATTTGCTTTTGATTTTTCGGCAAAACTTAGCAACATTTACTTTTTAATATTTAAAATTTTATCCTCTTTAATAACAACCAATTGTGGTTTTGTGACAAAGATTAGCAAGGATAAAAAGTGGGTTATTTAGAAAGCTGATTTTCAGATCTTCGAACTAAATTTTGCAAGTTTTTTTGAAAATATCAGATTCTCAAATCTACAGAAATATACAAATTTTTGTAAAAAACAGCAAACTAAAAGCTCCTAACTGGTCCAAATCTATGGATTTGTATAAGGAAATTTTAGTTTTGATCATTTCTGCAAAAAAATTAATTTTTAACAAAGAGTTAAAATTTTCAATCTGGCAGTGATTTTCATAGTTTTTTAATTATTTCCTTAGTTTGGTCCCTAGTGGAGTCACCAAAAACTATTGGTTTGAAAATCTATCGGATGGGTAGATCATGGGGAAACAGGCCAACAGTGTGTAGGGCATATAGCCCCTCTTTGAGATAGCAAAGCGAAACTGGTTTATTGCTATTCTACTAGTAGGAACCTGTGCAAGTCTTACAGTATTCTACCTTCAGGGGGTTTGGGATCTCATCCCAGTAGAGGTAGTTCGAATGACGAATGGAAATGTGAGAGGGGAAGAATGGAGGAAGGATAGATCTGAAGGGAGAAAAGAAATGAATTCCAAGATAGAATGGTCAGAAGGTTTACGCTTTGGGTTGGTAGTAAATAGAGCCAAACTTACTCACATAAACAAATAAAGCAATACTGATGAACAAATGAAAAAGAAAGAAAGAATCCAACTAGAAAAGGAACACAGATCTAACTTAAGAGAGATCTAATGCACATAACACATAAATTCAACACAAAGTCTCAATGTATGTATTAATATTTTCTTCTATTACAAGAAATTACAAAGTATTTCTCTCCTCACTTCTAATTTTCATAAAAAACAGTCCACACGGAATACAACAAGTATTCTAGTATTTATAGAAGAAGGAGGAGAAAGGAAGACAAAAAGAAGCCAACCACTTATTTACAAAATATCTAAAAGTCAAAAGTTGACTTTGGGGAAATTTTAGGATGGCATCATCCCATGGTGCAACATGGATGATGTCATCAAGTGCCAACATGCTTTTAAATATTTTACAAAAATGGTATATCCATCTAGAGGAAGCTATTCATCATTGTCTCTCCACTCAAATCTAGCTTCTGGCTGAGGCTCAAGAGAGTCAATGTGGCACTACGCCCAATACTCTGCGAACTTGCTGATTATCTTTTGAAGTTGATACTGATCAGGGCCTTTGAAATGGTCATGGATCACTTCGTAAGTCTCTTTCTCATTTTTGAGCTTGTCGGGTAAATTAACTTACTCTTCGTTTGCATCGATCAAAGATCCTATAAAGTCATAGTAGGCTAAGAGGTTGTTGATGGAATCTTGATCAAAAGTGACCTCTTGTGCTAGACCTTGAGAGACAATAGCCTTGAAGTGCTGAAATGTGTCATCTGCTTCTCTTAACTCATAAGATGCACTAAGCAGTCTAGGAGACATCTTTGCAACTATTTTCTCCATGTTGTGTAGTGCATCCAAGGCTTCTTCCTTGAATTTTTTGATTCTTTCTAGGATGAACTCCATTTGATCGACCCGGTAATCTAAAGCAGTGAGAGATTTATAATGTGCCCATGGGTGATCGATAACGCCGACCTTTAACAGGTCATCAGCTGAATAGTTGACCATGGTCTGGAATGTTCCCTACTGCAACTTAGCATTATCCAACTCCTCAGAAAGGGAGCTCGCTACTGCTTGTAGCTCTTTATTTCCCTGAGTTATATCTTGGTGCAGTAACATGAACCTACCAATTATTACCTGACCATCTGGAGGATCTTCTCAATCCAAGATGACACAGTTGTACCCTGTTCAACAATATTTATGTATTCATCTATTTTTTCTTGGCTGGGAGCTTGAACAAGGTTCTGCAGTAGTTGTTGAAGGAGCTCTGCCCATCTTCTGCAAAGCTTGGAGGAGATGTTTGTTCTGTTCTTTGAGCACTCTCTTCTCCTCTTTGGCCTCTTGAAGCTTCTTGCAGAGGGCATCAATAGCTGACAAGGCTTCTCCTTGCAGGCTTTCGGATGATGTTCCCATTGTGACCTAAGTCACTGTGAAGTCTGTAGTAGACAAATCTTCCTTCTTCTTTATGGGATCTGGATAGGCTATCTCCATGACCCTTTCTCCTGAGGCACTTTTTGAGAAGCAAGTTAATGCTTTTTGCTTCTTGGGTCCCTTTGTTGGAATGATGGAGAATTCCATAGCTGTAATGGGGAATTTCCTCTTGTGTTGACTCAGGTGGTCAGAGATCCAACCAGACTTAGGGGATCAGGATCAGAAGAAGAAGAGGAAATGGGGGTGAAAGGGGGAGCAACTGTAGTAGACTCGGGAAGAATGTGGAAACACTTGGTGGTGGCATGGATAGAATCTAATGCACTAGTGTTTATAGGGCTTGGAGTCACTACAAGAGAGGAGAAGGAGGTGGAGACGGAAGGGATCTGTAGTTGGATGGAGGGAATACCGGTGACAAATCCACAAGGGAGGAAAAGATGGAAGAAGTGGGAGATGGAAGGGAGGAAGACAGAGGAGAAGAAACAACCAAAGAAGTGGTTACCTGAGGAGGAGGAGGGAGAGGAGAAGAAGAGGGAACAGAGGGCACCTCCCTAGTTGTAGCTGTGATAACATCCACGAGTGGATGTGTTCATTGGAACGTCTGTTGCTTCTTCCTTTCCTTAGGAAACTAAGTCCATTATTTTCTTTGAGGTAGAAGAATGGCTAACAAGAGATTTCTCCTGCTTGCTTGATTCTCCAACTTCATCCTTTCCTTTTCCCTTTGGCAAGTGATCTGGCTTTAGAGGTGCTCTTCCTAAGGGGGAAGTAGTGAAATCCACCCCAAGGTAGATGAGACCATTTCATTTACACCAATGTTTGGTGTGTTGCAATGTGGGCTAGACCCTTTCTTCTATGGTGTTGGGTGCCTTAGTCCTTATTGATGCTTGCAAACAACCAATCATCCCCATCCATGTTAAGGTAAACCTGATCAATTTCCTAATCAGTTTCTTGGAAATATTTTGGGATGATGGAAACTCCATAGTGGATGATCTCTGCTAGTGCCATCCGGGAGTGATCCTTTCACCTGATTTCAACTTCGTGGTTGATGTCTATCCATATGTCCTCGATCTTTGGGACATGGATGGGATCAATCTTTGCCTTGAGGAGGTAAGCCCGGTAGTCAAAGGTTGGCCTTTCTAGGAAATCATGCTTTAGGTTGAGAAATTCCAACTCTGTAAACATTTCCTGGGCTTTACCCAATGAGGTGCAGGTGTATCTACCAACCATGAGGGGGAAAGGAGTTCCACCCTTCTTCCTTTTCATACATTTTTCATGATATGTAATTAGCTACCTTGAGAGCTCTAGAAGGATCAACTTGGGCCCTACATACCTTGGCAACCTTGTTGGTTCTCCTAGGAAGTTGGCAGCTCTGAGATATGTGAAGGTGGGGAATTGTGTAAACAAAGCCCCCCACTTCTTTGTGGCAGTGACCACGCTCATGCTGGTCCGACCGTGCCTCATGTTTGGCCTCATTAGGCAGATCACCTCATAAAAGAAGGTGTCGTTGATCTTGTTGAACTGGGTGATACTGGCTTCAAGCCTTAGCTCCTAGTAGTACTCATATATCTTAACCTGAGGCCATACCCCACTTTGAATCAGTCCTAGGTACTCTCTCTCTGAGGCAGTGACATATACGACATAGGAGTTCATATAGAACCTCCCAGTCATTGAAACTGTTGGAGTTGCTGCGAGATAGTATCACTGATAATCTCTCCCAGCCTGAAATGTTGCTTAGGCACATTCTTGCTTATGGTCTCTAAGTACCTGAGCATCCATTTGTGAAAGTAGTGGGCATCAGGAAGTCTAAAAACTCTACTAAGGAAAGTGATGGTATCACTTAGCTCCTCTGAGAAGTCACTACGGTGGATGGTCTATGGCCATCTGCTTGCCACCTTTTTGTTCTTTAGGTAAACCTCATTCATCATCTACATGCACTTGTCCTCATTGTCGGTCCAAGTCTTTATGCAGTCTTCTCACTTACTGCCACATACTGGCTATGGTGAGGAATGCCTAACATGACTTTGAAGTGCCAGGTTGTGAGATTAATGACCACTTTTCCCTCCTTGTCTTGAAACATCTTGTGTCTTTATTGTAACAACGGGCCACTATCATGATGAACTCATTGTTTATAGCACTTACTGGGAGTCCAGCTGCAAAGTGTAGCCCACTACCTACCAGTTTGTCCATCCATGGGCCACCGGTAACCTTTGTGGTTCTTTCCTAGAAGTCATCCATATCTATGTGCCCAAGCTCTGAGTCTCTGATGTCAAACTGCACTCTACAAGTGAGTCAGGCATCCTGACTCTCTGATATTTGTATTTCATTTCTTGCTCTATCAACTTAGCTTTTCCTTTAGATTTAGTTGGCTTCTTTCTCGATGAAGACATGTGTGAGCTCGAGGATGGTTGTTGTTGTTCTACATGGAGAATCAGAGAAGTCCAACATAGAAGATCCATGTTAGCCATCATGTTATTCATAATAACAGCTTGCAGAATAGAAAATGAGCTATTATAAGCCTTAAGGTGCAATGCGTAGGTTTATAGCATGTTGCAGGGGCTTAAACAGGCTGGGTGCACTTTTGAGGATGCCAACATGCATAAATATGTACCTGTGTTGAAAGGGGGAAAGCCGTGCAAAGGATTATAGAGGGGCACACTTTTCAAGAGTGTTGCACAAAATATCTTAGTGCTGAAGAGAAAGGCGCAGGGTGCGGGTTTGGAACACACAACATGTAGTGTTGGTGTTAAGGTTCATGCACCGATGCCTTATGAAAATTGCTAACTGGGTGTTGCCAAAGATGATGTTGCATGGTTTTACAGTGCACCCAAGGCATGGTTTTGGAATGTGTTGCACAAGAGCTTAATGCGCCAAAGGGTTTATAAAGGGCGCAGATTTGGGGAACACAACATAGAATGTTGTTGTTGATTGGGATGCGCTGCGCCTTGAGGAGATTTGTTAAGTGCTTATACCTGGCATAGGTTTAGAATATGTCACATATAGGGATAGTGTGCCTTGGTATGACTGTGGGGTTTGCAACATGAAAGGACAAGTGTGCCAAAGGAAAAAGACTACTTTTTGTCTGATCTCTTTTCCCTTTGCATGACCCTTTTCTCTCCTTTTAATTTTTACAAATTGTCAAAGAGAGGGTTTGAGGTATTTACAGCAAGGTAGAGCCTTCAAAGGATGGTTTATTTAGAGGCAGAGCCTTCCTAGATTTGCAGATCTAGGAGCAGGAAGAGGGGTTTTTAGCAAGCTAATTTGGTTTATTAAATTCTTTTTAGGTTCATTGTATTTAACATACAATCCTAATCACCTAACCTAACATAAAAACCACAAACAACAAGAAGATGGGTAGAAACCACTTACCAGGATATATATAATGATGAAGGACAGATGTGGGATCCACAAGCATGAGGAATGACATGTGAGGCTGACGAGGATAACTGAAAAGCATAGAGGAAATAATTTTCTTGATTTTTAATTCATGAAAATGATAGGTTGAATGTGCCTATATATAGAAAAATGCACATTTATTGCACCACCAACCACCTTTGGCGTGGTTGGTGAAGTGTCAACACAGAGGTTTCAGTGCCTATGGTGCACTTAAGATGATGTCAACATAACATTTTCAGCACCAAGGGGAAAAAGGGGTGCACATTTTTATGTGTCGACACATCAATTTTCGCACCTTAAGCACATTTCTTTGGTGCAAGTTTGAGGATGCTAGCATGTAAATCTTAGCACCTTAGGGCGTGACTCTTTCATGTTGACATGCCTTTTAGGGTGCCAAAGGGGCACACTTTTCTTGATGTTGCCACAACAATTTTTGCGCCCAGCTCAAAAAGGCTAAAAAAGGCTAAGTTCTTAAAACTTGATTTTGGAAGGGAACCTTTAGGCCATTTTGAATGTTAATAGACCTTTTCAGGGGACCAAAATGAAATTTTGGCATGGTTACCTGTAAAATTTCCCTTGTCAATTTTACAAGATAATGAGCCTAAGTTTGCTAATTTTTGACTTAGTTTCAATATTTTTAAAGTATCTCTTCTTCAACTAAAGGATTTTCATCTTCGTCAAACTTAGGAGGTGATGCGGCTTTGCACTTATGCTCAATATTCACTTTACATGAAACCTTTTAATAAGGTCGTTGCGAATGACCAATTAGTTTTGATGGATCTCCTTCAATGGTGTTGTGATATGGTTCGAAAGTAGAAGTATACCCTACACCAAAGGGGCTATCCATGTCTAAGAGGGATGTTTTTTCTTTCATTTTATGATTAATAATATTAGTTTCCACTTCGCATTCTTGTGGAAGCTTAGCCCCTAGTTCTAAGACTCTTGCGAGCACTTGATCTCTATTATAATAAATGAGATTGTCAAATTGATCGAGGTCTAACTTATGTTGTTCTTCAAAAGAATCATATTCTTCTCTACTATGATCAATCAATGGCTCTGTGTATTTGACCTATGAAAAGAGAGGTGTGAAGTTATTGCTGCTAAATGGGAAGGATTCAAAAGGAATTTCTTCTAAGTCACTCTCGTTTGGTTTAGATGCCATTTT
Organism: Taxus wallichiana var. yunnanensis; assembly: GCA_018340775.1. Classification (NCBI taxonomy): domain Eukaryota; kingdom Viridiplantae; phylum Streptophyta; class Pinopsida; order Cupressales; family Taxaceae; genus Taxus; species Taxus wallichiana. The sequence continues at coordinate 41,829,013 of CM031233.1, read as the reverse complement.
CGTGATTCTAGGCATTACTAGTTGAAGTTCTACTAGGTTTTTTCCAAATGCCGTCAAAGTTATATGAAATGTAGGCATATGTTGTGTAATTCATTTGATGTAGTGTCAAAATATCCCAGTGTGTTCTAGATGTAATGTTATGCAGTCATTTTATCATTCAAAGAACACTCATATGAACATTAAATCAAACAATCACTCAAACTGTTGTTTAGCAATACTATACCCTAAACTATGATTCCAATGAAGGGTTCAAAACGGATAGTGACAATACCCTATTAATATATAGGTCAAGTTAGAATACTAACAAGGCCTAAATATCAAAGTGATATTGACGCGATCTCTCCATGAGATATACTAAGACCAATTTAAATGTCAATAAAACCTAAGTTTTTTTAAAAATGGAAGTTATGAATGTGGATAGCGTAACAACACTATCTTGACACGTTAACCTAGCAAGCAAGGTGTTAGTATCAAGATGATGTCATCACAGTATACATAAGGTAATATTGACACTCTCAAAAGACTCAAATGACGTTGGAACTAAAACTAAGTATGAGTATAACAAGAATTTTTAGTTGTGTGAGTAGCATAACTGTACAATAAAGGGACTTATACTAAGTTCTCACAAAATTGAAAACACGATGTAAGTACCAAAATTATAGGGCTAGAATGTGACAAAAATAATAACTTAAGGAGAAATAATGATGAACTGAAATCACATTAATGAAGACGATCTTGAAATCAAGATCAAAGGACTATCAAAGACACAAAAGTGTACTTGCACAATCTAGATGTTTAACAACCCAGGCCACAAACACGGATGGGTGTAAATAGAAAAAAAGTGGCTAATACTGTCTTTGATAAGACTCGTGAGGTATGCTTCCTTCTCACTCCAAATGGGTAGCGAGAATGCAAGGGTATAGATTAAAAAGATGAAAATAAACTAAGCACCACTTGGGTAGAGTTTCACCTCATCCGAAGGCGAGAAAGAAACTAAGCTAAGTGACATGTCATTTAATTTTATGATGAAATACATTTAGATCTAACTCGCGTGGTTTCTTTTACTTGTTCAAAAACAAGGTTCGGACTCCAAGTGAGTCACCACTTTGTGATGTCTTGATGTGATATGAACTAGCAAAGTGGGCTCCAAGACAGAATGGATTTCCTAATAAGATCACTCAACTAGGTGTCACAAGTTGTCTAAATGTGAGCTCGATTTACCCAAAGAGTCACACTAACTAATTTGGGAGTATCTTGGATTTACTTTACCCCTTCAAATATAATGAGCAATAAATGTATTCACGTGTATTATCACTGAGGTCGCAATACATACAACTTTAACTATAACTTGCAATGTAAAATCTATTCAAGTGGGTAAGTGGAGTGCTTCCTATTTCATCCATGAGGTTACTCAATGGTGGATTACTTTAGGGTTCCTATAACCACCCCCATTGTTATATCTTAAGGCATTATGCCAAAGGGGTTATGTTCTAGTTGAGTGGATATGGATGTACCTTTTCTCGAAACTTGCAATACAAAGTGTGATGAAAGTGGTGTGTTTTTTTATCATGCTTAATTTTATGTGGTTTAAGTAGCGCACCATTTGGAAACTTGTACAAAAACACATATTAGAAGGTTTTGCTTTTGTGACTCCTTTATTTGACAAGCATTACACCCTACACGTATAGATTCAATAATTTTCCACCACAAATAATGATATCAAGAAAGAGAGTTTGTGTGTTGATTTTGATTCCTAAGATCACCAAAAAGGTGCAAAGGAAGAGCATACACAATGCAGAAAACTCCACTAAAACAAGCCTTATGGAAAATAATTTAAGCGTGTTTACAAAGATAGAGTTCATTTTAACCAATTTTGAAAGGTTAATCCAATTAGGAAGTGTAAAATAAGTGTTTTTGAAAGTGACAAGAAGGTTTTTAGAAGTGTTTTGATCCCCAAGATCACCTAGAAGGTGTGAGGAGAGAGCATACACACTTTGAAAAATCCCTTTCTAAATAAGAAAATGAAACACTTAAACTACGTTAGTTAAGTAGCCAAAAATAAACATGCAATAACTTGTTAGAGCCTACGAACCACAAGAAAAACACAAAAATTATCTTTACGGTTTGAAGAAAAACTATTTTAATTTTAACTCAAACACTTGTGCGTCTAGAGTGACTCATGCACATCCCAACAAATGGATACATACCTAAACCAATGGGGACACTTGGAAAACAATTATTACAAGAGGGTCCAACACCTACGTGGGCCTAAAGAAAGGTACACTAGGGTTTCAATGGATATGCCCGTAGTTCGATAGATATGCACTATGTGAAATAGCGAGAAATAAATAAATGTAGAAATTGTAATAACATGTGTGCATGTAATTTAATACAATACTCCTCTATGAAGTTTGATGCACACTCCCTAGCTTGTGCTTTGATGATGGATCTATGTGGATGAAAATGCAATAGATGGATGTAACTCTAGATGAGTGATAGTAGTAGAATGATCCTATGTCCCTCATTACAGTCTCATAACTTTATATTTATAGGGTTCTCTTGGTATAATTTCATAATTAACCCCGACATGGCTGACTAGGAAAAATATAAGGATGAAAAAAGGCTAGAAAGAGCCCAAAAGTGGTGGGAAAGTAGAAAAGGATTAGGATGCCGGGTGGGATCTGTGGCACCCATGGGTGCCACAAGATTACCCTAGGCACCCCATTTGAGGAAAAAATGACAGGAAAGTTTTGAAACATTATGGACATCAAGATAAAATGTGGTAGAATGAAAAAATAAAAGTAAAATAAGATGGCCAAAAGATGGGGTTAATTAGTACTTTCTTCACTCAAGAACCTTCTAAATAGGAGTATGATATCGAGATAAATAAATGTCTAAACCTGCATGAGTTTGTGACTACATTTTCCCCACTTTATTTTGGTGAGCTGAAATCTCAAGTAACATAAAACCCGATGTCCATTAAGAGTGTATTAGAAACGTGCCAAAGGACTAGACAAAAGCATGGAATGACAAAAAGAAGATGAAGGAGCATGGAAATAAAGATGAAAAATGATAAATAAAAAGGTGATGAGAGTGAAACTAGGGAGGAACACGTGTGTATATCTTTCAGTGTGTAGTGTACCTATATGGTTCGTAAAGCATGTCTTGTCATGGTGTTGTTATTATTGCCCCTAATTTGATTGTTTGGTTCTCATATGATTGGACCTACAAGGAGAAAATGATCAAGTACTTAAATGTGTATGTATGTTAAAACACTATGTGGAATAAGTATGTATATGTAAAGCACATAAATTTAAAATAAGTGAAACAAAAATTGTAAATGGAACATGTGCACTTAATCCATGTCGAGAGAAATATTAGAGAAGGATATCCTATCTTTGTGAGTTTGTTGGGATATCTCATACCACCCTAGCTGAAGAAGTGTAGGGAGGATATTCTTTATGTCCTCCAAGCTCTAACCACTTCTACTTAAATGTGAGTGAAGATATCTCTATATTGTCCTAGTTTTTTGGGCAATCCGATGCCACTCACCAAAGTAGTGTAGAGAGGAAAACCCATTGTAACCTTTAAGCCTGTAACTACTTCCCAAAAATGCTAAGGACACCATTTCATGTAAAATCTACTATGTATGGGGTTTGTAGGATGGTCCGATCCCACTCGTTGTAGAAAAATGAACAAGTGTCGGTGTAGAATCTTTGTGTTAGTATGTAAAAACCCCCAAAATGATACACCCTCTTTGGGGGTGCATGTGATATCACTAATAGGATACATGTGGCCCCAAAAGAGGACCAAACAAATGTATATTATAACCCTAGAAATCTCTTGGTATAAACCAAGGCATGCACAAACAAGAAGGGTAGCCAAAGACAAGTGTAATAAAACAATGCATGCATATAGAAAACATATGTAAGCTACGCAAAATGTACGGTAATGTAAACACATAAGAAGAAAAATTAAGCCACATAAAGTGGGTTGAAAACATGGGACATCACTCATGATATCACAAGACACGCAAGTCTATCACGGTCGTAATAAATAAGCAAGTGTGCACACAAAACATAGGAAAAAGCCCATAGACAATAACATATAAGTATAGACAAACAAACAAAGAGTCATGGAGACATAGAATCATACAAAAAAAGTGTTACACATGGAACACCCGCTAGTATGTTATAGAAATAAACAATATGTCAAAAGAATGTATAATCAAATAATGTAAGATGTCAAGTACAAAATGAAATAATAACACCTGGATGAGACAAATGTGGATGCACCCAACAACCAAGATAGTAAGGGTATAATGTGAGCATCCATGTCACATATAAAAGTGTTGTATCTACTATCACACTAAACAAGGGTGTGAACGTGTATGTGTTGATGTTATATATAATGACATATAAGAAATAAATCTAACATGTGTAATAAAGTGAACATGTAAAACACTAGCAAGAAAGAATAAATACCCCTAAGAAAATGCAGTATCCGGTTGATATATGGAATAGAATGCAAGATGGAATGATAGGATCTGCATTCCCCTCTATGGATGGAAGTCTATGTAATAAGGTTCATTTTTTCCCCCTGGAAGTCAAGAATGAATCATAAACGAAATAAATCTAACATGTGTAATAAAGTGAACAGGTAAAACACTAGCAAGAAAGAATAAATACCCCAAGAAAATGCAAGTATCCAGTTGATATATGGAATAGAATGCAAGATGGAATAATAGGATCTACATTCCCCTCTATTGGATGGAAGTCTATGTAATAAGGTTCATTTTTACCCCTTGGAAGTCAAGAATGAATCATAAACGAGAGTGTGTCATCGGGAAATGGTTGAGTATTTTTAGTTGTGTATAGTGCAATCGTGGTGAATGTGTATGTGGTGGTGATGAAGTGCAACATATAGAAAGGATGAACATGAACCCTATATATGAAGAGCATATCATGACTAGATGAATGGAGGAGTGATGATTTAGCCTAAGCATATATCACTATATTATGAAAGGATGAGTGATGATTTAGCCCTAAGTGTATATCACTATATAATGAATGGTAAGGATTGGTGATGTAACCTAAGGTTTATACCATTGAAAGGTGATAGAATGGGGGTTGTGATCTAGCCAAAAGCATTACCACTACAAGATAGATAAGATGAGTGACTATTTAGCCTAAAGTGTATGTAACTAGCCTAGGAATGTTATAGGATGAAATGTTGCATAATGAGTGTAAGGTCCATTTGATTGGTAAACCCTTGGCTATCGAGTATGAAATAAGGAACTAAAGTGCATCATATGTTAGATTTAGCATGGGAAATGTAATCAACAGATTACATATCCACCATTAGAATATCGACGACTATAGATTATGATGTGTAGTCAATTGTATAGTTGATTAGACACAAAAATAAATTCAAATAGATAGTGAATAACCAATTTTAATGAGAAAGAGCTGAAACTAAATAATAAACATGAACATAGCTAGATGAAACCATATTTAGGTGGACAAATCTGAAGGAAAAAATCCACTAGTAAAACACTTACTTGTATTAATAATTTACACGAGTTTAACCCAACACTTCCAATTCACTCCTCAATATTTTACAATGTCTGTAGAGCTCTTTGTTTTGATCATTCAATATAATGATAATGTAATGTGTCTTACATTATTATCTCATTCTTTAATATTGGATTATACAAATGTAAATGTTGCTGATAGCCAATCCTGAGAGGGGTCACCCAAATCAATGTGGGTGGGTGAATCGGTCAAGCCACTTCACTCTTAAATTTGAAATACCTTCACAATACAGTTTGATTATACAAAATTAATAATATTGGGGTGTATTGTAGTGGTAGATCCCACTTGACATTATCACCCCAACACTCCCCCTTAATGTTAAGTGGGAAGAAAAAATAGACATTCCAAATTCCTTGAATCAACTGTGTGTAATGAAAATTTTGTTAAAGCTATGAACATGGGTTAATAATCTCTAAAGAAACCCCAAAATCTTTAGATCAAACAACTCAAATGACCATCAAATTAGAGATAAACAAGAGTTACCTATTTACATGTATATATAAAGATTAAAATAAATGATCCACCTCTAAACATGACTATATTAGTTCTCCACTCCATGAAATATATCTATAAGTGAACCTATTAAAGCTCTAGCAATCAGTTATGTGTTTATTGATGTCTCAAAATATTAAGAATGGAAGGTCACCATTAATGGATTCTCCCATTTACCAAAAGATTTGAAAGGATTAGCAAATAACAAGTAAATAGCTCAAATAAACTATGAAATGACTCTAAAAAGACTTAAGCATGATCTAAATAAGAAATGAGATGAGAGAGAGAGTTCTTAGGAAAAGGTGGGAGGGGTATCCCTCTATTTATAGTTTTTGGTTTGGAGAAAAATGTGTTTTAGATGCATGTGGGACTAAAAAGGAGTCAAAAAGGTGATTTTTAGAAAAGCACATTGGGAGGTGTGAACTGGATTTGGAAGGCTAAGTGGCTATTTGGAAAGGTGAGATATTTTTTAGAAAGTCAAATTCTCCTTAGAAAGTCAATAAGAGGGTTAATTAACCTAAGAAAGGTTAATTAAAGGGAAAACAAGCTTATAGAAGTTTATTAGAGAGGGATTAGCAGATTTAGGGGGTTTGGAAGAGGTTAGAAAGGATAGCTCGTATTATCTTAGTAATAAGATCATCTAGAACAAATTATAGGTGTCTACATCCACAACAATGATTTAGGCTAGCATGCAAACAAAGGAAATCCATAAATCTTCCCATACAAAAATTCTTAAGACCAGTGCTTTACATATGAAGACTTACATCAAACTATGGAGCATTTTATAAACTAAGGCATACCCATAACTAAAGCTTTTCTAGGATTTACAGGTAACTTCAAATAATGTGACACATTTACTTATTACAAACTGGAGTAAGTATTGGAAGTTTACAATGAACTACCTTATGCCTTTTCTCATGAGACTTATAGTTCACATAAAATGTTACAACCATGTGTAACCAATCCCTAAAGGATCACTTTGTTATATACAAATTGGGTGGTCATGATCCATTCTTAAAAGATGACCCGAGTCTTTTATAATAAGCCATCAATTGGTGGCATTGTCATACACACTCCCCCTCAATAGAAACTCTGATAGGCCAAACAAGGTACAAACTTTTAAAACTTCATAGCATACAATGGCTTAGTGAAGATATCGTAACTTAATCTATGATGTTGAACTGGATTCTTTATCAAGAACAATATAGCCTTCAAATAGAGGAGGAGCAATTCCTTTAGCTCCTTTTTGTATCGCTTCTAGCAGCCTCTTTATTCACATGGCTCTTTTTCTTCTCTAAGTGATGGCACCTACATCAAAACTTGAATATAAATCCAGCTATATATCTAACACAACATCAACATGGTTAGAGTCATGAAAGACAATATAATAGGCATACCAACTATCATAATAATATGCTTAATAAATAACCATGTTACATTATAAATATTTTGAAAAATTTCTACATATTATACTAATAAAATATTTATTAGATACAATTAGTATTGGATGTCTCCAATACAAACACAAAGGCATCCCCAAGTGTCATTTGATATGCATATAATAATATTTTAGTAATCACATAAATTTTTTTATCAAAAACATATATATCTTATTCCAAGCCTTTTATACAAAGATAAGACTTGATAGATAACTGATTTGATCAGATAATCAAATCATTCAAGAATAATCAAGCATTCACTGAAAAACATGATCCATTAAACAATGGACACACTCATGGATTTATGTGAATTTTTCTTCAAAAAATGACCATGTAGGCACCCTTTTGAAGTCTAGACATGTCATATATGCTAAACTACTAGAGAAAACTAAAGAAAAATCTAAAAAAAAAAATTGTGCATGTTTTTAGTTATAGTTATGCTTTTTATATAGTTTATAGAGTTATTACATTAGCTCTATGATTGTTCTCATCAATTTCATCTTGATTTTGATCTGATTTATTCCATTTCCTATTTCTGAAATTTGACTTCTTTTTGGATTTACAATCCTCTTTCTTATGGCCAAATTTTCCACAGTTGTGACATCTACCATCAAAACTTACTCTTAAGTTTCTTGATTTCTTGTCTTTACAAGGATTTAAGAGATCATTTTTATTTCTAAATCTATAAGGTTTACTTTTTTATTCTTAAGTGAGAAGTTCTGAGTAGCATTCTCTTTTGAATCAAAATTTTCCATAACACGCTCTTCTTAAATTAACAAAGAAGACAAAGTGTCTAAATTAGGCAGATCATTCTCATTCTGATACTTAGAGTTAAGAATAGAAATAAAATTTCTGAAATTTTCATGTATATTGATCTGTATAATGAAATATAACATCTTATCTTGAAATAATTCATAGTTACAACCATCTAATTGAGCTTTAATGTTCTTAATTTTAGCTAAATAATTGAAAATTTTCTCATCCCCCTTCATGGGAGTTGTAAAGAAATATAAAACAAGTTTAATGATCTTAGAAAACCTATTTCATTCATGCATGGCTTCTAATTGATTCCATGCATCTGTAGGCGAGTCCATATGGCCTATATGCATTAATAATTCATCTCTAATGCTTTTCAATAAGATGAAAATAGCTTCCTAAGATCTCGAGAGAAGGAGATAAAATTTTTAGGGGTAGCTTTTCTTCCGTGGGACATTTTTGACACCACAAGATCCTAGGTATTTCTAGACAAAAAACAAGCTTTTATCAAACTCTCAATATGCTATAATTTGTTCCATTTAAGAGTGAGACTTATCTAAAGAAAAATTGGCAGAACTAGCCATTTTAATGCTCAGATGGAAATGGAGACAAATACAACTAAAAAACAAATCAAGGAAGCCAAACAAAGATAAAAATATAGCTATAGATCTTTTAAATTACGATACGAATGGAAAAAACTCTAAATTAATCAAAAAATAGCTTGATTTGGTCGAATTTAAGATCAATTTGGTAGAGCTTAGTCAGGGTCAAGTTTACAAGTGAGTTAACTGAGCTCGGACTGAATCTAGTTAGAGTAGCTCGATGAGTTATTTAGAAACTTGAAGGGTAAGCTCAAAAGAGATCTATTTGAGCTCAAAATTAGCTACTTAGAAAATAAAGACAAGTTAAAAAACAAGGTGGGGGGGGACACATGGCACAGATCAAAAATACCAAGATAAACACGTGTCACATTTAAAATAGATCCTCAGGTGGATGCAAAATATTTAAAAATTAAATTCAAAGACTTTTCAGGTCCATGACAATAAACAAAATAAACACACATCAAAAAACTATGACAAGACTGACAATAGTGAAAAAATATACGTGTCACTTTTTAATTAGCTCGCATTTCACAATGCAGCTAATAAGTCAGAAGAAAATTAATAAAAATAATTGTATACACGTGTCTTAAATTAATTGGATCACTTTTTCACATTTTGACACAATGTGAAATCAAAGTCTTAGTCAAACAGAGCCACTTGTTGAAAAATTTAACGACTAAAGGCTCAACACTTGGTGGCTTTCGGCTAAAATTTTAATAGATTTATTTGAGTGGACTTAAAGCCCCCGAAATAAACCAAACATAAAATAAAGTTTGGGTCTGAAAAAGGGATAAGAAAGGTGTCATAAGTATAACCGAATAAGCCAAAGAAAAGACTCGATAACCTAACACTTGCGAATGCTGACACAATTAAAAAGATTAATATACGTGTCAAAAAATATTCACACTTAGCAAATATGAAAAAGAATAAGACAAAAAAAAAGATACGTGGATTCTTTTAAATGGCTCACACTTCGCAAGTTTGACAAAGACTAAAAATGTGAAAAATATATGTATGTGTCCAAATGCTATTGGTTTTCACTTTACAGTGCAACCAAAATGGCTAAAGAAAACTAAGGACACGTGGAACCTTTTAAATGGATCACTTTTTGCAAGATTGAAACATACTGACAAATGAAAAATAAAAGATACTTGGAGAAATTTTATTGGCTCGAATTTCACAAAGACAAAAACAAGATAAAAAAGGTCTGACAAAGATGAAATATTAAGTGACTTGGAGCTTCCCTATTGGATCATATTTTGCAAATGACAGAGGATAGTTAAGTTAAGTCGATAGTGTGGAGACATGCGTAAAGCCCTTATTGGCTCATTTTTCTCCACCGATCATCAAATAAATAATAAAATGACACCATGAACCAAGATGGAGCCTTCTAATTGGCTTAGGCTTTGTAAAAACATAAATGTCTATTTAAAAGACTGAAAATGTGAAGATAGCTAGAGAAAAATGATTGGCTCAAGATTTGTAGTCAAAATAACTTTGTAGAAACAAAAAAATTCAAATAATACTGACAGAGCAAAGCTAGATGGCACTAGAAGATTGGATCGTGCTTCGTAAAGATAGAAAGGTGTCAGATTGAAGCCACTTGGCACTCTACAGTGGATATGGCTTCAAAAATATGAAGAAACGACAACAAGGCTATTTGGAGTAATTTTAGTTGTCCAAGCTTTGCAAAACTAATAGGATCTAAAGAAAGACAGAAAATGCATAGCTAGATAGCAAAAATGCAAAGCTAGATAACGAAGAAAATGATTGGGATAAGCTTCACAAAGACAAAAATAGAAATAAAAAATATTTTTACTTCTAAAACAGACTTAGAAGCCCCAAACAAACTAGATCTAAATAAATCTTTTGGATCCAAATTCAAAAATGACCAAAACAACTATACACATCATGAAAACTTAAAATAAGCTCACAGACAATGGATTTAAACCGTAAATGACTGAAACAAGATGCATAAGAAAATATATAAGCATACAAAAGCTCAAACATGATCTAAACAACCATTTATCCCATATTTAACCAATATTTCAAACAATATTTAGGTAGGAATTGGAAGTTTAAACTTGGTTTGCTTGAAGACAACTGTAGAAATTTTAGGGTTTTACAGATCCATAAATAAAATTCAAGCTTCTTTACTCTAGAAAATTAAAATCTCCAGATCGACCTTGTATGCGTATAATCACCACACTCGATACCATGTTATATTTAACAAGGGACATGTAATCGACAGATTACAGATCCACCATTAGAATGTCAACGACTATAGATTATGATGTGTAGTAGACTAGAGAAAAAAATAGCTTTAAATAGATAGCGAATAACATGAGCTTGATGAGCAAGAGCTAAAAGAAAATAATAAACAAGAATAAAGATAGATTCCACTAGATTTAAGTAGAGAAACCTAAAGGAAAAAAATACACCGGTAAAGTACTATTTGTATTAATAATTTACACGAGTTTAACCCAACACTTCCACTTCACTCCTTGATCTTTTACAATGTCTACAAAGATCTTTTTTAATCATTCAATACAATGATCATCTAGCATGTCTTACATTCTCGATCTCGAGTCTTTAATACTAGATGTACAAATGTAAACATTACTGATAGCCAATCCTGAGAGGATCCCCCAAATCAACGTGGGTGGGTGAATTGGTCGGGATGCTTCACTCTTTAATTTGAGATACCTTCACAATACGGTTTGATTAAACAAACTTTAATACTATTTGGGTGTATATGCAATGGTAGATCCCACTTGACATTATCACCCCAACATCATAAGGTGCTAAGTGCAATGCGTAGAAGATAATGTGGCATGTATAATGAGAATAAATGACCATGTGATGAATAAAATGTGTAAATGTGTGGTATTAAAAATGCAAATCTAGATGTGTAGGATATATAAAATGTAATGTATAATGTGCAACGTAACATGTGTAGTAATGTAGAATGTAGGGATGAAATGTAAATCTAGACTCATATGTACTGTAAACTAGCATAGTATGTATAATGTGTATGAAGTAGGTATGCACAATGTATGATTGGAAAATGTACATAGATAGCCTAATAATGTATGTAATGTGTAGAATGACTAGGATATATGATACGTAGAATGACTTAGGTATGATGCAAGATGCATGTAAAATAATAGTAGAATGTAGACTAAGTGTAGTATGTATTGGTGTATAGCACACGATGTGTGATGAAATTCAATGTATAATGTCTATAGTGCAATGTGTGAGGTTCATTATAAGAGTAATACCTTAACAATCAAGTGTGAACTGAAGTACAAGAATGTGTCATTGGGTAATGATGATGTAGGATGTGTGATTTTGATGCCTATATGAAAATTCAATAGAGAATAGATACACATGAGCATGAGGGGTATGTATTAGGTGTTATGCCCCATAGGTACATGATAGAAAAGGTGACTATGGGTAACTATCAAGAAGATCATAATCTGTCATGATCAAAACCTACTAGAGAAACACTAGAAACCTAATACGCTATAGAATAAGGATGGTCATGTAAGGACCTACTACGGCGGAGTGTTTACACATTCATTGCATACTCTTCATCAATAAATGCAATAGGTATACATGCATGAGCGCACCAACAAGAAATATTTAGAACACGGGTAGGAGAAGAATATGGAATATCTATTTATAGTTAATCTAAACAAGATACATCGATGTAATAACTGGTATAAACTGAACTAATGATGTTATATAATTATATTTAATATTTAAATGAGATAAATTATTGAAATAAGAGGGATATGATACTAACTCGAATATAGATTACCTTACAAAGTGTGTTAGGCTTAAACAAACTAATGTGTGGATGAAACAAAGATATGAAAATGCTACATTGAGAAGTGCAACACCTAGGGATCTAGCTATATTAGGGCACCTGGGGGAGTACCTTGGTGCACTTATGGGTGTCATGGTCTATATTTTGGGCACTGTGGTTTGTAGAAAAGCTCAAGATATGAATCTAGAAGTGTCGGAAGTTATTCACAATGTCATTATCCTTGTCACATGAATGTCAAAATATCTTTACTTATGTCTCTATGGATATGATGTGAAGATCCACATGCAAAATCCTATTCAAAGAATCAAATCACCCAAAAGAATAAAATTCATATGAATATGTTAGAATGACCTTAGCTACCAAAATGGTGGACTTATAATAAGCGTTGCACTACATTACTGACTCCAATGTAGTTTTATGTTCTTGTGTTTGTAATTTTGTGCCTAGGATGCCCTAGCGCTAATGACGTAGAAGTAGGGGAGTAACTAGATGTAAAGATGCAAATGGTGGATGGAATAGAAAGAATACAACCCTTTCCCCATATGCTTGTGTGATGCAGATGTAGAAGATGCCCAAATGCAATCCCTTGCCTTAGTAGATAGCTAGCCTTTGATATATGATAGTCCACACATAATGTAGTGAGTATGTTATGTTTATATAGGGATATCTTGTTCAAATTTCAACACTAATGACCTAACTTACCTGACTAGTATCTAGGGTAACAAATGAGAAAATTACAAAGACTGACCTTGAATAGATAAATTAGACCCAAGTGTTATGGGGACCAGGGCACTTAAAATCATGGATAGGGGAACCCATGGGCACCCTAGCACTACTCTAAGCACCCCAGTCAAGGACTAGAGACTAATCAAGTAAATTATGACACCTAAGACTCCCTAAGAGATGAACAAAACCGAACAAAAATAGATGACTCGTATCAAACAAATGACGATGGGGACTAACTAACTAGTGACAAGACTAGGGGATGAGTCAGTACTGAATACTTTTATTGCGTGATATCCATATATAAAATAACATACTTGGTGGTATAAATTTAATATTAAGTGTGTGATTTTGTGACTAAATTTTCCCCCACTTTATGTTGGTGAGCAAAATGCTCGGTAACATAAAGTAGATAGAGATGTGTACCTGAGAAAAGTTGAAGAATCCCATGTTGTAGTAGAACACACAGATGTGTAGTATAAGTGTGCCAATAGAACCATGGGTGTGGGTTAATCCATGTAACATAGAGAAAAAGCGTAAATTTTGAGATGAAGTGCACTAAATGAAAGTGATGATTAGGATGAATTATGATGATGGTGAGATGGGGTAGGGAGTGATCAGTTCTCAACCCAAATGCTTGTATACAAATTAATAACCAAGAGATTTAGGCATCCTACTACCGGAGGTAGAGTGTAGGGATAAAAGTGTGTTATTCTCCAATCTATAATTACATCCTCAAGATCTAGCCATTATTGATAGAATCAGAACAAATTTTGTGGTTTTTGGATCCAAATAATTTTGATCAAACAGTTTACCCATATAGGATTGATATATGGAAGGAACCCTTGCCCCCACTCCATGGGTGTCACCGCAATGTGATAGCTTCCAAGTTAGGTCATCTGGAAGAAAATGTGAAAATGTATGATGGCTTCCAAGTTAGGTCATCTAGAAGAAAGCACAAAGATATATGATGTCTTCTAAGTTAGGTCATCTAAAATCAAGAACAAAATGTAGAATAAATTCCCAAGTTAGGTCATCTGGGAGGCCGCACGTAACTCCCAAGTTAGGTCATCTAGGAGGTCAATTGTGTTGATTTTGTATTGATTGCAGCACTCGGCTTGTGCCTTGATGATGGAGCTATGTGGACATAAATCCAATAAATGGATGCAACTCTAGATAATTTTGAAGGGCATAGGAAATGTGAGTGAAGAGTGGAGAGAGTCTATTTTACCACTAATATAATCAATCCAATATTTTCCCAAGTGTAAGTGGAGAATCATGAGAGGTATGCGCAACAAATATTGTCAAGTGAAAACCCCACAAGCCATAAGTTGTTGTAATGTGAAAGTATCCATGATAAATATGTGGTGAATGAAGAGGTGGTAGGATGTCATTAAGTTTCATACCAAACCTAGAAAAAATGTCACGTGTACAAATAGTATCTAAGTAAGCCAAATCAATGGGGATGTGCTTCCAAAAGTTCATATTCATAAATAATGGGCATGTAAAAGAAGATCGTGGTGTGGCTTCTAATAGAGGAGAATATGAAATAGCATCAACATTGTGGATAGATCCCTTATACAATACCATAACATTAGTAGAGGGAGGAATTTTGAATTGATATTCTCCTAAACCATCAACCATAAAGGTTTCCTAAAAATAAGAATCATCTACACTAAGAGGAGTAAAATCAAGTTGTTTCAATTATTCATACATAATTTCTATGACATCAACCTCATCATCGGAATCGTCAGTGTGAGCATCATCATGTTGTGTGGCACTATCAAGTACATGTGTAGTAAACACCATAGTTAATGGAGTAGAAGGTTTCGTAACTAGTAGAGACAAAATACTAGCGGGGATGGATATGGTAGGTGAAATAATAACCGTAGTGTGTGAGTAGAAATAATAGGAGTGTTGACACTAGCAATAGGAAATTATGAAGCACTAGATTGACCTATAACATATGTATCAATCCTAGCATATGGAGTATGTTGGAAAGGTGGTGTAAGTATAACAATAACATGATCTATGTGGTAGTACTTGAAAGGTTCAAGATCAATGGTAATAGTATGTTCATAGCCCTCATGTAAAAATGTTACACATTGGTGGATAATAAATGGAACTACTTGCATGGCATTGATTCAAGGCCTTCCTAACAAGATATTTAATTGTAAGGATGTATTGATGACAAAAAACTAAATGAGAATAGTTTTAGGCCCAACCCGAATATGGAATGAGATAGTCCCTAGAATGTGCGGGTGGTAGAATTGTAACCACAAATGAGAGTAGAATTATGAGAAATAAGATTATCACTTATACCTAATTTCCATAAGAGATAATGGGAAAAAAATCAATAGTGGAGCCGTTATCGATGAGAACTCGCTTGATGCAGCACTAATAACAATGATAGGAATGAGAAAAGGATCACTTGAATTTATTTTAGTGAAAGGTGACATATCCTCATCTGTGAAGGAGATAACACACGGTAAATTACAAAGAGATTGAATGAGATGTGCAAAGGCCTTTGTGGAGTTATCACATTCAATATGAATAGCATGAAGGGAAGATTCTAATGTGTTATGACAATCAAGTGCATTACGTATTAAGTCATAAAGAGAGATCTTAGTGGGCGTATGTTTAAGTTGTTAAATAATGTCATAGCCCTTAAAGGTGTTAGGATGATATAACAACAGTGTAATGGGTGGTTGAATAGATGTGGGTGGAATTGTTGGCGAGAGGTGGACAAGTATGATGAGTAGCAATGGCATTAATGGATGGGGCGGTTGTAGGCATGATAAAGCGAAGAGGATGTTGGGTGTGTACATGCATGAAATCAGCAAAGTGGTAGTAACTATGCCTGAGACCTTAGTAGGTGTGTAGGTAGGATAAGAATATTGAACCATAACTTGATAAGGAGATGACATGATCAAGAAAGAAGTGTTGAAACATGGGGTTCACCAAAATGATTAACTAAAAATGGGATGATATGGGGTAGTTAATCTATTCTAGGAGGACATAAATGCTATAAATAAATGTGATAAAGTAATATAGAAATTACTAAATGATAAAAATAATAAAGTAAAACCATAATATGTAAGAAGGAGATGAGGAAAGAACTCAGCTAATTACAGATGTCTGTCATAGAGTGTCATATAGATGACTGGAGAAAACAAAAGTAGGAGGGATTGTACAAATGTCTCGTAGATACTAGATCTAGAGGATTTGAGTTGATTGGGGCACCAGAATAGTATTGGGGCACCCACGAGTACTGTATGTAATTTGGGTGCCCTAGTCTATGAAAAATATTTAGAACTAGTTCTCACAGGGTCAAAAGGTGGTTCGAAACCATCATTGTGTATTGTATCACATTCATTGTCCCACACAAGTATGTCACTTATAATCCAAGTTAATGTAGAGACCTGCAAGAAGACAATAAGGAGTATCAAAACCCTAAAAATAAATATGTAAATGAAAGGGTCAGAATGACCTTAGATGCCACAATAGTGGGCTTACTAATCTAAGCATTGCACTACATTTCAGACCCAAATGTAGTTCTAGTGAGTGTGTGCATGTCATTTCCTAGGTGCTCTTGTGTCAGTCACACTTTGTGAAATAGTGAGCAATAACTAAATATAGAAAATATAATATCATGTGTGCATCAAATAGAATAGAATCCCCCTATGAAGTGTGAAGCCATGTTGGGCCCCTAAAATATTGACTAAGTCAAAAAGGGTGCTTGGGCCATGCAAGACCGAAGTTAATAAATGGGTGTACAAGGAGAAGACGTGTAAGACAAGGTTCAAGGAGGGTCTTAGTAGAACCCATGATGCACACCCATAGGAAAAGGTCTCGGGACTTATCCATATTTGGTGTATCAGATAGGACAAGAGAAAAGTGTGACTCGACTACGCATGTGGAGTGAATAAGGTGCCAGCCTAGTGACAAGTTGGCCTAGGAAGGAATATGCCCTGTGATGGAAGCTTCTGGATGACCATCATGGAAAAAAGTAGAGAGACCAGGCCTAGAGGAGCATGTTCTAATGGAGGACCACATTCAGACACTTGGCAACTGATCGAGGCCGTAGAAGGATGAGTTAGCACTTCAGGATGCCTATATATACAAGTGTCCATAGAAGAAAAGAGAGGTGGAATCAGATATAAAGAGAGAGATCAATAGAGAGTGGAGCTCTGCAGAAATGCCGCAAGGAGTCATATTGGGTTAGGTAGATGAAATATAGGAGAAGGATGTATCAAGGGCTTGGGGTTATAAATTTTCTTTTGAGAGCTAAATGATATGGATCTAGTTATGATGCATGACTTCAGTATGCCATAATATGATATTTTGTAGTAAGTCTAATGAATGTAATGAGGTTATTAGTTTATATGAATATGATCAGTAATGATTTTGGGGAATTTACATATCTTCATGGTTCTATTTTATGCACGTTTATGGAATGAATCTGAATCCTTGTGAATTTTCCTTTTTGCTTTGATTCAGTTATGTAACTTTGTTAAAGTATCTCTTTTTGTAATTACTACAATGATCTAGAGTCATTTTGAGCTCTATTATCTTCACATGTTTCATTCTCACTCACTTTAATGTTTGGATCATAGATGAGTTTTTTCCACTCAACTCACATAAAATAGAGACTCGGTGCCCATGTGTTCCTCAAGTGAGTGCCCAACGCCCGCTAGGTGTAAAAATGACTACATCTTGGTTATGTTACTAGGACCTCTTTTCGAAGTTGTAGTGGGAAATGACATACATCATGATTTGTGTAATAAGTGATGATAGAATGCCTAACTTTGGAAAGTGTTGAATCATGGTTCAAGAGCACGAAGGATGAATTTTCTTAGAGATTCAACACTAGACCTGATTTTGATGCACGTAGATGGGTAGAAGAGAACATTTACCATGAGTTGTATGAAATGTTTTTCTACTACTTCCCAAAGAGAACTGTATGAATGGCTCTCGACATATGCATCTAGATCAAGCTAGTATTATAGATCACATGCATGGAACCAAGAAGAATACCAGAGGCTACAAGATGCAGATATGATGTGAACTCATGCTGTGGATCATTGGTGGAAAGGAGTACTAGCTAGCTACACCTGGAATATGTTATTTCCATGTATTGTTGTCGGAAGTTGCGAGTTTGAGTTTCTATGGGAGCCTAAAGGATCATTTCTATGTGTTATCCCTCTAGAAATGAAGATCTTGATTATTACCTTGAGTTTAGAGGCATCTCCGATGGCCGGCTAAACCATTTTGAGCATTGGGTGAGGAAGCTAGAGTGGAGGAAGATGGCAGACATTGTGATGGAGAAAGAAAGGGAGGAGAGATGACTCAAGTATAGTGAAGCACGTGAAAGGGAGATTGATAGAAAACGTGAGGTTACAAGTGTGATGGATGTATGGAGGTAGACGTTGCGGGAAGGATTTGAGGTTCACACAAAGGACATGGAACTTGAGCAGTCTATGCTACCCCATCTTGGCAAGTGCGTAAGAGATACCCCTTTGGATTTTGATGATATTTTTCTACGCAGAGAGAGAAGAGTCATTGGCATGCATTAGAAAACCACCTAGTGACTAGAACCTAGTGCTTAGTTTTCTAGATCAAGGGATGAGTATCTTTGATCCAGTTGGTATCGGTGGAAGTGACAGATCTGCACCAAGGAGATACAATT
Source organism: Taxus wallichiana var. yunnanensis (assembly GCA_018340775.1). Taxonomy (NCBI): domain Eukaryota; kingdom Viridiplantae; phylum Streptophyta; class Pinopsida; order Cupressales; family Taxaceae; genus Taxus; species Taxus wallichiana. Next base: position 41,809,886 of record CM031233.1, on the reverse strand, counting down.
TTTCATTTCCTACTTCTATGGATGTGTAAACTATTCCAGTATTTGGGGAATTTTTAGACAGGGAGCAAGTACATAAGGAATGGGTAACACGTTAGGGAGTGGCACAGACACACACTGGCAGGTGGCACAATCTCACGAGCAGTTGGCATGTAGTTCAGTGGGATGTTGGGGACCCTAGGCACAATTACTTTAGGCCCATTACTAGTGGTAGGAGAATCTTGAGGTGGAGTTGGTGGTTCCAGAGGCATAGGACCTGGTGGATCTAGTGGATTTGGTAGAGGAGGAAACATTGAAAGAAACCAAGGGTCTTGAACAGGGAGGACAATAACCTTAGCCACCTCCTCAATTCTTCTTTGAGATATCTTTACATTTTCTAGATTATAGAGGTATTGAAGATGTTGCAGAGCATGTCCACAAGTGTGAATTGCTATGGCACGTGAAGGGGATCACCACCCTAGAGTGGAAGGCCATTCATTTTGTAACAATGTTGTAAGGGCACGTGCATAATCGGTATAGAAGTATGACCCCCATCACCTGGTGGTAGATTACACCACGTTAAAAATGCTTTCCTAGAAAAATTCCACATCCCTAGTTTTAAACAAAAGAGCATCGGTGACCTTAAGGAAATCTAGTAGGGAATGGCAAAGAGTGTGCGAGAGTATGACGTATGGTTTAAGAATCTCATGTCAAAATTTTCATATGACATTCACCCTTCACAACATGCTCAATGGTTTTTTGGAGGGTTGATAACTCCATTTAGAAGAGCTTTATCTCATATGACTTTCACATACCCACGTGAGGCATGGAAGTCGTTTTACATGCCGAAGCTGTTGGAAGTGTTGATACTAGTGTTAGCCCATTCCTGGAAGCTCAAATCACCACTATGTCTAAGTAGATGGAAAATTTATCCATGAACTTAGCTCATGAAAATTTCAGTGGAATGTAGTGTACAAATTGTGAAGTAGAGGGGCATGTTAAGGATAGTTTCCCCTTAAGACAATACGCACCGTAGCAGTAGAGTGTGATATTTTTCATAGGGACCATGATGCGAGTAGATGTCCCTTGTTACAACACACAATTCGGAAGAATGTATCTTGCTACTATAAAATATACACCTGTATAACCCATGATACTAAGGATTGTAGGCTTATTGACTAGATCCATGAGGTGATTGATCATGGTGTGCACCAGACCAGCATTTCTAGTACTTCTAAGGGTGATGATCATCTGCTACAAGGAGCACGTAGAGGGAGGTGCATGTGGAAGGGGATTTTACAGAGGATTTCATGGTCATGGTAATGTGGAGGTGGAAGAAGTGAGTTCCCATGTGGAACCTCTTTTAATTATGGGTCTACAAACCACTACAAGTGCGAGTGCCTAGATTTATTACTGTAGTCATGGTGTGGGATGAAGCACAAGTATGAGGAGTTCCCTAAGTTGTTTGAACATATGAATCAACAACACCGGAAAGACAAGGGCACTGTAATGGTAAGCATTAAGAAGGATGACACACAATGGATGCCATGGGTGACACGTGATGTGGGCTTGGAATCTATTGTGGTAACAATAAGAGTAGAGGCCATGCTTGCAAAAGAAATACCAAGGAAGAAGAACCTAGTTTTAAGGGAATAAGTGGTACATGGGAAGTACCTAGATTCTCGCACATCAAAAGGAGGTATTTCAAGAGATCATAGACATCATTCAAAGTTTACAAGGAGAAATATAGTGTCTAAAGGAGTAGTCCAGGAGGGAGGAGAAAAGAAGGAAGGTTGAGGTGCCAAAGGATGACCTGGATGAGGTCAAGGAAGTGTGTAAAATGCTAAGGCAAGAGAATATTATTCCCTTGCTAGGAGCATGGTTGAGAGAGAAGGTACCACACATCATAGAAGAGTGTGAGAGGAAAGTATTGCATGTAAACCTTCCCCCTCACAACCTTGACTATGATAGGAGATCACATTAAATGCGGTCATGGATGGATGACTCCTTAGTAATATCCTCATTGAAATAGGTGCAGAGGTCAATTTTCTCACCTTGGATGCATGGCATCAGATGAGAAGACTTGCATTACAACCATCTTCAAATGTGTTGTATATGGCAAAAAAAATGAAGGCAATGCTCATTGGTGTCTTAAAGGATGTAACTATCACCATTCAGGGAGCTAAGTTTACTAGGGACTTTGAAGTCTTGGCACTCACCGAAAAGAGACAATTTCCCAACATTACTTGGGTGCACATAGTGCTATAAGAACAATGCGGATCTTTAGTTCAACAAGGGATACATAAGCTTTGAAAATGAGGAGGAATGGGTCATCATACCCCTGGCTAATGGAAAATCAACACCCTATACTGAAAATTTGGGAGAAGAGGTCCTGGATAGAATATATGTGCACTCAATTAGGGATCTAGAGACAATTCATCCCACATAAGGAGTTATCCAATTTGAGGATGCTTAGTCCTTAAGTGACACCACCAATATAGCGTGTGATAATTGGGTACATGGGACCTATGAGTTAATCAGACGACACTTGAGAGGATCGGTGACAAAGGTAAAAAAGGTGCGTACGATACCCAAAGTGCTAGGAGGAAAAGAGCTACCTAAGTACTCAAGAGGAGCCTTCCTTGAGGTATTTTTGCAGGAGATGGAAGCTTAGTGGAAGAAGGAAAATGAACAAAGGGGGATGTTAAGTTATGTCCTACTCAAAACTATTGCACGCTGGTGGGAAATGCATTGGGATAATCTCTTAGAATGGCACGAGGTGAGAATTTCCTTCTCTATAAGGTTTTATAGGAGTAATGCACCCACAGCTATAAAAGACTACCATGGTAAAGAGACTGCTTCCTTCCATATCCAAGCATGTGAGACAACCTGGATGGGAAGCGCATAAGCATTGCCACCTTCATTATGGGTTCACAAGTTGTATTCCACATTACAAGGTTGTGCGCGCACATGGTACATTCATTTTGAGACACGCCACCAGACAAGGAATTGGCAAGAGTTAGTGGCTGATCTCATTCAAACATTTGAGTATCGGAGTACAAAACCCTTGGTGGATAAGGCATTGTAGGATATCAAGTGCCTTACCATTGGAGATAGTGCCATGGTAGAAGATAGGCTACTAGACTTGTTAGGTGAACCTAGCTTAGAGGCATGCTTTGAGGAAGAAGAAACAGAAGAAATACAATTTGAGCACGCATGTATGGAAAAAGAAAAAGGGAAGATGGTGTATGTTATTGATGGGGAAGAAGTGGAAAACTTGGATGTTGACCATTTTGTAGGGATGCACGAAGTCATAGATAGTGCTAATGAATGGGCGTGCACCTATCATAAGCCTTTAAAGACAAATAAGGTTAACATTGGCTCAGATGAAGAGCCTAAAGAGGATATCATTGGAGACTATTGGTTGGAGAAGGAAGTCTCTAAGATCATTGATCTTTTATGTGAGTTTGAGGATTTATTCCCACACGGGTATCGGGAACTCAAATTCCACCAATCCTTTAGGGAAATGAGAATTAAGTTGAAAGAAGGTGCACGCCTAATCCGAAGAGACCATACCAAATGAATCCTAACCCGCATATGAAGGTTAAGGAGGAAATAGATAAGATGATAACAACGAGAATTATTGAAGCTATCAAGAATCGTAATGGATAAGTCCAATGGTGATTAGTATCAAGAAGGATGAAAGTATAAGGATCTGTGTTGATTATAGGGACCTAGATGCGCAGTGTGTATCATCAATCCTTTTCCAACCCTATTTATGAAGAAAACATTTAAGGAGTGGTAGGGCGTGAGGTCTATTCTTTCATAGATGGATTATCGGGTTATCACCAGGTAAGAATTGTAAAGGAGGACCAGAGAAAGATAACTTTCGCCACTGAGTGGGGAAGTTTTGCCTATACATTTGTGCCTTTTGGGTTGAATAATGCACCTGCTGTGTTCTCATGCATTGTGGTATAAGCTTTCCAAGATTTCATCCATAAATTCCTTCAAGTCTACCTGGATGATTGGACAATATATGGGTTAGTGAAGGACCATTGTGACAACTTAAGGCTGATGTTTGAAAGGTGTCGGTAGTTGAGGATATCCCTCAACATTAAAAAATGTGTCTTTTCTACCCCGTTTGGAACATTATTGGGGCACATCATATGTAAGGAAGGCCTACTAGTAGATCCCACAAAAGTTGCAGTAATTGTGGGATTGAGGGAGCCTACTAGTCAAAGCATGGTGTGTGGATTTCTTGGGCATACGGGGTACTACAAGAAGTTCATTAAGGGATATGCCAAGATCTTTGCACCCTTAGAAGAGTTACTTAGACATAAGAGTTCCTTTCATTGGGGAGAGGCACAGCAAAAGGCATTTGACACTTTGAAGGATAGGCTTATCACCGTGCCCATCCTACGTTTCCCTTCTTGGGATAAGCCTTTCCATGTTCATGTGGATGCCTTAAGGACCACCATTAGAGTAGTACTTGCACAACCTGGTGAGGGGATTGTTGATCATCCTTTGTGCTTTACAAGTAGGAAATTGACACCAGCAGAGTAGAATTATACTACAACTGAGCACGAGGCATTGTCGATGATCTACGCACTTCATAAATTCTAGATAAAGATTTGTTGGCAACCCCTTTTATATTTTACACTGACCATATGGCATTGAAATACTTGGTGAACAAGCCCGTTCTACAAGGGCACATATGTCGGTGGGTACTATTGTTCCAAGAATTTGAGTTCACGGTGGTTTTCAAACTAGGAAAAGTAATTTCAGACCTGATCATTTATCTAGGATTGATTCAGGGGAGGACACGTAGAGCATTGAAGACACCATGCCAGATGCACAACTATTTAGGTTGTGGCACATACCCTCAGATTTGGAGGACATTGCAATATTTCTCAAGACAGGTGTGGTGCCAATCGAAATGAAGGCCTTAGAGAAGAAGAAGTTGGCCATATGCGTCATGCCCTACATGCTAATTAGTGGAGATCTATACAAAATGGGTCATGATGAGGTTCTACACCATTGCGTGCTAGAACATGAGTGCATTGCAATTATGGAAGAGGCACATGGTGGGATTGTAGGAGGACACTATGTGGGAAATGTAACCACATGAAAGATTCTACTCACAGGATTTGGTGGGAGACCATTTATCAAGATTGCATTGATTTTTGTAAGGCCTATGACCATTTCTAGCGCCTTGGAAAACATGGAAAAGGGGATGAAATTCCTGCGACCAATACCAAAGCACAAAACCATTTGAGAAGTGGGTTATTGAACTTTTGGACCAATCTTGCCAACGGAATGAAGGACTAGTTCACGGTATATCCTCACTTGCACTAATTATTTGACAAGGTGGGCAGAGGCAGTGCCTACAAAGGATTGTACAGTGGCTACCGCTACTAGATTTTTATGGGAAAACATAATCAGCAGGTATGGATGCCCATTGATTTTGACAAGTGATAGAGGTACAAATGAGATGGTCAAGATTTTTTTGTCAGAATTCATGGTGGCCCATCACAAAACTACTCCCTATCACCCTTAGGCAAATGGAACTGCTGAGGTGTTTACAAAAATACTTAGCCACATATTTACTAAGATCTATGATGTTGGTAGACAGGATTGGGATGAAAAATTATCAGCCATTCTTTGGGAATATAGGATAACCTACAAGAGGTTGAATAAGGCCACACCATTTCAATTAGTGTTTGGCACGAAGTCTTTCTTACTAGTTGAATTCATGTTACCTTCTCTATGTATAGTGTGCGTAGGAGGATTGGCTGATGAACAAGTGCTGGAAGAAAGAATTGACAAGTTAATGCAATTAGATGAAAGACGATCACTTGCCAAGTGGATCCGAAGACGGAAATCACAAAAAAAAGGCATGGCATGATTGTCACATTAAGAACAAGAAGTTTGAGGTTGGGCAGATGGTATTACTATATGATTCAAAGTTTTTGTGCCATCCTGGGAAGTTGAAAGTGCATTAGTTGGGTCCCTACATCATCTCGTACATCCTTGATTCAGAACATGCCAATTATAAGCACTGGATGGGAAGAGATTTCGTAACACTTCAATGGGAGTAGGCTAAAGCCCTACTATAAATAAGTCTTCTTGGTATTTGTAAATAAGGCAGTGTTTCCAGTTACTTTAGGATTTCCTTTATTACATGTTCCTTTTCTTGTGTTACTCTTTCTCATTGTTGTTTTGTTTTGTGCCTTGGGTGCTAGTAATCTCATTACTTTTTGAAGGTCAGAATCGCATGCAAGAGGACCGTACATAATTTTAGTGTGGGGTGGAGTAAGGTGGAAGAAATTGAAGGGTGAAGCACCAAGAAGGATTGCATTAGAAAGCTTAGTTGAATGTCCCTATGAAGGAAGTACATGCAATGAAAGGTGAAAAAGGATGGTTGGTGTTAGTGTAAGGATACATTAAATATCCACATAAAAGAGAGGAAGAAGCACAAACGCAACATGAGGTAGGAGAGAGAAAAAATCATGACAGAAGAAATACCTTTGGCACTGGTTACACACGTGCAAAATTATCCTATCAAGATGGATTGGTTGCACGCCGCTTAAGGTTGGGGAATTGTCCACGCAGGGTTGGGTGTGTTAGTTAAGGCACTAAAGACGGGTTTGTTTGAAAAATACGCATTAAGTGTTAAATTATGGTGGTAGGTAAGGTAGCATTTAATGTTAAAAAGTGGGAAAAACTATAAATAGAAGGTTGGGAACTTCATTATTTACTTTGCGAATATGAAGAAGGAAGAGCTTTTATAAACTAGGGTTTTTCAGAGTTGATCCATGTGAAGAAAAATTGGAAGATTTTAACCGTGAGTGACTAGTTTGGATCTACAAATTGAGGGGAAGTAATTCATGGGCATGGGGAGAGTTGTGGAGAAGCACCGTCTTGTGAAAAGATATTCCAGTTGGGGTTTGGCAGCTAGGGCACGGGTTGGAAAAGAGTATTCTTCATAGGTTCGAGATTTGAACTTGGAAAAGATAGAAGAGTAGAGCTAGGAAGAGACGTTGAAGTGTAGAGAAAACCTACACAATGGCACCCAAGAAACCAACAATAACAACTAAGAAGGGCAAGGGCAAGGGAAAACAACAAGAAACCACCACAGTACCAATGAGGAATGGTATGTAGAAATGCAAGTACCCAAATGGGGTTTCACTCGGGATGGAATGGGAATCCCACTTGAGAAAAATGACAGTAAGTGACTACAATCATCACATGAACATGATTGAGAAGGAAATGGAGTTGGATTTAGTGCACCGACTAACCAGAGAACACCTGAGGGGTTACCAATTTATAGCAACAAAGTCAAGGTGAAGTTGGAGAAGGCAGTTTATTGCAACTCTATGAGTTGCCCTACTGAAATCCGAACACCTCTATTAGTGGATAATGTTACACGTACATGAAGACCACTTTCACTTCGTGGGGTGCAAGATGCGCATAACCCCCCAACTAATTTCAAGATTCATAGGCCTTATCTGTGAGGGAGAAAGCTTAGAGGATGACCTGTGTGACAAGGAAGAAATTAAGGAAACAGTGGTTGGGAATGCATAAAAGAAATGGTCAAGGTATTTTGATATCGGGGATATCCAAGACCTAGTAATGAGAATGGTCATGCACCTGGTAACAAAACTTAATGTGTAAGAAAGATGGATGTAGGTAAACAAGTCCTGGTTGAATATTTGTAGAAGAATATTAGAGGGCACCATCTACAATCTGTCCACATACATTGCACATGAAATTATCACCAACACACATGAAGGAGACAAGATTCTCTTTGGTAATGTCCTCTTAACCATTGTGTTCTCAGATATCAGATTACTAGATTCAGAAGACAATTTCATTTGGGAGTACCTAGAGGAAGACCCCTCACCTGTAAAAAGATTTGAGAAATACACTTGTGATAGCATGATGCCCGTTCACAAGGCACATCTTGAAAAATGGTATATGCACTTAAGGAATGTGTTCGGGGTAGAATGGAGAATACTGAATAACGCGCGCTTCTTACAGTAGGAGAAGTTGAGTTCACTATATACCAACACTTTTGTATTGGTAGGTTCAAGTTGACAGATGAAAGTATGAGCCCATGGTGCAAGCTCCCATTCACCTTCATAGCTCAATACTTCCAGGTGGGAGTTAACAGATTCAAGGAGTCCAAAAAGTTAAATCCTCGACCTTGGAAGTTTGGACCGGGACCATAGGGAGATGCGCAGAACGTTGGTCTACCCCAACAAGCACATGTACATGGAAAATTACATGTTGTATGAAGTCCAAATGGTAAAACCCCTAACTCTGACTATTGCAAGGAGGTCTATGGTGCATGTATACCTTTGGATAAGGCCCAAGTTTGAGAAGGGTGCTTATCTTGAAAATGAGATAGCTATACCTAAGGACCTAACATGTAGGAAGAAGCCCACACCCAGATAGAAGGAAAAAGAAATGCAGAAAAAGGAACCAGTTCCCAAGATACTCAAGCGGTAGGTTCCCAAGAAAAAGTGCTATAATGAGTACTTACACATGCAGGAAGAGGTCCCTAGTCAAAGAGGAGGTGCAGAACAAGAAAAGCTTATCGCAGAGGAGAAATCACTAGAGGAAGAGGAAGAGAAAGCAAAGTCTCCTATACTGGAATCCCTAGTTAGGAAGAAACAAAAGGTGATGGAGGAAGCCAACTCAGAGGAAATAGAGAGCTTGGAGAAATACATGGGTGAGAAGGATGATGATGAAGAATATGAATCTGAAGAAGACCAAGAACCACTTGTCTTCAACATGCACATTCAGAAGAAGAGGGCAGAGAAGAAGAACATGAGTTCCTTTTCATGCGCGCAAGGGTAGCTAGGAGGAGGAAGGCACCCAAGACATAGGAGGAAGTGAAGAGGTTGGCGTGTGGTCATAAATCTCTAAGCTTCACGAAAGAGAAAATAAATGAGGTGGCAGAAAAAGAAGGAATGAAAATCATCGAGGCCTTGGTGGAGCAAGAATTGGAGCACAAAAATGATATAGTGATGGATGAGGAAAAGGAATAAAGAATAGGGAAAGATCACGATAGCGTAGGAGGCCCACGTTTATTAGTGATTGTTCCCGAGGGCACGCGCATAAGAGGAAAGTGCATAGAAATATAGGGGCCAAGAATGGGCTACATTATTGATCTCAATAAGGTGTTGTGTGCACGCTTCCAAAGCACAATCCTAACGAGATAAACTTTTGGAAATGAATTCATTTGATGAAGAAGGTGCATACCCTTAGATGAGGAAGATGCTCTCTTGGGAAATTGAGTCCCACATCGGTAAGCCAAAGTTTGAGGTAAGCTAGGGGGCATTAATGGAAATGTTTGGGTCAAAAGGAGACAACCCCTTGGTAAACACTCAATAGCTTTCAGATGAGTAGTTATGAACCACACTCAACAAGTTCTCAGTTGATGTTGAATCTAGGCTCTTTGTACAAAATGACAAGGTAAAATTTCTAGGGGTAGAGTTATAAAAGGAGGAGGAAGAGCTAGAAGAGAAGGCCAAGGATTTAAAGTAGGAAGATTTAATTAGCGCTCAGCTAAAGTGTGAACTTTAGGAAGAAAAGGAAAGGGTGTGCAAAGTACATAAGAAGGTAGAATCCATCACTAATGCCATTATTTTGAAGCATCCAAACCTGGCACCAATCACGCAAAAGTATGGATCTTCACTTAGATTCCTTGAAGAATTAATACGCATCCTCACCATGGAAAGACAACCTCTAGCCTTAGAATCCACAGAAGAAGTAGCAGTGCTCCTAGAGAAGGAGGATAAATTGAAGGTAGCAGCAATCATGGTTGAATATAGCAAAGTCCTTGCTGATGTAAATATTTCTTCCCATACCATTGAGGCTGCATATGACAACTGCAGTAGATAGAGATAAAGTGACGAGTATTCTAGTCGCTAAATATGAAGTAGAGGTTAAAGAGTTACAAGAAAAGAACAAAGGTAATAGAGCAGAGTGGGATAGAATCCCACCAAGGTTGAAAAAATTCAAAATCTATTGAGGCCCTAAGGGTACAATCAATAAGCGGCTAAAAGAACTATACCCACAGATTACTAGAAGGATTGACACGCTTGAGGACGTGGGCAAGGAGTTGGAGAAAATTATTAACACTATGAACACTCAAGGAGATGGACTGAGTTTTGGGGAGGTAAGAACCCCGGTCGGTGACCTATACCGGAGAGCACACAATGAATTTGATGCCTAGAAGAAGTTGGAGACCGACCTATTGTTGGTCTAAAAAGCTGTCGGTTAGCGAGATCGTGGGGAAACATGCCAACAAAGTATGTAGGGCATAACCCTTCTTTGAGATGACAAAGCAAAACTGGTTTATTGCTAATATATCAAGTAGGAATCTATGCAAATCTACACTATTCTAACTTCAGGGGGTTTGGGATCTCATCCCAGTAGAGGTAGTTCCAACTACGAACAGAAAGGTAGGAAGGAAGGAATGGAGGAGGATAGATCTGAAGGGAGAAAAGAAATGGATTCCAAGACGGAAAGGTTAGAAGGTTTATGCTTTGGGATGGTAGTAAATAGAGCCAAACTTACTTGCATAAATAATTAAAGCAATACTGATGAACATATGACAATAGTAGGAATGAATCCAATAGAATAAAAACATAGATCTAACTTAAGAAAGATCTGATGTAAATAACACACATATTAAGCACAAAGTCTGAACATATGTATTAATATTTCTTCTGTTACAAGAAAACACAAATTCTTTCTCTCTTCACTTCTCTTTTCATACAAAAAATGTCCACCTTTGAATACAACAAGTATTCTAGTATTTATAGAAGGAGAAGAGGAAAGAAGACAAAAACCAACCAACTACTTACAAAATATCTTACAAGATATTTACAAAATATCTAAAAAGTCAAAAGTTGACTTTGGGCAAGTTTTTGGATGGCAACATCCCATGGTGCAACATGGATGATGTCATCATAAATGCCAACAAGATTTTTAAATATTTTACAAAAATGATCAAAGCATACAAGAGGAGAAACTACTCCTCATCATCTCTTTGCTCGAACTTGGTGTCCTACTTTTGATCAGGAGAAGCGATATGACACTGTGCTCGATATTCCATGAAATTGCTGATCATTTCCTGGAGTTGATCATGATCTGGACCTTTGAAATGGTCACCAATGACTTCACAAGTTTCTTTCTCATTCTTGAGCTTGTCAGGTAACCCAACGAACTCCTCACATGCATCGATCAAGAAGCCAATGAAATCATGGTAGGCCAAGAGGTTATTGATTGACTCTTGGTCGAAAGTGACCTCTGGTGCCAAACCTTGAGTGATTATAGCCTTGAAGCACTAGAATGTATCATCTTCTTCCCTCAAGTGTATGATTTACTGAGCATCCCTAGAGACATTTTTTTAACTATTTGCTCCATGTTGTATCGTGCATCTAGGGATTCATCCTTGATTTTATCTATCCTCTCTAGGATATATTCCATTTGATCAACTTGGTAATCTAATGCAATGAGAGATTTATTATGTGCCTGCGGGTGATCGATGACGCCAACCTTCAATAGGTCGTCAGCTGAGTAGTTAGCCATTGCTTGGAATGTTTCATGTTGTAACCTGGCATTATCCAACTCCTCGGAGAGGGAACCTACTACTGCTTGTAGCTCCTTATTTGCTTGATCTATATCCTGGTAGAGCACTGTGAATTTCCTAATCATTTCCTCACTATCTTTGAGGATTCACTCAATCTAGGATGATACTGTTGCACCTTGTTCACCAATCTTAACATATTCATTTATTTTATCAGAATCGAGAACTTCAATGGATTGATGGCGATCCACAGGAGGAGCGTTGCCCATTTTCTACAATTCTTGGAGGAGATGTTTGTTTTGTTCCTTGAGTATTCTCTTCTCCTCTTTTTCTTCTTGTAGCTTTTTATAGAGAGCATCCACTACAGATAAGGCTTCTCCTTGTAGGCTTTCAGATGAGGTCCCCATTGTGACTTGAGTCACTATGAAGTCTATGGGAGATAGATCCTTCTTTTCCTTGGTGGGATCTCCGGGTAAGCAATCTCCATGACTCTCTCCCCCAAAGTGCTCTTTGAAAAGTGAGTTATCGCTTTCTGCTTCTTGGGTCCCTTCTTTAGAATAATGGAGAAGTCCATGGGTGTGATGGGAACCTTTCTCTTATGCTGACCCAGATGGTCAGAAATCCAACTAGGACTTATGGGAGTGGGAGTAGAGGGAATAGAAGAAGAAACGGGAGTGAAAGGGGAAGCAATTGTGGAGGCCTCAGGGAAGTATGTTGAAACACTCGGTGGTGGCATTGATAAGGAATCCAACACACTACTGCTTGTGGGGCCTAGAGTTACTATAGGAGAAGAAAAGGACATGGAAATGGAAGGGATCTAGAATTGGATGGAGGGAATACTAGGTGATAGATCCACGAGAGAGGAGAAGATGGAAGAGGTGGGAGACGGAAGGGAGGAAGGAAGGGGAGAAGACACATCCATAGGAATAGATGCTTGAATGATAGGAGGAGGAGAAGAAATGGAAGAAGGGATGTTGGGTACCTTGGCAGTTGTAGTTGTGACAACATCCTGGTGGATGTATCTCGTTGAAAATTTTGTTGTCTCTTCTTCTTTACCTAGAGACACTAGGTTGACCACTTGCTTCTCAAAAGTAGAAGGAAGGCCTTCAGGAGCTTCTTCTTGTTTGCTTGATTCTCCCTCCTTGTCTTTTCCTTTTCCTTTCAGCATTTGGCCCGGTCTTGGATGTGCTCTACCTGAAGGAGAAGTACTAAAATCTACTCTGAGGTAGGTGAGACCATTCTGCATTTACACCAATGTTCAAAGGTGTCTTTGTGACATGGGCTTGACCCTTTCCTAAATGGTTTTGGTGATTTGGCTCTGTCAATCTCCATGAATGGCCAATCATCACCATCTGTGTCAAGGTAAACCTGATCAATTTCTTGATCAGTCTCTTGAAATTATTTTGGGATGATGGCTACGCCATAGTGGATGGTATCCTCTAAAGCCAGTCAGGAGTGATCCTTTCACTTGATGTCTATCTCATGTGTCAGGTTGATCCAAATGTCCTCGATCTTAGGAACATGGATGGGATCAATATTTGCCTTTGGGCAGCATCTTTGGCATCAAGGTTGGGCCTTGCTAGGAAGTTGTGATTCAAATTCAGCAATTCCAGCTCAACATACATCTCCCGTGCTTTGGCAAGTGTGGGGTAGGTGTTCGACTGACTGTAAGGGGGAATGGAGTTCCTCCTTTCTTTCTCTTCATGCACTTCTCATGGTAAGTGATTAGTTTCCTTGACAACTCCAAGAGGATCAAATTTAGCCCTACATACCTTGGTAGCTTTATCGGTTCATCCTCAAAATTCACCACTCTGAGATATCTGAATGTGGGAATTGTGTGAAAAATGATCCCCATTTCTTCATGGCAGCAATCACACTCGGGCTAGTCTCGACCATGTCTCATGTTCGGCCTCAGCAAGTAGATTACCTCATAGAAGAAGGCATCATTAATCTTGGAGAATCGGGAGATTTTGGCCTTGAGCTTTAGCTCTGGGTAGAATTCATATATTTTGACACAAGCCATACCCCATTTTGAGCTAAGCTTATGAAATCCCTTGCTTCCGCAACAACATATACAACATAGGAATTCATGTAGAACTTCCCAGTTGTTAGAACTTATTGAATCTGGGCTTTGGGAGATGGTGTCATCGATGATTTTTCGCCACCCAAAATGTTGATCGTGCACATTATTTTTCATGGTCTCCAGATACGTCAAAGATCCATTTGTGGAAATAATGGGCATCAGGGAGCCCAAATACTCTATTTAGGAAGGTGATTGTATCACTAAACTCCTCATTAAAGTCACTACAGTGGATAGTTTTTGGCCATCTGCTCACTAGATTCTTGTTCTTTAGATAAAGCTCATTCATCATTTGCATGCATTTATCCTCATTATCATCCCAGGCCTTCTTACAGTCTTCTAGACTTATTTCTACATATTTCCTGTGATGAGGAATGCCCAGGGTCAGTTCAAAGTGATGGGCTGTGAGGTTGATGATCGTCTTTTGCTCTTTGTCTTTGACACATCTAGTGTCTTTGTTATAGTAGTGGGAAACCAACATGATGAATTCATTATTTATAGCACTTACTAGCAGCCCTCTAAAGTGTAATCCACTGCCCACTAGTTTGTTCATCCATGGGCCACTGCTTTCCTAGTTGGTCCTCACCTAGAAGTCATCCATGTCAATATGACCTAGCTCAGAGTCTCTAATGTTGAGGCTGCACTCTACATATGAGTCAGGAATCTTGACTTTCTGATATTTGTACTTCATCTCTTGTTCTGACTGTTTAGCTTTAGCTTTAGACTTTGTTGGTTTCTTTCTTGATGAAGACATGTGTGAGCTCAAGGATGGTTGTTGTTGTTTTGCAAGAAGAATCAAGGAGGTCCAACATAGAAGAGCCATGTCAACCTGTCATGTTATCCATAATGAAAGCTTGCAAAATGAAGAATGAGCAATTATAAGGCTTAGGGTGCAAAGCACAGGTCCACAACATGCTACAGAGGCTTAAAATTATTGGACACACTTTCTGGGGTGTTGACATAAGAAAAGTTGCGCTAGTGGAAAGGGCGTGGTTTTTTGGATGTTAACATGCAATTTTGGGTGCCAAAGGGTAAAGTGCATTTAAGGTGTCAACATGTAAAAAGGTGCACCAAGCTTGACCGAGAAAAATTATGCCAAGTAGAAGGGCACAATTTTGCAAGATGTTGCATGAAAAGTTTTAGCACCAAGGATAAGGCATGGGGCATGGTTTTATAACACACAACATGGCATGTTTATGTTATTGAAGTGGTGCTAGCACCTAAGGAGAAATCTTTTGGTGCCGAGTGCTTTGAAAAAGTTGATGTTGCATGGGTTTAGAGTGTGCCAAGGTGCAACATCAAAATATGTTGTAAGACAAAACAACACGCCATGCCTTTAATCAATTTAACAGCTTGGCTTATTTTCTTTCTTTCTCTTCCTCTCTCTTTTGGATTTCTCATATGGTAAAGAGAGGGTTTGTTTTGGCAAGGCAATAGGTAGGAAAAGATGAGTTTTTGAGTTTTCAGAGGCAGGGGTCTTCCAGATTTGCAGATCTGGAAAATGGCTTCAGCTGGTTTACAGATTGTGTTAGGCATGTTTCATTAAATTTTATCTTTATAATAACCCTAATACCTAATACAAACAAGACAAAAACAACAACCAGGAGAGGAGCCACTTACCCAGATTTATAAAAGATGAAGGATGACGTTGGGGTCCACAAGCTTGAAAAACAACACGTGGAGGGTACAAGGATAGCAGACAAGCACAGGAAACACTTTTCACAATTTTCAATTCGTGAAAATGACAGGTGTCGGGTGCCTATTTATAAGAAAATTGGCATTTATTACTTCACCAACTTCTTTTGGCATGACTTTTAGAGTGTCGACATGACAAAAAGTGTGCCTTAGCACAACCTTATGGATGTCGACACAATGTTTCCAGCGCCTTAAGCACACATTTTATGATGTTAACATGATAATTTCAAGTGCAAAGATTAAAAGGGGTGCAACTTTCATGATGTCAACATGACATTTCGTGTGCCGAGGATTTTTAGGTGGTGCAAATTTGGGTATGTCGACATGACATTTCCTGCACCTAGTTCAAAAAAAGGCACAATTTGGGAATTATCGACACATGAAAAACTGCGACGAGAGAAAAATCTAAAATGGATAATTTCAAAAATAACTTGATTTTTGAAAGGGAGTTTTAGGCCATTGTTAACGTTATCAGACCTCTTCAGGGGACCCAAACGGAATTTTTGATATGGTTACCTACAAATTTTCCTTGTCAATTCTACAGATAACACCCGTAAAAAGACTTTCCTAGCTTGTTGCAATAATGCCATCACTTCCCCATTCTTTCTTATTTCCTAAATTCTTCATTCCTTTATTCTTTTCCAAATACATTAAGTCTATGGTGGTTCTTTATTCATTGGAGAAGTGTTCCCATGGGTGGAGAATAGGTAAAGTGTGGGGTGATGTTGGGCCCCTAAAATATTGACTAAGTCCAAAAGGGTGCATGGGTGCACAAGACTGAAGTTAAGAAATGGGTGTGCAAGGAGAAGGCACACAAGGCAAGGTTCTAGGAGGGTCTTAGTAGAACCCATGATGCACACCCATAGGACAAGGTCTTGGGACTTAGCCGTATTTGGTGTATCGGGTAGGACATGAGAAAAGTGTGACCCGAATGTGCATGTGGAGTGGATAAGGTGCCATCCTGGTGATAGGTTGGCCTAAGAAGGAATATTCCATGCGATGGAAGATTCTGGAAGACCATCATGGCAAAAAGTGGAGATCTCAGGCCTAGAGGAGCATGCTCCCATGGAGGACCACATTCAGACACTTGGTAATGGATCTGAGGCCGCAGAAGGATGAGTTGGCACTTTGGGATTCCTATATATATAAGTGCCCAAAAAAGAAAAGAGAGAGATCAATAGAGAGTGGAGCTCTGTAGAAATTCTGAAAGGAGTCATATTGGGTTGGGTAGATGAAATATAGGAGAAGGATGTATCAAGGGCTTGGGGTTATAAAATTTCTTTTGAGAGCTAAATGATATGGATCCAGTTATGATGCATGACTTGTCTGCCATAATGTGGTATTTTGTAGTAATTCTAATGAATGTAATGAAGTTATCAATTTATATGAATATGATTAGTAATGATTCTGGTGCATTTACATATCTTCATGGTTTTATTTTATGCACATCTATGGAATGAATTTGAATCCTTGTGCATTTTCCTTTTTTATTTGATTCAATCCTTTAAGTCTGTTAAAGTATCTCTTTCTATAATGATTGTAATGATCTAGAGCCATTCTAAGCTCTATGATGTTCACATGTTTCATTGTCACTCACTTTAAAGTTTGGATCATAGATGATGTTTTCCCACTCAACTCACATAAAATAGAGACTTGACACCTATGCGTGTCTTGGGTGAGAATCCAGTTCTGCTAGGTGATAGGATGGCACGCATGGGATTCTCTTGTTCTTTGGTGGGTGTAAAAATGACTACACACCGACTTCCTAGCTTGTGCTTTGATGATGGATCTATGTGGATGTAAATGCAATAGATGGATGCAACTCTAGATGAGTGATAGTAGAATGATTTTAGGTTCCTCATTGTGGTCTCATAACTTTATATTTATAGGGTTCTCTTGGTCTAATTATGTAATTAACCCCAACATGGCAAACTAGAAAAAGATAAGGATTAAAATTTGTTCCAAAGAGCCAAAAAGTGTCGGGGAAAGTAGAAAAAGGATCAAGGTGCCCTGTGGAACTGGGCACCCATGGGCATCCCAATACCACCTGGGTGCCCCAGTGAGGCTAAAGTGATGGGAAAGTGCCGAAATAGACTGGGCATATAGATAAAAATGTATGGGAATGACAAAATAAAAGTAAAATAAGTTTAGCTTAATCAATACTTTCTTCACTCAAGAACATTCTATTGGTGCTTGAATTAATCTCACCCATATTTGTTTAATATTTTCCATCGTTGTCTATTATATTTTTTTTTCCCCATGGGGGTGTGATTTGGCATTTTGGTTCTTCGTGTATGGATTTTTCTTTCTCTTGTAGACACCTAAAATATGCTTACACTTAACATTTCCTCCCATTCAACCGATTAACGACACTTCATTAATTCCCTATTATTCGCTCCATTCTCGAGATGCCCACGCACAACACCTTCTCGATCGTATTCCTCTTATAATCAGCTTAGTTTGCTAATATGTCTCTTATTAGCTAAACATTCCTCCTTTCACCATTCGTAACCTCCCTATTTTCTCTCTAGACCACTTTTATTGGCTCTGTAGGCTATCTATCAGTCACAATTGGTTATCCAGACCCCTCCCAAATCTCAAAGAGTCTCTAATCACTTGCTAATAAAAGTTTAACTAGCCTATACCCTAGTTAACTATCCTAAACCAATATTAACTAAGCCTAAAGCATGTTTATCCTAATCTAATCCTAAAGTGCTTTTTAGACTTTAGTCCCACATGCACCCAAATTCCAAACTCTTCCAAACCAGAAACTATAAATACAAGCCTAAGGCTTTCCTTTCAAATGGTCCTTCTCTCTCAAGCACTTTAGAAAGGCATTAGAAATCATTTGTGATAGCTTTAAGCTATAGAAAATTTGGATCTTGGTCATACTCCATTGTTGAGAGCTCCCCCATCTTGCATCCATCCACTCCATAATCCAAGTTTTGAGTAATATGGAGAGAACCATTGGCCTTGAAGCCATTAATGGTGAGACTCCATTCTTGAAAGCTTGAGTTTCATATCAAACATCACACCTTTTATTGATAAGTAGATCTTTTTAGGTTCAATTTCTTAATTAAGTAATCTAAAGAGTAGAGACTAGTATATATGCTACTTTTTTTTTTATGTTTTTTGTCAAAATTATGATGCATGTATAGGATTAACTCTTTTTTATCTCTTATCTAAGGGTGTATGGATGAGTTATCAAAGCTTTGAGGTTCTTTATCCTCATTCCATAAATTTTACAACTTTCCATTACATACACCTCTTTTTGGTCGAGGATCATGTCCGGATGTGCATTATTTTGAAGTTTCTTGTGGGGAACTATACGATGGAATAGTAACAAGTGAGCATGGGAATCTATAAGTAACTCTTCAATGTACCGACCTCTTGAGGTCATGCCGAGACAGCCAAAGTGGGAATGGAATATATGTGGGGTATAGGTAAACTAGTCAATAAATCTTATGTCTTCGATGCACACTAGTCGAATCAGAAATCTAAGGCAAAGAAGGCCCTCCTAACCTGAACTGACATGATAGATTGGTCGGCAAGGATGACTGCTCGAAGACCTCAATCGATATCAAGCTCTGGCGTGATCCGATCTATAGGTTGTGGGATACGTGGAAAATGACCTAGGATGGTAACGTGTATGTCTCCAGAAAGGGTCATATGATGGATGATGGATATATAGCAGATTCTATGGTCGATTCTCTGGTCTAGTCCATAAATCTTTAGCTTTATTAGCTACTATGTCTAACAAGGATAATTGTGTGATGATGATAGGCAGAAGTGGAGTAGATATGAATACTAATGTGTGTAAGCCAAAGATCTATTATTGATTAACCCGTGGACTCATTGGGTTGTGAGATTTGTCGGTCAAAACCATAGATTCGTGGTTGTTGTGGATCTACTATGGTCATGTGTGGGATCAGCCCCTAATCCCTAGTATCCAATAGACACATGCCTTTTCAACCTCTATGTTCAAAATTACACAACAGCAATCTTCTAAGAGTAACTCATAGGCGTTCTTGTAACCTGAATTCTTAAGCTAGTATCTATGTCTGTGAGAGTGTCTCCTGCGTCTGGCTATGGGACCAAAGGGTCACAACCAAATGTTTTCTCTCTTTCAAGCCCTTCTACAGTCATGCGGATATTTATCTAGGGTAATTTGTAGTTTGGCTGATTTGACCAAAATGTGTGTGCTTGGTCGTCTTCTATATTTAACCCGCTTAACTGTGAGTTGATCTGTTGTAAGTCTGTTGTTGTTCGGAAGACTTGGATTCTAAGGTTCTGATCTATATCAGTTATTGCCATAATAAGATTGGGTTGAGGCACGATTGGCTTGAATACGTATTCTCTGGGCTCTCTAGGTCCCATGATTGTCATACAAAAGAAAATGATATAAAGCTAACTAATGACAAAATAAACTAAATATGCAAGATATATCTACGTATATTTCTAAGTTTGATATTTATTGATAAACTACTGAACAGATTTTAAAGAGAAATTATCTAATATATCTAAAATTGACAACTAAACTAATAACACAATTAAAACAAACAAAGCAACCGAGTATAGCTACTTGTCTGTGTAATTTGTAGATCTATTCTAAATAACCTGATAACTGATCTACTCTATTTGAAAGACTCTCGATCCTACCTCAGAAGTGAGGAGTGAATCATAGTTTCTCAGAAACTATCAATCCCCACAACTTCCCTAGCAATATTGAAAGTAAAATTAACTGAAATGAAATGATTGGCTACTCTATTTGATATGCTTTTAACTAGAACTTTGAAAGCTAGAACCTGGATTCTGCAGAACAGTGGTGAATCCGATGGTGTGTGACCTTGTCCCCTCAGTGTGATCTCCTCATTCCTTCATGCTCACGTGGACCCAGAAAAGCGTGTAATGCTAGCATCAACAGAAGTAGATATTGGAGCAATGGTAGCTTAGGATACAGACTGAATACAATGCGAGTAGGAGAGGGATAACGCAAGAGTATAGAGCTTGGCTTATGCAATTCCTAGTGGGATTTATTGCATGAGTCATGTAACATAAAATGTCTAGAACCTAACACTATCCTATTTTATGAACAAAACCTATAACTTTTAATGGCTTCCTTTTGAAAAGCAAACTATCCTACTCTAATTGATTGGATGACATAATAGCAACATTTGCACAAGGAGGATATGTTTTTCTCGATAGCTAAACAATACTAACCATGCATACAACAAATGAAACTATGAATCCTAAGAAAAAATTGAAAGGATAAACTATTGAAATGAGAAATTCAGAGGAAAATTTTAGGGGCCATTTGCTTGAGCACAAACCAACTATTTATAGAATTTCCTTTTACCCAAAGGTAAAAACCAAATTGATCTCTTAAACCATAAACAATGCCAAAACACTATTCCAGGGAACCAGAATCATAAATACAAGAAAAGGTGGTGAAAAAAGTTGGTAAACGTTTAAATTTACATGAGTCACATTAAAAAGAACATTCCAGAAAATGTGTGAAGGACCGCCGCCACGAGCTGGGGTGGTGGCGAGCAGACCGCCACCCTCCTTGGCGGCGGTCACGAGACCACCGCCCAGTGCAGTGGCAAAGCGGTTTCAGAATCAAGAACAAAATGTAAAGGAAAAGAGGGGAAAAGAGAACAAAAAAGCATGTAGGGGCTAAGTGGGACATGCGGGATGTTAACGCATACTTGGAGAGATTTTTCTGGATCCCAAACACCTTGTGAGGAGACCTGTATCATCATTGGGGCATGTGTTATGTTGTTCCAGCAGTGTAGTACCCTACAATTTTGGGTACATACATATTTCCCCTCGAAGAATCATTTTAGCCATGAAGAGGTGTAAAATGGTGGATCCGAGTATGGTAGTCCCAAAATGGGAAGTTAGAAGTTATACCTGACACGTCTGTGTGTCGAAATGAC
This sequence comes from Taxus wallichiana var. yunnanensis, assembly GCA_018340775.1. Taxonomy (NCBI): domain Eukaryota; kingdom Viridiplantae; phylum Streptophyta; class Pinopsida; order Cupressales; family Taxaceae; genus Taxus; species Taxus wallichiana. The sequence goes on along the minus strand of CM031233.1, from coordinate 41,788,594 downwards.
GCCATCTGAAATTCCCGCTACCTGCAAAATGAAAAGAGGACTCAAGTGCAGATAGACAAAAGAGATCGAATAATAAATACTAAAACATTATGAAATGAGGATGTACCATTTGTGCGGGGATACGAACTTACCTTTGTCGGCACTCCAAACCTATGAAAAGGGGATTTAAAACAAGTCAGGGTGCTATATATGTAAAAGTGGGCCCATTTTCCTATTCATTTGCGCGTGTTGATTTGGTTGATTTTGAGCTCTGGGACCCACGGTGACGGTTTCTCACGAGAGTATAGTCAAAACATTCGGGATGAGATTGTGATCATGCCTCCACGAGCGGAACACCGACCCGTGAGATCATAGGTTATTTTTTCTCGATTTACTGTTTTTATCCCCAAAAGATTAAAATGTTGAAATATTTGTCATGGGGGGGTTATTTTCAAAAATGTTAGTTTTAATAGGTTTATCTAGGGGGTGCCTACTGGGTAGGCTTTGTTTGAGTCAAAACGGGATTTATTTGTGTTTTTAGGTGTCATTTAGGGCATGTGACCCATACGGAAATTTGGGACACGACCGCTGCCCTAGGCAGGTGGCGGTTACATGACCACCGCCCTGATCAGGGTGGCGGTTACAAGACCGCCACCTTTAAGGCGGTGATTACAGGAACTATCACCCTACTCAGGGCATTGGTCCTTCACAGAATGCCTAAATAACACTTATTTGAATTTGTTTTTACATTTTTAGCATCTTTACCTGCTTTCATGATTTTTCTAATGTCATTTGGATACTAACTTACTCTGTTTTGTGTGTTTTTAGGTGTATACAGGCGAGGGAGGAGTATATTTGATGGAGCCGAGAGAGAGTGTGTGATTGGCTCCTAGCAGTATTAGATGCCCTTTCTCAGGATGAGTAGGACACTCTTCAAAGGGCCGGTATACTGCGCATATCACGGGTTCCGCATGTTGCACCATCTAGTCACATACTCTGTGACTTATTTTCATATTGGGATGCTAATCAGAACACTTTCTAATTACCAAGGGTTTGAGGTGAGTGGACCATTACTTTAGAGGATGTTTATCATATACTGGGGGTCCCGATCATCGGGAGACAACTCACTCTTGAGACAGCGAGGGTCATGGAATTAAAACAAGACAGTGGGCCTCATATATGGGATAGTTATCTCCACTAGTTTGAAGAAGGGGGGTGAGGGTCGATCTATTCCTAGCCTGCCTATCCCCTTGATTCACCAGGCCATCATGGGGATCCTTACCTCGAGATTGATCGGAGACATGGGAGGAGACACTTTATTATATTGTTGGTCCCCCATCATTGCACAGATTGAGGGACATGGCCGGATTTATGCCTAGGGAGCCGACATACTTGGGACTACCTACCATGATTTGACAGGGTGGTCCGTTTACAAGGCAATCATTGAGCCATCTAAACCTGGTTATGAGTTGGGTCTATGAGCATTTCATCCCCTATGGTAGAGGTGTAGAGGTGGCAGATCCCAGAGCTATGAGGGTAGCTAGATGGACAAACATGTCGGTGCTCAGAGCACCTCACCACCCATCTCCTCTTTGACCACTGATGACATGGAGGCTACACATTATTAGGCCATGGCAGGTTTAAGGGGTGAGGAGGCTCTTACTTTGATTTCTTGCTCCACCATAGGGCAGCTTGTTAACAGGGTGGGGAGGGTGGAGATATATCCTTTTGGTCGAGTGCCTTAGTAGTTTGGCCTGCCTTACATGGGTATGATTCCCTAGTGGTGCTAGTATATAGATCAGTTCAAGAGGCTAGGGGAGGTCCTAGAGGCCATGGTTGGACAGTTATTACTCTTGATGTCCCCATTGCAGCTAGGTAGGTAGTACGAGCTCAAGGGAGAGCCAAAGTGCCCTCAAGCACCATTACTTCAGACATTACCGCCGGTCCCGCCTACGTAGTAGCGACCCCATTGACATAGACTCTGAGTCTAAGGAGTTCACAGGGGGAGACAGAGGAGGAGACCGAGGTTGAGGTCAGTGAGTCGGGCAGAGAGGAGGACAGTGATCCTGAGTGGCATGACACTCAGGATATCTTATAGGTAGAGAGGGTGGAGTAGAGTGTGGAGAGGGTGACTCTGGTTTCAGAGGATCCACTCTCTCAGGGCCTTGGTGGAGAGGATGAGTCCGTAGTGGGATGCTATGTTGCTCCAGCCACGGGAGGAGTACCTTAGTTAGTGGTGGCATCTGTGGCAGGTGTTGACCCTAGGGATCCCTCTTGGAGGCCTGGAGATCTGAGTGAGTTACCATCCCTCTCTTAATATTTGTCTTTAGCTAGGATTTGTCTTAGTTGCTATCTCTACTCTTGTTTGTTTTTGTTTTTATCTCTTGATTATTTCTAATTGGATTTTCTCCTTTGCTTGCAGAGACTGCTGATGAGTGGCAAGATCTGATTCGCTGGGTATGTACTGATACCCTGATGATCCCTATGGAGAAGACCCATGCAGAGCTATCCGTGGATGTAGAGGCATACCGACATCTTTCCGTAACACCTCGAACTGTTGTTACTTTCTCCTAAGCATTCAAGTGTTGATATGTGATTTCTAGTAAATGGATTGTGTACCTCGATTCGGGAATCATGCTTGATATGTATTAAATTTCTTGCAGATTGCGAGATCTTGGTGAGTCAAAATATTAATAGACTCTTTTATTTATTTCATCTTGTATTTGAATATTAATCGATCACGGAATGAAATTATACAGTATTCATCAATAATATCTAGACTTGGACCAGAGGAATTGATCCAAGTAATGCTTTAATTTTGTGAAGTGATAAAATTATATCCCGAACCTTGAACAGGTTGCAAGGTATGGAAGCATTTGGTAAGCTGGTCAGGAGTATGACTCAGGCTGATCTTGAGAAATGAAAGCGGTTCCCGATATCGGTATATCCTGGAAGGTCTCGATTAAAGACCAGGTAATAATTCATTGACATACAATTCTGTAATAAGAACAGGAGCGGCTCTGTTCTAGAAAGTATGATGCAGGTCTCTCCGAGTTTTCAGGAGAAGGACCAAACTGAATTACTAAGGGTTAGTAACCTAAAACAATAACCTAACCTAGGGGTTAGATTATTGTTAGTCTAACCTAGACCTAGGCTATGTGTTATGATCCTAAAATAATAACTAAGTGCAAAATGGTTAGCATGGTTCTTACCCTAAAACTCTAACCTAAGATACTAACCTAGCTAACTAAGAGTTTATGGGAAGGGGCCTTTGAAGGGTGGCGAACCATGGGCGCTATTCTCTATGGCAATAAATGGGAAGGATAAGGATGAGGACACGCAGATGGCGGAGGCTTAGGCGGCGGCTAACCTAGCGAGACTTGGCAATTACTAAGTTTTGAAATGAACTTGAGATTTTGATGGACTGTCGCCAATTTTGGCGGTCGGTGGGAGTAGAGATTAGGCGGGAAAATTGGTTTAATGGCATTTATTGTTTAGGGAGTCGAGCCCGGAGCTCGCAAAGCGGCATCTGCAAGCGAGAAGTTGGAAGGTTTGTTTGGTGTATCGCGATTTTCGGTCTACTCTCTCTCTCTCTCTGCTAGTTTACTGGTTCTTCGCATTCTCTTTGAGTTGCATGGCGAGAATGAATTTCTCTGGCTCTTTTCTCTGCCATGGAGGATATATTGTAAACGGGACAGCGAAATTTTGTTGGTCGCTGTATTTGGGAAAAAGAAAAGGAAGTTTGAGCTCTTCCTGTTGTCTTCTTCGGAAATTCGATCAAAATACAGGCATGTTAGGCCCTATCCTTTAAATGTTTTCTTTGTCTTTCAAATGTCTTCATTAAAACAACTCTGTTCATTTGTTTGTGAAGATTAGATAAATTTTCTATGAAGATTTAGTTGATTTTGGCTCTGTATCTCTTCTGGTTCGATTTTTGGCAATTTCCGCTTGTTGGGTGTTTGTTGAAATCGAACTTCAACTCTGTTTGTTGTGTATTCCTTCTGGTTTAAATATGAGAGATTTATATTTATAAAGGTTTGGATGCTCGGCTTTGTTTGGCGAGCCCGTCGAATATACTTGTGAAGGTATAGATCACTTTGTTTTCTTGTCGACTTTTGATCGTCAATCTTTGTTGTGAGCAGTGAGGGAATGATACTGGTGTACCATTTGATTGTTCTGTGCTTTTGAAGATTTTCGAAGCTCTGTCATGGTTTTGTAAACAGCGACTAATGATACTTTGTGGGTTTCATTGTTTTCTAATTTACGGCTTGGAATAGGCAAGCTGTTGAGTTACTGTAGTCTTTAACGACTCAAGTGGATTTCATGATTGAATCGTTTACGGTAATCTACTGTTGTGAATGTAGATTCATCTTGAGTTTTGTTATTATATTGTCGTGGAAGCCTTGTGGAAAAGACGAGGTTTTGTAGCTCTTATTATTGTAGTAAACACCGAGTATTGACTTTTTGTGGATGTATTGCCTTTCCTTGCGAAAATTGTTCGAAGGTTTGAAGCGGCTCGGATTTATTTCATTGTTTTGGAATGAGTATATTGATTTGCTTATACTTGTTTCATTCGGAATGTTTGTCTTGAATGGCATGGAAGGATTTATCAATTAATTCTATTTTTATCATTGTTGTTGGGTTTGTGATTATGGGCGCAAATCCGTTATCGATATGTAGTGTGAATTAGTGGATTTATTAGGATTGAATTCGAGCATTTGTGAGGAGGCGTTTCAATGTTCTATTTCTATTTTAGTCTTTGTTCAAGTTAAAATGTGTATATACAGTTGTTAAGTGTTGATCCAGTGACTTGAAGGGAAAATCTGTACTGAAGACCTCTGTATTTTCTTGGAGTACTTTGTGTTGCATGTTGCTTTGGTGGTACAGATTCCTTAGGTGATCAACTACATATTCAACCTGTTCTATTTGTGCTAAATTATTGGCAGAGTACAGTCGGGTTTCTTGGTTGAAATAAGAGCTTGATTGTTTGTCTGATTTTTATATGCGTCATTGATGACTGTTTTCGTGTTCTGGCCCTGTTTGGGTGAGTTGCACTAGGGATTTGCATGCACCAAGGTAGGGATCGATTGATGATGTTCCTTTCCGTTTGTTCAGCCCGATAGACTGAGAAAGTATAAGTATGCTAAGTTCCTTTCTGTTTGTTCAGTTCGATTGACTGAACATGAATTGGAATCAATGTGTGGTCATCATAGCATAGTTTCTCGGAAACCTTAAAAGGCTTAATGTTATAGAGTTGTTGATTACAGCAATACGCTTGAAGCTCTTGCTTTCGAACTTGGTTCGAAAGCCTTACTGTGTTTAGGAGAAACTAGTTTTGGACATCGAGGTGATTTATGGATAGTTGATGTGTTAGTTCTTTGTACAAGAGATTTCTTTGAGTTTCTATTTTCGTGATTTAGAAGCAGTGATCTTGATTTCGGCTTGTCTAACTTGTTCATTTATATCTTGGTTATTGTTCTCATAAGTGAAAGCGATCTGATGATGAACTTATGTAAAAAGGAAGTAAGAATGGATTGATTCTTTTCTCTTCCTTTATTTAATATTATTGATAATGAACTATCGGTAGGAAATTAATTTGGTAACGTTTTGGTAGGATTCCAAATTGTTATGATATTTCCTTTTTTTTGAAAGAATGCAACAATCTGACCAGTGTCGTGATTTGGATTCAATGATTGTTTATATGCCTTCGTTCTTGTTTCTTTAATATCTGATGAAAAATTAGAAAGTGTTTAAGACTATTCTGTAACAATGATAGAGTTACATGTTTGTAATCATTTAGTATTACAAGGACATAGCCTGAATATGTTTTCTTATTTGGATATTTGATCTCATTTAAACAGGGTGTTTAATGGAAACAATTGATGGATTGCAATTGTTTTAAAAGTTAGTGCTTATCATGCTCAGTTCATTGAACTGACTCATGTTGACTATTTTTGCAGATGGTTGCGTAAGAGGTAAATACTGATGCGGATCGGCGTCCGATCAGATAGTTTATTTGATTTATTATGAATTACTGACTTGATTTTATGGATGTACTATATGAGAAAAGATGTTTCTTTTCCGTTAGCATTATATCAAGTATCTTTGTTGCATAAAATGTAATTGTACGAGTTTCGAAAGGAATGAAAATAAGTGTTTGATACTTATGTGTTGTATTCTATTATGAATGATGAACTTCTTCGGTTTACGTAACGAAGAGGCATAGTTATCTTTGTATAATATGGATGCTTTTGTGATTGACAATGAAAGCTTGTAAGTAATTAGACTAAATTCTTATGAGTATTTAGTAGTTCTAATTTGATCTGGATAATGCAATATTGTAACTTAAATATTGTCTCTCTAGAAGATAGGTTAAAAATTGAGCCTAAAAGATAACGCTAAACAAGTTGGATTGAATTACTAATCCCTAGTCCTAAGTATAACAGGACAATAGTAGATTGGATTCTTAATCATTCATAGCTTTAAAATGAAAGGTATGATATGAATTGATTAAGAAGAAGCGATAGGCAATCAATGGAGTTTCGGTGGCGATCTCAAGCATAGGTTATGAGATATTGTCTGAATCTGTTGCTTAGAATCAGATGTATTCTAATGACTCCTTGATAGAAACTAGACCATAATACCTCTACCAAGTAATGGAATAATAGAGGAGGGTCGTCTTAAGAAAATGAATCCAGGGATTTGCAAAGGCTAACCTTAGGGAAAAGTCTTAAGAAGTAATTTAAACTCTAGTGCGTAACGCTTGTTTTGGGTAGATCTTCTCGAGGCGGATCTAAAGGTTGACGGCATAAAGTCGACTGCAGGGCTGTACCTCCGAGAAGATTAGGATCTTCTCGAAGTTACAACAATGCAGGTGACTTATGGCGACACCCCTTGCATTGATCGTTGAGATTTACACTTGATTTCGCACGAGTTACCCTGGGACCGATTAAGAACGTGGTCATGTTATATGACTGCCTCGAAGATTTGGGGTGTCATGACACCTTTGGTTGAAGCTGCAAGGTTGAACCGGTATGTCATCATATCCTAATCCTCGTAGGCATCCATATAACATTATCACCTTGTTAATCTGCCTCCGAGTGATTCAAATTTGTGAAAGAAAGAACCTGACAAGATGTCAGTATAAGACATTCTATATAACATATGAATGGGGTGAAGGGCGTATTCAGTTGCGAGTATGCCGTTAAGGAATACGAGACATGAAACGATATGTTTCAAATCTTTGGCCAAAGTATCGCAATTTGCTTGATTGCGTTGTCTGATTCACCTAGTCTAAGGGATGAGATGCCGATGAATAATGGTATGATTATTGATTAGATTCCTTAGATGAGCATTATTCGAATTCCCAGTTAGGGAAGAGAACCGCAAGAGTGATGTGTTAAATAAAAACACCGACTCTTATTACTCATGAATAGATCGGTAGATTACCGAGTCATGGAATGAATAGATCGGAAGTACTCCGAGTCATTACAGCTGCATATGGTTGCTTGTTATATGAATGGTTATTTGAATTGTGAGTTCTAAATTATGTATTTAGAACCAGTATGCAATTATCAAAAAAAAAAAAAAAAAATTCACTTGTTCTAAAGTTAAAAATGAGGATGTTACATCTTGGTATCAGAGCTGAAGGTTGCAGCTCTTGGACCTATTGAGTCCATAATCTGATAAAAACCCGAATTTTCTTGTAACAGAAAATGGTTAGAACAAGGGGGAACGTTGCGAGTAATGCTCCACCTGAAGAAGGAGCGGCAACAACCCAGAAACTGGATGAGATCCTTGCTGCCCTGTTGGACACAAGAGATCGTTTAGCTGTACTCGAACAGCAGGTGATGGGGAATGAGGAGGAAGAAGAAGCTGATAATGATAATCAGCAACCTCCTGAGGACAACCCCGAAATGGGTGTTGATGTTAATGCTGGAAATGTACCTGTCCAACCAGAAAACAAAAGGGCAGTTAGCATGAGAACTCACTAATGATATAAAAAGGATAAGCCCACCTAAGTATGATGGCACCACATTAGGAGATGGAGGCGAGGCGGCTCGTGAAATGGAGAAGTACTTTGCTATAAGGAACTTCTCAGAAGAAACCAAGGCAATATGGGAGCCTATCGGCTTTCTCACGAAGCATCTTCGTGGTGGGATAGCGAAAAGCTGAACTAAATATTGATGAGACCAATATCACTTGGGATCAATTTAAAGGCTATTTTAGGCAACGTTGGCTGCCACAACTTTTCTATGATCGAGAAAATGACGAGAATTTCAGAACTTGACTCAAGGGAAGTTACGATGGCCAGAATGCAGGAGCGGTTTACAAAACTTCTCAAGTATGTACCATAATACCAAACTGACGAAAAGTTCAGGATACGGAAATTCATCATGGGATTGAATCCTGTGATAGGGGGAGAGGTCGATGTTCACAGTCCAACCACTATGGAAGGAGTTGTTGAAAAGGCCATAAGGCAAGAACAGAAATTGAAGGCTATTTCTGCTCATAAGGAGGAAGTGCGGAAGAAGACTGCAAACCCTTCTTCAACCTCTCTTGCACCCAGAAAAGGACCATGGAAAAAGTTTGGGAACAAGAGTAAGTTTCCAGGAGATAACAATAAGAAGGCAGCAGTAAATAAGCCTGCAGGAAATGTGAAGGATAATTTTGCAAAAAATTATAATAATGGTCAGAAGTCCTATGGAGGACAGCGTGACAATTATAAAACTGGAAGCAACTTTGAGCCTAAGAAGGGACCTGTAGGAGGCTGCTACACTTGTGGTAAAGATCATTACGCAAATCAGTGCCCTTTGAAGAAGGATGATCGTAATCAGCAGCATAAGATACATCTTGCAAAGAGCGGACAAACAAGTGAAAAGCAAGTGACACCTATAGAAGTTAGGGTAAGTTATTCGGCATACCTGTCACTATTCTTTTTGATACAGGAGCTACTGAATGTTTTATATCTAACAAACTAGCTTCTAAACTTAAAAGAAAAGCTGGAAAAATGGATAAATCTTGGACTGTACAGTATGGTAATAATTCTGTTCATACAGTGAGTATGTGTCTTTTTGGAGCGGTCCTTGACTTACCTAACTTTTCCACGGAAGTTGATCTCTATGTTGCACCTTTGGGATCGTATGACATTGTCATCGGTGTTAATTGGTTAGCTGACCATAAAGCAAAGGTAGATTGCTATGAAAAGAACATAGAATGTTTAGATGATCAGCTGGAATCAGTAGAAATTCAAGGTGTGAAACGAGAAATTACAGTTAGAAAGTCATTCCTATGCACTTAAAAGGATAAGAATAAAGGATGTACCCTTTATGCAAAGTAAAGATATCGAATCTTAGAAGAAGATAGTGATTTCATGAAGCAAATCCCACTTTATTACAAAGTTTGAGGATGTTTTTCTGAGGAATTACGGGGTTACCACCCAAGAGAGAATTTGATTTTACTATTGAAATCAAGCACAGGCTCGAACCTATTTCCAAGGCGCCTTATCGGATGACTACTATTGAGTTAGTCGAGCTAAAGGCTCAGTTACAAGAGCTTTTGTCAAAGGGATTGATTAGACCAAGTGTTTCGCCTTGGGGAGCACCTGTGATATTTGTGAAAAAGAAGGATGGAACTCTGAGACTGTGTATTGATTATCGGATGTTGAACAAAGCAACAATTAAGAACCGATACCCACTTCCTAGGATCGATGATCTGTTTGATCAAATGCGTGGAGCAGCGGTTTATTCTAAGATAGATCTTCGATCTGGTTATCATCAGCTAAGAATTAAAGAGGAAGATATTCATAAAACAGCTTTCCGAACAAGGTACGGACATTATGAATTCACAGTTCTAGCCTTTGGGTTAACTAATGCACTATGACCTTTATGAATTTAATGAACAATATTTTTCAAGAATACCTGGACAAGTTTGTACTTGTATTCCTGGACGATATTCTCATTTATTCTAAAAGTGTTGAGGAGCACAATGAGCATCTGAAGATAGTTTTGGGAATTTTGAGAAAGAGAAAGCTGTATGGTAAGTTATCCAAATGTTCTTTCTTTGACTCAGAAGTTCACTATTTGGGTCATGTCATAAGCAAGGAAGGAATCGCTGTAGATCCTTCGAAAATAGTGGCGATAACTGAGTGGCCTACACCAAAGAATGTGCATGAAGTAAGAAGCTTCATGGGTCTTGCTGGTTACTATAGAAAATTTGTAAAGGATTTTTCTAAGGTAGCTGCACCAATAACTTCATTGCAGAAGAAGGATAAGAAATTCATGTGGAATGACAAGTGCGAAGCGGCTTTCAAAAGTCTGAAAGACCAGCTGACTTCTGCACCTATATTGGCTGTACCAGACCCTAATGGAAATTTTACAGTGGTAACTGATGCTTCTGGGGAAGGTCTTGGGGGTGTTTTGCTACAAAATGATCAAGTCATTGCTTATGAGAGTAGAAAACTTAAGATTCATGAGCTGAATTATGCCCCTCATGATCTGGAGCTTGCTGCCATTGTTCACGCACTTCAAGTCTGGAGACACTACTTACTAGGGAAACCTTTTGAGTTGGCCCGATCACTTGGGACTGAAATATATTTTTACTCAGCCCAATCTGAATGCCAGACAAAGAAGGTGGTTAGAATTTCTATCACAATATGACTTTGATATCAGTTATATCAAAGGAAAGGAGAATAGAGTAGCTGATGCTCTAAGTCGTAGGAGGCACATTTCTGCTCTTATAACATTAAGAACTCAGTTTAAAGACGAGGTAAAAAGTGCCTCAGAATCAGATACATATTTTCAGCAAGTAAAAGCGGTAACTGCTGCGCCAGAACCTAAAGATAAAAGGTATGAAGGTTTTCATTTAGATAATGAAGGAATCTTGCGTTATGAAAATAGGGTATATGTTCTGTCTTTGGATGATTTGAGAAAGAAGTTGTTAGTTGAATTTCATAATTCACCTTTCTCTGGACACCCGGGTATCACAAAAATGTTAGCTGATTTGAAACAGCAATACTTCTGGAAAGGTATGAAAAAGGATGTGATAAATTTTGTGACTCATTGTCTGGAATGTCAGCGGGTGAAAGCGAGCAGAGCATATGCATCCTGCTGGATTGTTGTATCCTCATAGCATACCGCAGTACAAATGGCAAGTAATAACCATGGATTTTGTACAAGGACTACCCATGTCCAGGAATAAACATGATGTTATCCTGGTAGTTGTAGATAAGCTAACTAAGGTAGCTCATTTCATCGCTGGAAATCTAAAGGATGATTCTCCAGTGCTAGCCAAGAGGTTCGTACACGAAATTTTCAGATTGCATGGTGTACCGAGGCGATTATTTCGGCGATGGGATCCTAGAATGACGTCAAGGTTTTGCAAACGCTTAACGCAGCCTAGGAGCGAAACTAAACTTCGATTACGCATATCATCCAGAACGGATGGGCAAACCGAGAGGGTAAATCAAGTGTTGGAGGACATGTTGCGAATGTATTGCATGGATCAACAGTATAAGTGGGAAGAGTATCTCCCATTAGTTGAGTTCGCATACAACAACACTTATCACTCATCTCTTAAGATGGCACCTTTTGAAGCACTTTATGGAAGAAAGTGCAGAACCCCTGTAAGTTGGGACAGTGTAGAGGATAGAGTGGTAATTGGACCAGAGATTCTCACAGAGATGGAACAGCAAGTTAAGCTGATTCGTGAAGCGATTAAAGGAAGCGGCGGATAGGAAGAGCTATGCTGACCTTAAGCGGGTTGATAGAAAGTTTGAGCTTGGTGATAAGGTTTTTCTGCGTGTTAAACCCAGAAAGAGTTCTATAACTTTTGGCAAGGCTGCCAAGTTGTCACCACGATATGTGGGACCTTTTGAAATTGTCGAGATAATCAATCCTGTAGCTTATCGTTTAGCATTGCCTCCTGCTCTATCTCGTATGCATGATGTTTTCCATATTTCTTTGCTTAAGAAATACGTTTCAGATCTGTCACATGTTTTAAATTGGAATTCCTTGCAGGTCCAAGACCCAGGAATAATCGTGGTTAAACCCACAAGGGTGCTGGAAACTCGCCAGTTGCATTTAAGGAATCGAGATATTCAGCAATGTAAGGTCCAGTGGGACCAGTTTAGCGAAGAAAGTGCAACTTGGGAAAACCTGGAAGAGATGAAAACTGCTTTTCCTTCTCTTTTTGCAACAGAATGAAATCTGTTGATGAAATACTTTTATGAACTGATTGTTTTTAAGTATTTATGAAAGCCTGATTAAGGCAGACTTTATTCAGGTTGAATAAAAGTGAGGTGACATTGATTTCTGAAACTATTAAATATGGAAGTAAACACATTGTTTGTGTACTAATAAATTGATTGACCGGAAGGTTAAGTTTAATATGTAATTCATCGGGACGATGAATCCTTTTAGGAGGGAAGCATGTAACACCCTGAACTGTTGTTACTTTCTCCTAAGCATTCAAGTGTTGATATGTGATTTCTAGTAAATGGATTGTGTACCTCGATTCGGGAATCATGCTTGATATGTATTAAATTTCTTGCAGATTGCAGATCTTGACTGAGTCAAAATATTAATAGACTCTTTTATTTATTTCATCTTGTGACTGAATATTAATCTGATCACGGAATGAAATTATACAGGTATTCATCAATAATATCTAGACTTGGACCAGAGGAATTGATCCAAGTAATGCTTTAATTTTGTGAAGTGATAAAATTAGATCCCGAACCTTGAACAGGTTGCAAGGTATGGAAGCATTTGGTAAGCTGGTCAGGAGTATGACTCAGGCTGATCTTGAGAAATGAAACGGTTCCCGATATCTGGTATATCTGGAAGGTCTCGATTAAAGACCAGGTAATAATTCATTGACATACAATTCTGTAATAAGAACAGGAGCGGCTCTGTTCTAGAAAGTATGATGCAGGTCTCTCCGAGTTTTCAGGAGAAGGACCAAACTGAATTACTAAGGGTTAGTAACCTAAAACAATAACCTAACCTAGGGGTTAGATTATTGTTAGTCTAACCTAGACCTAGGCTATGTGTTATGATCCTAAAATAATAACTAAGTGCAAAATGGTTAGCATGGTTCTTACCCTAAAACTCTAACCTAAGATACTAACCTAGCTAACTAAGAGTTTATGGGAAGGGGCCTTTGAAGGGTGGCGAACCATGGGTGCTATTCTCTATGGCAATAAATGGGAAGGATAAGGATGAGGAGGGACACGCAGATGGCGGAGGCTTAGGCGGCTAACCTTGGCAGACTTGGCAATTACTAAGTTTTGAAATGAACTTGAGATTTTGATGGACTGTCGCCAATTTTGGCGGTCGGTGGGAGTAGAGATTAGGCGGGAAAATTGGTTTAATGGCATTTATTGTTTAGGGAGTCGAGCCCGGAGCTCGCGAAACGGCATGCAAACGAGAAGTTGGAAGGTTTGTTTGGTGTATCGCGATTTTCGGTCTACTCTCTCTCTCTCTGCTAGTTTACTGGTTCTTCGCACCAGTTCTCTTTGAGTTGCATGGCGAGAATGAATTTCTCTGGCTCTTTTCTCTGCCATGGAGGATATATTGTAAACGGGACAGCGAAATTTTGTTGGTCGCTGTATTTGGGAAAAAGAAAAGGAAGTTTGAGCTCTTCCTGTTGTCTTCTTCGGAAATTCGATCAAAATACGAGGCATGTTAGGCCCTATCCTTTAAATGTTTTGTTTGTCTTTCAAATGTCTTCATTAAAACAACTCTGTTCATTTGTTTGTGAAGATTAGATAAATTTTCTATGAAGATTTAGTTGATTTTGGCTCTGTATCTCTTCTGGTTCGATTTTTGGCAATTTCCGCTTGTTGGGTGTTTGTTGAAATCGAACTTCAACTCTGTTTGTTGTGTATTCCTTCTGGTTTAAATATGAGAGATTTATATTTATAAAGGTTTGGATGCTCGGCCTGTTTGGCGAGAGCCCGTCGAATATACTTGTGAAGGGTATAGATCACTGTTTTGCTGTCGACTTTCGATCGTCAATGCTGTTGTGAGACAGTAGGGAATGATACTGGTGTACCATTTGATTGTTCTGTGCTTTTGAAGATTTTCGAAGCTCTGTCATGGTTTTGTTAACAGCGACTAATGATACTTTGTGGGTTTCATTGTTTTCTAATTTCTGGCTTGGAATAGGCAACTGTTGAGTTACCGTAGTCTTTAACGACTCAGTGGATTTCATGATTGAATCGTTTACAGTAATCTACTGTTGTGAATGTAGATTCATCTTGAGTTTTGTTATTATATTGTCGTGGAAGCCTTGTGGAAAAGACAGGTTTTGTGGCTACTGTTATTGTAGTAAATACTGAGTATTGACTTTTTGTGGATGTATTGCCTTTCCTTGCGAAAATTGTTCGAAGGTTTCGAAGCAGCTCAGTTTATTTCATTGTTTTGGAATGAGTATATTGATTTGCTTATACTTGTTTCATTCGGAATGTTTGTCTTGAATGGCATGGAAGGATTTATCAATTAATTCTATTTTTATACTGTTGTTGGGTTTGTGATTATGGCGCAAATCCGTTATCGTATGTAGTGTGAATTAGTGGATTTATTAGGATTGAATTCGAACATTTGTGAGGAGACGTTTCAATGTTCTATTTCTATTTTGGTCCTTTGTTCTGCAAGTTAAAATGTGTATATACGGTTGTTAAGTGTTGATCCGGTGACTTGAAGGGAAAATCATCTTGAAGACCTCTGTATTTTCTTGGAGTACTTTGTGTTGCATGTTGCTTTGGTGGTACAGATTCCTTAGGTGATCAACTACATATTCAACCTGTTCTATTTGTGCTAAATTATTGGCAGAGTACAGTCGGGTTTCTTGGTTGAAATAAGAGCTTGATTGTTTGTCGATTTTTATATCGTCATTGATCGATGTGTTGCGTGTTCAGCCTGTTTGGGTGAGTTGCACTAGGGATTTGCATGCACCAAGGTAGGGATCGATTGATGATGTTCCTTTCCGTTTGTTCAGCCCGATAGACTGAGAAAGTATAAGTATGCTAAGTTCCTTTCTGTTTGTTCAGTTCGATTGACTGAACATGAATTGGAATCAATGTGTGGTCATCATAGCATAGTTTCTCGGAAACCTTAAAAGGCTTAATGTTATAGAGTTGTTGATTACAGCAATACGCTTGAAGCTCTTGCTTTCGAACTTGGTTCGAAAGCCTTACTGTGTTTAGGAGAAACTAGTTTTGGACATCAGACTGATTTATGGATAGTTGATGTGTTAGTTCTTTGTCTACAAGAGATTTCTTTGAGTTTCTATTTTCGTGATTTAGAACATTGATCTTGATTTCGGCCTGTCTAACTTGTTCATTTATATCTTGGTTGATTGTTCTCATAAGTGAAGGCAGTACAGTGATGAACTTATGTAAAAAGGGAAGTAAGAATGGATTGATTCTTTCTCTTCCTTTATTTAATATTATTGATAATGAACTATCAGTAGGAAATTAATTTGGTAACGTTTTGGTAGGATTCCAAATTGTTATGTTATTTCCTTTTTTTTTGAAAGAATGCAACAATCTGACCAGTGTCGTGATTTGGATTCAATGATTGTTTATATGCCTTCGTTCTTGTTTCTTTAATATCTGATGAAAAATTAGAAAGTGTTTAAGACTATTCTGTAACAATGATAGAGTTACATGTTTGTAATCATTTAGTATTACAAGGACATAGCCTGAATATGTTTTCTTATTTGGATATTTGATCTCATTTAAACAGGGTGTTTAATGGAAACAATTGATGGATTGCAATTGTTTTAAAAGTTAGTGCTTATCATGCTCAGTTCATTGAACTGACTCATGTTGACTATTTTTGCAGATGGTTGCCGTAAGAGGTAAATACAATGCAGATCTGGCAGTCCGATCAGATAGTTTATTTGATTTATTATGAATTACAGCTTGATTTTATGGATGTACTATATGAGAAAAGATGTTTCTTTTCCGTTAGCATTATATCAAGTATGCTGTTGCATAAAATGTAATTGTACGAGTTTCGAAAGGAATGAAAATAAGTGTTTGATACTTATGTGTTGTATTCTATTATGAATGATGAACTTCTTCGGTTTACGTAACGAAGAGGCATAGTTATCTTTGTATAATATGGATGCTTTTGTGATTGACAATGAAAGCTTGTAAGTAATTAGACTAAATTCTTATGAGTATTTAGTAGTTCTAATTTGATCTGGATAATGCAATATTGTAACTTAAATATTGTCTCTCTAGAAGATAGGTTAAAAATTGAGCCTAAAAGATAACGCTAAACAAGTTGGATTGAATTACTAATCCCTAGTCCTAAGTATAACAGACAATAGTAGATTGGATTCTTAATCATTCATAGCTTTAAAATGAAAGGTATGATATGAATTCGATTAAAGAGAACGATAGGCAATCAATGGAGTTTCAGGTGGCAATCTCAAGCATAGGTTATGAGATATTGTCTGAATCTATTGCTTAGAATCAGATGTATTCTAATGACTCCTTGATAGAAACTAGACCATAATACCTCTACCAAGTAATGGAATAATAGAGGAGGGTCATCTTAAGAAAATGAATCCAGGATTTGGAAAGGCTAACCTTAGGGAAAAGTCTTAAGAAGTAATTTAAACTCTAGTGCGTAACGCTTGTTTTGGGTAGATCTTCTCGAGGCGGATCTAAAGGTTGACGGCATAAAGTCGATCGGCAGGTTGTACCTCGAGAAGATTAGGATCTTCTCGAAGTTACAACAATGCAGGTGACTTATGGCGACACCCCTTGCATTGATCGTTGAGATTTACACTTGATTTCGCACGAGTTACCCAGGGACCGATTAAGAACGTGGTCATGTTATATGACTGCCTCGAAGATTTGGGGTGTCATGACACACTGGTTGAACTGCAAGGTTGAACCAGTATGTCATCATATCCCTAATCCTCGTAGGCATCCATATAACATTATCACCTTGTTAATCTGCCTCCGAGTGATTCAGCTGTGAAAGAAAGGACTGACAGTAATCAGTATAAGACATTCTATATAACATATGAATGGGGTGAAGGACGTATTCCAGATTGACGAGTATGCCGTTAAGGAATACGAGACATGAACAGTATGTTTCAAATCTTTGGCCAAAGTATCGCAAGCTGCTGATTGCGTTGTCCTGATTCACCTAGTCTAAGGGATGAGATGCCGATGAATAATGGTAACAGTTATTCAGTTAGATTCCTTGGACAGAGCATTCTGAATTCCCAGATTAGGGAAGAGAACCGCAAGAGTGATGTGTTAAATAAAAACACCGACTCTTATTACTCATGAATAGATCGGTAGATTACCGAGTCATGGAATGAATAGATCGGAAGTACTCCGAGTCATTACAGCTGCATATGGTTGTTGCTTGTTATATGAATGGTTATTTGAATTGTGAGTTCTAAATTATGTATTTAGAACCGTGTATGATGCAATTATCAAAAAAAAAAAAAAATTCACTTGTTCTAAAGTTAAAAATGAGGATGTTACATTTCCCTATCCTCGGCATGTGGCCAGGATGGTGTCTACCCTCTGTACCGAGCTGGCAGGGTATAGGACAACAGAGCACCTGATGAGGAGTCACTATCATGGTGAGACCGCAAACACTCCTCGAGATTGTGAGCCCTCCGTGCACTCAAAGTGCCGGCGTAGCTAGAGTCCTAGACATGGATGTGCACCCTCAAAGGGATCTCATAGGGGTTGAGAAGCCACTTGGCTCTCTTAGACTATTTGTATGATGTATTTTGTATTTCCGGGCTCTTTGAGCATTTTGACCATGCTTAGCGCATGATGGCATTGTACAAGAAACTTGATCATTTATATATATATATATATATATATATATTCTTTTTGGATCAGAATCTTGGCATTTATGACTTTGTTTTCCATATGTAAACTATAATGTTATGTTTATATGCTTTTAGAATGTATGCAATGGAGAACAAATGATACAAATGTTTACTTTCTTTTTGTATTTCGTGATGCTGATATATGATAATGTAGACACAATGTGATTTTGAACTCTAGTTTCTTATAAGCAATTTTTCGGTACTTCATATTTGTTTTGACAAAAATGTGATGATAAACCGGTATGATGAGTAGATAAACTTTCCCCACTCCTAACTCCATGCAACTAGTAAGATGCTAGGGCTCATCACCAAGAGCTAGAAAGGGAACAAGTTATGAAATGTGTTGAAATGGTAGTGATGAGAGATAGACAAAGATTTGGTGGAACCAAATTAGGATGCTACAAGATTACTCCACTTGAGTGACTCCATAGTTTGGGATGCAACTTGCTTTGCGGTTTATCTAGACTTAGATCCGTAGATGGCCACATGGTAGACAAAATCTGGGTTTCAAGGTTTTGAACTCTCTTGGAATTTTGGACATCTGATTCATTTATTTTTGACTCAAAAGTTCATTGGAATTGTTTGCTTATGACCTTCAACATTTATTTGTCAAGAGGACCCCCTACACCTTGCCCCATGCTACTAGTAAGAAGCATGGGCTTATCACCATGGACAAGGTATAGGCGAGTAAGGGCATTCCCATCCTTTCCCAACCCTATGTCACTAGTAAGAGATGCAAGCTCATCACCAAAGGTTGGTAGGGAAAGGAAATGTGTAAAAATAAAATTTTCTGTTTGATCTATGTTTGACTTGCTTATTTGAGAAAAATGTCAGTGTGTTCTTATTTCCAAAGAGATATACATAGGGGATAGATGTGACATGATGAAGCTTCTAGAACAGACCATAGGCAAGGCACCTATCCTAAGAAGAAACCAAAGATGAGAACAAGCATGTAGATCTTGGTATGGTTACCATTAAGACTTTGTCATATCTAGCTTTATCTGATGAAATGATTATGACACGGTTGATGATGCTATGGAAGTGAAGAAGTATGATTAGAGTGTTCATGCCAATAACATCAGAAGTTGTAATGAATTGCTTTGAGAATGAGTTCCTTGATCACAAAATTGTATGAAACAAGTGGACAAAATGAACCTAACTACATGAAGATGCAATGTAGATATATTTATACAAATAGTGCTGGTTGCTTATGCATAGAATCATTTAAGGTGCAAGGAATTGACAGTTTCACCAAATTCCTTGCCTTCCAGTGTACATAAGAGATATGCACCATTTCCATAGTCCTTCATGACTCGGTATGGGCCCAACCATTTGGGCCGGAATTTCCTTCCTTCGCCGGTCTTTTTATCGATCCAACTATCTAGTCTTAGAACTAGATCTCCTTCATATATATCTTGTTCATAGACCTTTTTGTTATAATGTCGTCGGCACATTCGGTCAGCATAAAATATATGCCACTGTTCAACATCTAACCTAGCCTCATCTAGGCTTTCTAGTTGGGAGAGACGTGCTTCTCTATAAGATTCTTCATCCAGAATCCCTTGTAATGAAATACGGAGACTAGGTATTTCAACCTCAAGTGGGAGAACTGCTTCCGCTCGAATACCAACGAGAAAGGAGTTGCTCTGTTGGTGTTCTTATTGAGGTTCGGTGGGCCCACAAGGTCAGGTATAACTTTAAATGCCAATCTCTTTTGTTTTCTTTCACTGTTTTGAGAAGAATGGATTTTAATGTTTTGTTTGTTGCTTCAGCATGCCCGTTGGCTTGAGGGTAATACAGGGAGGCTGTATGATGACTTACTTTAAATTTATTGCATAGTTTACGGATCTCATCATTCTTAAAGGAAGTACCATTATCTCGAGATAATGATTTCATGGGACACCATACCTGTAAATGATTTGGTTTAAAATGAACTTGGCGATCACGGAACCCTGGTATAGTGGTGAGAGGTATAGCCTCTACCCATTTGGTAAAGTACTCGGTGGCTGTGATTATGAAGTTATGGCTTTTCGTAGATGAGGGAGAGAATTTCCATATCAAATCTAGGCCCCACATAGAAAAGGTCCATGGAGTAGCGATTGGTTGTAGAGCTTCAGGCTGGCATGTGAATCTCGTGGGAGAATTCTTGGAATTTATGAAACCTGCGTACAAACTCTACTATGTCGTGTTCTAGAGTGGGCCAAAAATAGCCCATTTGGTGTATTTTTTGAGTGGTGGCATGGCCACCGAAGTGGTCTCCATACATGCCACCCTTGTGAGATTTGTATATAATTTTTTTGGATTTTCGTGTCAACACACGTTGGGAGCATTCCACCGAAAGCCTTATGATAGAGAACATGTTCTATAATAACATATTTAGCTATGATAATGCGTAACCACCTTATTTTTTGTGGTGTACCATCTTCTGGATAAGTATGGTCCATGATATAATTAATAATATCAGTATACCAAGGACATTCAGAGATGGGAGGTCTAGTTTCAACATAGTATATGCATTCATAAGGAAAGTACAGATCTACTAGATCGCCTCTGTCTAATGGGTTATCAGCTAATCAATCTGCAATGACTTGTCCCTTAACAGATTTTTGGTTAACAAAAGTTAATTTGAATTCACCCATTAAGGTTATAAAGCATCCAGCCTTTTTAGACAAGGATCCTTGTGTGAGGAAAGTTTGTAAATGGTCTATTTTTACAATGACTTTTGTTTCTTGATTTAGCATGTAATGTCTTAAGTGTTTGGTTGCAAAGACTATGGCAAGGCATTCTTGTTCTGCTTGTGTATAACGTGTTTCATAGTCAAGCAATGTTCGGCTAATGAAATAGATCACACGTTCTCATTTGTCATCATCTTCTTGGGCTAGCATGCAGGCTAGCGAGACATTGGTAGCTCGTGAGTATAAGATTAAAGGGCGGTCTGGCTTAGGTGGCATTAGCATGGGTGGTGACAACAGGAAATGCTTAACACTTCAAAAGCTTCATTACAGTCTTTAGTCCAATCGGTACTATAATCTTTCTTGAGTAGATTGTTGATTGGATGAATGGCAAAGCTTAAATCGGGGATGAATCTTGGATTGCACCAAGTTTTCCAAGAAATGACCTGATTCTAAATTCATCCGAAGGTGGGATCATTTAAGAATAGCCTGATTTTGGTTGGGTCTACATCGATCCCTCATGATGATATAATGTAACCTAGGAGCTTCCCTCCTATCACACCAAAGACGCATTTTTCTAGATTTAGTGTGACTCGTATTCTATTAGACGTGAAAGGATGATGTGGAGTACTTCTGGGTGATCACAACACTTCCTGGCCTTGGCCAACAAGTCGTCTACATAGGACTCCATGATTTTGTGAATAAGATCATGAAATATGTATGTCATTTCCCATTGGTATGTAGCACCAATGTTCTTGAGACCGAACGGCATAAAAATGTAGCAATAGGTTCCCCAAGGAGTTATAAACATGGTTTTGGCTTGGTCTTGTTCAGATATTCTAATTTGATTGTATCCTGAGAACCCATGATGAGGGATAAAATCTCAAATCCAGCTGTTGTGTCAACGATGACGTCAATGGACGATAACGGGAAGTCATCCTTGGGCCATGAATTATTAATGTCTCAGAATTCTATGCAGATGTGTATCTTCCCATTCTTTTTTAGAATGGGAATGATATTAGATACCCATTGAGAGTAATCAACTAGTTTGATGAATACTACTTGGAGGAGTTTCATTACTTCTTCCTGTACCATGAGAGCTACCTTAGGTTTCATTGGTCTCGATTTTTGTTTAATTGGCTTTGCATCTGACTTGGTGATGAGGTTATGTACCGCAATGTGTGGTGCAACTCCTGTCATTTCTTTATAATTAAATGCGAAGGCTTTCTAATGTTCCTTGAGGATTCGAGTGTGTATTTCTACTTCTGCTGGAGTTAACGAGGATCCTAGTTTCAAGATCTTTGGTTCATCCTCTGTTCCGATGTTAATATCAATTGTTTCTTCGATTAAAGAAGCGTTACCTTCTTCAAACTCAGGTGGGGCTGGAAGTAATTCCATATCGTCTCCATTTTCTACTGTGTATATGTTGAGTTCCTTTTGTGGGGGAAGCTCTATCATGGGATTTCCGAAGTAGGAAGATGAATGTGGGATTAAGGACAAATCTATCACGTGATGGGTGAGATGTAGCGCTGCATAGGCATTTAAGTAATCTAGAGTGGCTCTATCACTATCAATGTGGTCTAGGATAGTAGATTTGTTCTCATCTATGTTCATTAAAAGAGGGTTTGACATTTTTTTCACCAATGGTTCAGTACGAAGGGATACCATGAAACGGGTATCTTCTAACTCACTGTTTGGAGTGAAGTGTGATGTTGAGGTTGCTATAGAATTGGTGAGAAGATTTTGTTCTTATGGGATTGCTTCAATTGATATGAAGTCAAACTCTTTGCTCAAATCTAATACAGCTGTTTTGTAGAGTTGTAAGTGCTCAGCTCTAGTTTCATACACCTCAGAGACTTGGTTTGCTACCAATTGTGAGTCTCCTAACACCCTGATGTTATTAACACCGATCCTCTTAGCTAAGATGAGGCCAAGGAGGAGGGCTTCATACTCAGTGCCATTGTTTGTACATTCAAAATTTAGTTTAAAGGCAAATGGTAGGATTTTCCCTCAGGAGAAGTAAAGATTACACCTGACCCAGACTCCATAATGACATCTAGCTCCATCAAAATGGAGAGTC
Organism: Taxus wallichiana var. yunnanensis; assembly: GCA_018340775.1. Taxonomy (NCBI): domain Eukaryota; kingdom Viridiplantae; phylum Streptophyta; class Pinopsida; order Cupressales; family Taxaceae; genus Taxus; species Taxus wallichiana. Next base: position 41,765,986 of record CM031233.1, on the reverse strand, counting down.
CAATATTTAGCTGGGAATATGGACGTTGGGATATTTTTTTGTTAACATCTTCTGCTTCGGTTACTTCCACCATGCAGAGATCCTCTACTGGAAGAGAACCAACACCTAGGGTATATCCCATGCCTACAGAATCAAATGGTAGGAACATCGGTAGATCCTGTTCTAATAATTCAACAATTTTTGTAGTAGTTCCTAACGATACTATTTCTATAATGTTAGCCTCATCCTTGAGGGCTGGGATAGTCTTGATTAGGCTCATAGTCTCAAGATCTATTGTAGGTACCAACTTTTCTTCCGGTTTTGCGTCGGTGGGTTTATTAAGTTGGTTTGTTGGGAGTTCAAACTCGAGTGAACGCCTAGTCTTTTCTTTAAGTCAGCTAGGTGTATATCGAATGGCTTTGGATCACCTTTGGCTACAAACACCTTTCCTAAATGCAAGAATCTTACTTCTTGAAATAATGTAGAAGGGATTGCCTTCATACGGTGTATCCATGGTCGGCCAAGGATCATATTATAGTTGGTTTCCCGATCTATAATATAAAACTCAGTCAGGATTGTTTTGGGTCCTAAGGTGACCGGTAGTATTATAGTTCCAATTGACATGGCTTTAAGGCTATCATAGCCTCTTAATGTATTTTGAGTCATGGAACAATTCGTTTCTCCATACCCTAGCTTTTGAAGGAAAGAGAAGGGGACTATGTTAATTGCTTCCCCATCGTCAACCATCACGCACTTCACATAATTGTTATAAACCCATACTTGCAAATGTAAGGCTGGATCACCTATGCGTGCAATCTCAGCGTCTGTTGGCATTTTGTTTATTTCAAATATAAACTCAATATCCCTATCCGGCTGCCCCGAAGGGTGGATATCAAAGTCTATATGGTTTACTTGTGTTTCGGGAGGTGGAGTGATGTTAATTAAATGACCTAAACCTAATGCCTCTAAAAGAGCAGCCCTGTGGGTAGGAGAGTTCTTTAGTAAGTCCAAAAAAGAAATGTGCGAGAAGGTTTTTGTTAGATCACTAATTAAATCGTAGGCACCCATGGGTTTTACTAATATTTGTTGGATGTTATCTGTCTCTGGTAGGTAACTTGGACTTGGCTGAGAGGAATACTCTCGTGTCCTTGTTATAGCTTCCACGGGTAGTTCGGCGTCTAACTCCACTAAACCGACTATCTTGGGTCGTGGCTGACTTCCTAATTGTGGTGCAACTAATGGATTTAGTGAAGTCGAGGCTTCATGATCATTGTTTCCTGTCATTATGCCCTTATTTGTCCCATTTGGATTTAACCTGTTGTTATTGTGATTTGGGAGTGGATCATTAAAGATTTTGAGGGGTGCATTTTGAGGGGAAACTGCCCCTATAAAAGTATTTGGTGCTGGTGACGTAGGATCTACCAAGAACATATCTATGAAAAGTTGTCTTTGTTCCTCTGACAAACATTGCATGAATTTATTGTAGTCATGGCATGTTCTAGTGTCATGGCCTCAAATTTTGTGGAAACCACAATATGAGTTAGGATTGTAATTCCTAGGTTGCTGGCTTGGTGTATATTGTGGCCCAAAACTCTGATCAAACCATTGCCTATTAGGATTAAAGTTTTGCATTTGTTGTTTTTGGTTTTGGTTCTAGTTTTGATATCCAGTTGAGTTTTGGCTTGGACCTTGTGTAGGGTTTCATTTTTTTGTTGTTGTTGTGGATGATTAAAATCCACTGCATTGATTGTTGGGGTAAAGTTGTTGTTTTGTTGGTTGTTCATTAGTGGTGGAGTATTCACAACATTTACCTTTTTAGCTTGATTAGTTACTCCATCTATTGTCACTCCACGATTTTTATTAAGGACTTTAGGTCCTTGATTGACATTTGTAGGTAGTAGGGTAAGTCTTAGTATTCGGTTGGAGGTGATTAACCTCCCATTTACTCCATACATCTTGTGACCGCTATCTATTGCCGCTTGATCTATTCAAAGAGTGCTCTCAAGTACTTCATCATAATTCCTTAGTGAGAACTTTTGGACTTCTTCCTTAACTTCTCTACTAAGAGAATGAAGGAATAAATCGCATAGTTCCATTTGGTCCATGTTTGAAGAACTGGCTGAAGAATAAAGGATTGTACACCATCTATTGATAAAATGAGCTACATATTCATTGTGTTCTTGCTTAATGTGCAAGAATTCCCGATTCCTATTCTCAATAATTTTTCATGTCAAAGGCCTTAATGAAATCAAGCGAGTTGTTTAAATGAATGGATGGAAGCCTCGGTGTATTCTATAATACCAATCGAGGGTGATGCCCTCCAAGGTTTTGGGGAATATTTTAGTAATAATCCCATCCCAAGGGAACATTTCTCGAATGGTTGTGGCTTAGGATTTGATATGTGCGTTCGGGTCTCCTCCAATTTATATTTGGGAAAATTAGGAAGAGGTCTTGGAAGCATGATGCTTCATATGGTGAAGTCTAAGGGCTCTTTCAAATATTCTAAATAACTCCCTATCACATAGGTTTTGACCATTGATGGTGCCCTATTGAGGGGGGGGGTGGAATGGGTTGTTGATATGGCATAGTGTATGCATTGGTAGGGGCATAAGGAAAGCCCCTGTGGTTGAGAAAACATGCCAGGAGAGGAGAACATATCTCCTTGTGGTGATTTGGAGTACATGTTTAAGTATGAATGGGTATTGTCTAGGAATGAATTATTTTGTACTAGACCGGGAGGTACTGGAATGGTATTAGAAATGGTAGTTCTAGTTGGTGTTTGTTGTGAATATTGAGGAGGCATGCCCAACGTGCCTATTCCTGTGAGGAGGTCTACTTGGCTAGGATGGTGTGGAGGATTGGAACTTCCTACCTGCATGAATTGAGAATTTTGATTTGCTTGAGCAAGTTCTAATCCTCTAACCTTTTCTACTAAAGTCGAAATGAATTCATTTGGTGAAGTCACGGTATTTTGCCTTAGTGGTGTTTGTTGTATATCCTGATGTTGTATAGGCATGTGATATCCCACTATGAACTGATCATTGCCCTGCCAAGTTTCCCCGAGGGAATTTCCTATATGTAGTGGCATGGAGGTATTTTCTTGAAATGAGACCTCGGGTTGTGTTTGTAAACTTCCTATAGGTGGGTACATACTCCGAGAGCATTGTTCATTCCTAGCATAATGCACTGAATGCTCATCATCTAAAACCAGGTATGGATCTAATTGTCTACTAATTTGTGGTCTAAGCAGCACCTGAGGAGATGAACCAGATTCTCCTGTGAACGTCATATTGTTTGAGCCTGAAGGCTCTGTTTGTTGTGTTTGAGCGAGCTGATCCAACTCCTCTGTTTGGAAAGATGAGCTATATCTAGTCCTTGGAGGTGGAGTTTGTGTTGACAACCGGTTGGCTGAATAATTGTCACCCCATACTGAGAGTGAGGGTGATGATTGTCTATTCAGTTGAGCGTAGTATGCCTCAAGACCTAGGAGAGGTCTACCATATGCATCGAATCCCGACATATTCGAGGGGTATATGAATACCCGTAGAATAATGGGAAGGAGGGAAGGTGGAAGAAAGAGGTAATAGCGAAAGCACTATGTTGTTCATGTTGGGTTCACCAATTTTGTACGATGGAAAAGTGACAAGTGAGCATGGGAATCTACAAGTAACTCTTCCTCGTACCCAACCTCTTGAGGTTGTGCAGAGACAGCCGGTGGGGATGGAATATACGCGGGGTATAGGCAAACTAGTCAAGCAATCTTATGTCTTCGACACGCACTAGTGGAATCTATGAATCTAAGGCAAAGAAGGCCCTCCTAACTGAATGGGGCATGATAGATCAGCCAAGAACGATGACTTCTCGAAGGCTCCAATCAATATCGAGCCCTGGCGTGATCTGATCTATAGGTTTTGGGATATGTGGAAAATGACTTGGGATGGTTTCGTGTATGTCTCCAGACAAGGTCATATGATGGATGATGGATATATAGCAGATTCTATGGTTGATTCTCTGGTCTAGTCCAGAAATATTTAGCTTTGTTAGCTGCTATGTCTAACAAGGATAATTGTGCGATGATGATAGGCGGAAGTGGAGTAGATCTGAATACTAATGTGCGTAAGCCAACATCTATGTCTGATTGACTTGTGGACTCGTTGGGTTGTGAGATTTGTGGGTCACAACCGTAGATTCGTGGTTGTTGTGGATCTGCTATGGTCATGTGCGAGATCAGTCCCTAATCCCTAGTATCCAATAGTCGTATGCCTTTTTAGCCTCTATGTTTAGAATTAACAGTTGTGTAATCTTCTCAGAGTATCTCACAGGTGTTCCTGCAACCTAAATTCTTAAGCTAGTATCTATGTCTGTGAGAGTGTCTCCTGCATCTGGCTATGGGACCAAAGGGTCACAACTGAATGTTTGCTCTCTTTCAAGCCCTTCTATAGTCATGTAGATATTTATCTAGGGTAATCTGTAGTTTGGCTGATTTGACCAAAACGTGTGTGCTTGGTCGTCTTCTATATTTAACCCGCTTAACTGTGAGCTGATCTGTTGTAAGTCTATTGTTGTTCGGAAGACTTGGATTCTAAGGTTCTGATCTATATCAGTTATTTCCGTAATAAGATTGGGTTGAGGCACAATTGGCTTGAATACATATTCTCTGGGCTCTCTAGGTCCCATGATTGTCATACAAAAGAAAACGATATAAAGCTAACTAATGATAGAATAAACTAAATATGCAAGATATATCTACGTATATTTCTAAGTCTGATATTTATTGATAAACTACTGAACATATTTTAAAGAGAAATTATCTAATATATCTAAAATTGACAACTAAACTAATAACGTAATTAAAACAAACAAAGCAACCGAGTATAGCTACTTGTCTGTAATTTGTAAATCTATTCTAAATAACCTGATAACTAATCTACTCTATTTGAAAGACTCTTGATCCTACCTCAAAAGTGAGGATGAATCATAGTTTCTCGAAACTATTAATCCCACATGACTTCCTCGCAATATCGAAAGTAAAATTAATCAAATGAAATGATTGACTATTCTATTTGATATTCTTTTAACTAGAACTTTGAAAGATAGAACCGGATTCGTAGAATAGTGGGGAATCGATGGTTTATGACCTTGTCCCCTCAGTGTGATCTCCTCATTCCTTCGTGCTCACGTGGACCCAGAAAAGCGTGTAATGCTAGCATCAATAGAAGTAGATATTGGAGTAATGATAGCTTAGGATACAGACTGAATACAATGCGAGTAGGAGAGGGATATCACAAGAGTACAGAGCTTGGCTTATGTAATTCCTAGCAGGATTTATTACGAGTCATGCAACATAAAATGTCCAAAACCTGAAACTATCCTGTTTGAGGAACAAAACCTGCAACTTTTAATGGCTTCCTTTTGAAAAGAAAACTATCCTACTCCAATTGATTGGATGAAATAATAACAACATTTGCATAAGGAGGATATGTGGCTTTCTAACAGCTAAACAATACTAACCATGCATACAACAAATGAAACTATGAATCCTAAGCAAAAATTGAAAGGCTAAACTATTGAAATGAGAAATTTAGAGGCAAATTTGAGGGGCCATTTTCTTGAGCACAAGCCAACTATTTATAGCATTTCCATTTACCTAAAGGTAAAAATGAAATTGATCTCTTAAACCAGAAACAATGCCAAAACACTATTCTAGGGAACCAGAATCATAAAAACAAGCAAAGGCGGTGGAAAAAGCTGGTAAACGTTGAAATTTACATGAGTCGCGTTAAAAAGAACATTCTAGAAAATTGTGAAGGACCACCTCCCTGAGTAGGGTGGTGGTTATGGGGACTACCACCCTACAGGTGGTGTTCACGAGACCACTGCCAGTAAGGCAAATTAGCCAGAATCAAGAACAAAACACAAAGGAAAAGAGGGGAAAAGAGAACAATAAAGCACGCAGGGGCTAAGCGGGACATGTGGGATGTTAATGCATACTTGGAGAGATTTTCGGATCCCAAACACCTTGTGAGGAGACCTGTATCATCATTGGGGCACGTGTTACATTATTCCGGTGGTGCAGTACCCTACAATTTTGGGTACAACAAAACAGGAACCGGTTGTGTTTTAAGATTTAAAATAGGTGGGATCTCCCATTGTAAAATGTTCCTTGGTCATGTTTTTATTTGCATTTTTATCTCATTTCCCACTTGTATGTGGCATCTCCCAATTGATTGCGGTATGGGGTGTAATTTTCAAACTTATAAATTTTTATCACATTCAAAAAATTTAGAAATCATCCTCGAGACCCGATGAATATTATTTGAATATTCACAATCATAAAGCAACATAAGTAATTTATCAATTAGCATCCATGAATGTAATTTTGTCACAATTTGAGTGGATGTGGGGAAGTGGCGCATATTTGTAATTTTGCACACTAAGGGGAAGAGCGTAAAATTGTAAAAAGTTTCCCAAGACCTGCAAGGGACACGTGGCTCCTTTCATGCAAAATTTGGGAATGTTGGTCTTCGGAGCACTCATACATATTTGGTTTTGAATTAGAAATTAAATATAACTACAGAAAAATTCTGTATCCCCGCTATCACCTAAATGTGATCACGTGTTGAGCCCATGTTGGAAGCCAAAAGTGGATGGGTGGGTCAAGATAGCCAAAACCGTGTAAGTTCTAAAATATTGCAAAACTACAAAAAGTTACCCTAAGCCCACGTTAGCGAAAGTATTTTCCACGTGGATGACTCACTTTCAAAGTTGAGAATAGTGGAATGAATGGTTATGATACAATGCATTTATTTATACTACCATTAATCTTGGTTAACCATGCAGAGATCAAGGACGTTTCAAATTATTCAAATGATTTTATCTTGTATTATCAATTTTCATGATTTTGTTTCTACTTCTTGTGTTTTTCGTTGAGAATTATCACGATTTTAGTTGTGGAGCTTTATTTGGGTGTAGACATCAAAATTGGGTCACACTCCCCCTTGGTCCTTTTTGAATAGCCAACTTAAACATATTCACCTAACCATGACTCTTATATTAAACATTAATATTAATTTAATTATTTACAATTAAATTAATACTCATCCTCACTTCATTCAATCTTTAATTACCTTAATTAAAACCAATTTCCACCTCACCTAAACACCTCATCGTAAACCTATTTTTGGAATATTTTCCCTTTACTAGGACTCAACATTCACTCACCATAAATAAGAGATTTAGTCCTACCTACCTTAATGAACTAAGACTTAGTGTAACCCTAAAATCACATTCCTATTCTCCATCTAATCACATTCCCACTAAAAAATTTAACATTCCATTTTGATCCGTGATAATAGAAAGAGCATTCCCAATAGGATTGCCAACATCTAGCACTTTTAGTAAACCTAGGATTTCCTTCCTTAATCGATGCCAATCAACATCCGAACCGACGGATAAAGATCACCCTAAACCTGTCGTTGGCTACCATATATTCATTTTGGTAACCTTGTTTGATGGGTTGGCCACATTCTCAAGTTTTAGAACAAAGGAGATCTACATACAAGCAAGAACCAAAGTCCTTTCGCACATCCAGACATACATAGCCATCACCAAGACTAATCAAAAGGTATTTTCATTTACGATAGCATTTTGAGAAGCACTCCCATAACACTGAGCACCATTCCACATATCAACCATCACCATTTTCCAGCCATCAAATCTACAAACACCAATAAGTGTATCTCTAACCTGTATCATCTCATACCTTTTTAAATTACAAAGTTTCTTCATCTCTGTTTATTAGCACCCATTTGCATTTTTCATCCCACCCTTGTTGCCTTACTATGAACTCAACCACCCCATCACCGACAATCATTTAATTGCCAATATTTGATTCCTAAATAACTCTAGGTTCCCCAACACTCCATAGACTGACTATTCCCTTTACCATCTCTTTTCAATCTTAGAAAAACCCCAAAACCTAGTTTATTCAATCTCTTTCATCTCGACTTAACCATCGTTAGTTTCCTCCTAACCTTCATTAGTCATACCTCACCGATGTCGGTCTCTATATTTGTCCATCCTGCTAAAAAAAGAACCTAAGAACCTTCATCCAAGTGACCCAAGTGACCCAAAACCCATTGACTCCCTGACCTATTCTAGACCGAGACCAACTATCCTACTTCCAGATTTGATCATAACCTAGCCTGTTCTATTAGATTTGTTTATTGTATTTAGATGAGATACCTAAATCATATCAACTATAGTAGGATATTATTTATTTACGTCATTCGTTACATTAAGTTGTATTAAATAGTGGGTTGACTACCACCAAGGAAGTACCACACTTTGTGGATCTAGAAAACACTAGGAATTCCATCGGCATATATTGTTTAACTCTCTTTTGTGGTCTTGTTGTGTATTTTATGTAGTTCCTCCTAGCCAAAAGGAAGATCTCACAGTTAGCATTGGATCAAGAAGTTATAACACGTAAAACAACCTTTAAACCAACCATCACAATAGGAATTCCTCCTTGACCCATACCCTTATCTGTTTCGTCAAATCCACAAAGAAAATGGTGACAACTTTTAGCACACCTAGTGGGACCCATCAGGATATTTTGCATTCTATTCATTCCTAGGTGAAAGTTGTGTGTTTGTTTCCCTTTTGAAAATCTTCCACATTAATTTTCTTCTCTAGAATCTTCCCCTCTTTCTATTGTCTAAAAGCAATCATGTTTTGGTGCTTTAAAAATAATACTTATTTCTTTCATTAGTATTGCATTAGTGAAAGAGCATCCCTCTTCCTATTCATTACTTGCTACATTGAATATCACATTTTGATTTGGGTTTAAAACACTTGCATGGCATTATGATTTATTGCATTATATCTCACATTAAAATTGAGGGAAACCTATATGCTAGAAGTCATGACCAACTGATGGTTGACACAACTAAATCATAGAAAGCACATTCTTTCTTCTCTCTCTTTGCCAAACTACACAAATTGGAATATATACATCTTCTTAAACAACATCCCACCTGGAAGAAGTTGTCAATGATCACACGATCAAAGGATTAATAGTGGGAACCTAGCTGGTTATCTCTATCTAGTCATCACCTTAGAGAATGGCCCGCCCCACCAAAACATAACCTGAAACCTCACCTTTAGAATTTCCTTCTTCGTAGGAAGCCTTCCCAACCAAAAATATTTTCTAAATTCATGAGTCATTATTTTAAATAGCATAAGCTAAACACACTAAATTCACTTGTAGGATTATGTCTTTTTCTTAGCTTTGTGCTTGACTTGCATTTTGAGGTGTGAAGTCATATTCTCCATTTTTCTTTCCTTTCACACTCGATAATCATAGTTGGTGTGTTCCAACTATTTCTAGGTTTTTTAGGACTCATTTTTACACCATACTTAGACTTTTGGGTTGGTATCTCATTCAAAACAAGAAAAAAATTCTTCATTCTATAGATTTCATAAGAAGTTGACATCCGTTTACATCCGATGTCATCGATTTACTCCGATGGATGTCAATTACCCGTGCTTTTGGTGTTTACCCAAATAGCACTAATCTCATATTCTTCTCCATTTTAAATCTCTAGATGTCACCATATCATCTACACTCTAATATTATTGACTAAATATAGCTTCCTAGTTGACTTTCCCCAATTTCTACCTCGCTTGCTCCAACTATCATTTTCCCACAGTAATTGGCATTGGTTACTATGATCATCATTGATTGGCTAAACCGGCGTCAGTCAATTTTTTTTGATTTTTTAGAAAAAAACCTACCAATTCACCTCTCATAATTAATTATCTTCCATCCCTATTTTTTTGTGTGTGTCATTTATAAGAAAATCTTACTAGGTGAACACTTATTCACATGGTGTTGACTTTCAACCAAACTAATGCCCTTATATTTCACACTAGCTATCAGCCACTCCCACCTAGTCCATCACCACCATCCATCCTGTCACCTATGGATCTAACTCATCTTATCCCCATGCTACCGATGATGAGTTCATGAGACTCCTCGAAAAGGATATTTCTGCTACACTCTAGTACTACCTTTCTCATTCTTCCACCGAGATTCCTCAGGGGTCATTAATATATGACATCCCCGTATCCATCCCCCTGCTCTAAAGCACCCAACTCTACATCAACTAGCATTATCTAGACGCTACCATCATCCACTTTGCCACTTGTGGTGTCTCGGCCTAGATCCCAAGCCATTATAATCGCAATGTCTATGTCATCTATTACACCCATGACATTAATTTTCCCTCCAACAATAAGTATAGCTCCATCTTCACCCGCCACCTCACATATACCTATTGCATCGCAAACCACCTCCAGTGTCGGAAACCTACACCCCTTTCACAACTTTGTCCTTTCTATCCCGCTATCCTTACCCCCAATCGCCACTAGATTTGTTACAATTACCCCACCCACTTACACATACTATAGACACTAAAATCAGGTCACACTCCCCCTTCATCCCTCGACATATAGCCCCCATTTATTACATCTACCTAGCCATGACCCCCTTCACCCTACTAATATTAATTTAAATAATTTAATTAAATTAATGCTTTATCCTCACTATATTATTATTTAAATAATATCTACACATACAATTCACTTAGACAACTCACCCAACTAACTCAACCTAAAACATATTCTTAGCAAGTTACCATAACTAACTAAGACTTACCCAAACCCTAAAATTCAATTCCTACATTCCCTCTAACCACATTCCGCATGCTCACAAGAATCTTGAGTCTAATCTACAAGATAACAACACGAGATCTAAGGAAATCGGAGAATCTCCTAAGTTTGGTAAACCTAGAAAATCCCACCTTGACCGATGTTGATTTCCCTAACCATCGCGATTAAGCCGGACGGCACCATCGGTTACCCCTATTATCCCCTAAACAACCTTATTCTCAAGGTTGGAAAACATTGGGAGAAAATTGGATGAGAAAGAATGAAATATTAGAGAGATAACACATCTTTAGAGAGCCAATTCTAGCAAGAACTAACATCCAAGGAAGGAGATTGAGGATCTTCTCCTGCACAGCCATCCCAGCCACTTTTTGATATATCCAAGAAAAAGAGGAGTGTTCATACAGCCCATGCAGAAGCTTTTCTTCATTTGGTGATCACTTGCAGCCTTCAAACACATCATCAGCACCTCCATCCTTCACACATAGACTTTCAGGAAAGAAATCCAAGTAAGTACAACATCATACTTTCTTGGTTATTTCATTTTATCATTATTTTATCATCCATTGTTTATCTTTCTCCCTATTGACCATCTTTAACATTTTTTACCTCCGTAGACCCATCAAAACCTTGCAAAAACCTATTCTATTCACCCAATACCTCATCCTGACCAACCAAATCCTTTGTGCAATCACAAAGGAGACCAAAACCCCATTCTGTGACATTTCTAGATCTCACAGTAACTGGTGACGGTTATACCTAATCATGGTCGATCACTCCCGACCGACATCGGTCTCTATGTTTTCCCACATAGCCTTAAATAGAGACCTATCCACCTAATTTTACCTCACCCTCACTCACTTGTGACCTACTCGAGACCTTTATTAGACTGCAGGAACCCAGAACCAACCATTTGACTCGTGGATTCTATTCTAGCTTAGCCTGTTAGATTAGATATATATTTTTATTGTGTTTTTAAGTGAGATACCTAAATTATTTCAAAATAACAATAGGATTTACCTTGTTTTCAACATAAATTTGTTTAAAATAGTGGACTGGCAGCCATCTAGGAAGTATCATACTTCTCGGATCTAGCTCATGTTAGGTAGTTCACTGCCCATATTGTTTAATTCTTTCTAGTGGTCTTGCTTTCATTATAGGTAGTTCCTCCTAGCCAAAAGGAAGCTCTCATGGTTAGCTATGGATTTAGAAGTCATACGCATGCAACAACCCATCAACCGACATTTGAACAGGTATTCCTCCTATGCCCGTTACCCTATTTTTAGTTAAAAATTCAAAGAAACAATCTAAGAAAAAGGTGAAACATTTTGGCACACCGGTGGGACCCATTCGGGGTTCCTTGCATTTCATTCATTCCTAGGAAAAAAGTGTGTGTTTGTTTCCCTTCTAAAAGTGTACACACTAATTTTCTTCCCTGGTAATCCACTCCTTCTTTCTATTTTCTCTAAAGGAAACTTTTCTTTTGGTGTATTTAAAAAGAATCATTTCTTCATGTTTTCTGCATTTTAGTGAAAGAGCATCCCTCTTCCTCTTCATCTTATTGTGTCATCCAATTTCATATTTTTGATTTGGGTTTAAAAACAATCACATTTCATTCTAATTTTTCTACATTAGCTCACATTAAATGAGGGAAACCTATATGCTAGAGGTCATGACCAGCTGATGGTTGACAAACGAATCGTAGAAAAGCACTTCTATCCTTTTCTCTTTCTCTGAGTCTTACCAACCCACACAAAAATTCAAATACATACATTCTTAAACAACATATTACCTAGAAGAAGTTGTAGGTGATCACACGATCATAGCACAGTGGGCACCTAGCTCACTACTCTGTCGAGTCATACTTCAGAGTGAAGCCCGCCCCCACCATAACAAACCTGAAACCTCACCCTTTAGATCTCCTTCTTTGTAGGAAGCCATCCTCACCAAAAATCTATTTCACAATTCATGTGTCAGTCCCTAAATAGCATAAGCTAAACAAACATAATAGAAAAGGGCACTCTTAGGATCACATTTTCTTAGTGTTTCTACTTGGTTTGCATTTTGAGGTGAAAGATCACATTCATCACTTTTTTTTCATCCTTGCACGCTCCTCATCATAGCTGGTGTATTTCGGCTTCACCTGAGTGTGCCTGGGCCATATCACCATCATTCCCAAAATTCTAGGTCTGATTCCACATCAAATTCTAATTCACAACCACTTTTTCTCATCACTGTTTCAATCTCACAGTAACCGTCGTCGATTACCTCTGACCGCCATCGGTTAAACTCAACCGATGTTGGTTCTAGGTCCTTTTGCTAACCTACTCAAAAGGACATTCTCACTTCACTTTTTTCCACTTTCCACAATCTCTATCACTATCATTTTTTTCCCATTAACATTTTACACATCCCTAGATTTGGCATACTTGTCATATTTTTCCTTCTGCCTCACTGATTACTCACTACCTATTTTCTACACCGACTGGCGAAGTTCCCCGACCGACGTCGCTTTTTCCTAACCGGCATCGATTTTCCTATTTCACATTCCACCCACCATTTTTTACTTCATCCATTTTTTTTTCCGTTGTTTTCTATACCATTTACAAAGAAGCAACCCACCGATCGATCGCAATGGTTCACATGGTACTGACCTAAAGACAAGTGAATGCCCTCGTGTTCCACACCAGTTGCCAACCACTCCCACCTAGTCCTTCACCACCTTCTATTTTATCACCAACCATGGATCCTATCCAGCCTACTAATATCACTACCAGAGATGAGGAGTTTGCACGACTCCTTGACCAGAACCCTGTTGCCTTGCCGTTTTACCTCTCCCATTCATCCACTCGAGATGGCTCAGTCGGTTGATATACAACATGCTCATATCTATCCCCCGACTCTTGTACCCACTTCCGCATTAGCCCCATCTAGCTTCGTGCTACCTGCATCCACCTTACCCCTGTGTTTCACAGTTAGGTCCCATACCCTCCATGACTACTACATCTGTTTCCTTTGTGGCACCCATTACATCCACCATACCCTTGATGATTACCCCAAACACAACCTCATCCACCCCTCATGTCTCACACATACCTGTAGCTACGTTTCCACCTCTAGTGTCAGTGACCCCTACCCCATTTCATAACGTAGTTTTTCCATTTCACAATCATTAGCCCCTATTACCACTGGGGTTACCATGACCCTTCCTCCCCCATATACATACTACCAAAAACCACCTATTTCATCTATTATTCATTATGGGGCATGTACCCCTATTTCATTGCCTTCTTTTCCACCACCTTACAAGGCAGCCCCATACACCGGAATGACACACCCATTATATGTCCAAAACTAACCTCCTCACGCTATAGGAGGCATCTAATCATCATAACCCACCAACGACCTAAGTAAATTAATGATGGAAAAGATCCGAACACTAAAGGCATTGGTTTTGGCTTCCATAACACTCTCACTTACGATGAGATTTGCAATGAGCTTATTCACCCATCCATTCCCATCCGTTCATACCCCGTGCATTTGAAAATGCCTAAATTCAACTGCTTAAATAGTAAGGAAGACACACAACAACATTTGTGCTCGTTTAAACACGGATGTTATTTGATTGCTCATGATGATGCCTTACTTTTGAGAAATTTTCCCATGTCCCTCACTAGACTTGCATTAGACTGGTATAGTGGGTTACCCAAACACTCCATATTTTCATTCAATCAGGTATCCTAATATTTTTTGGATCATTTTTCTATCAATATCACCAATAAAGTTACCATGACCGATCTATATTCCACACGTCAGTACGAGGATGAATCTATCATGATTTTCTCACTTACTAGCGCAACCTGATCAATCAACTTACCTTTCAACTACCACAAACTAAACTCATCGAGCTCTTTACCCGAGCTTGTGCAGACATATCTCCCCGACCTTGCAGGTCCAAACTTTCTAAACATTCGATGAGGCATTCACTATGGCATGGAAGTTAGAGATTCGGGCCATCAAAGAGAAGAAAATCCAATTACGAAATAAGAATTTGGCATTCAAGTCGACTGAAACCTCTTCTTCTTCAAAAACACCAACCAATTATTCAAAGGCTAAAGGTACCACTAATGTAGTGGTACTCAAGGCTGACCCATCTCATCCGTCTAACCAGGCTACACCCTCATCTAATCTATCACCCGCTCAAAGCTTTTCAATTCGATAAGAGCAAAGAAAATATACCAAAATTGGGGAACCTTACTCTTTTGTCTTAGAAAATATTATCAAATCGACACCATCCCCTTCCACCCATAAAACCACACACTGGTTTTGACCTTGCTCACCCCATGCCCGCATGGTATAAGGAACAATATTTCTATAACTATCACTGTGTGAAGGGTCATAGTGATGACAACTGCATCACTTTTAAGAATATTGTCCAAGAAATGCTTGAGAAAGGTGAGTTAACTATGGATAATCCCAAGGCCACCCCTAACCAAAATATACAAATCTTAAAAAAAACCATTTCCCAAGCATGCCCCTTCATCCAATCAAATAGGTGAGACATCCACTCACAATACCCATACTCTTGAGGTTTATGTGATCTTTAACAAGATACCTGTCACCTCTCAATTACCTCACATACCTTCCATAGAGGAAATCCTATCCCAAAATCCTCCTTCCACATCTAAACCAACCTTCACTGTTCCTTCACCAATAGAAGAACACCCATCATCTCCTACATCACCTATGGAGGAGTCTTTCTAACATTGAGACCATCTCACCCATAGCTTCTCCACTTAGCGAACCTTTACCTACCATACCTCCTCCACCCATAGAGGAGCACCCATTACCTCCTCCACCCACAGAGGAGCACCCATTACCTCCTCCACCCACAGAGGAGCACCTATCCATTCCTTCACTCATAGAGGAACTCCCATCATCCCTTCCACCCATCATAGACCCGGTGGGGATATCTTTGCCTCTTGACAAGCATTCTCCATCTGCTGCCCAACATCCAACAAACCTACTTTCAGCTCTCTTACCCATGGAAGCTCAAGCCATCCGATTCCCCATCTCTAAGATGCATTTTATGGGAATTCCCATTAGGTCTTCACCAACTCCACCCATAAACGTGCCATTCTCACGTTTGGCCGATCACTTGGATTATGTGGATAGGGCTTTATTATGGGGGCACCTCTTACTCCCTATCTCAACACAAATGTAGAGATCCCTCAATGACACCTCCACTATCTACCCAAGCACATTTCCACCCATCAAACCACATACAACCACTATTTTGCAACCCCTTCCATGATATCTGTTAACACTCACACCACACCCTTACCCATAACCCGACCTATTCCTAAACCCAAACCCATACCCACAATATTTACCTCCACTAAACCTATTACCACTTTAGGGGTCACCCCGACCACCAGCCTTACTCATCCACCTATTAAATTGGATTTAGCTACATCCTCCAATGTTAAAACCACACCTACTCGACACCCAAACTAAAGAAACAAACTCATCGACCTCATACCCCTATCACACCAATCACACCCGCACTTGTCCCATCTACCTTAAGACCTTAGCTACCCAACATGGTCAAGCACCCCTCACCCATTCATAACCCAATAACACAACAACCCATTCCTTCCTCAAAATATCTAACCTACCCAAGCACACAACACGACTCATACCCACACCTGCAGTCTCTTTACCACCAATACCTCTCGATACCTTCAGCCATTACTTCACTACCTACTACACTTCAGTCATTGTCCCTCACACCCCAAGCATGACCTATGTCATCTACCTTCATAGCACCCCCGTTATCCCCATGGGTAACTCACCCTCTTCCTCTATCTACTTTTCCTTCTAGACCCCATACACCCACATCTCCTTTACCCAAGAAGGTACAACCCAAAACAAAACCCCACTACCCCACAACAAGGTAGTCAAAATAACCCCACACCCTCCTACCCGTCCATCTACTATACCCCTACCCAAACAAACCCAAATGATACTTCAAACCACAATGGCACCTAAACCCATAGCTTGACCTATTCCTACTCTTCCAAAAATAATTCCCAAATAACCAACCACACCTACACCCAAACCCACATTCACTTTCCATTGTGATCCACTAGCAGGGTCCTATGCCAAAATTTTAACCAACCTCCTCAAGACTTCTATTATCACATTACCACCACTCCAACCTTATGACCCCTCAAACCAAGCCAAAGGGGTTTGATGATACCAAAATTTTCACATACCATCATATTCTAGGGCATGAAGTGGAAAACTACAAGGCCTTGAAAATCATCCTTATCCAATTGTGTCCACCGGAAACAACCTTTGACGATGATGACCTTCTTGATGAGGATCTTTCTTCACCTACACCCATTCCCACACTACACACTAAACAACCACAACCTCCACCCTCACAGCTTATAGAACCACACACAAAATTTGAAATTAACATGGTTCACATCAGAAAACTTGCCACGCCACCACCCAAATGTTGCTATGCCCAACTGACCTCACAGGCTTTTCTCCTCTAGTAGGTTTTTTCCCTTCATGTCATTATACCACTTACCCTACACCCTCTCCATTTGACAATTTCCCTCAAATCAACATGGTACATGTCACTACACGTGCATAGAAGGGTAAAGAAAAGGCAGTTGACCCACTAACCAATCCTATACCCAACATACCATCTACACCCATACCTAAGATAACTATCTGCGGCCCCACATACCCCATTTCTAATGGCATCACACATCACACCATGCTCAAATAGTTACACCAATCTCCACTCAAAATGTCCTTATATGACCTCATCCAAACCTCGAATCCCATCGTCAAGCCCTCATAGAGGTTCTTCAATCTATCGAGGTTTTACCCAATGACCCTACACCCGTAGCCTCCATTATCACACCCCATCATGTATCCTCCTCACCAAATTACCACCTTCATCCTCACCTCACCTTGTTCACCAAGTGGCCTCCCTCAACTTCTCAGAGGCAGAGATCATGCCATACCAAAATGATGACCTGGACCCAGCCCTCTTCATCTCTGTACACATTGATGACATATGGGTATGCCATGTGATGATTGATGGAGGAACTAGCATTAACATCATTTCATCCCATGCATTTTCTCAAATGTGCATACCTAACAATTGCATGCATAAACATCTGGTCATGTTGCATTCATTCAATGATGCTATCACCTCCACACTAGGCACTATCATCCTTCATGTTCGCGTGGGCCCCCACACTATTCCAGAATTGTTTTATGTTTTGGAGGGGGAATTCCAATATAACTTGTTACTTGGTAGACCCTAGATCCGTGTCATGGGTTGTGTTCCCTCCACTTTGCATCGTTGTGTAAATTTTGAACATGAAGGACACACTTATACCATTCCAGCTGACCCATCACCTTTCAAAACATGCAACATGCTTTACCGACCCAACGATGTACTCATACTGGTCAAGCCATCTACTTCCACAACCAATACCACTTCACCTACACCTACACCCACACATACCTCCTCCATGCCTACCGCTGCTATAACCTCCATGGCTAACCCATTAGCTTCCCAATCCATTAACACCACCTCTGCATTGACCTCCGACACATCGTCCATACCAGGTACCCACATACCAACCACTGAGCCCTTGGAAGGTGTTTTTCAACACCTCACTTTGGGGGAATACCGCTATATAGTGTCAACACCTTCCTTACTCCACACGAGTATGGAAGCCTTCACCAACACCCTCACTATGATCACCGTATAGGAGAACACCTCCTTTATGGTCCTCCTCATCTTTATACTAGTCTCACCTATGGGGGACTTGATACTACCACCTACACACCTGAACCACCATCACAACCCCACCCATTTTCCGTTGACTTCCAATCACTTACCAATCATTGTTTCACCCACACCTTCCTACACCATTGTGCGTGGAAGGGTTTTGGTTTTGGATTTTACGAGCAAGGTCACCATACCATTATTCCATGTACCACCCGCAAACATAATGACCGGAGTGGTATTGGCTTCCCCGACCCTTCTACCAAATAGGCCCACATTGAATTCATTAAGGACCCTAGCCCTTCTCCACCTTCATCACCACCCTCACCGACGGAGTCGATGGATCTTGAATCTATCCCTCCTAATTTTTTTTTCATAAACACAATTTCCTTGGGGCCTTTGACTTATCAATGTGAAGGTGAGGCCCCTTCCACTCTCCCATTCCTGTATCCTGAGATGATCAATGACAACACACTCGACCATTAATGTCATTCAATGTCAGGATGATGAATCCATACTCACATACCTTGGTGCGTAAGATTCATATATTCATCGGTCGTTACCCTCTCGAGATGCAAACCATGTTTAATGAATTGACTATTGAGATCAACATTCATACTCAGGATGACCCGCACATCCTAAAGATTGGACAATCTTTAGATGTTGCTGAATAGGAAGCCATCACTTCCTTTCTCCGAGATCATAACCACGCTTTTGCTTGGTCTTACACAGACATGCCCGGTATTGACCCCACCATAGTGGTCCACAATATCCTAACCATTCATGATGCCAAACCTATCAAAAAAAGTTTAGGAAAATTCACCCTCGTATTGCTCTTCTCATCAAAGAATTTCTAACATTGTCTTGTTAATAAAGCAACAGGGGAATCCACATTTGCACAGACTTCTAAGACATCAACCTCGCTTGCTCAAAAGATGACTTTCCCTTCCCCGGTATTGATCAACTAGTTGACCTTACTACGGGTCATGACATGATCTCACTCATGGATGGTTTCTCAGGTTATAACCAAATTTTTCTTGCCCCAAAAGATCATCACAAGACCAAATTCATTACCCCTTGGGGAACCTTTTGCTATCGAGTCATGCCTTTTTCCTTAAAAATGTTGGTGCTACATATCAGTGTGTTATGACTTACATCTTCCATGATATCATGCATCACATATTGGAAGATTATGTGGAAGATCTCTTTGCTAAATCTAAATGTTGTGCAGAGCACCTCGCTGTCCTCAAAACCATATTTGACCGCCTCATTAAATATTACATCCACCTTCAACCTAAAAAGTGCATCTTCACAATTCTCTTAGGAAAACTCCTGGGATTTATTGTTTCCCTCCATGGTATAGAAGTTGACCCTGCTAAATTCAAGGCCATTCTAGAAATTCCTCTACCCATGAACCTCAAATAACTCTCGTAGCCTGCAAGGTAAATTACAATCCATTCACCATTTCATTTCACAATTATCAGATCGGTGTCAACCATTTCATCATCTCTTAGGAAGGATGTCTCCTTTAAATGGGATGATGACTGTCATAAAGATTTTGAGGCCCTAAAACAATACCTTCTCTAACCACCCATACTCATTCCACCGAAAGACGATCAACCTTTTTACCTATATATATCAGCTACCGATCATTCCTTGGGAGCCATGCTCACTCATCGTGATGAAAAACATAGGGAGCAAGTAGTTTATTACATAAGCCATACTCTTTTGGACTATGAAACCTGATACAACCATCCAGAAAAGCTTTGCTTAGCCTTAGTTTTTATTGCCACCAAACTCGTCATTACCTACTCAACCACAAAACCTATGTTGTGACCAACATTGACCCTTTACACTTCATATATGCCAAACCCTATCAAAATCAATGCACCACACGATGGCTTATGCTTTTAACTGATCTTGACCTTGAATTCATTCACCAAAATTCCATTAAGGGCCAAGCTATCACTGACCAATTGGCTGATGCACCTATTGCCAGGGACCAACCCTCTAATTTTGAATTTCCGATGAATCCATTGCTACCCTTTCCCTGGATGAACCCCCTTACCAAATGACACTATTCTTCAATGGTTCTAAGTGTCAGCATGGGGGTGGAGCTGGTGTTATCCTCATCCCTCTGGATGGAGAACCCATGCCTTTGTCTTTCAAACTAGACTTTGAATGCACCAATAATATTACCGAGTATGAAGCACTCATACTAGGTCTCCAGACCGCCTATGCCCTAGATGTCAAATCAATCCACATCTTTGGTGATTCACAATTGGTCATAAACTAAGTCAATGGTATGTACCAATGTCATAACGAGATACTTCAAAAGTATAAACATCATGTAGACATACTTTTGACCACCTTTGACCGTTACACCCTTTAAACCATCTCACGGTCAACCAACAAATTTGTATACACCATGGCCTGCTTAACTTCCCAAATACCTACTTCCCTATTGATTTCAAAATATTTTTTACTTGTATAACACCTCCATTTTCCTTCTTATTTACCTCATGATGTTTACTCAATCAGAACTGACACACCTGACCCGAGTGACCTTTCCCTCATATTACCTTTCCCTCTCCATCTTACCTCCCGATCTCACCCGTAATAGAAAACGCACCTTCCTTAAGAAGGTCTCCCATTTCATTATCTTAGGGTGACTCCTCTATAAGCGTAGATTTGATGGTATTCTCTTACAATGCCTCAAAAGTTCTGAAATTCCTTATACCATCAAGGAGGTTCATGATGGTATATGTGGAGGTCACTTTAATGGCCTTGCTGTTGCTAAGCGTATTCTTTGCCTAGGCTATTACTGGTAGACCCTTAACCATGATTGTTGCGACTATGTCAAATGCTGCATGAAATGTCAACAACATTCCAACCTTCATCATACACCCAATCATGCCTTACAAGTCACTCGTGACCTTTGGCCCTTTTCTCAATGGGGTTTGGATCTTGTCAGAGAAATCAATCCTCATTCTTCCCAATGCCATCAATGGATCATAACCGCTACCAAATACTACACAAAATGGGTGGAAGCCATACCGCTCATCTCCATGAAAGCCGATAAAATATGTGAGTTCATTAACCATCACATCATTTTTCACTTTGGTGTTCCTCATTGCCTCATCACTGATAATGGAAAATAATTCAAAAACAAAACACTACAAAAACTTTGCGATGCCTTCAACATTCAGCTTAGTTTCTCCTCACCTTATTACCCACAAACCAATGGCCAAGCCAAATCCACTAACAAAACCCTCAATAAAATTCTCATGAAAGTGGTTGATGATATTGGGAAGGATTGGCATACGCACATTCCTTTTTCTCTATGGGAATACCGCACTAGTATTCACACTTCCACTACGGCTACACCCTTTTCACCGGTCTACGATACCAAGGTTGTTCTGCCTCTTAAAGTCAAAATCCCCTCACTTCACATTTCTCTCCATTACATGTTTACTAATAATGAATTTCATCAGGACCACTTAACACAACTAGAGTTATTAGATGAACTTCATCTTAACACTCTGGATCACCTTCAAGTTTATCAATAATGTATCAAACGTGTTTATGAAAACGTGTTCATGAATGAACCTTCCAAGTTTGTGACCTTGTTTTGAAAGAAAATCAACACGTAACCAAAGCAGAAAAAAATTAAATGGGGAAAATTCACTCCTAATTGGCTTAGAGAATACATCATAACTCATACCTATTGATCGTGTACCTATCATTTGTCGTCACTTGATGGTAAACCTGAACTGAGCCCTTAACGCATGACATCTTTGACCATTCTATTGTTGACTCGTTGTCCTACCTCACCCCGTGTCTCTTTATAGGCTCGTCCCTTGAGTGCTATCCACTCCATCTGCCTCCCTAACGATTAAAAAGAATCATGTGAGTACCGTCACTTGTTATCTTCTCTTGAATATGTGTACCATGGCACTACACATAGCCTAATTCTCATGGATACTTTTCGTCTACCTTTTAGATGAGATCCCATGGTCATTTAACCTCTCCTTTTAAACAAGAGTCTTATCGTTCATCTAGATTTTTTCCATGATTTCAATGACCTTCAATGGGACAAAACTCCTTAAAGCAAACTTCTAATACAAAAGATGACTCCCTCAAAAGGACATCTTCCTCTCGACCAAATTGCTACTATAAATAGACTGCTCCCTCAAAGGAAAACTATGTAAAGCTTAAAAAATATAAAAATAAAGAAAACAAAGCTTCTCACACCGATCAGCTTCACAAAGACCTCAAGGACAACCATATTATTTATCCCATTTAGACTTCCCGCATCAGTAAGTATATTACAATAGAAATGCTTTTAGTCATGGACTTGCCCATTGTGACCTTGGACCTCTTGCCCAAAAGACCTATCACTCGTAACATATACACCTAACTACCTTCCACCCACCTTACCATTTCCACTCTCATTCCCTAAATTGCCTCAAGGGACATCTTGGAACTTCAAAATTTGGTGATCCCCGTGACTACTTTCACCATAGAACAGCTTAATCATGCAATGCCTTTTGGGTCTTGTATTCATCACCCCTTTTCAAGGTATTATCTACTCGGTATGATTCTACCTAATCAGGTGGCTTTATTTCCCCCCTCTTATCTTTTAACCATCTTTGTTTACATTTTGAGTACCTCATATAGGATTTGGTCCTCGACACTTACCTTTTGGGGTTATCCTCCCCTTTTTCCATAGTCACCCTCACCTACAACATTTTTTCTATCATCTACCCCCACCTATCAAACCCAAACCCACAACATGACCACAAACCTACCAACTCATTTTCATCTTCTTCCCTAGCTTATGGGAGAACTACATTGGCCTGAGGTCCCTTTTCACCAAGACTATGTAGGAAACAATCCAAGGGCATGGGGCCCTTGGAGGTTAGCTCAGCCACTCTCTACCCTAAAAAATTCATTAACCATGCCTAACTCACCATGTACCCCACATTTCACTTAGTTCCCCTTTTTCTAACAAAATTGGAAATTAAGCCACATACATAACAAGTTGTTTACCATAGCATACATTTATTACACCTACCATCACTCTCTCATCACTATGCATAGATTATACAACATTTCACATATGACCCATAGTATCATTCATTGTAAACCAACCTAACTCGATCCATGCCTAAACTAACCTGACTTGATCCATACCTAAACCAACCTGACTCGATCCATGTCTAAACTGACCTGACTTGATCCATACTTAAACTAACTCGACTCGATCCATGCCTAAACTAACCTAACTTGATCCATGCCTAAACTAACTCCATGCGCGATCAATACCTAAATTGACTCGACTCGATCCATGCCTAAGCCTACCTGACTCCGCCATGCCTAACTCACCTAATCCATTCATATCATAACGAAAGTAAAATAACACACACATCACAACACATAATCATCTGAACCTCACACATCTCATCATAAAAATACTGTATGTATCACAATAATGTATGCTCATCTCAAAAGTACATGTGTCTCTCATACATCGTTGGCTCACAGGCCGCTATCCAATACAAAAATATCTTTGGCTTGCAGGCCGGTATCATGTACAAAAATCATAAATACAAAATATCTTCAGCACGTAAGCCGGTCTCATATATAATCCATAAAAAATGACTCGAAACATAGGCCGGTCTATAACGAGTCAATCATCTCCCCATCTGATGTCAGGGAAGGCTCCCTATGACTATGTCTCTCCCGACCCCTCTTCCGTACTGCCTAGGGCCTCGGTACTGCCCTTACCTCCCGTTGATGACCCCTCACCTAGGGCTAGCCTCTACACAATAGTGGCATCACCACGACCCTATCCCCGGGTTCACCGCCCCGTACTCTTCACACTTTGAGTTTGGGATATATTCCTCTCATTAGAGGCCTATTGTGCTCAGTACTCAGCATAAGAGAGCACATCTAGCCCAACAACTAACCCATGATCCTAATAATATCATGCCTCTACTAGGGCATCCTCGAATCTGATCATACTCACTGTCCGTGGGGTTCCATGGGTCTCTCGCTTGTGTGGGTACATGTACAAGGGGACCCTATCCCTAAACCTACAATGAGCCCTATGTTGGTACTAGAGCTCGAGTCAGCCCTAGAATCTCGTGATTATGCCTCGTATCGGGCCTACATGGTAGTAATCTATGCTCTGTGCTCGCTGGGTTGGCCCTATAGACCCATAACTGTCCCTCGCACTATGGCCATTGCCTGTAAATTAGCATCACTGCACTGTAGGGTGGCTATCTACTCTCCATCTCCACCTACCTCCTCTCCATATCCATCACCCCTACCTCCACCTTGCAGCAGTACTGCCCCTACCTTGCCTACACTGTAGCATCGCTATCTCTGGTCTCTGTAAGATGGAAACTTGTGTTTTAGAACCTGTGAGCTGCCCTTCATAACCTTAAGATGCGTCACCAAAGTAGCCACCTACCCCTGTAGGGCATCTCTTTGAACTGTGATGGTGGCTAAGTCTAGCTTCCCTAGCCTTGGTGGTATGGATCTTAGTTGTGCTACCCACCACTGCCTATATCCATCTGTAACCCCAACATCATCAATCTCTGTATCTATTGGCTGCTCCTATCCAATCGACTTTGTGGGTTATGGTGGAGACATAGGTCTCTCCATGTCATCTCTCTTGTACTACAAGAATAGAGGTGGTACATCCTAGACTAACCCAAATTGGTGCCTAACCCACTCTATGGGTATCCGCTCATGCTCTCCCACTCTCCTCCCCTCTATCCAAAGATAAAGTTGTAGCCCATCTAGCTCCCTGACCATCTGTCTATATGAGGGGAAGCCCACATACAACCTCTAAATGATGTCCACCCTAGACAACCCCTCTAACAACCTCTTGTAGTAAGCTACATCATGAGTAGCTCGAGCACCTTGGGCCTCTCTAATGATCGGTACCCACTGCCTATACCCAACTCTCAAAAATCTCTATGGGAATGCATCTGCCTGGGGCATCCCCACTGGTCGAACACAAACAATGTGCTCATAATCCCAACAATGCAATAAAATGACATAGCAGATGTTGAACCTCCACAGTCACCCATAGGCCCATAGCTCTCTATATACATGCATCAGCAATGTAGGTGCCCATGCAAACCATGTCTGATGTATCACCATGTCATGAAGACCTCCCATCAGTGACCTCAAGAATCTCCTACCCTCTGCATCTGATAGTCTCAAGCAACACACTACCTCCATCAACAGTACCATTAACATCATCTCCTCTGGATGATCTCTATACATTTCTCCATATCTTAGGCTAGCACTATGGAATGTCAGGTATGCTACACCCTCACCAAAAATAGGTGCTAGTAGCTCCTCAGATGCCTCTGAGGAGATAGAATAAACCTAGGCCCCTACTATGGGCAACTGCAGGATCCTATAGATGTCCTCCAGGGTGATCGTCATCTCACCCATCGGCATATGGAAGGTGTTGGTCACCAAGTCCCATCTATCGATGAGGGCAACCATCAGACTCGCCTCCTAGACTACATGCCGGTAGCACCTCACCCCTATCAACCCCACCTCTGCAATATGCCACCACTCCTACATCGTGCTCACCCATACCATTAATAATAGGGGTGACACTGAGCCCTCATCCATAGCTTGTCTTGGGCCTGCATCCCACAAGAACAATGTATTAGTACACCTTCCCAACTTACCCTATTTTACCCCACATCCCGACCTAGGCACTTCTACCCTACCTATCTACCCAAACCCATCTACCCTACCTATCTACCTAAACCCATCTATCAAACTCTCTACCCTACCCTCACCCAAACCATCCTCCACCCTTCCTGTCTCCCTTAACCCTTTTCCCTCTCACCGACCAACCCTAGTTATCCCCCCGATGACCACGGTCTCCCTTGACCAGCATTGGCCACTATTCTTGTGACCAATACTAATCACTACCCACCGACGTCGGCCACACTTCGACTAACATCGGTCACTATTGTGTCACCCACCATGACTTCCTAACCCTATTTTTTTTCTCCCTACTCATTCTACCCACCCAACTCCCTCCTTACACCCCTACATATCCCTTTATTACCTTATTTCTCTACATCCTACCCTTCCCCATTCCCTTTTCCCTCTCTTTTTCCATTTTGAAATTCTTCCCCCCAAACCCCCCATTTTTCATACTTTCTATATTTTACATCAAATTAACCACACAATGAATCAAAAGGTTTGGCACTTACCACATCCCTCTCGCCACCGTCATGGTGGAACCTCTAGCCTCCGTGCTACTCCTCTCAATCCCTCTGCAGCCTCTCTACCATCCCCGAATGACCTCTCACTCTCCTAACCAATTACCTTGCTCAATCCAATCTCGCGGCCCCACCTCTCGCCCAATCAATCTCACCTATGTGGCTCACCAAAAATCTCTCTCGCCATACTCTTTTTTCCTCTTCCTTTTTTTTTCTCTTCTTGTCCTTTTCTTCCTTTTCACAATGCACAAATGAATTTTAAACATGCGGGTTTTCCACTTTTTATACCCTACCTGACTCGACCGACATTGATCAACCCTTGACTGAGGCCGTTTGATGCCCTAGATAACCACCATCGGTTCCCCTACACTGCAAAAGCATAAAGGATAAAATCTTTGTCAAACCTGGGGTTCACAAGCGTGGGAGCTTGGGAAATGGCTGTTTTGATGGCTTCGAAGCTTTCTCGTCCTTCCTTTGTCCATGAGAATGGCATGTTTTTCCTTAGCATGGCTGTCAGTGGTTTAGCCAATGTCGCGAATTGGGGGATGAATCTCCGCACGAAATTTATGGTTCCCAGGAAGCTCTGGAGGCCCTTCTTGTGACTCGGGAGAGATAAGGACATAATTGAATGAATCCTGGCTGGATCGATTGATAATCCTTCCGCTGAAACAACATGCCCCAACAATTTTCCCTCGTGCACTACAAAAATACATTTCTTGGGGTTAAGTGAAACCCCAAATTCCCTACACCTTTGGAAAACTTTCCTTAGATGCGTGATGTGATCTTCTGCATGCTTAGAGTATACAGTTATATCATCAAGGTAAACCAAAATAATATCGTTGATTAGTCCCTTAAATGCCATGTCCATGGCTCTTTGGAAAGTAGCCCCGGCATTGGACAATCCGAATGGCATTTTATTGTAGGCATATGTGCCCCACTTGGTAGTGAAAGCCGTTTTGAATTGGTCGGATTCTTGGACTAGGATTTGATTGTAACTCGAATATCCATCAAGCAAAGAAAATATTTGAGCTCCTACCGCCATTTGAAGGATCTGCTCCATCGATGGAAGAGGATAATGGTCTTTTAATGACGCACGATTCAAATCCCTGAAATCTACGCATAACCGGATCTCTCCGTTCTTCTTCCTCACGGGCACCAAATTGGCTACCCATGAGGAATGCTTGATGGGAAAAATTATACAAGCCTCGATGAGCTTGGTTAGCTCCTTTCTCATTAGTGGCTCAATTTTGGGATTAATTGGTCTCTGTTTCTGACGAACTGGCTTAGCATTAGGATCCAGTTCGATGGTATGTTGCGCAAGACCTGGATCAAAACCACGCAGATCTTTATAGCTCCATGCAAAGATGTCATGATACTCTTGACAAAGTTTGATGAAAGCTTCTTTCTCCTCAGAAGTACACACTTTTCCGATCTTAAGAAATTTTTCATTTGATACTTCGACTTCCTCAAAATATTCTTCTTTGACCACCATGTTAGGGCTTTGTCTTTTGGCTTGGTCATCTGAATTGAAAATGGATTCCAAAGTGACTAAACCTTTTGGTAACTTGTTGCTTTTCAATTGGATAATTTGTTCACCATATGACTCTTGCAACTTATCTTGATTTTCTTGTAGCAAACTCCGCCTCTTCTTGTAGGAAGAGGACAATTTGGTTGTCACTATCGAACACTTGCCAACTACTCACATTATCAGGGACTGCTGGTCGAACCACCATTTTAACAAATTGCTGCCCTTCTTTCATGATATCAACTGGTATGTTGTATTGTGAACCAATTGTAGCAAGCCTGTCTGCATCTTGATTTTGATCTCTAGGGATTGCATGGATCCCAAAAGCTTCGAAATCTTCAATCAGGTCCCAGACTCGGTTCTTGTATGATCTTAAAAGATCATTTTTGGATGCACTACGTGCTGAAACTTGATGAACAACTAACTCACTGTCTCCAAAAATAGTTAGGGCCTTGATTCCCTTCCTTTGGGCTAGCTGAATTCCTTGCACAAGAGCCTCGTATTCAGCAACATTGTTAGTGCAACTGAACTGCAACCGGAAAGATGAGAAGTACTTATCTCCCTCTGGAGAAATTAACATAACACCAGCACCGGATCCATTCTTACTTCTTGAGCCATCGAAGAACAATTGCCATAGTCCTTTAGAATCACTTGGCGTTTTGACAAGTTGTGGTATGACTGTATCTTCTTCATGGATACAGTAGGTACCTAATCCTGTTTCTTCCAAGACCAGCAAACCAGCTTCTTCTTCTGCCAATACATCAGCGTAGGGATCGTACTGATGATCTCTACTTACTTCATCCAGCAAAGTATCAGGGACTTCTTCAACAAGGGTGGTTGGTTCATGATCGGCACCTTCCTCTTCTGGATCGCCAATGGTGTAATTTCCATTTATGGGACTAGAAGTGTAGGGTTCTACATGATTATGGCAGATTGGTTCTGCCCTTATAGTTACTTTGGTTCCGTATCGAGTCCTGAGAATCATATGCGACCAATCGGCTGATAGGTAACCGCCCATCTTGGCAGTGAAATCCCGTGATAGGCAGATGGCAAAGAGGGGAGGGAGATCGATGACCGATATGTCTTGGGTGAATGACAAACTTGGGCATGCATGAATGGTAAGTTGAAGTCCTTTGATAACCCCAACAGTCTTAACAGCTGTGCCATCCAGTTGAACAACCCCTCTTGCAACTGGCGCATATTGTATGCCTAGTACATCTGTAATTTGTTTCGGCATGACAGAGCTACTGGCACCAGAATTGATCATGCAATTATGTACTAGGTGGTCGCCAATGATCAGGGAAATGTAGAATGGCGGTGGTTTGTTTTCCATAGGAATGATCTTCCCTTCCGGTTGACACAAATTTGTAGCATT
The DNA here is from genome assembly GCA_018340775.1 of Taxus wallichiana var. yunnanensis. Classification (NCBI taxonomy): domain Eukaryota; kingdom Viridiplantae; phylum Streptophyta; class Pinopsida; order Cupressales; family Taxaceae; genus Taxus; species Taxus wallichiana. Next base: position 41,736,287 of record CM031233.1, on the reverse strand, counting down.
TGTCACTCCATGGCTTGGTGATGCGCTGGTTGTACTAAAACTGTTCAGAGCTTCTCACAGCAGGTTTCTTTGGGAAGGGATCGAGAGTGCGTCCCACATGGTAATGCTCAGATTGGTTTTCTTCATTTGTTCTACTATGCTGAAGGGAATTGCTCCAACTTTGATGATGCTTTTTTGGGCATTGGGGTCCTCCTTTGGAAAATGTTTGTTGGGTACCGTGATGCCCTGGAAACCCTCTTTCCTCGTGGTGTGGCTAGCCGTTGTTTCGTGATTTCTTTCCGCATTTTTGTCAATCGCCATTTGAAACCGGGTTGAGAAGTGGACGCTAGATCAGCTTCGAGAGGTTGAGGCTCCATTGCTCTCTTTTTGGAACGAGTGTTTGCTGCCACTGATGAAGAATCTATATTCAATCCGCAAAAATCTTCTTCTTGCCAGTTTAGTAACGCGATTCTTCAGGTGCCTGTGGTTGATCTGCTGCTTCTTGTGTAGATGAATTGTTTGTTAACTCTGAAGGGGCAGATACACTTTGAACCATAAGGGCCTGGCTAAGAACCCCATTGGGACAAAGATTTTGATTGTGAGGTTGAGAGCAAGGATAGCACCATTCGTAGTCTTGAACTAGATTATTCTGAACAGGTACTATAGCTCTAGATGAGCTAGCTGCAAGAGGGTTCCGGAAGTTCAAGGGCCTGACATTTGCAACTTGACTCGTAGTTTGATTTTGAGGCTGATTGTTTCCTTGAAAGGGAGGACGGCTAGCCTGATACTGCTGATTTTGTGGCTGATACGGACGATTGTATTGAAATTGTTGCCTTTTGAGTGCAACGAGCTCATTTCCAAAATTTTGCAGTAGTGATTTGACTTCAAATAGGTCATTTGAAGAGGCAGGGGAAGATTGAGATGGTTGCTTAGAGTCCACTGGAATAGGAGCAATGATAGGCTGATGATTCGTAAGATCTGGAGAAAAGGGCATTGGTGGTCGTGGAGCTATCTTTCCAGCCTGAATCAAAGAATTCTCTGCACTTATGGCAACTTCGTAAGCATCGTGCAAAGGTAGTCCCTCCATGGATGGATCATAACTGCTACATCGCTATTCAAGGCTCGCAAATAGTACAAGAATGCATTATGTGCAGAAGGCTTTACGAGCGCCGGAATCCTATTCCAAGTCCTGTGGAATCGGAAGTTGAAATCACTCATGTATTCTTGGGAAGCTCTCTTTATGGTAGTAAGTTGTTCCAAAAGTGATAGGTGATCACTTTTGTCTTCAAATTGTTTATATAGCTTTTCTCCCAACTCATCCCAAGTGGTTATAGTGCCAACATCTAACCCACGAAACCATTGAAGTGCTTTTCCCTTGAAAGAGGTAAAAGAAGTCTAAGCGCAACATTGTCTTCGGTGATATTGTGTCGCGCAGATCTGGCTACATCAAAGATATGCTCCATCGAGTAACGTGAGTTTCCCAGTGTAGAAGGGTAAACTTTTGAGTGCCGCAACATGTATCGGATCACGTTGAGCCAACATAAGAGGACTGCTTGCATTGAAAGGGGGAAAAACTTGGTTCCTCGCCATAACAACGAAAGGTTGATTGTTCCTGGGTGGAGGAAATCTTCCGTAAGGAGGAGTTGAATGACCCCTACTAGGTAAATCTGCAACTGGGGATGTGGAAATGCCTCTTCTGCTTCTCTTTGGAGGAGACAAGGAAAGTTCGATATGCTGATACTTTCCTTTCTTTGAAGAAGCTCTTGTCTGAATTCTTCGCATAAGTTACTGCACTGAGATTCGGAATCCAGAGATATAGAGTCGCCAGGTACTTTGACTTGTTAAGTGAGAAGAGAAGTACCAACTCTGTCCCATCGGCATGCCAAAAACTGTTGTGTGTGGTCGCACGGTGGCTTAAGATTTCCTGTTTGATAATGAGACACCTCTGAAAGATGAAACTCTAACTTCTGTGATGTCCCACCGGGCGTGCCAAAAACTGTTGTCGCCAAATCACTGCACCCTCCGAATGGCCTGGATGTGAATAGGACGCTCAGAGTGATTGGGACACATGGGATCACCTCTCAAGCTGTGGGACTTGGGCTCGAGGTGAACCTCCGGAGAAGGCCGGCTTCCTCTTCCTAAACTAAGTGCTGTACTACTCCTAGTGTAACAAAAACGATTATCTAGTCCTATGCTAACATTTTCATGGGGTTTTAGGGAAAGAGTTTTACAGAAATGAAACTATACTAGGGATGGTGATGCACCAAATAAAGGGTGTCTTCAGATTTAGGAAGGGTTAATTTGAAGAGGGTGTGTGCACCACAGGTCAACTTCACCTACTGCAACTTAGAGAGGGTACAGGATACCACAGGCTAAGAGACACGCGTTCCTTTTGTTAAACTTTATCAGACCGAGAAATATACCAGTTTCCCAGTGAAGAAGGATGAACTCAAGAAGGGTGAACAGACACCACAACTCAACTGCATGCAATACTTCACCACTCGATAAGCACAGAACTCCAAGAACCTGCAATAGAAACTTAAACTTACACAGTGTACCTGCAAGTATGAGAAAGGCACAAAGAAGCATAGAAGGATGAAAGGACCGAGATTAGTCACAAAACACACACTTTTATTGCTTCAATAACATGCACAATGCATCATACATTCAGAAGAGGCAATAGTTGCCATTACAGTCTTGAAGAGGAGGCTTGAAAGTTCTCTCAACACACAAGAACAACTTGCAGAAGAGAGAGGACCCTTGAAAAGTATACACTCTTGCCTAAGATATCTAACTGTCCAACTTATCTGAACTGTTGGAACCCTTTGAAATGAGCTTCCAACTTACATTTATAGAAGAATATGTGAGAAAGAAGAGGAAATGGTCATAATTACATTCCTAAAATGAAGGCCCATGATGTATTTATTACAGTTAGTTGAACTACCTGAGAAGGTTCCATCATGGGTCATTAATTGCCTGATGACCAAGTCTTCTCAATTAATTAAAAGAATATTTAAATAATAATAATAAATATTATTATTAAAATATTTAAATAAAAATATTAATTTAATTAACATAATGTTGGGACCCCCCCGTTGACCCGTTTGACTTGAAGAGGAGGGGGGTCCATGTGGATAGAATCTGCACATAACCAAATTCGATGAGCTTCGAATCCTCTAACTCGGTGTTGCACTCGATTTTTGACCCCGCACTAACTCTTTCCTTGCTTTGGTAATCGCGCTCTTTTGCATTGAGTCCTTCGAATGGTGAGCTATCAAACTCGATTCTTATCATTTTGCTCTGTTAACTCGAAGCCATTTATGCATTCCACGTTCAAACTTCATGAAACATCACCACGAGCTCCCTGCGAAGTCACTGAGCTCTTCATCCAGCAAATGATCTTGCCTTTCCTGGGCTCAAACTCACTTGAATACCAAGCTTAACCCAATATTTCTAAAAAGAATGGTTTTACCACAATGCTTAGGATTCTTCCTCATCATATAACACTTGTAGTAAGAATGTTTTGACTCTGCCATAATAAGCACAATTTGTACCCTCCAAACGATGAGAAAATACCATTATCAATAAAGACCTAGTGCTGCCATAATGATGACCCAGGCTCATGCCTGTAACATGTCACTAGACACCCTAAGACTGATTTTTTGGCCAAAGAGCCCTTCGGTATTCGGGTAGTGCACTCGGCAATCTCAGCTCCAATCAACAATTATGCCACTATTGGGATCTTAGTATGGCATAGGTAGCTGTGAGCTACACAATATACTCATTTTTCCAGAACTAAAAAGATCCTTTATGTTACAATTTGCAACACATAACAGAAGCCCTTCAAAAAATACATTGAACAACTGGGGCAGCCAAGAGGACCTTGGAAAAATGTACAGGTAACAACCATATGAATTCTCCCTTAGTCGTGGATCAAAGCTAATAGAAATAAGCAGATAAATCCAGCTCGAAACTACAGTATAATCGTCCATTGTTAAAAATAACACAGTTTCTCTGAACCTGGTAAAAGAAAACTGTTATTGTCTGATTGGACGTATATAATGGAAGGGTATAAATATTGCCTACTGCCCACAGAGTTTCTCAAAGGGACCATTTACGAGTGACAGAGATGTGGCATACAAAACGGACGACCAGGTATTTCAGAGTTGACCTTCGCATTCGTTTCTAGGAGAAAACATGCTGAGCAATATGAATCGTTTCACTCTGCACGTAATAAACCAACATCTCCTGATTCAAGGAAATTTTTATGAAGCCTCGAACAGCGTGACTCCAATCCATCGTATACGGCAGTGAATATTTGTTTCCTGCAGCTGCCATAGGTCCGAGTTCAGAATAAGGATAAGCCACAGAACTGTTTGCTGGAAGCGTTCAAAAGGCTTCTACTGTACTGCAAAATGCCTGCTGCCTGTAGAGTTTCTCAAAGAGACCATTTACAAGTAACAAGGATGCAACAAAACGGCCGACCGGGTATTTTCAGAGCTGAACTTCACATTTAATTCGTTTCTAGGAAAAGAAATGCTGAGCAATACGAATCGTTTCATTCTGCACCGTAATAAACCTTCATCTCCTGACCCGGGCAAATTTTATGAAGCCTTGAACAGCGTGACTCCAATCCATCGTACACGGCAGTGAATATTTGTTTTCTGCAACTGTGCGTGGGAGCTTGTCTTGCGACCACTGAATGCTCAGTGTGGTAGGCAGAACGTGTAGAGCCTCCTTCGCCCATCTCTGTTTACAAAACGGCCGACCAGACAACCACGTCAATCCTATTAAACACCTCCACTGCCTCATTCCCACGTTCTCCGACTCACCCTCCGTGTGACTCGCACAAAGACTCGGACCACTCCAAGCTGCGCGGAATTTTCATTCTCTTGCCATGCGGAAGTCTCATGACGGATTGCCATCGTCAAATCTCCACGCCTGGCAGTGTTTGCCCGAATCTCCCCTTCACGGAAGTTTGGTCATGGTTTGCCACGGTTATATTTCCACGCCTGGCAGTTTGACCGGATTTCTCCCATTTTTTGGCAGTAGACTCAAACTTCTCCCACGCCCGGGATTTCTTCTTTGGCTTGACATCACGTCATTTCCCCTTGGCATTGCTTGCCTTATTTCCCACGTCCAACGGCTTGGCCAAATTAATTCACGGGCCCCGGCCTCAACTTCGCCACGCAGATTTGGCAATCCGACCCAATTTCTCCACTATTCCCACCAGCGCGCGGGATCTTCATGAATCTTCTCCTGCCGAGTTTTCCTTCAACAGATTTGAGGATAACATTAAACTCTCAGTGCAAACATTTCAGCTGTAGCTTGTAAGGTGTGATAATCCCGACAGAATCCTTTGTGCCCGCCAACTTAGTGACTCGCTGAAGATGCTCATATAATTGCAAAGCAAATTATGCTCCATGAATATTCTGATATGAAACAGTTCCACCTCTATGAGATCCGTTTCCATGAGTTGCATTGTAAAATAAATTTAATCAAGTCTCCCGGTAACATTCTTACTGTCACTTAATTGATTTTCATAAAAATATCTTGAAGGAAAATCCTGAATTTGAGGATGCATACGATGCTGATCAGATAACAACATTGGACAACTTACTTGCTCAAACGGGCTTCTACTATACTGCAACATCCCTGTGCATCGAATGCTCGGCCGCTTTGAGCGTAGAACTGAAATTATCCTAGGAAAGTGCCGTGAGGAAGTAATTGGTTATACGCAGCAGCTACAGGGTAGAGAAGTAAAACTTATCTCAGAAAATGAGTGGCCTCCAGAGAGAGTTGATTGCGACAGCTGCCGCAGGGTGATCCCAAGGAACCGTTGGCGTTGATCCTGATGTTCTGGTTGCATGCGACCATAGTCGTGATCAGTTGTTGTAAAATCTTGCCGCTGTAGTAGAAGAATGAGATAAGGTTTTAATTGAGTTGTCTCGCCTTTTCATTTTGGAAATTCTCTTCCATGGAAGAAGCTCGACCAAATCTTGAGGCAGCTATTGTCTTTGTCGAGTCATTAAAACTGAATTCATAATCCAACAAGGAAGCATCAATCTCTCCATGTTGAATTAAACCGAGTCGAGCTCGTCATTTCTCTGCCTCAATGAGCCAACCATCGAAACATTATCCGCTCCTATCGAGACTCTTTTATGACAAGCCAAAGTTGGACAACCGAACTTACATTTCCTACTCATGAACTCGTCTCTTTATTTTCGATTTGACACTGATGACCAGAAGTGGGTCCATGGGACCAATGTCGTGATTTGATAGCAATAAGGCCCTGTTTTCCAATTTTTCCATGTGCGTAAAATTGGATAACATATACATTTCACCCTCTTCCCCTACACCCACTTACCTTTTCCTCACATTTACCTTTTATCAAACCACTCACCACTTCACCGCCTGCCTCGTTAGTTCTTGGTTTGAGGGGGATCACCTTCACCCTCACATGGGCCAACCACATCTTATTTTTGTTAGCATCTCTTACAATAAAATCTATGTAACAAAAAGGAGCAAAATGTAGACACTAAAATTAGGTCACACTCCCCCTTCGTCCCTCAACATATAAGCCCCCTTTATTACATCTACTTAGCCATGACCCCTTCACCCTACTAATATTAATTTAAATAATTTAATTAAATTAATGCTTTTTCCTCACTATATATCTTATTTAAATAATATCTACACATACGAGTTCACTTAGACACCTCACCCAAACTAACTCACTGAGACATATTCTTAGCAAGTTACCATAACTAACTAAGACTTACCCAAACCCTAAAAATCAATGCCTACATTCCCTCTAACCACATTCCTACATGCTCACAAGAAGCTCCCAGTCTAATCTACTAGATAACGACACAAGATCCGAGGAAATTGGGAGGATCTCCCTAAATTTGGTAAACCTAGAAAATCCCGCCTTGACCGATGTCGGTTTCCCCTAACCATTACCGGTTAAGCCAGACCACTGTCGGTTACCCCTTTTATCCCCTAAACAACCTTATTCTCAAGGTTGGAAAACATTGGGAGAAAATTAGATGAGCAAGAATGAAATCTCAGAGAGATAACGCATCTTTAGAGAGCCAATTCCAGCAAGAACTGACATCCAAGGAAGGAGATTGAGGATCTTCTCCTACACAGCCATCCCAACCACATTCTGATCTATCCAAGCAAAAGAGGAGTGTGCATGTAGCCCATGCAGAAGTATTTTCTTCAGTTGGTGATCACTTGCAGCCTTCAAACCCATCATCAGCACCTCCATCCTTCACACATAAATTTTAGGAATGAAATCCAAGTAAGTACAACATCATACTTTCTGGTTATTTCATTTTATCATTGTTTTATCATCCATTGTTTATCTTGCTCCTTATTGACCATCTCCAACATTTTTTACCTCCATAGACCCATCAAAACTCACAAAACCTATTCCAATCACCCAATACCTCATCCTGACCAACTAAATCCTTTGTGCAATCACAAAGGAGACCAAAACCATGTTTTGTGATGTTTCCAGATCTCACAAGAACCCGGTTCCGATTATACCTAACCGCAATGGTCACCCTTGATAGACCTCGATCTCTGTGTTTTCCCACACAGCCTTAAACAAAGACCTATCCACCTAATTTTACCTCACCCTCACTCACTTGTGACCTACTCGAGACCTTTATCAGACCTGCAGAACCCAGAACCAACCATTTGACCCATGGATTCTATTCTAGCTTAGCTTGTTAGATTAGATCTATTTTATTATTGTGTTTTTAAGTGAGATACCTAAATCATTTCAAAATAACAATAGGATTTACCTTGTTTTCAGCATTAATTTGTTTAAATAAGGCACCGATAGCCATCTAGGAAGTATCATTCTTCCCGATCTAGCCCACACCGGCGAGTTCACTACCCATATTGTTTAATTCTTTCTGGTGGTCTTGCTTTCATTACAGGTAGTTCCTCCTAGCCAAAAGGAAGCTCTCATGGTTGTGGATTTAGAAGTCATACACATGCAACAACCCATCAACCGACATTTGAACAGGTATTCCTCCTACGCATGTTACCCTATTTGTTTCATCAAAAATTCAAAGAAACAATCTAAAAAAAAGGTGAAACACATACTACCAACAACCCCCAACCTCATTTATCACTTATTCTCAAGCTATGTTTTGCATACATCTATTCCTCCTGTGAAAGTCTCATAATAAGCACCACTATATACCAGCATACCACCAACCTCATACATTCAAAGCATCAACCCCTTTTTCTCGTAAGGGGCACCCATTCATCCCAACCTACTAACGAACTCATTAAAATGATAATGGAAAATATGCGAACTTAGAATCATCATTTTATGGCTTCCATAATTCTTTAACTTATGATGAAATTTGTAACAATCCTATCCATCCATCTATTCCCATTTTCGCCTACCCCGTAATGGGAAAAATCTAAATTTAATCACTTCAATAGTAAATAAGATCCACAACAACACTTGCGGTCATTCAAATGTGGGTCCTACCTAATTGTCCATGATGATGCTTTGCTCCTACGAGCTTTCCCAATGTCCTTTATAGGACCAACATTGGATTTGTATAGTGGACTACCTTGACATTCCATTTATTCCTTTAATAAAGTAGCCCAAGCTTTCTTAGACCGTTTTTCAATCAATCTTACCAAGAAAGTCACCATGACCAATCTCTATTCAACCCGACAATATGAAGACAAATCTATCACAGATTTTGTTGCTGTTGGGGGAGTCTTATTAACCAATTGACATTCTAGCTACCTTAGACTAAACTTATTGATTTTTTCACTAGATCTTGTGCCAAACACATCTCACCAACTCTATAAGTACAAACCTTCCAAACCTTTGATGAAGCATTCACCATGGCACGAAAACTAGAAATTCAAAACATCGACGAGAAGAAAATCTAATTACGGAACAAGAACGCCCCGTTCAAATCAAATGAATCTTCTTCATCTTCAAAACCCCAAAGTAATTATTCAAAGCCCAAAGGATCTACCAACGTGGTATTCCTCAAGGAAGGACCACCTCATCCTTCTAATCAAGCCTAACCTTCTTCCAATATTTCTCTCATCTAAGCCTTTCAACTCCGACAGGAGAAGTGGAAGTACACTTTGATTAGAGAGCCCTATTCTTCAATCTTTGAAAAGCTTCTTAAAGTTGGAGACATTACACTTCCTCCCATAAAACGTCATACAGGTTTTGATCCTACTCATCCTATTCTGCATGGTATAAAGAACACGACTACTATAATTACCATTACGTTAAAGGCCGTAGTAATAGTAATTGCATAACTTGTAAGAACATTATCCAAGTGATGATAGATAATGGAGACCTTTTCATGGAAAACCCAAATGCGTTAGCAAATCAAAAATTACACATATTTAAAACTCCATTCCTAATAATAAACCTCCATCTAATCAAAATAGTGAGCCTTCATCTAGTGACAACAATTTCCATGAAGTCCACGCTGTTTCTTATATCATACCAACTGTTCCTCAAAACCTACCTACTTCATCTATTGAGGAAATTTTGGCACGATCTCCTCTACCCATAGAGGATTCCCCCTCATCTCCCTCTACTCTCATGGATGAACCCACACCTTCTATCGATGCCATTTCACCATTTACCTCACAACCTACCGAACAATCAACGCTTTTAATTCTCACATCCACAGGAGAATAATCATCGCCTTCTCCTCCACTAAGGATGAAGTCTACATCACCCCACCTATTATCTCTCCTACCCATGGGAGACTCGTCAGACATGCCACTACCTGTTGGGGACAGTTCCCCCTCAACATCCCAAAACCCCATTGACATGATCTTGGATCTTCTACCTAGAGTCTAAGGCTAGCCAATTCCCTGTCTCACAAACATATTTTATAGGGATTTCCACCCAACCAACTCCATCCTCTTCTTCAGTAGTCCCGTTTTCATGGTTGGTTGATCACTTGGATTACGTTGATCATTCCATGCTCTGGGGATGTATTCGGCTCCCCGTTTTGACCTAAATACAAATTTTTCTGAAGATACTTCCACGATCTACCCAAAGATATTTTCAGCAACCAAATCAACATTGACCATGCCTATTGAAATGGCTTCTTCTTCATCATCTCTACCTACATCCAGAATTCTACCCCAAATAAAACCATTACCAAACCTCAAAACCTACCCACACCATCTCATCACCCATATCTAGACCCATCACTACTTTGGGTGTCATACTAACAATAATCCTTACTCACCCTGTCAAATTGGACCTAGCCACATCTTCCCAAGCCCGCACAAACATTATCCTTCCACCTAAAAGGAAAAACCAACCTTCTAAACCACATACACTTTGGTCTCACCTATCACACATTTATCACCTTCCCCCTTTCATCCATCATAGGGCCTCATCCATCAACCTTGATCAAAAATTCTGCTACCCAAGGCCATTTAAAATCTAAACAACCTACTATTGCATCATGATCCTTTGTTACACCTCATTCACCAAAGAACCAAAATTCCTCACACTCACCCATGCACTTCCTACCACCTATACCTCCACCGATTACTATAACCCCCACCTTGCCTATACGAATTCAACCAATGTTGTCTACCCAACCTCTACAAACCACCTCCACCACAACTCATTTTCCCCGTGGGTAACCCATACTCTTCTACCATCTTCTTTACCTTCTACATCACGTACTCTATGTCGCCTTTACTAAAGAAGGTGTAACCTAAAGATAAAAACCCATTACCCTCCAATAAGGTAGTCAAACCAACAAAACCTTTCATTTTGCCAACTCTTCTACCCCACCTTTACCCAGGGAAGATGCTATCAAAACATAATACCACTTATCAAACTAGTGGACCAACCCATTCCCCCTCCTATAAATCCTCTTCCCTCACAATCTTCCACACCTCTACCCAAAGCCACACTCACTTCCCATTTTGATCACATTAGTAGGGTCCTACACCAACATTTTAACCACTCTTTTAGAGAATTATGTCATCACATTACCACCGCTTTGACCTTGTGATCCTCTTAAATCCAACCAAAAGGGTTTGATGGAACCAATATCTGTGCATATCATCATGTTCTAGGACATGATGTAGAAAATTATAAGGCTCTAAAGACCTTTCTTCTCAAACTTTGTCGACACTGAAAAAAACTTCAACAATGATGACCTTCTCGGATGAGAACCATGTTCCACCTTCACTGTCACCACACATCATTATCCTTTACCCATTCAATGATCAATATCTCCACCCCCACAACAATTTTTCCCATCGCCAAAATTTGAGATCAACATGGCTCGTATTAGGGATTTGGCCAAATCATTACCCAAATGTTAGTGCACCCTACTCATTTCACAAGGCTCTTATCCTTTGCTAGGATATTCCCCCTCATGTCATTATACCTTTCATGACACACCCTTTCCATCCACCTCCCTCGATTAACATGGTTCATGTTGCTATCCACACTCATAAATAAAAAGGAAAAGGAAAAGCAACTAGCCCATCACCAACCTTTTTCCCAATATACCATCGACACCTACATTTTCACCTCTCAACCATGCCTTTCACCTAAGACTCAATCATGCCTATGACCTACACTCAATCATACCTAAAGCCTACCAACCCATTCCTCTACCTCATCACATTATTCCTTAGCTTATGGGATATCTACATTGGCCTCGAGGCCCCTTTTCATTGGGGCTATGTAGGCTACACTCCTAGGGCATGGGGCCCTTGGAGGTTAGCTCACCACTCTTTACCCTAACCTATTTTCCCCATTTTCCTATTTATATTCTATCTTAGTTTCCATTTTCTACAACACTTGGAAATTAATACAAACATACATATCTACCATGTTATCACATCATAAAAACATCCAATCAATCATTTCACATTTCCATCATATCAAATATTTTGGAAATATACACCATAACATACATATAACTCATCATTTATTTCCCATGTTACCAATAACTTGGACATTAAACCAAAATCATAAACCATGACTCAACCATGCCTATGACCTGACTCCATCATGCCTACACAAACATGATTCAATCATGTCTACATGACCTTCACTCAATCATGTCTAATCCACCTAGTTTCCATTACATAAACAATAACACTAGAAATTCCAACCATAAGCACAACATCATACCATGAATATCACCATCTCTATATAAAAATCATCGAATCTATGGGTCCATACATATGTGTAAAAAGAATAATCAATATAGATGCCTCTCATATACAATCTCAACATCTTTGGCATGTAGGCCGATGTAATTATCAAAATATCAAAAAATCTCATGTACATCCTTATTACCTTTGGCACGCAGGCCGGTATAAATAAAAAATGAAAAAATCTATATCCTAAACATATAGGGTGAGTAATCATCACCCCACCTAATGTACAAGATAGTATCATTTGTTTCCTCTTCCTCCTTTGAGTGTGATGCCCCGCCACCATCTCTCCACCCTATACGGGTCTAGCCCTCACCTTTTCCAGGCCTACATCTTGGTCCAACCTATATGAACTAGTTTCCTCACCCTACCCCTGTCTATGGGCTCGCTGACCCGCTATACTCTTTACACTATGCGTACGAGATCTAGTCCTCTTAGTCAAGGCCTGTTGTATCTTGTGCTCGAATAGGATGGGATGTCTATCCTAGTAGCTGTCAAATGATCCTAGTAGTACCTAGACTCATTCATGGCATCCCTAAACTTGGATATCGGTATTGTCTATGGTAGTGTCATCAGTCTCGGACCCTTTATCTATACCATGAGATCTGTCCCACTACTTCTTGTACTAAGGGACCTTGTCCCCGAGCCTATGCTATAATCTAGGCCTATATGGCCATAATTTGGGCCTGTGTAGTGTTTAACTAGCCCTATAACCCTACTACCTATGCTTACGGGGTGGCTACATGTCCCTGGGTAACATGTGCACTCGTTATGTTGTCACCTGTGCCTCGGACCACGTCAATTGCCCGTATAAACCTGTAATCTGGGCCTATAGGGTGGTAATATGTCCCTGCAAAGTGTCCCTCTAAACTATAAGGGTAGCTAAGTTTATATACCTGGCCTAGGTGGTGTTGGTCGTAGCTAGACTGCCCACCACTACCTATACCTATCTGTAACACCAACATCATAAATCCTTTGGTCCATTGCCTACTCCTCCTGCCCGATCAGGAACTATTGATCATTGTAGAGGCATAGGAATTTCCACATCATTCCTTTTGTACTACGGGAATAGTGGTGGCACATCCTAGGGCAGCCCAAATTGCTGTTTCTTGACCCTATCCATTGGGTATCATCTTGTGCTCATTGGCACGACATCCTTGTATCCACCTGAGTAGCTTTAAGTCATCTAGCTCCACCACCATCTATTTGTATGAAGGGAAGCCAACATACGGCCTCTAAATGATGTTAACACCAGATAATCCCTCCCACTCCCACCTATAATATGCCATGTTGTGAGTAGCCATGACAACCTTGCACTCTCTAACAACATGCACCCAATGCCCGTAGCTAATTTGAATAAAGCCCACCTTGAATGCATCTAGTCATGGAATACCAACTCAACACGGACATATGATGTGCTCGTATGCCTAGTAGTGTAAGAGAAAGGTGCATCACAAATAAAACCTCCGCAACCACTCATAGGCCCATAGCTCCTGTATAGCTGCACCAAGTATGTTGGTGACTAAAAAAATTAGATCCTATCTTCCATCATGTCATGGAGAACCCCATCAGTTCCCATTGGAATATCCCACTATCTACATCTTGCAATGCAAAACAACACACTTCCTCCATAATCAAGACCACTAGCCTCATCTCCTTAGGATGGGCCATGTACATCTCTCCATAGCTCAAGCTCATGTTATGGAACCTCATCTCTGCCATCCCCTCTCCAAACATTGTCAACATCAGCTCCTCTAATGCCTCTAAAGAAATAGAATACACCTACGTCCCCACTATCGGTAACCACAGGATCTTGTACATGTCCTCTAGGGTGACTGTGATCTCACCCATCGGTAGATGAAATGTGTTGGTCACGTTGAATCCCATCTATTGATGAATTTGACCATCAAGCTCAGCTCCCTGAACTATGTGTCTCAGTATTACCTTACCCCAATACAGCTGAAATCTATAATGTGGCATCACTCCTCTTTCATAACACTCCCTCATACCGATAGTAATGTGAGGTGGTACTCTCTCTCTCTCTCATACACAACTAGTCCCTAGCCTACACAACAAACAAGACCATTATTAAATTTGGACCACACCTCACATATCACTTACCCGAATAATCTATTTTGAAAATTCTTCTTATTTAGTTCCCCACAACCCTAACGACCTACCCCATTTCCCATCCCACTTTCCCACCCCTCAACTCGTATCATATATACATTTTACCCTACCTATTCTCAACACACTTACATTTATACCTCATAGCCTCTCTTTCTCTTTCCCTCCCACCATAACCCTTTCTTGACCTATTTTTCCTCAAAAGTCGATTGACCTTAGTCATTGGTAATCAACATTGGTCCATCATGCGTAGCATCGGTCACTTGATGTTTTACCGATGTCATCTATAGCTTACCTACGTTTGCTTTACCCTTGATCGACATCTGTCATTGTCGCACCGACCAAACTCGTAAAACCCTCCCCATTTTTTTCCAAAATTTGACCATTCTAACCTATCAACCTACCCTATCCTACCCAAACCTCCCCTAGCTTTCCCCCTACCCATATTTAACCCACATTGGACTTCCTACCCTTCCCATTTCATCAATTTTACTTCCAAATTCATAATTAATTCCTACCCAAACCAATTTCTATAAATATTCCAACTAACAAGTGTAAATAAGGATGAATCTTACCTCATTGCAGTGTAAGTCGCCAACGTGGTGGTACCTCTAGCCATTGCACCAATGGCCCACCTGAACCCTCTCCTACCTCTTCCATGCCCAAATCACCAAAACCCACTCCTCTAATCTAACCAATCAAATCAATCCCCCTGAGCTCGTGGATTCATCTCCCACTAACAATAATGATTCCGTAAAATATGGAATTTTTTTATAAACCCAACCTGATCGACCAACACTAGTCATATTTATGCCCTATCCAAGTGACATCAATCATCCTATAACCAACGGTGGTAAACCATTCTAGCTATTTGTCCTTTCTATGCTTCCTTTTTCCTGCAACCATTAGTGCCAACACACCTTTTATCATTCCAATCACCCATTGAACCATACCTACAAGCTCAACCTACCCCTACATTTCCTTTTTTACGTCTTAGGAGTTTTTATTTTACCTAAACCTTTGCCTTACCTATGTCATGACCTATTTTCCTGAACCCAACCTACTTGGTATGACCATTGACCTTTTGCACTAGCTATACCTTGTGATTTTGTTACCTATGTTGTTTTAGCCTACCAACCATACCTTTCTTATTTCCATGTTGTTTATCTTGACCAAATATTTGGTGTCTTTGGAACATACCTAAACATTCTCACACCTAACTTACATTGTGTTTCGGACCATAACCTATACCTTGGATAACCAAAACCGTAAGTTCTAAAACATTACAAAACTAAAAACGTTCCTCGAGCCACGTTAGAGAAAGTATTTTCCACGTGGATGGATCACTTTAAAATTTGAGAATGACGAAATAAATGGTTACGATACAAGGCATTTATTTCTACCACCATTAATCTGCTACATAAATCAAGGACATTTTAAAGTCTGCAAATGCTTTTATCTTCTATTATTAATTTTCTAGATGTTGTTGCTACTTCTTATGATTTTCGTTGGGAATTATCATGATTTTAGTTGTGGAGCTTTATTTGGGTGTAGACATCAAAATTGGGTCACACTCCTCTTGGTCCTTTTTCAAATAGCCATCTTAAACATATTCACCTAACTATGACCCTTATACCCCACATTATTATTAATTTAATTATTTACAATTAAATTAATACTCATCCTCACTTCCTTCATTATTCAATTACCTTAATTAAAACCAATTTCCACCTCACCTATAAACCTCATTGCAAACCTATTTTGGCATCTTTTCCCTTTACTAGGACTGAACATTCACTCACCATAACTAACTAAGACTTAGTGCAAACCTAAAATCACATGCCTATTCTCCCTCTAACCACATTCCCACTCAATAAAAATGTAACATTTAATTTTTATCCATGAGAATAGATAGAGATGGCCTAAAAGAATTGCCAAGATCTGGAATTTTTAGCAAACCTAGGATTTCCCACCTTAATCGACATTGGTCACCCTAAACCATCGTCGATTACCATATATTCATTTTGGTAACCTTATTTGAGGGGTTGGCCACATTTTCATGTTTTGGAACAAAGGAGATCTACATGCAAGTAAGAACCAGAGCCCTTTTGCACATCCAGGATGACCATAGCTAGCACCAAGACTTTCGGAAGGTATTTTTATTCACAGTAGCATTCCAGGAATCACTACCATAGCAATGAGAACCATTTCATATATCAACCATCACCATTATCCAGCCATCAAATCTACAAACACCAGTAAGTGAATCTCTAACCTGTATCATCTCAAACTTGTTTAGATTACAAAGTTTTTTCATCTCTGTTTATCAACACCCATTTCTATTTTTCATCCCACCCTTGTTACCTTACTATGAACTCAACCACCCCATCACCCACAATCATTTAATCACCAATATTTGATTCTTGAATAGCTTTGGGTACCCCCAACACCTCCATAGACCTAACTATTCCCCTTATCATCTCTATTCAATCTCAGACAAACCCCAAAACCCAGTTTATTGAATCTCTACCATCCTAACTTAATTGTCATCGGTCCTACCTCAATGATGTCGGTCTTTCTATTTATCAATACTACTAAAAATACCTAATAACCTTCATTCAAGTTACCTAAGTGACCCGAACTCCGACCCTAACCTATTCCAAAGGCCACCCTGACCAACTATCCTACTTCCAGATCTGATCATAACCTAGCTTGTTCTATTAGATGTGTTTATTGTATTTGGATGAGATACCTAAATCATATCAACTACAGTAGGATATTATTTATTTATGTTATTCATTATGTTAAGTTGTATTAAACAATGGGTTGACTACCACCAAGGAAGCACCACAATTATTGGATCCATCATACGCTAGGCAACCCATTGGCATATATTGTTTAACTCTCTTTTGTGGTATTGTTGTGTATTTTAGGTAGTTCCTCCTAGCCAAAAGGAAGCTCTCACAGTCAACATTAGATAGAGAAGTCGAACACATACAAAAACCTTTAAACCAACCATCACAACATGGAATCCTCCTTGGCCCATACCCTTATCTCTGTTTCATCAAATCCACAAAGAACATGGTGAAACATTAGGAACCAGAGGACTAAAAAAAGTTGTTGATATGGATTTAAATTTCTCAGAACTCACGAGGTTTATTGGTAAGAACTTAGAAACTCTTATGTTTTCTTTCATTTCTAAGTTGGTTTAAGTAAAGGTAGGGTTTTTGAAGATGTAGACCATTCCATCTTCATCGTCGATTACGTTAGGGGTCACTAGTGATTTGGAAAAGATTATAGACATGGACCCGATGAGTGCTAATCTAAATTATTTTCTTCAGAGACTAAATAGCCCCCATAAGAGTGAATCCCTAAAGGAAATTCAAGATATCCACATTTCTCTAGCATGTGTTATCCCACCATTGGTTCATTGCCCAAAATTGGTGTGGCATTGTGCTATGAATTATGATCCCAAAAAGAGGGAAGTATTAGATGGGAGTGGGGATGCAGTTTTGACATTGACACTTGCAACCATTAGAATAATGTTAAAATTTCCTATAATCACCAACCCAATCACCATTGGTATCAAATTAGCCTTATGGGATTATGAAGAAAAGAAAAAGGATTATGCCAAGATCATAAATACAAAGTGGCTCATCACAAAAAGACAACAAATAGAATCCTAATAGGCTAGTTAGGGCACATTTTGTTGAAGAGTTTGAAGATGTCATTATTTTAATAAGTCAAATTTCGGGGTTAGAAACTACATATTAATTTAAGGAGTGGATGATTACTTACATATGGATCATTTTGGAGAGAAAGGGGAGAATTTTCTGGGCTAATTTCATTGTAGAAGCACTCCATGGCCACATGGTCACCTTAGCAACAAAAATTGAGATGGGTGAT
Organism: Taxus wallichiana var. yunnanensis; assembly: GCA_018340775.1. Taxonomy (NCBI): domain Eukaryota; kingdom Viridiplantae; phylum Streptophyta; class Pinopsida; order Cupressales; family Taxaceae; genus Taxus; species Taxus wallichiana. Next base: position 41,718,059 of record CM031233.1, on the reverse strand, counting down.
ACTTTAGAGCTATAATTTTATATGATGACCTACTTAATTTACAATGTTGCAGGGCATAGACATTTCCCGAGTTTGTTACCACGTGTAGATTTCAAGAAGTGCCAAATGCATGAGATATTCCCTCAACTACAACTGATCAATTGGAGTGGGAATGTGAGGTTAGTTAATGATGCTTTCTTTTCCCCAATCATTTGTCTTTTCAAACCAGAGTGGGGACAGTATATAATTTCTAAACAAGCTAGACAAGTGATTTTGGAGTATGGATGTTACTTCATTCAATATAAAAAGTTCACATACATAAGGGTTAGTGGTTTTGAAGGAAAACCTTATAAATTACCTAGGTATTTAGATGATAAATTAGATTTATGTGAATTCGCAAGGCAACTAACACCGAGAACAAATTGATTTCCCGGAGAAGATGTAGAAGTTTGACATGGAAAAGTTTGAGGCAAGGGACAAGTATGACATGAAATGGGTATTTAACAAAATTACAAATACTTTTGAGCATGAGCCTCAGTTTGAAGATTATTGGATGAATTGTAGGAATGAAAAAGAGGTCAAATTAAGATATTTCTCCAAAATGACCCTTTCACAAATAATAGATTTCAAAATTGTAGTTATCCCAGAAGGAATTGTGGATGATCCACATATAGTAAGTAGGTATTATGTTGATTAGAAGGTGGAAGCACAACCCATAATCCCTCCAGATTGGAATGAGATAGAATTTGATGATTCTTATATAAGGATAACTAATGTAATGAGGAGAACTGTGAATTTGTTAACTCAAAAGAGCATTGACTTATCAATTTAGAATACTAGAATCTTAAATAACTTCAGGAGTTTGGGAAACTTGAATGATGATATTCCACCCCTGAAGGAAGGAGAAGATAGAATTGATAATTTAGAAGGAAAGGCTCCTCAGTTTCCCTAAAAATGTCTCACTCTTGAACTCATAGATGAGTGGACTTAGCCACTAGTGGGATTGGTACTTCTATGTCAGTTCTTAGGCAAAATACTAAAGACATGCTCTTAAAATCTATGGAAAATTCCCCCATTACTTTTGCAATGCCAATCCAAGCAAAGGGGAAGGGCTTAACATCCCATGTGGTTTTCTTAGGTGTTTCACCAAAACCTCATAGTACTGAGAAATTAATGAGTGGAGCTATAGAAAGTGGTCTTATTCAATCTAAGCCACATAAGGAATATCACCTAATCTAAAAAGGTTTGAAAGGTCACACAAGAAACGTAAGGTTTCTCAAGTACCAATTTTTGTGAGAGTAGGTTCCCACAAACCAAAAATCACAAGCACAGAGATGTGGTAATCAATCCTCCTGAGTTTGAAAGGAGTGATGTTTATCAGGCACAATATGCTCCATCACTGCCACAAGTGGAACAATCAGAGCTTCTATTCCCACCTCTATCTATGGAGGAAAAAATAATGAAAGGAACTCAAGATCAAGCAACCCAGGAAAATGTTGGAGATAGTTCAATAAGAAACCAATTTTTAACTCCAGGTATGAAAAAATCTGAGACCATGCTTACTAAGGATATGAGTATGCCTTCATTTGGAACATTGTATGAATCTATAAAGACCCAAGCTGATGTAATTGATGTTGATACTAGTGAGGTATTTTCTATGTTAGATTCACTTAAATTATCTATGAGTGAACCATTGATGACACCAGTAGATGACCTCCAAACAAGTAAGGAAATAGAGAGAAATACTCATCCATTGATTAGTAAAGAAAAACACAAGTAACAGAAGTTCCTTCTATAAGATAAGTGGTTTCAGAATCATATAAACTAGAATTGCTTGGTGGAGAAGATGTAAATAGAAGAGATTGTTTCTATTTCTATTAAAGTTACTAAATGTGATTAAATTTCTCAAGAGGGAAAAAAATTTTTTGAAGAGAAAGTAGAAGTGGCACAAGCCAACACTGTTGGTTAGAAAATCATTTCGATAAAGACATACATCCTTTTGATGGAATTGTAAAGTTAGCTTCAGATGAATAACCTACCATTTCATTACCAGGTGCATCATCAGAGCATGAGGAGGGTAGGATGCCATCTCAGTAGAGTTTGAGGAAGGAAGAGATTGCAAGCTAGTTAGTGATGTGAGAAAATGTTGGAGGAGAAGTTGGGTCCAATATGGAATCAATTGGAGAAATAAGGAAGGATATCCCCTTATTACTGATACAAAAAAAGAAAGGAATGATCAACCTCAATTTCTATACCAAGGAGAAGAACATTCGAAATAATTATTAACATAGGGTGAGAATAACAAGGTGGTTATCGAAATAAATAATGAAGAACATGAAGAATCACTAGTTTAGGATGAACAAGGGGTATTCAAACAATTGATGGTTGTCCCTAAGGAACCCCAACATGAATCACAAGAAGCAAATGATGAAATAAATTTGGTGAAAGGGTGGATTGGTGAATTGATTTCAAATGAGGAAAAGGATGTCCTCCTTTTCAAGCTATTGACCTTACTGCTCTATCTTTTCCAAAGACAGTAAGAGCCTCAAAAAGGGCTAGAAGTATCACTAAAACCCACACTAATTCATTAGGAGCCAAGACTTTGGAATTAGCAATCCCATTTGAAGGAAAGACTAGAGAAGATATAACAACCAATGATTATAATGTCTATATCATTCCCTTAGGAAATCCCTCAAGGACCAACTAAAACAAGGGGTATCTAAAGTTGTGAATGACCTTTTACAAAAAGTGGATGAAGATAGAATGACAAAGAGGTAGTTAAAAGAACAAGTTAGAGCCCTGAGCTCTAGTTTACAGATAGTTGATTGGGAAACCTAGTCAAGCTCAGACAAGTGCCTCCATAGATACCCCTGAGGGAATGGATAAAATAAACAAAGTTGTCAAGAAGGTCTAGGCAGTGGACACATGGATTGAAAAATTAACCAAGAGGGGAAAGGAAGCAATTGCAGAGGCCAGGATCAAAGTATGAAGATCTCAAGAATAGACTCAATGAAATTGATGAGATAGTTGAACAATGTGACAATGAGATTTTCTATTTTGAGGGAATTATTCCCAAGATAGACCGCATTACCCAACTCAGTGATGAATTAGTTGAGTAGGAAAACATTGTGCCAATAGTAGTTGTAGACACCAAAATTGGGTCACACTCCCCTTGGTCCTCTTTTGAATAACCAACTTAAACACATTCATCTAACCATGACCCTTATACCCAGATTAATATTAATTTAATTATATTAATACCCACCTCACCCCATTCATTAATTTAATTACTTTAATTAAATGGATGCACACCTCACCTAGCCAACTCACCTCGACACCTCACCATAAACCTATACATAGCATGTTTCTATAAATGAATAAGACTTGGTTCAACCCTAGGAAATCAAGGCCTATTATTCCTCTAACCACCTTCCCACTCATAAAAACATAACATCCATTCTGATCCATGAATAAATGGATAGACCTAGCCCAAATGATGGCAAGATCTATTATTTTTAGAAAACCTAGGGAATCTTTCCTTAACCGACATCGGTCATCCCTAAACCAATGCCACCAACCGGGAACCATCATCGATTACCATTTATTCACTTGAGGAACCTAGGGGAAAAGGTTGGCACATTCTCGGAATTAAGGGAAGATAAAGAGTTATATGCAAGCAGAACTGCAGTCTTTTTACACGTACAAACATCCATAGCCAGCACCAAGACAAATCTAAAGGTATTGCACTCATGGTAACATTCTAGGAAGCACTTTCGTAGTACTAAACATTATTCCTTTGATCAATCGTCATCAAAATCCATCCATTTGAACTTGTACCATAGTAAGTACACTTTTTACCTACATCATTTATTTCTACTTCAGTCTATTGGGTTCTTCTATTGCTATTATCAGTTTCGACTTGCACCCTCACTCTCCTACCATTTACTTTCCTATAAACTCAACCATTCCTCCACCCATACCATTAAATCACCTATATCTGACTATTACACATCTCTGAGTATAACTAATATTTGAAATGCACCTCTCCACCCCCTTTTATATATTTTTAACCTCAGATCAACCTCTATAACCAGATATTTTTGAGTTTTGTCAACCTGCCTCTACCGATGTTGATTACCCATGACCGTCCTTGGTTCTACCTAACCATGATCGGTCATACCTAACAATCTTTGGTCTCTGTGTCTACCAACACTATGTAAACCAGCAACCACCTACCTACCAAAACAACCCAAACACCTTACCCAACCCTACAAAGACCACTCTGTGACCTATAGACCACCTAAATTACTTGCAACCTAACTCCGCATAGTTTTTATTATTTAATTAGATTGACGGTAATAGTGATCTAAGGTACCCAAATCAGAATACTAGCACTAGATTCATTTATGTACATATTTCAATTATTTCATATTTGTTTTATAAAAACAATGGATTCACATCCTTCTAGGGAGTATCACACTTCTGAATCTAGCATACGCTAGGTAGTCCACTGTCATATATTATTTAACTCTTCTTTAGTGGTATTGTTTTATATTTCAAGTAGTTTCTCCTACCCAAAAGGAAGCTCTCACAGTCAGCATCAGATCGAGAAGTCAGAATGCACACATCAACCTCCAATCGACCAATACAACAAGTATTCCTCCTCATCCCATAACATTATATGTTTCGTCATATTCCAAAATGTAAAGAAAATGGTGAAACATGTCCACTCCCTACATCATCACAAGGAGATCCTACCTCATCTTTCCTATCATCTCATTTTCCCATAGAGGATCCTGTAGAAACACCATTGCCTTTAGGTGACCATTCTCCATCGGCCTTCCAAGATCCTGATGACCTGCTTTCAACTCTCTTACTCATAGAGTCTGAAGATAACCATTTCCTTGTTTCTCAAACATATTTTATGGGGATTTCTACTTGATCCACATTAGCCCTACTTATAGCAGTACCATTTTCATGCTTGGCCAATCACCTAGATTATGTTGATAGAGCCTTACTTTGGGGACATCTTCTACTTCCTGCTTCAACCCAAATGCAATGGTCACTCACCGACACCTCCACAATCTATCCAAAATTGTTTCAAGTGACAAAACCAAACAAAATCATGACTATTGGAACACCTTCCATGTCATCACCCACAACCCAACACACACCTCTACCCATAACCCAACACACACCTATACCCAAACACCTACCCACACCTATATCATCTCCCTTACCTAAACCCATCACTACCTTAGGGGTCATGCGACATCAAACCTTACTCACCCACCCATCAAATTAGATTTAGCCACATCTTCCCAGACCAACACTAAACTTATTCCTACCCCTAAAAGGAATACCGACCTTCTAGGACTCATAAACCAACCTTTCCTACCACATCGTTGTCACCTTCACCCCTTCTCGTCCATCCTATGACCTCACCCCTCGACCCTAGCCAAGTAACCTTCTTCCACTAGTAAACCAAGAACATAGCAACTCACCTCCTCATCATGGCCCTCTAATATACCAAAGATATCCACAAAACCCTCACCATCATTAGTGACTTTCTTACCACCCATACCACCATTACCTTTCATAATTTTTTCACTACCCATAACACTCTCCTCTCTTCCACTCACACCTTCTACCTAACCTCTACCAACTACCTACCGCAACCTCGGTTACCCCCATGGGTAAATCATCCTCTTGCACCATTATATTTTCCTTTTACATCCCATACTCCCATGTCACCTTTACCCAAAAAGATGTAACCTAAAGATAAGAATCCACTACCCTCCAATAAAGTAGTCAAACCAACCAAACCTTCCATCACCAGATCTTCTACACCACCTTTACCCAAATAGATGCCTGCAAGACCTAAGATCACTCCACATACCAAACTAGTGGACCAACCCATTCCCCTCTCCGTAAAGCCTCTTCCTCCATAATCCGCCACACTGTACCCAAACCCACACTCACCTCCCATTGCAACCCGTTAGTGGGGTCCTACGCTAAGATCTTAACCAATCTCTTAGAGACTTACATCATCACATTACCAATGCTTCGACCTTACGATCCTCTCAAACCTAAATCCAAAGGGTTTGATGAGACCAATATTTTTTTCTATTATCGTGTGCGGGACATAATGTTAAAAATTATAAGGCCTTGAAAATTGTTCTTATCCAACTTTTTCCTCTTGAGCACAATTTTGATGACAACGATCTTCGGATGAGAACCCCATTCGACCTTTTCCAATCTCTCCAAATCTTCTTCCATTACCTACTCATCGACCAATATCTTCATCCCCAAAACCCTTTTATCCACCCATAAAATTTGATATCAACATGGTTTGTATAAGAGAGTTGGCCAAAACACCACCCAAATGTCAATTCACCCTACTCATTACACAAGGCTCTTATCCACTTTGCTAGAGTTTTTACCCTCATACCATTATACCTTCCATGACACACCCTCTCCATCTACCTCCCCCTTATATTAACATGGTTCATATTGACACCCGTGCTCGAGTAAAGACAAAGGCAAAGAAAAGGTAGCTAGCCAATTATCCAACCTTGTACCCAAGATACCATCTGCACCCACACCCAACATCACCATTCGAGGTCCCACATATCCTATTTCGATGGGGTTGTTTTACCTTTTTCTTATATTGTTTCTTTGAAGCATTGATGAAATAGATAGGGTAACAGGTGTAGGAGGAATACCTATTCAAATTTTGGTTGATGGGTTGTTGTGCGTGTACGACTTCCGAATCCACATCTGATCGTGAGAGCTTCCTTTTGGCTAGGAGGAACTACTTGTAATGAAAACAAGACCACCAGAAGGAATTAAATAATATGGGCAGTGAACTGCCTAGCGTGAGCTAGATCTAGGAAGTATGATACTTCCTAGAGGGCTATCAGTCCACTATTTTAAACAAATTAATGTTGTAAAAAAAGTAAATACTATTGTTATTTTAAAATGATTTAGGTATCTCACTTAAAAACACAATAAGAAAATAGATCTAATCTAATAGGATAAGCTAGAATAGAATCCAAAGGTCAAATGATTGGTTTTGGGTCTATGTAGGCCTAATAAAGGTCTCACGTAGGTCACATGTGAATGAGGGTCAAGTAAAATTAGGTGGGTAGGTCTTTGTTTAAGGATGTGTGGGTAAACATAGAGACTAGTGTCGGTTAGGGGTGACCGATGGAGGTTAGGTATAATCGTGTGCCATTCTCTGTGAGATCTGGAAATGTCACAAAATAGGGTTTTGGTATCCTCTCGTGATCACACAAAGGATTTTGGTTGGTTAGGATGAGGTAGTGGGTGACTAGAGTAGGCTTTTGTAAGGTTTTAATGGGTCTATAGAGGTGAAAATGTTGGAGAAGGTTGATAGGGAGCAAGATAAACAATGGGTGATACAATAATGATGAAATGAAATAAACCAAAGAAGTATGACATTATACTTACTTGGATTTCATTCTGAAGATCTTTGTGTGAAGGATGTAGGTGCCGATGATGGGTTTTGAAGGTGTAAGTGATCACCAATGAAGAAAATCTTCTGCATGGGCTACATGTACACTCCTCTTTTCTTGGATAGATTATATCATGGCTGGGATGGCTATACAGAGAAGATGCTCGATCTCCTTCCTTGGATGCGAAGTTTTCATTGGAATTAGGTCTCGAGAATGTGTTATCTCTCCGAGATGTGCTCTTTCTCATCAACCTTCTTGCTTCCAACTTCCAAGTTCTAACCTTGAGAATAAGTTTGTTTTGGGTTAAAAGGGGTAACCGATGGTGGTCCATCTTAACTGGTGACAAGATTACGGATAAGCGACGTCGTCAAGGCTAGATTTCCTAGGTTTACTAAACTTAGGAGATCCTCCGATTTTCTCGGATCTCATGTTGTTATCCCTCTGATTAGGTGGGAGCCTTTTTTGAGCATGTGGGAATGTGGTTAGAGGGAATGTAGGCATTGATTTTTAGGGTTTGGGTAAGTCTTAGTTAGTTATGGTAACTTGCTAAGAATAGGTCTTAGGCTGAGTTGGATTGGTGAGGTGTCTAAGTGAACTGTATGTGGGGATATTATTCAAATAATATATTTAAATAATAAATATAGTGGGGATAATGCATTAATTTAATTAAATTAATATTAGTGTGGTGAAGGGGGTCATGGCTAGGTAAATGTAATAAAGGGTTCTTATATGTCGAGGAAAAAATGGGAGTGTGAACTAATTTTAGTGTCTACAAGAGTCACACATCATACAATGTTAAAAAAATACACCAATCCTCCTCAAAATGTCTTTATATGATCTCATTCAAACATCTCGAATCACCTCATCAAGCCCTCATTGAGATCCTTCAATCTATCAAGGTTTTACCAAATGACCCCATGCCCATAGCCTCAATCATTACCCCTCATCATGTATCCTCTCTCACTAAGTTTTCACCTTCCTTTACACCTCCACCTACTCACCAAGTAACCGCCCTTAGCTTTTCGGATGAAGAGATCGCTCCCTTCTAGTTTGAGGACCTTGATCCCGCTCTTTTCATCTCCATCCATATCAATAATATATGCATACGACATGTTATGATTGATGGTGGTACTAGTATTAACATCATCTCCTCCCATACGTATAACTAAATACACATACTTGTTGATTGCATGCATGGTAACCTAGTTATGCTACGCTCCTTTAATGATGCCATGACCTCTACCCTGGGTACCATCATTCTCCATGTCTGCATAGGTCCCCGCACTATCCCAAAACTATTCTATGTCTTAGAAGGAGAATTCAAGTATAACCTATTGCTTTTCGACCTTGGATCGTGCCATGGGTTGTGTCCCTTTGACTTTACACCGCTGCCTTAAATTTGAACATGAAGGACATAACTACACCATCTCGGCCGACCCATCACCTTTCAAGACCTATAACATGCTATACCAACCCAATGATGTGCTTGTACTCAGTCAAGGCATCTGCCACTATCCCCACTTCACCTTCACCTACAAGCCCATCCACCAAGACTACCACCGCCCCTCCCACATCTAACCCTGCTATTCCTACTTCTACCATAGCCTCTACAACTAACTCATCTATTTTCTAATCATCCAACGAGTTGTCTATCCTTGCTACCCACATATCAACTAATAATCCCTTAGAAGGTGTCTCTTAATGCCTCACTCGAGGGAGTACTTCCTATACAATATCGACACATTCCTCACTCCATAAGAGTATGGAAACCTCGCATCAAGACTCCTAGTTATGACTACCGCGTAGGAAAGGTTTTTCCTTATGGTCCTCCCCACCATCACACTAATATAATGTATTGGGACTTGATATCGCCACTTATTCACCCAAACCTCTATCCCAAACATGACAGTTTTCATCGACTTACAATCCCTTACTAACCATCTTTTTGCTCACACTTTCCTTCACTGTTGCACATGGAAAGGCTTTGGCTTCAATTTTTATGAATAGGGACACCATCTGTCATCTCATTTACCACTCATAAACATAATTACCGCATGGCATCAGTTTTCCACACCACCTCCTAAGAAGGCTCATGTTGACCTCATTGAGGAAGATAAACCATCTCCCCCATTTACCCACATCACCATCTTCACCCACGAGTCCATAGATCCCAAATATATTCCTCCCAAAAAAAAATTGTAAACACAATTTCCTAGGACCTCTAACCTATCAATGCGATGGTGAGGCTCTCTCTTCCCTCCCCTTCATATATCCTGACATGATCGATGAAGATACACATTCTATTAATGTCATTCAATGTTAGGATGATGAGTCCAACCTCACCTACCTTAGTGTGGAAGATTCCTATATTCATCTGGTCGTTACCTTTCGAGACACAAACCATGTTAAACGAATCAACCATTGAAATCAACATTAACACTCAGGATGACCCGCACATTCTAAAGATAGGCCAATCTTTAGATGCTATTGAGTAAGAATCTTTTGCTTCTTTTCTTCGGGACCATAGCAACATGTTTACCTGGTCCTATATCGATATGCCCGATATTGACCCAAAAATCATGGTCCACAATATCATAACCATTCTTGATGCCAAACCCATCAAACAAAAGCTGTATAAAATGCATCCTCTCATTTCTCTTCTGGTTAAAGAAGAGCTTCAGCGCCTTCTCTCAAATTCCTTCATCCTACCCATCGAATATCCCTAATGGATTTCTAATATCATTCCTATCAAAGAGGTGATAGGGGTACTCCACATTTACATGGACTTCCATGACCTCAACCTAGATTGTCCCAAAGATGACTTTCCCCTACAGTGTATTGACCAAATATTTGATCTCACCATGGCCATGAGATGTTATCACTCATGGAAATTTTCTTAGGTTATAATCGAGATATTAATTACTCTAGGAGATCAACACAATACTTCCTTCATCACCCCTTAGGGGACCTTCTGCTATCGAGTCATGTCTTTTGGCCTTAAAAATGCTAGTGCTACATATCAACGAGCCATGACTTACATCTTCCATGACATCATGCATCACATATTAAAAGATTACGTAAATGATCTTATTTCCAAATCCAAACATCAAGCCAAACACCTGACCATCCTTAAGGTCATCTTTGACCACCTCATCAAGTATTGTGTTCATATTCAACCAAAGAAGTGCATCTTTGTGGTACTTTTAGGAAAACTCCTTGGTTTCATCATTTCTTTGTGTGGCATAGAGGTCGATCTTGCTAAAGTAAAGGATATTCTAGAAATGCCTCCACCTACTAAACTTCATCAACTTTAAACCCTACATGGTAAGTTGCAATCCCTTCTTTGTTTCATCTCATAGATTTTGACCAATGGCAACCATTTCATCATCTTCTCAAGAAGGACATTTCATTCAAATGGGATGATGAATGCCATATAGTCTTTGATGCCTTAAAACAATATCTTCTTCAACCATCAGTGCTCATTTCTCCTAAGGATGACCAAACCTTTTACCTATATATTTCCACTCATCGACCATTCTCTTTAGGCCATGCTCACTCATCATGATAAGCAACACAGAGAGCAGGAGATTTATTACATAATCCATACCCTTATAGACTATGAAACTAGATATACCCATGCCAAAAACTCTACCTAGATTTAGTTTTCATCGCCACCAAACTCCACCATTACCTACTCAACCACAAAACATTTGTTATTACTAATACTAACCACTTACACTATATATATATGCCAAACCCTATCAACATCATCATGCCACACATTGGTTTATGCTTCTTTTAGACCTCAACCTCAAGTTTATTCATCAAAATTCCATCAAGGGCCAAGCTATCACTTACCAACTAGTCGATGTGCCTCTTTCTAAGAATCAACTCTCTAACTTTGATTTCCTAGATGAATCCATAGCTACCCTCTCCTTAGATGAACCCACTTACCAAATGACACTCTTCTTCGATGGCTCCAAGTGTCAGCGTGGAGGTGGGGTTGGTGTCATTCTCATTCCTCTTGATGGTGAACCTATGCCTTTGTCTTTCAAACTTGATTTTGATTGTATAAACAATATTTTTGTATACGAAGCACTCGTATTGGGTCTCTAGGCTACTTATGAGTTATATGTTAAGTTCATCAATATCTTTGGTGATTCCCATCTGGTCGTAAACCAAGTCAATGGCATATACCAGCTTTTGTAATGAGATACTTAAAAGTATAAACATCACGTAGATATAATTTGCACCACATTTGACCATTTCAAACTTCAAACCACCCCACATTTTACCAATAAGTTTGTAGATACAATGGCCTCGATTGGATTCTCGGATACCTACTTTTTCCACTTGAATCTAAAATATTTGTCACAATATGAAGGCTACAATCACCCTCTTATTTATCTCGTGGGGTCTACTCTTTCAAAATCTGTTGACACCGACTCATGTGACTTTGGTACAAGCAATTATCATACTATCTTTCCCTTTCTATTATATCCACATGATTTCACTTGTAATGGAAAATGGGCCTTTCTCAAAAGTGTCTCTCATTATGTCATAATGGGTGGTCTCCTTTATAATCACGGCTTCAACGGTATTATCTTACGATTGCCTTATAAGTTTCAAATTCCCTACACTTTGTTAAGGAATTCTAGAATGGAATTTGTGGTGGTCACTTTAGTGGTTTAGCTATTGCAAAACACATTCTTCACCTTAGTTATTATTGGCCAACCCTAAATCGTGATTGTTGTGACTATGTCAAACATTGTGTGAAATGCCAAAAACATGTTAATCTCCATCACACACCTTTTCATGTCCTTCGGTCGGATGAAATATTTGGTCTTTCTCTCAATGGGGCTTCGATCTTATCGGTGAGATAAATCCCCATTCTTCACAACACCACCAATGGATCATAACTGCTACTGAATATTACAATAAATGGGTAGAGTCAATTCCCCTCATTTCTAAAAAAGATGAGAAAATATGTGAATTTATCAACCACCACATCATTTGTCGCTTTGGTGTTCCTCACCACCTCATCACTAATAATGGAAATAAATTCAAAAACAAAACCCTACATAATATATGCAATGCTTTTGGCATCCAACTCAATTTCTCATCCCATTATTACCCGTAAACCAATGGCAAGTAGAATCGACCACTAAAACTTTAAACACAATTCTTATGAAAGTAGTCGACGATCTTTGGGAAGGATTGGCATACACACATTCCTTTGGCCTTGTGGGCTTACCGCAATAGTATTTACACTTTGAATGTATCCACACCTTTCTCTCTTGTCTACGTAATCGAGGCTATCTTGCCTCTAGAATTCCATATTCCATATCTTTGCATCTCCCTACAAGACATGCTCAAAGACGATGAATTTTGCTAGGAATGTTTGGCGCAACTTGAGTTATTACATGAACATCATCTTAATGCTCTTGATCATCTCAAAATATACCAAAAACGTATCAAATGTTCCCATGAAAAATGTGTCTATGAACCAACCTTTCCATTTAGTGACCTTGTCCTAAAAGAAAATAAACATGTAACCAAAGAAGAGAAAAAAGTAAGCGGGAAAATTTGCTCCTAATTTTCTTGGACCCTATATTGTTACCCATGCCTATAGATTAGGTGATTTTTCTTCACTAGAAGGTAAACCTAAACCTGATCCTCTCAAAACCTTACATCTTTGGCTATTTTATTATTGACATCTATTCCTATATCACTTTTTGTCATTTTATCGCTCATCCCTTGAGCATTGTTCACCTTCCATATTACCCATTTTTTAGGATCCATGACTAAACAAGAATCATGTGATTACATGTCACCTTTCAACCTTATCTTCAATATGAGTACCACGGCTCTACTCATAGTATGATTCTCATGTATACTTTTCATATTCTTCAAGATGGAATCCCATGGTTGTTCATCACTTGAAACCACCCCTTTCATAGTTAACCCCGGTGTACTATGGTTTTGTCTTCCAAACAAGAGCGTACTCTTCCTCTATAGTCTTGTCCATGACATAAATGTCCAAAAAAAACATGGATTCAACTCCTTGAGTCAAAATTCTAACAAAATATTACTCCCTCAAAAAGGGACATCTCTTCTCTCTATCTAGTTGTTATAAATAGATTGCTCCCTCGAAGGACAACTATATACAATCATTTACAAAAATACAATAAAAATACCTAGAAGCTTCCCGCATCGATCAACTTCACAAAGACCTCAAGGAGATAATATAATCATCCCATATAGACTTCCCACATTGATCAATCTATTAAAAATAAAAAAAGGATGATGAAAAAATGAAGAAAATGATAAAATTTTCGTCATGGACTTGCCTATTTTTGATCCTGGGTTTCTTGCTAAGAAAAACATGTTATCTCACACTAGGTTATGCTTAACCACCCACTCTCACCTCATTACCTTTTCATCCTAATTTCCTCTTTACTCAAGGGACTTTCCGCAACCATGACATTTCGTGATTATGTGACTTTCTTCACCCTTAGAATGGTCCATTATGCAATGCCTTTAGGGTCTTACATTCATAAGCCCATCTTGGGTATGGTAGACTCATTAGGGTTCTTATCAATTAAGTGGCTATATTACCACTTCTTACCATTTTCCTTCCTCATTACTTATTGATTATCTTACACAGGACTAGATCATCGACACCTATATTTAACACAACTCAACCAAGCCTATGACCTACACCCAATCATGCCTATGACCTACATTCAACCATGCCTAACACCTACCAACTCATTCCTCTACTTCATCATAATCTTCCCTAGCTTATGGGGGAACTACATCGGCATGAGGCCCCTTTTTGTTAGGGGTACGTAGGCAACACTTCGAGGGCATGGGGACCTTAGAGGTTAACTCAACCACTTTTACCCTAACCAATTATCCCTTTCACCTTCCTATTCCCATTCTACCTTAGTTTCCATTTTATATCAATAACTGGAAACTAAACAAGATAAGCATAAATTAATACACATTTCCATTATAGCACATATTTAGAAATTTAAACCATAACCTACATATACATCACCATTTCCCCATGTTACCAACAACTTGGACATTAAACCATGCCTAAATCAACCTAACTCAATCATGCCTAAATCAACCTAACTCAATCATGCCTAAATTGACCTAACTCAATCATGCCTAAACCAACCTGACTCCACCATGCCTAAATCAACCTAACTCAATCATGCCTAAACCAACTTGACTCCACCATGCCTAAATCAACTTAACTTAATCATGCCTAAACCAACCTAACTCCACCATGCCTAAATTGACCTAACTCAATCATGCCTAAATCAACCTAACTCAATCATACCTAAACCAACCTGACTCCACCATGCCTAAATCAACCTAACTCAATCATGCCTAAACCAACCTGACTCCACCATGCCTAAATTGACCTAACTCAATCATGCCTAAATTGACCTGACTCAATCATGCCTATTTGACCTCACTCTGTCATGCCTACACGACCTTGACTCAATCATGCCTAATTCACCTAGTTTCCATCACGTACACACATAATAATGGAAATTAAAAACAAGTACACCATCCATACTATAAATATCATCATCTATAAATCATAAAGTCTGTGTATACATACATATGTACACAGATACAAATAAATAAAAACATCTCAAATCACTTAGATACATCCTCACCATCTTCAATACACAAGCCGGTATATGATCAAACATCTCAAAAATATCATGTAAATTCTTACTCTCTTTGGCACACAGGCCAATATATCTCAAAATACACAAAAATATATATGGAGGTATATGCAACTATCAAGCATCTCCCCATCGGATATCCTCCTTCTGTCTCATTTGGTCTCCTCCTCTGCTACTCCTATGCAACATCTCACTAGCATCTCACAACCCACCATGGCCTTATTCTAACTCGTGATGGGCTCTCACCTAAAGATGGCCTCCATACACTAGTAGCATCGCCCTACTTCTATCTCTCGGGCTCTCGCCGGCCCCATGTACTCTCTCTACACTGTGAGTGTGCGACTTGGTCCTCTCACTTGAATCCTATTATGCTATATACTCGGCATAAGATAGGATGTATATCCCTATGACCATCAAGTGGTCTTGATAGTATCGTGCCTCACCCAAGGCATCCCTAAACCTAGCCATCAGTATGGTTTGCAGAGGTGCCATCGGTCTTGTCCCCTATACTGCTTTCCCGGGACCTGTCCCACTGCTACGTGTAATAAGGGACCCTATCCTTGTGCCTGTACCTATACCAAGGGACCCTATCTCACCCCTATCTATAAAATGAGACCCTATCCCTAAGCCTATATAGGTGCTTATGCCTGTACCTAGTCCTATAGGGCCATAATGCGTGCTCGTGCGGTGGCAACTAGCCCTACCACCTGTAACTTATGCCGAATGTGGCCACCTCTACTTGTGACCATGCCAACTACCCCTATAAACCTATAATTTGGACCTATAATGCAGCCACACTGTCCCTATAATGTCTCTCGGACTATGAGGGTAGCCACTTACGGCTTCCTAGTCTAGGTGTTGCTACTTGTTGTTGGGCTACCCACCACCTTCGATAGGCATCTATGCAGCTAATATCATCTATTTGTCGGTCCATAGGCTGCTCCTCCCGCCTGTCGAAATTTAGGTCAAGGTGGAGACATAGGTATCTCCACATCATCCCTCCTATACTGTGGAAATGGTGGTGGCACATCCGGGACAGCCAAAAATTTCTGTTGGACTCTATCTAATCGTATCATCTCGTGCTCCCCAAGCACAACGCCCTCTATCCACCTCGAGAAGTTGTAGCTCATCCAACTCTCGACCAAGTGCCCGTATGATGGATATACCACATACGACCTCCCGGGTAATGTCTAATCTAGACAACCCCTCCAGCATCCGCCTGTAGTGAGCTACATCATGCGTAGCCCTAGCCCCTCGGCACACACCACTAACTGGCACCCAACGCCTATAACCAACCAAAACCATACCTAGCTCAAATGCATCTAGTCAAGATAAACCAATCGGCTAGACACACATAATGTGCTCGTAGGCCCAACAGTGAAGAAGGAAAGTGTAGAACATGTTAAAACTTCATAGCCTCCCGTAGGCCCATAACTCCCTATATAACTGCACCAAGTAGGATGGTGCCCATGCAAACTAGATCATGTCCTCCATCATATCACTAAGAACTCCCATCAGTTCCCGTGGGAATCTCCCACCCTCTGCATTTGGCGGTGCAAAACAACACACTGTCTCCATAATCAAAACAACTAACCGCATCTCCTTGGGATGGGCCACGTACATCTCTCCATAGCTTAGGATCATGCTATGGAACCTCATCTTGGCAATCCCCTCTCCAAAAATATCAACATCAGCTCCTTGAAGGCCTTTCATGAAATGCAATACACCTGCGCTCCCACTATCGGTAATCTTGGGATCTTGTACATATCCTCTAAGGTGACTATGATCTCACCTGTTGGAAGATGGAACGTGTTGGTCACGAAATCCCATCTATCGATGAGAGCAACCATAAAACTAGAATCACACACTATACGCCTATAGTGTCGGATACCAATCACCCACATTGGTCATGTGTCTCCACTCCTCATCAATCACGTCTCCCACACCACTAGCAATAGCGGTGGAACTCTATCCCGCATCCGTAGCTGATCTCTTGCCTACATCCAAATAATCACATTGTTGTTAAACCCATAACCATTTCCAAAACACCCCTTACCCGACTAACCCATTCATGTAATTCCTTCATATTTTCCTTCCCTGCAACCTCCGTAACCCACCCTACCTACCCTCAACCCACTTACATTTACACCTCACAGTTTCCAACCCCCTAAAACCCTTGTCTAACCTCTTTTTCCTTAAAATCTTGATTGACCTCGGTCACTAATAACCGGCATCGGTCATCTGTTATTTGACAGTTGTAGGCTATATCATACCAACGTCGGCCAATTCGTGACCATTGTCAATCACTATCGCTGTACCAAATCCAGAAACCCTATTTTTTTCTCACCAAATTCTCAACATTCACCTAATAACCTATTCTACCCTACCCTAAACCCCTCCCCACCCCTGTTTACCCTACCTAGGACCTATCCCCTCCCTCATTTCATCAATTTTAACCACAAATTTCATTATAATAAAACCCAAAAATCCCTACCCATATCCCCTTTTTTCCCACAACAAATACGTAGAAAGGATTAGATCTTACCTCATCGCAATGCCATCTCGTGAGGTGTTATCCAAAATTCACCCCTAGGGTAAATTTTGATAACACACATCAAATTACTTAGTCCTGTGCAAATAAATTGATTCGGGGCCAAAAATCATGTTTCTAGGGTCCCCTGAATTTTTTTAACTCTCTGTCTGTGTTGAAAAGAGCAAGTTCGAGAAAAGGTGAAAAGGCTGCAAAAACAAGCTTGGGCTAGAAAAATCACAAAAATGGCTAAGTCCTAGTCCTCGCAATAGTCGGGACGTGAGGGACATCAGGGGCGTGAATTGGCCGAAAGGCCGCAAGGCGATCTCGCAGAGCAAAGGAACATCCGGGCCATGAGGACGCGCGGGACGCGAAATCCAATCGGCCGAAAGTGAGAAAAATTGACTAACTGTTGAAACAGGCGATCTAGACATCTGGGTAGTTAGTACGCGGAGGACGCGAGTCGGCTGAAAAGACTTAAGGCAGCCCGGAACAGTGGGACAAAGGTACGCGGAAGACGCGAACCGGCCGGTTCGGCCGAAAAGAAGAACTTCCGCACTAAGTAGTTCGGGACATTTGGGCCGAGAGGATGCGAACCGGCCGGTTCGGCCAAACAGGAACTTTGATTCGGGACAAGCGGGACAAAGGGACACGGGACGTGAAAAACCGAAGGAGCAGAGAGCCATTAGATTGCGCCACGTGTCACCAGTGCAAAGAGGGACAAGGAAGCCCATTTCGAGTGGATCGGAAGTTTTTTTCCCAGACAGCACTGGGACATCCGGGACAAATGTACGTGAAGGACGCGAAACTCGGAAGGCCCGAGAACCAATGAGAAATTACCGCGTGCCTACATCACGGAATGTTTCAGAAGGCTCAGAAAACCCGACACAAAAGGAAAATCGGGTCTCGGAAGCGGGGAAGCACGGCGCAAAGGCATGTCGGGGAAAAGGGAAAACCCGACAACAAGAGATATGTCGGAGGGGTTGATAAACCCGACATCAAAGGAAAACTTGGATAATCTGGTGGAAGCGGGTTTCGGGAAAACACAAACATGAAACATGTGTCGAGCCATCCTCCAAGTCGATGCAAATGCAGAGGAGAACCCCGAACCCGACAGGCTGAAGACCCTGTCCTCCAATCAGATCATGCCACGTGTCCCAAGTGGCGGGGGCGCGGGGAAAAAATGGAAAATTTTCCATTTTCATCAAAAGGTCAAAATTCTCAAGGAAAGCCCGTGGAAAGGTGGAGGAGAGAGAATTTCTCAGCGAATCAGAGTCTGCCACGTGTCATCCAGGTGGCAGAGCGCGGGAAAAGATTTCAAAATCTGTTTTGGCCTGTTTCGTGCCCTAAATCTTCGAGATCATCATAACTTTCGATCCAGAGCTCAGATTTGCATGTTCTTTATATCAATGGAAAGCTGGTGAAATTCCCTACATGATTCCAGGGTTAATGTTGCATTTTGGTTCAGTTTGGAGAGAAAAAATCAAGAAACGTATCTGACGCGTAGTAATGGCCGGAAGTGACGTTTCAACAACTAGTTTAATGCAAATGGGTTGTATTATTCTTGAAGATGGCCGAATTGACGTTTCAACAACCAGTTTAATGCACATGGGTCGCATTCTTCTTCAGCATGGCCAGAAGTGATGTTTCAACCACCGATTTTAATGAAGAATGTGTTTTGGTCAATGGTTGGGCTCGACCCATGCAATGTAAAAGCGATTTGGCTCATTTAAAAGAGGATTACAAGTTGTTCATCTTTTTGCTATGCCCTCCTTCTTTTCTTCTCTAGGGTTGAAAATGGAGTTCGAACCTCCTCCCGCTTTGTAATGGCATTTTTGCCTCTTACTAATGAAATGATGTTTGCGGCAAACTTATGGAGCAACAAAAACGTGTTTTGTGATGCATCTATCCATCCTTGCTCATTATTTGTTTGTCTTTCTTCTTGCCTCTCTTCATTGCAGGTATTTGTGCAAGTTTGAATGTTCATTACAGGTCTGGAGCTATGTTCATGGAGTTTTGGGACATTTTCTGTGTGAAATCTATCCTTGGGTTTGTGATGCATCTGTCCATCCTTCCCATTGCTCACCTCTCTTTTTCCATGGTAGTTTTGACAGATGTTCAACATTCTCCTTCTCTGGTGTATCACCATTTTAGTGTAGGCTTTTGCTGTTTTTCCCTTTTTCTCTCTCTCTGTCTCCTTGGCATGGTTAGATTAGGTTTAGATTAGCTTGCCTGCACTGGAATAGCTTGTGGCAGGTAGTTTAGGAGCAGGAACCAGCCTTCTCTGGAGATTCCTCTCTCATTTTTATAAGCCCCACACTTGTAGAGAAGTTTCAATGTTGTGCAATCACACTTTGGATGCTAGAGTGATCAACCTAGAAGCATGATCAAGCGCGGGGTGCTTTGTGATTCCGCATCAACAGAGGCATGATTGACCGCTTTCTTTGGTGGCCCACCCGGCCCCTCTCCTACCTCTACCATCACTAAATTATCTCCTCACCTCCACCTAATAAAATTATCCACACCGATCTCATGGACCCGTCTACCTAGCTACTCTCACTAATCGGATATCTCCACCTCGGCCTAGGTATAGTCCCTCATACTTTCCTCTCAAAAATCACCAAAATTCAAATGGCTTTATTGTTTTCTCCAATGGTACACCACAACAATGATTCTGTAAAATATGGAATTTTTGTTTTATAAACCCACCCCGACCTGACCGATGTCGATCCTATTTGTGCCCTAGCCAACTGATGTCGGTCACCCTATAACCGACATCGATCCACCCTTATCCCCATTTGGTCTTTCTATGCTTCCTTTTGCCTATAACCATTCATGCCCATGTACATTTTTATCATCTCGGACACCCATTGAACCATACCTACAAACCCAACCTACCCCTACATTACCTTTGTTACGTCTTAGGAGTTGTTATTTTACCTATACCTTGGCCTTACCCATGTCGTTACCTATATACCTTGACTTGAACCACTTTTTGTGACCTTTGACCCTCCATGCTCATTATACCTTATGACATGGTTACCCATGTTGTTTGGCCTACCGACCTTACCTTGCCTATTGCCATGATGTTTATCCTGACCTGACCTTTGGTGTACCAAAACATACCTAAACATTCCTACACCTAACCTCTATTGTTTCGCACCATATCATATACCTTAGATACCGGAATCACTTCAACCTTACTTGGATAGACCTATCAACCTTACCTAATGTAGATTTTGAAAGCTTCTTAACCTAGTACCATGTCTTTGTAGTTTCCAACGTGTACATGCGTTCAATTGTCACTACCTTGAACTTGTACCATGTACCTATTTACCCGATTTGACCTTTTACCTTTGCGTAATGCACCCACCGATCTTCATTTTCTCACCTCCTCATTTTATCAAACCACTCACCGCTTCTCGTCTCTTACCTCATCGGTTCCTAGTTTGAGGGGGGTTACCTTCACCCATGCTTGGGGAAACACCACCCTCACTTACACTTGACAAAACCATTTCCAATTTTTGTCAGCATCGCTTACCAATACAAGCCACGTGACAAAAAGGGGAAAAATGAAGACACCAAAATTTGGTCACACTCCCCTTAGTCCTGTTTGAATAACCAACTTAAACACATTCACCTAACCATAAATCTTATACCCCACATTAATATTAATTTAATTATTTACAATTCAATTAATACCCATCCTCACCCCATTCATTAATTTAATTACTTTAATTAAATGGATGCACACCTCACCTAGATACCTCACCATAGACCTATTCATAGCATGTTTCTATAAATGAATAAGACTTGGTTCAACCCTAAAAATCAAGGTCTATTATTCCTCTAAACACCTTCCCGCTCATAAAAACATAATGTCCATTCTGATCCATGAATAAATGGACAGACCTAGCCCAAATGATGGCAAGATCTGTTATTTTTAGCAAACCTAGGGAATCCCACCTTAACCAACGTCGGTCATCCCTAAATCAACACCTATCAACCATGAACCATCATTGGTTACCATTTATTCACTCAAGGAACCTTGCGGAAAAGGTTAGCACATTTTGGAATTGAGGGGAAGAGAAGAGAGTTGCATGCAAGTAGAACCAGAGTCTTTTACACCTACAGACATCCATAGCCAGCACCAGGATATATCCAGAGGTATTGCACTCACAGTAACATTCCGGGAAGCACTTCCATGGTACGAAACATCATTCCTCTGATCAAGCATCAAAAACATCCACCATTTGAACCTGCACCATAGTAAGTACACTTTTTACCTACATCATCTATTTCTACTTTAGTCTATTGGGTTCTTCTATTGTTGTTATCAGTTTCCACTTACACCCTCACTCCCCTACCATTTACTTTCCTGTAAACTCAACCATTCCTCCACCCACACCATTAAATTACATATATATGAATGCTACACATATATGAGTATAACTAAGATTCCTACAGACCTCTCCACCCCCTTTTGTCTCCATTTAACCTCAGATCAACCTCTACAGATAGATATTTTTATTTTTATCATCCCACCTCTACCGATGCTGGTTACCCATTACCATCATCAATTTTTCCTAACCATGATCGGTCATACCGAACGACATCGGTCTTTCTGTGTGTCGCCAACACTTTGTGTAAACCAGCAACCACCTACCTACCAAAACAACCCAAACACCTTACCCAACCCTATTAAGACCATGTCTGTGACCTATAGACCACCTGAACAACCTGCAACCTGACCCAAAGACCTTAACCCACATATTTTTTAGTATTTAATTAGATCAATGCTAATAGTGATCTAAGGTACCCAAATCAGAATACTATCACTAGAATTTTTATGTACGTATTGTAGTTATTTTGTATTTTTTAAATAAAAATAGTGGATTGGTAACCTTCTAGGGAGTATCACACTTCCCATATCTAGCATACGCTAGGAGGTCCACTGTCATATATTATTTAACTCTTATTTTGTGGTCTTTTTTTCTATTTCAAGTAGTTCCTCCTAGCCAAAAGTAATCTCTCACAGTCAGCATTGGATCGATAAGTCAAAACACGTGCATCAACCTCTAACCAACCAACACAACAGGTATTCCTCCTCAGCCCATAACATTAACTATTTCCTCACATTCCAAAACATAAAGAAAATGGTGAAATAGTATTCAAAGGAAGCTAGCATGCTATTGAATATTTATCAAAGATTAGAGTGGAAACCTTGAATAGGATCAAGAAAAACTTAAAATCAAGAGAAACTGGGTTGATGATACTCTTAATGCCATTGACTTGAAGTTAGAGGATATTGTAGTTTATAATTTCAAAAGGATCTATGGCGATCTAAAGATTAACCTTTTTCTTAATTCCTTTGAAAATAATATTTAGAAGAATGATTTCTCCTATGAAATCATTAAAATGATGAGAAGGATTGAGAATAGAATTGTAGAGTTAATAGCGGACCATTGGAATACAAAAAAATTTCCCATTACATTAATGCAATATCTAGGCAAACACTAATCTTCTAGCATCATACAGGACCAAATGAGGATGAGGTTAATGAGTTGTTCAAAAGGTATGATGCATATGTAGCAAGGTTTCCAAAAGAACAAGATATAAAATGGAAGTCTGAAGAAGAAAATAATGTAGATACAAAAGATGATGAACATGCTTAGGCGTTGTTCCTTAAGTTGTATTCTCTTTTCATATTCCTTCTTTAAACTGATACTTTAAAATAAATACTTCTATTACATGGGATGTAATATTTTTCTAAATTTTATTGTTCCCTTATTTTAATTATAAAGTGGAAGAATGCAGTAGTGTCATATTTACTTTAATGAAGTTTTACATACATTTTGATAATCCCATAAATGATTGATATTGTTGTGTTTCTTGCATTTTGAATAAGGAACAAAATGGGGTTCTATAGGGGCCCCTGCCCATGAAAAAGAAAGATATAAACATGCCAAAAATAGAGACAATTAAAGGAAAGCAACATTGAGACATTTTCCAATCCTACTTCATAGTTTCCTCCCAACAAGGGAAGCTTATTCAAAATATTATTTTTCCTCAAAGACAAAATCACTTAAACCTTGTGTTGTCTAAACAAAAATGACTGACCCTACCATGTCCCAAGACATTCCCATGTCCACGAATGCTTCCAAAGTCATTCTATGATGACTAGCAATTTGTTTAAGATCGAATTTCTTCTGTTATGATGACATTCAATCCAAAAGATCCAAACCACCTGTGAAGAATGACGTATTTCCTTTCCCCTTATGAAGGGTCAATGTGCTAGGAATGGTTTGAGAGGGGACACCTGGGGTGATTGGAAGGGAAAGAACTATATGTTGTTGACTAGGTAGATTGTGAGGTCTTGAGCTTGACCCAACCTCCCATTTCCTTGTGAGAGGTGGATTGTATTTTGGAGAAGGAATGGGTTGAGGCC
Organism: Taxus wallichiana var. yunnanensis; assembly: GCA_018340775.1. Taxonomy (NCBI): domain Eukaryota; kingdom Viridiplantae; phylum Streptophyta; class Pinopsida; order Cupressales; family Taxaceae; genus Taxus; species Taxus wallichiana. Next base: position 41,693,912 of record CM031233.1, on the reverse strand, counting down.
CCAAAACTCATGATATAATTGAGGAGCATGATGCATTAAGTAGGTGGATGAATGAATTACAAATATCCCCCTGTTGTCCTGAGCAAAGGATATTGCTACCCTTGAACAACAAGAAAATAATGATTGGTCCTCTTCTCCATCAGAGATAATGGTTATAGGTTGAGGTTGTGGTTCACATTTCCTCTTACCTAAAGATGACCCTGGTGCTGAAACTGGTTGTGAAGGCACAGTCTCTACTTGATTTTTCTCCAGGGAATTGATTCTTTGCTCCAACTCATCTATTTTATGGGATATACCAGGCACAATGTTGATGGAGGATCTATCATATAGCACATATGATTCCTTGGGATTCTATTTTGATACATATCCCTCATCACATGAAAAGGGACATTGAAAAGTAGTTTTTATGGATACCTGAGGTCTTCTCTCGACCTAGTATCTCTTTAAATGTTCGAGAGATTTAAAGTGATCCCATTTAAGAAGATGAAAATACATAACCTGAAAGGTTGCAAATACATGATTAATCTTGATTATCCTTATAAGAAGAACTAACCAAACTTTTCGATATGTCAAGGGTCCTTTGGTTCCACCTACACACTCTACATTAAACAGGGCCCTAACAAAGGCTTCATCAAGACCACTCAGATCGAAAATTTGATTTAAGTCCTCTAAATAAATATCCTTCAGGATGTGTGCTACAAGTACCTTTGCCATTTTTATGATGAAATTCCTTATATTTAGAGAAAGAAGAGAAATACATAATAATAATGAAGTTGAGCTAGATTTATAATAAAAAGGGGACATATGTTTTCAATTTTGTAAAGTATTTCCCATAAGATGAGGGATATTTTGTTCGGTTTGCACAAAAGGAAATTTAAGAGTTAGAAGAGGTTAGGAATGATTAGAGATGGTAAATCAAAGTGATTTGACAGGAACTATGTGTGGAAATTAAGCCAATAAGACATAAAATATATTATGTGGTGCCCAAGGTGGATTCTTGAAAAGTGAATGTGGATATATGTCATATCGAGTCATCTAAAAGTTTTTAGAGTTTATTTCAAATGATTATCTAATCACTATCAGGAAAGAATGATTAAATTAATTTGCCAAAAATGATGACCTCATATCTCAGTTGAGCACAAGTGGATCGATTGAAGGAAAATTTTTAAATGTCACATTCTTGAAAAAGTTTTGTAGAAGGAAATATTCCTCGAAATATTCTTATTTTTGGGGGAAAAAAATTTTAAGGTTAACAAGTAAAAGGGGTGATATAAAAGAAAAAGGATAATCATGTCGGAAGGGGGTTAATTTTTTTGAGAATTATTCAAAGAAAAGAGAAGGAGAGAAAGCCGAGAGAAGCCATTTTTCAATGAACTTATATGAGAAACATGTTATTTATTTTGTATCTTTAAATTTTATCATCTCAAGATGGTTGCAAGTGTCCAGCCATTGAAAAGATTTGATATTGTAAATAAACTTTCCCTTGTTGATCAATTTGAAGAACCTTGAGTAAATCATGTTAATCATGAACCTAGTTGTGTTTGCTTTCATTTTGAGATATCTTCAAATAGTTATTTGTGTTCTTGTTACAATCTTATGTTAGGAGTTCCTCTAAATCACACAAGATATTTTCCTTACAAAAGTATTGTGGCATTTACAATTACATTATGAAGAGAATTTTCATTTTATGATGTAATAAACAATTTAAATTCACTCTACTTTCATTATGATGATACAGATTGTTTGTTATTCTATGAGTGTATCTTAGGCGTGATGAATCAGGGACTTCTAATGTTTAATTAAGTCTTTAACATGAGCTTTTGTGTTGAATCCTTGAAGAATGTGTGAAACTGTGTGTCTTTGAGCTTTCATAGATGCACATCCTCTAGTTAAAGGTTCATTCTAACTATTTGAAGCCTTTTGTCATTTTTCTTTGTAGATTTTCCAACATTTGTTAAAAGTTCTCAAGAATTTGGTATAATCAACTTTATCCTACTTAACTTCCCAACAAAAAATTATACATTAAGTAATAAATCCTACATGAACCACCCCTGCTTGCACTGTATATCCACAAATGTTGAAGAAGTTCATTGAGTTTTCCTATCCTTTACCAAAATATGTAGATGCAATCAGTTTTTATCATTGTCTTTAGTAACCTGGACCTTGTCTAGAAAACATCTTCATTCTCTAGGGTGACAACTCATGAGAGTTAGGTTATGTTGCATTGACCATGTTTTCTCAAGGTCTCCTTCAAATATTGCAAAGGGAGAGTCAAATATTGTTAATCCATTGATATTCTTCACCAACACAAGTTACAAAATGGGTCCTCTCACCTGGTTGAAGGCACAACCTAAAGTAGTGAGGGTAGGTCAAACCCTTAGCATGGTGTTATCCAATCCTTTCTAAGCCAAAGTACTAAAGAGTCATTTAAAATATATCCCTAGCTACAAAACGAATCATATTATGATTTATTTGTCTCTAAGCATCTTGTTCAACTTGTGATGTTTCTTGGTTTCAAAGGAAGATTCAATTTTGATACCAACACCGATCTATAGCACCATTGTCAGGGAGTATTTTTACAAATACATACACACATTGACCTCTGGTAATGATTCTTATATGATTTGAATGCAAATATGTTGTTTAAATGTCATCCTTTGTTAAGATTTGTGAGAATTGTATGAGATCAGGAGTTTGTTGTGCAATATTTTCTAGTTTTAGTAAATGTTGCACTAGATCATATGGATACTGATAAATATCAACAAAGGATGATCAGATCCATTGAGATTTGTAGAAATTGAGTGTTGATAGACAGTTGACAAATTACTTATAGTGCTTTAGCATATCTAAGGTGAAAATCCTTGGTGGCGACTCTATGTTAGTTTAAAATTCTTGGCAATTACCAGTGTCTTAATCTTTGTCAAGTAAGTTTTTTCATTAATATTCACAAATCTGGAAGGAAGAAGGTATTTATTTAATAAATATCCTACTAGAATATTGTTTCCAGAGCTTGGGAGAACAAATCTAAAGGGAAGGAAAGTCTGGAAAGCATTGGGGGATCAAGAGTCAAGTGAGAGAGAAGTACCAGTTGTGGAAAGTGATCAACCTATTATTGAGGATTGTCCAATATCTTCAAATAATTCAGAGTCAAGTAGCCCTCATATAAATTTAATTACTCTAGCTAGTGAGGGGCCATCATTTGTATCTAGGATAAGTGTTCCTCATTTCTTTTCTTTGTCATTAAAAATTGATAGGGTGGTTTGTGAAACCAAGTCACTAGAGGATACTTACTTTAAAGATCATACACCGTGTCCCAAAGATCCCTTGTCCCACACCATTTTAATTCCCCTATAAGATCACCTTCCCAAGACAACATGGCTCATCCTCCACCTAGACCTCCTTTTGTTGTCAATACATTTGGACCAATAAATTTTAGAGGAATGGTTGGGTATCCTAATGTTGTACCCCAAGATGTGAGAAATAGGTTGCCTAAATTTCAGGAAATAATGCCATCACTAGGGATCAAAATTTGAGACTCTTCGTTAATATGATGGAATATTTTTAAATTGAATATGAGGACATGTATATAAAATTATTCATTCATACTCTTGAAGAAGATGCACGTGATTGGTATAAATATATACCAGATAATTCAATAGATTTGTGGACTGACATGAAGAATGCTTTCAAATTACAATATGGGGATAAGACTGACCCAAGGTTCCTTTTATCTGAGTTTGAGAATATAAAAAATAATCCCAATGAGTTTTTCCAAGATTTTAATAACATATTCAATAAGAATTTGAATATATTACCCATAATTATGAGGCCAAGTGATGAGTCTTGTTTAATAAAATATTCTGATGCTTTTGACAAAAATCTTCCTACTACTTAAGAGATAAGAACCCTAGAACATTAAGGTAGGATTTCACCATGGCCTTGCAAATTGAAAATAATATCAAGGAAGTTGGGAAACCCCCTAAGAGAGAGGGTGTCAAATTGATTAATCCTAATAGACCTCAATTGAAAAAATTAGTCAATCTAGAGGAGGTTAAGACTTTGGTCTGGGCAATTACGTAAATATATTACAAGTTGGTCGACTGTAAAAGGAATAGGACATATTTCTCAGGGTCATCATAAACCACAAATATAGGATAGATTTGGAAATCATCCTAGGAATTATCATAGATCAGATGATAGGGGAAAGGGGCATATGGTGTTTCACCTTTTTCTTATATTTCTTATTTGAATCATTGACAAAACAGATAGGGTAACGGGTGTAGGAGGAATACCTGTTCAAATGTCAGTTGATGGGTTGTTGCACGCGTATGAATTTTGAATCCACAGCTGATTGTGAGAGCTTCCTTTTGGCTAGGAGGAACTACTTGTAATGAAAGTAAGACCACCAGAAAGAATTAAACAATATGGGAAGTGAATTGCCTAGCGTAAGATAGATCCTGGGAAGTATGGTACTTCTAGATGGTCACATCCATTTTTAAACAAATTAATGTTGTAAACAAAGTAAACCCTACTATTATTTTAAAATGATTTGGGTATCTCACTTAAAACACAATAAGAAATAGATCTAATCTAACAGTTAAGCTAGAATAGAATCCACAGGTTAAATGGTTGGTTCTGGATTCTACAAGTCTACTAAAGGTCTCAGTAGGTCACAGGTAAGTGAGGGTAAGGTAAAATTAGGTGGGTAGGCCTCTATTTAAGGTTGTGTGGGAAAACACAGAGACTGGCGTCGGTCAGGGGTGACCGACCGTGGTTAGGTATAACTGGTGCCGGTTAGTCTGAGATCTGGAAATATCACAGAATGGGGTTTTGGTCTCCTTTGTGATTGCACAAAGGATTTGGTTGGTCGAGATGAGGTATTGGGTGACTAGAATAGGTTTTGGCAAGGTTTTTCTGGGTCTACGGAGGTGAAAAGTGTTGGAGATGGTCAATAAGGAGCAAGATAAACAATGGGTGATAAAATAATGATGAAATGAAATAACTAGGAAAGTATGATATTGCACTTACTTGGATTTCATTCCTGAAGGTCTATGTGTGAAGAATGGAGGTACTGATGATGGGTTTAAAGGCTACAAGTGATCACTAACTAAAAGAAAGATTTTGCATGGGCTGCATGCACACTCCGCTTTGCTTAGATAGATCTGAATGTGGCTGGGATGGCTATGTAGGAGAAGATGTTCAATCTCCTTCTTTGGATGTGAGTTCTTGCTAGGATTGACTCTCTAAAGATGCGTTATCTTTTGGGATCTCATTCTTACTCGTCAACTTCCTCCCAATGTTTTCCAACCTTGAGAATAAGGTAGTTTAGGGGTTAAAATGGGGTAATTGATGGCGTTCGCTTAACCGGTGATGGTTAGGGGGTAACCGACGTCGGTCAAGGTGGGATTTTCTAGGTTTGCTAAACTTAGGGAGATCCTCCGACTTCTTGAATCTTTTGTGGTTATCCCACGATTAGGCTGGAAACTTCTTGTGAGCATGTGGGAATGTAGTTAGAGGGAATGTAGGCATTGATTTTTAGGGTTTGGGTAAGTCTTAGTTAGTTATGGAAACTTACTAAAAATAGGTCTTAGGTTGAGTTGGCTTGGTGAGGTGTCTAAGTGAACTGTATGTGTGGATATTATCTAAATTAAGATATTTAAATAATAAATATGGTGAGGATAATGAATTAATTTAATTAAATTAATTAAATTAATACTAGTGAGGTGAAGGGGGAGTGTGACCTAATTTTAGTGTCTACATTTTGCCCCTTTTTGTTGTGTAGCTTGTATTGGTAAGCAACGCTAACAAAAATAAGATGTGGTTGGCCCATGTGTGGGTGAAGGTGATCCCCTCAAACCAGGAATTGACGAGGTAGCAGGCTGAAGCGGTGAGTGGTTTGATAAAAGGTAAATGTGAGGAAAAGTTAAGTGGGTGTAGGGGAAGAGGGTGAAAGGTCTACTTAGGTGATTTAGGTAATGGGTCAGGGTCAAAGGTAGCAATAGTCAAATGCACGCACACGTATAAACTGCAACATGCTACCGGGTTGAAGAGCAGGAAAACTCTACATCGTCTAAGGTCAATAGGTTTATCCAAACAAGGGTGAAGTGAATCGGTATCCAAGGTATAGGATAAGGTTAGGAAACACAATGTAGGTTAGGTGTAGGAACGTTTAGGTATGTTTCTAAGTACACCAAAGGTAGGGTCGTGGATAAATGGTGACAACAATAGGCTACCTAAGGTCATTAGGTCAACAACACGGGGAACAAAGTGCCGCAAGGTATATAGTGAACACATGAGGTCAAAGGTCACTAGCAATGGTCCAGTCTAAATATCGAGATCACACGACGGGTAAGGCTGAGGTAAGGGTAAAAGAATAAGGCATCAACAACGGACACGAGGAGGTGGAAGAGGGCAGAGGGGTAGAGGTGAAGGTAAAGTGGGCCGATAAGTGTATGAAAGGAAAAAGAAAGGGGGTTAAGGAAAATGAGGTCAATGTGAGGGTAATGAGTAAGGTGGTAACTAACATTGGTTGATAATAAACCACCGATAGTGTAGGGGAACCGGCAATGTAGTTTAGGGCGTAAGACCGGCGATGGTCAAGGGTTAACCAACATCGGTCGCATCCGGTAGGGTATAAAAGTGGAAAACCCACGTTTGAAAATTCATTTTGTCTTTGTTGGAAAGGGATAAAAGGACAAGAAGATAGAAAAGAGGAATAGGACAAAAGAGTACAACAAAGAGCTTGGTTGGCGAGCCACATAGGTGAGAGTGGTTGAGTGAGAGGTGGGGCCGCGAGAGCAGGTGGATTGAGTGGATATGTTGGGAAGTGACTGCTCGATTGAGGATGGCGAGAGGTAGGAGAGGGGTTGGGTGGTCCACCCATTGAGCTGGATATACACCATGACGCGTCGGCAGAGGGATGAGGTAAGCTCCACACCATAGCTTAATGATTTGATTGATTAAGTAGGGTAAAATATGGGTTGTAATAAAAACGTGGGGGGGTATTGAATTTTAGATTGAGAGGTAAATTAGATATAATTGGGGTGGGGATGGTTGGAATGTAGGTCAATAGGAGTGGGAAGGGAAGTAGGGAAGGTTAAAGTAGGTGTAGTTGGGGAGTTAGGCTGATTTGGTTGAAATTGAAAAAAATGGTTAAGGGTTTTGGTGTCGCCGATACCACAAGAGTGAGCAGCGTCGGCCACTATCACCGATGTCATTCATGGAAAAAGTGACATTAGTCATGATACAAAGTTACGATGGTGGTTAAATGCTACCGGTGATGATTATGCGTAGCGCAGTCAATGGAAAAATAAGGAAATGGGGCCGAAATAGGAAAAAATGGTTAGGCGGTGGAAATGGAGGGGCAATGGGTAGGGTAAGATATGTAAAGGTGTGGGGTAAGAGAGAGGGATGGTTATGGGAGAGGATCGAGGTGCCAAAGCTATGCATGATGTAGCTTATTATAAGAGGTTGTTGGAGGGACTCGTCTGTCAGGGTGGACATCATTTGGAGGCCATATGTGGTCTTCCCTTCATACTGCATGACGGTGACGGAGCTAGATGGGCTGAGATACATCCGTGGATGAGGGGAGGAGGGCAGAGAGCATGAGTGAATACCCGTAGAGTGGGTTAGACACTAGTTTGGATTAGTCTAGGGTGTATCGCCTCCGTTCCCTTAGTACTAGAGAGATGATGTGGAGAGACCTATGTCTCCACCATGACCCACAATGTTGATTGGGTAGGAGGAGCAGCCAAGTATATGTATAGATTGATGATGCTGGGGTTGTAGATGGGTAGAGGCAAAGTGGTGAATAGGAAATCGGTAAAATGTGGGGAAATGGTTAGGGTAAAGAGTGGATGTGCTAACATTTCAGGGCCCCATGCCCTGGAAGTGCTAGCTATATAGTCCTAGTAAAAGGGACCTCAAACCGATGTAGTTCTCCCATAAGCTAGGGAAAAAAAGATGAAAATGAGTTGGTAGGTTTGTGGTCATGTTGTGGGTTTGGGTTTAATAGGTGGGGGTAGATGGTAGTAAAAATGTTGTAGGTGAGGGTGACTATGGTGAAAGGGGAGGATGACCCCAAAAGGTAAGCGTCAAGGACTAAGTCCTGTATAAGAAGATCAAAAGGTGATGAAGAAGAGAAAAGATAAGAGGGGGAAAGAAAGCCACCCAATTGGCAATTATCAAAATGTATAAAACACATTGATAGATAAGTTAGTGAACGTAAGACCCTAGAGACATTACATGATTGATAGTTCTAAGGGTGAAAAAGTCACATGATCACCAAATGTCATAGGTTCAAGAGTTCCCTTAGTTATGAAGTGAAAAGACAATGGGTAGAGAGGTGCAAGTAATTGGGTCATAAAATGGGAAGTAGAATGCCTTGGGCAATAGAGCCAAGATCACAATAGGAAAGTCCAGGATGAAAAAGCTTATTTTTCTTTTCTTTTCTTTTTGAGATAGATTGATTGATGCGAGAAGTCTATATGGGATGAATATATGGCTCCTTGAGGTCTTCGTGAAGATGATCGATGCGGGAAGCTTCTGAATTTTGATTTTTGAGAAAATAGTCTTCCTTTTTTTTAGAAAGACTATGTAGAGAGTTGCGAGCTATTTATAGCTGTCCTTCAAGGAGCAGTCTACTTATAGTGAAAATTGAGGGTGGAATATGTCCTTTTGAGGGATTCATCTTTTATATTGGAAGTTTGACTCAAGGAGTTGATCCCTTATTTTGGAAGATGTCCTTATGAGGGATTCATCTTTTTTTTTGCTTTCTTTTTGGCTTTTAAGTCATGGACGAGACTATAATGAAGCATTTGGTTCTTGTTGAGAAGGAAAGGGTGAACAACCATGGGATCTCATCTAAAAGAAGATGAAAATTATCCATGAGAATCATGCCATGTGTAGAGCCATGGTGCACATATTTAAGAAAAGGAAAAAGGGTGATAGGTAATCACATGATCCTTGTTTAATCGTTGGAGATGAGGTGTGGAAAAGGTAAATGGCACTCAAGGGATGAGCATGAACTAGATAAAATAGTGATGTAGGACTAGAGGTCAGTAGAATGGTCGAAGATGTAATGCGTTAAGGGGCTCAGGTTCGGGTTTACCCTCAAGCAAGGACAAACGATAGGCACCCGATCCATAGGTATGAGTTATGATGTATGGTCCAAGTCAATTAGGAGAAAATTTTCCCCGTTTTCTTTTCTCTGCTTTGGTTACGTGTTGATTTTCTTTCAAAACAAGGTCACTTACTTGGAAGGTTCGTTCATGAACACGTTTTTCATAAGCACGTTTGATACGTTGTTGATAAACTTGAAGGTGATCCAGAGCATTAAGATGGCATTCATCTAATAAATCTAGTTGTGCTAAACAATCCTGATGAAAGTCATCATTAGTAAGCATGTCATGGAGAGAAATGTGAAGTGAGGGGATTTGGACTTAAAGAAGCAGAACATCCTCGGTACCGTAGATCAGTGAAAAGGGTGTAGCTGTAGTGGAAGTTTGAATACTAGTGTGGTATGCTCATAGAGAAAAAGGAATGTGTGTATGCCAATCCTTTTGATTGTCAACCACTTTCATGAGAATTTTTTTGAGGGTTTTGTTAGTGGATTCAGCTTGGTTTTTGGTTTGTGGGTAATAAGGTGAGGAAAAACTAAGTTGAATGTTGAAGGCATCGCAAAGTTTTTGTAGTGTTTTGTTTTTGAATTGTTTTCCATTGTCATTGATGAGGTGATGAGGGACACCAAAGTGACAAATGATATGATGGTTAATGAAATCACATATTTTCTTAGCTTTCATGGAGATGAGTGGTATGGATTCTACCCATTTTGTGTAGTATTCGGTAGTAGTTATGATCCATTGATGGCGTTGGGAAGAATGAGGATTGATCTCGCCGACAAGATCCAAACCCCATTGAGAGAAGGGCCAAAGGTCATGAGCGACTTGTAAGGCATGAATGGGTGTATGATGAAGGTTGGAATGTTGTTGAAATTTCACACAATGTTTGACATAGTCGCAACAATCATGGTTAAGGGTTGACCAATAATAGCCTAGGTGAAGAATACGCTTAGCAATAGCAAGGCCACTAAAGTGACCTCCACATATTCCATCATGAAACTCCTTGATGGTATAAGGAATTTTAGAAATTGTGAGGCATCGTAAGAGAATACCATAAAAGCCGTGTGCTTATAGAGGAGTCCCCTAGGATAACGAAATAGGAGATCTTTTTAAGGAAATCATGTTGTCCGTTATGGGTGAGATCGGGAGGTAAGATGGAGAGGGAAAGGTAGTCGGAGTATTATTTATACCAAATTCACTTGGGTCGGGGGTGTCGATTCGATTACATAAACATCATGAGGTAAATAAGAAGGAAAATGGAGGCATTGTACGGTGATGAATATTTTGGAATCGGTAGGGGAAGTGGGTAATTGGGAAGCTAGGTAGGCCATGGTGTCTATGAGGTGAAGGGGCAAAGTGTGACCTAATTTTAGTGTCTACACATGGGATCAGTAATAAGTAACCATAACTTAGAGAGAATAAATTGGTCCTTGATCCTTTGACTTCCAATATTTTTATAGTATAAAAGTCCCATGTTATTAATTGGTGTGATAATTATTTCTGCCACACTCCCCATACGATTTAAGTAAAAAGGTTGAAGAATAAAATGTCGATGAATCTTATGGTGATGTGTGTATGATGGAATTCTTTGAAAATTCACAACAAAGGGCTACTTCAACTAAGTTAATAAGTTTTAGAACTATTCAAGGTTTCTGGGATTGCATTCACTAGGTACTACCTCTCCCTCATGATGATGGTGTTGAGATTGATATGGTGCAAGTGTTTGATTTACCTAATCATGATTTTGAATATTTAAGGGCTTTAATGATTAAGAAATATGATGGGGGAATACCTTCTGAGGAAGATAGGAAACTTTTGATGAATGTAGTAGTTTCTTAGGAAAAGGAATATAATACCAGAAGTAGAGTTGTCAAAGGGGGAGGTCCTCAAGATAAACCAAAAACTCCACTTCTCACTAATATCCCAAAGGATCCCTTTAAGAAGGATACACCGAAAAAAGGCCCTGTTGTTCCAAATAAAACTTATAGCCTAGCTCATGCCCAAATTACAAAGACTTTTATACCACTGGAAGAAACCATAAATATCCCATCCAACACTTCCTTACCCAAATATGTTTCATGTGATATAGCCTAAATATTGAGTCAAATAAAATTCATTGTGCCTATTGTTGAATTGCTCAGAATCCCTGAGCATAGAAAATGAGCATTTGAGTATTTGGGATTTAAAGAAGAGATAACAACCCAAGGAAATAATGTGAATGGTGTGGATGTTCCTCCTATCATTGTAGAGCTAGAAATACCACAGGCCCTGGAAGAATTGGGAGAATCACTAGAAGTATACTTGGGTACTTCACTTGTGGAGTCTCATCTTGACGTTGATCCTTTTATACTACTTTAATCATCAAGGATAGGTTGGTGCACAACTATATGTTTGATTCAGGAGCTTCATGCAATGTGATGCCTCTTGAGGTAATGAATGAATTAAATATCAAAGTAAAAACAGCCTTTGGAAAGTGCACAACTATGGATTCAAGGGAAGTTCTGGTGATTGGATATGTTAAAGGGTTAATAGTGTAATTGGTAGCTTACCCAGGAAAATACTTAACTATGAATGTGGTTATTGTGGATTTCTGGCCAACCTGGGAATGATATTATCAATAAAATTAGCTGCTAGTGTGGGGGAAGTGTGCAAATGGATATGTCATATGCAACCATACCAGTGGAAGGAAACCTTGTAAAATTGTATGATAAAAAGAAGATGTTACATCTGATTGAAGATCCTAACAATGCTTCTTATGAAGTATTATATACAGATGTAGATGTTGATAATTTTTTTGGTTATGCATATTTTAAGGAGAATGAAATTGACAAATGCAAATATCCTGAGCAACCTAGTTCCCCTTGGACTTTGATGTTTGATGGAGCTTGTTCTAAATTTTGGAATGGTGTTGGTGTTGTCTTGATATCTCCAAATAAGGAAGAATTCAATTTTTCTTTTAAACTCAAGTTCAAATGCACAAACAATATTATAGAATATGAGGCACTGCTTTTGGGTTTAAGGATTTCTTGGAGGTATGGTATTAGGGACATTATTGTTAAAGGGGATTCAGAACTGGTAGTCAAGTAAGTTTGAAAGTTGTATGCAACAAAGAATCAAAGAATGAAATAATATAAGCATGCAGTTTGGGATTTCATTGAAATGTTTGATTCCTTCAACATAGTATACCATGAAAGAAAGCATAATATTGTAGCAGACAAATTGGAAATATTTGGATCTAGGTTTGAAAATTATACAGTGTCTCCTTATTGTGATTATGACATTGAGGTACTAACAAGACTATCTATCCCTGATAATGTCAAACATTGGCAATTTTTTGAATATGATGCCCAGATTCAGAGGTTTTTACAAAAAAAAGGGGAATTCACAAATCAAAATGTGGATTGGGAGCTAATGGTTTGTGTTAATGAGGGTAGAGAGGCCCTATTAGGTAATAATATTATTCAGTTAAAGAAAAATACTATTCCAAGAGGTTTGGTTGCATTATAGTAAAACTTTGATAATGTTGATCACATTGTTAGTAGGCATAGGTCACCTTTGAGAGATGTGGAGGAACAAAAATTGGGGACAGATAGTAAATCTAGAAAAAGATGGCTAGGTAGTAACTTGAGTAAAGAAGAAAAGCAATCATATGTCTAACTATTGAAAAATTAGTACAACTGCTTGACATGGTCATATTTAGAATTAAAGGCATATAGGAAAGACCTTTTCCAACATGAGATACCACTAGAAGCTAATGCCAAACCATTCAGGTAAAAGAAAAGACCAATCAATCCACTTCTTTCCCTCAAAATGTGAGAATAATTAATAAATCTAAGGGATGGAGGAATCATACAACCCACAAGGTATTCTTCATGGGTGGAAAATCTAGTACCAATTCGAAAGAAGAATGGAGATATAAGGTTGTGTGTATATTTTAGGAACTTGAATAAGGCATCAATCAAAGATAATTATCCCCTTCCCAATATGGATAACATGATGTAGTTAGTTACTAGCTCTGATTTATTATTTACTCTAGATGGATTGTCAGGATATAACCAAGTAGTAGTGAAACAATGTCAGGAAAGAATCAAAACCGCTTTCACCATGCCATGGGGTACTTATGTGTATGTGAGAATGTCATTTGTTCTAATGAATGCGGAAGCAACATTTCAAAGAGCTATAGATGTAGTATTCTCAGGATACATAAATGATTTCATTGTAGTATACCAGGATGATGTGACAATATTCTCAAGGAAAAGGAGTGATCACTTACAACATCTAGAGAAAATGTTGTTAAGGTGTAGAGAATATGGCATTTCACTGAATCCTAAAAATGCCACTTTGAGGTTCAAAAGGAGAAGTTTTTGGGACACATTGTATCTAAAGAAGGGGTCATGATTGATCCTGAAAGAGTGGAAGCTATTGGAAAAGTTCCTATACCCAAAACCAAAAAAGGAATTCAATCTTTTTTGGAAAAATAAATTTCATCAGGAGATTTATTTCTAACTTTTCTAAAATGACTATCCCTATCATAAGTATGCTAAAAAGGATCAGTTTATCAAATGGGAGGAAGAAGTTATCCAATATTTTACTAGAATTAAGGAAGCATTGAATAATTCCCCTATTTTGGCAACTCTTGATTACAAGAAATATTTTCAAATGTTTTCTTTTTCCTTTGAAAACACTATTGCATCTGTATTATTGCAAAAGGATGAAGAAGGAAATGAAAGGCCAATTGCTTTCTTTAGTAAAGAACTTCAAGGAGTATAATTGAAATATTATATCATAGAAAAATAGACCTTCTCTTTAGTAAGAGCAACAAAACTTTTCAAACCATATATCTTGAGTTCCAAGATCATAGCCTATGTTCCTCATACTATGGTCAAGGAAATTTTGTCAAAAATGGAAATCTCAAGTAAAAGGTGTCGATGGGTAAAAAAATTACAAGAGTATGAAACACATATTCAAACCAACAAGCTAGTTAGGATTTTAGGGTTGGAAAAGCTAATGGCAGAGAGTAACCTACAAGTGATGGAGATAAATGAAGTTGACGCAGAGATATGAATGTCCATGAAAGATTGATCAATTTGGAATATTACAAGGACATCATGTTTTATCTTAAACATTTGGAATGTCCTAGACATTTGAGTAAAAATTAGAAGAGGGCACTCAAGTTAGCTTCCCAAAAATATATTATCACTGATTATGGATTGGCATGGAATAATCAAGGGATTCTCTTAAGATGCATTATTGAAGATGAAGCCCCTAAACTAATTACATATTTTCATGGAGGAGTTTGTGGGGGCATTTTGCTAGAAGGGTAACTACTCACAAGATTTTAAGGGATGGTTATTGGTGGCCCACACTTTTTAAAGATACAACTTTGTTAGTGAGAAAATTAGTTGCCAACATTTCTCGGAAGATTGAAAGTTTTAGGAGATCTCCCTTTATAAACAATATCAATTGAATCCCATTTTAAGTAGTGGGGTATGGAATTTGTTGGGGAAATATTATATCCTTCAAGTGTAGGCCATAGATGGATATTGGTGGCTACTGATTACTTCACCAAATGGGTTGAGGAAATCCCTACTAAGAAAGCAACTCACCAGATTGTTATGGATTTTATCTTAAATCACATCTCTGAGTTTGAAGTGCCTACCAAAATAATTGCTAATAATTTTATGAGATTTTGAATTAAACCCTTGGTGGCCATGTGTCAGTAGTATGTAATAAATATCACATATACATCTAATTACAATCCTCAAGGTAATGGACAAGCTGAGTCAAGCAATAATTTTTTTTTGAAAATTATCAGGAGGAGGACATTGGAGATAAATAAATGAAGATGGGGTGAATAATTGAAGTTTTTTGTTTGGGCTGATAGAATCACTACTAAGAGAGCTACTAGAAAATCCCTTTTGAATTGGTATATGGAACTCAAGCCCTCCTTCCCCTGTACATGCAACTATCTTCCTACTAATTTATTCGACAACGTGAGGATCAAGAAGTTAATCCGTATAATGAAAGGATAAATTAAATTGTTGAATTGGATGAAGAAAGAATAAAGTATCACTAGAGACATTTGAAATTTAGGGAAAAGTTGAAAAAATATTTGATAAAAAGGTGACTCCTTGAGTTTTCAGTGTAGGAGATCTTGTGTTACTATGGGATAGTAGACATGAGGACAAGGGAAAACATGGAAAGTTTGATGCATTATGGATGGGTCCTTACTCTATTGACATCAAAATTGGTGAGCATACTTTATTCTTAAAGGATCTAGATGGAGAACTAATTGAGTTTCCTATTAATGGCAGGCACTTGAAACACTTTCTTGATTGATCTCTCAAAATTGAGGTATGCATTATTGTATAGTGTAAAAAAACATTGTTTGTTTTTGTTTGTTTTTAAATTTTTTGTCTTTGTTTGTCCTGGTCTTTGGTGACCGGTTGTTTTGGGTTTCTTGGTGTGTTTTCTAGGGAGTAGGTTGTTATCACTTATTTATGTACATTGGTTTTTGACTCCATAGCCCAATGGATTTTAGCATGTGGTCTGCTTTTCTTTGCACCATGGTTTTTCTTGAGGCACTCGTAAGGAGTGCCCATCCCCAATTCGAAGCTAGTGTTGGTGCTCAAATTAATCTCGCCCATATTTGGTTAAGCTTTGCCATCGTTGTCTATTATATTTTTATATTTTCTTGTAGGGGTGCAAGTTGGCCTTTTGGTTCTTCTTGTGTATGGATTTGTCTTTCCTCTTTTTGGTCAAGGATCATGTCTGGATGTGCATTATTTTGAAGTTTCTTGTGGGGAACCAATTGTGTTTTAATATTTTAAATTGGAGGGATCGCCCATTGTAAAATGTTCCTAGGTTGTGTTTTTATTTATGTTTTTTCTCCCATTTCCTGCTAGTATGTGGAAGATCCCAATTGATTGTGGTATTTCGGGTCTAATTTACAAACTTATAACTTTTTATCATATTCAAAAATGTAAAATCAGCCCCATGACTGATGAATATTCTTCAAATATTTGCAATCATAAAGCAAAGGCAAAAATTTATCAATTAGCATCCATAAATGTATTTTTTTCACAATTTGAGTGGATGTGAGGAAGCGACGCATATTTGTAATTTTACGCACTAAGGGGAAAAGTGTAAAAGTGTAAAAAGGTTCCTAAGATCCGCAAGGGACATGTGGCTCCTTTCATTGAAAAGGTGGGGATGTTGGTCGTTGGAGCACTCATACATATTTAGTTTTGAATTAGAAAAGAAATACAACTGTAGAAAAGGCCCACAACCCCGCTATCACCCAAATGTGACCATGTGTCAAGCCCATGTTGGAAGCCAAAATCGGATGGGTGGGTCAAGATAGCCAAAAGTGTGTAATTTTTAAAACATTGCAAAACTAAAAAAGGTTCCCCTGAGACCATGTTAGTGAAAGTATTTTCCATGTGGACGGCTCACTTTCAAGGTTGAGAATGACAGAATGAACGGTTAAAATATAATGAATTTATTTCTACCGCCATCATTTTTTCTACGCAAATCAAGGATGTTTTAAAGTCTGAAAATGCTCTTATCTTCTATTATCAATTTTCTAGATTTTATTGGTACTTCTTGTGATTTTTGTTGAGAATTATCATGATTTTAACTATGGAGCTTGATTTGGGAACTAGAGGACTAAAAAGGCTATTGATTTCAATTTAAATTGATCGTGCACTCACAAAGTTGATTGGTAAGAACTTAGAAACTCCTATGTTTCTCTTTCATTGGAAATTTGGTTTAAGTAAAGATAGGGTTTTTCAAAGATGAAGACCATGCCATCTTCATTCTTGGTTGTGTCAGGGGTCACAAGTGATTTAGAAAAGATTACAGACACAGACTTGATGAGTTTTGATCTAAATGATTTTCTTTAGAGAATGAATAGCCCCCATAAGAGTGAATCCCTAAAGGAAATTCAAGATAGCCACATTTCTCTAGCTGGTGCTATCCCACCATCAGTTCATTTCCCAGAATTGGTGTGGCATTGTGCTATGAATTATGATCCGAAAAGAGGGAAGTATTAGATGGGAGTGGGGATGTAGTTTTGACATTGACACCTACATCCATTAGAATAATGTAAAAATTCATGTAATCACCATTGGTATCAAATTATCCTTACGGGATTATGAAGAAAAGAAAAGGATTATGCCAAGATCATAAATATAAAGTGGCTCATCACAAAAAAGACAACAACTAGAATCCCTAAAAGGCTAGTTAGGGCACAATTTGTTGAAGAGGTTGAAGATGTCATTATGTTATTAAGTCGAATGGCAGGGTTGGAAACTACAAATGAATTTAAGGAGTGGATGGTTACTTACATATGGATAATTTTAGAGAGAAAGGGAGCTTTTTCTAAGCTAATTTCATTGCAGAAGAAATGCATGGACACATGGTCACATTAGCAGTAAAAATTGAGATGGGTGATACTTCAGAGCTAGAATTTTATATGATGACCTACTTAATTTACAATGTTTTAGGGCATAGACATTTCCTATATTTGTTATCATGTGCAGATTTCAATCAGTGCTAAATGCATGAAATATTTCCTCAAATGTAGCTGATCAAATGGAGTGGGAATGTGAGGTTAGTTAATGATGCTTTCTTTGCCCCAATCATTTGTCTTTTCAAACCAAAGTGGGGACAATATAGAATTTCTAAACAAGCTAGACAAGTGATTTTGGAGTACGGATGTTACTTCATTCAATATAAAAATTTCACATACATAAGGGTTAGTGGTTTTGAAGGAAAACCTTGTAAATTTCCTAGGTATTTAGATGATAAATTAGATTTATGTGAATTGGAAAAGTAACTAAAACATCTGCATAAATTGATTTCTAGAAGACATAAGACAAATATCAAATTCCCCATTAGAATTGGAAGGTATTCATTCCCTTCCATCATAAAATCCAGATTGATTGAAGATGAAATGCAAAATTTTGACATGGAAAAGTTTGAGGTAAGGGCTAATTATGACATTAGATGGGTATTCAACAACATTGAAAATACTTTTGAGCATGAGACTCAATTTGAATATTATTGGATGAATTGTAGGGATGAAGAAGAGGTTAGATTAAGGGATTTCTCCATAATGACCCTTTCACAAATAATAGATTTCAAAATTACAGTTATCCCAGAAGGAATTGTGGATGATCCACATACAGTAAGAAGTGTATTATGTTGATCAGAAGGTGGAAGCACAACCCATAATCCCTCCAGATTGGAATGAGACAAAATATAATGATTCTTATATAAGGATAACTTATGTAATGAGGATAAATTTGAATTTGTTAACTCAAAAGAGCATTTACTTATCAATTTAGAATTAGAATCTTAAATAACTTTAGGAGTTTGGGAAACTCTAATGATGATATTCTACCCCTGAAGGAAGGAGAATATATAATCTATACATGAGGAGGAAATTCCCCTTAGTTTCCATCAAAAAGGCTCTTTCTTGAACTCGTAGGTGAGTGGACTTTAGACACTAGTGGGATTGGTACTTCTATGTCGGAGTTCTTAGGAAAAATAATAAAGACATGCTCTTAAAATATATGGAAAATGTCCCCCATTAATTTTTCAATGCCAATCCAAGCAAAGGGGAAGGGCTTAGCATCCCATGTGGTTTTCTCAAGTGTTTCACCAAAACCTCATAGTAATGAGAAATTAATGAGTGGAGCTATATGAAGTTCTCTTACTTGATCTAAGACACATAAGGAAGGGAAAAGAGAAGTAACTGATGTAAAAAGGTTTAAAAGGGCACACAAGAAACATAAGGTTGCTCATGTACCCGTTTTGATGAGATTAGGTTCCCACACACCCAAAAAGCACAAGTATAGAGATGTGGTAATCAATCCTCCTTAGTTTAAAAGGCCAAAAAGGGTTGGCAGGCCGAAAATTTGAAATATTCCCATCTTTTTGCATTTGGGAAAATTTCCCTAAAAAAATCCACGCCCCACCACTCACTGGGTGCCACATGGCACGTTCGATTGGTTACGGGCCCTTCTCGCTTCATTTTCCACCATTTTAGCCTTTGGAAATTTTTCCAAAATCTCACCGGCTGATGACCCGGGGACACGTGGCATGATGTGATTTGTCACGGGTCTTTGCTTTTAAATGTTCCACCGCTTCGACCATCTTCCCTAAGTGGATGTGTGGCGTAATGCTATTTGATGTGGGCATTTCCTTCTTTGAGTTCTTTTCGGGCTTGCCTTGTATTTTTACCGCCATGTGGACATGTGACACAATCTCATTGGCTCGGGCCTTTGGGGGGCGGGTTTGCTTTTGAAAATTTCCTTTAATTTTTCTTTGGGAAAATTTCCCAACTTTCCCCATTCTCCGCCATCCCTGGTGCCACTTGGAATCATCTTGTTGGATGGCAGGCCTTGGGAGAAATTTTTTTCTTTGCGCTAACCTTTGGGAAAATTTCCCAACTTCTCCCCATCGGTTCGACCCCAACACCCCACAGGACACATGGCCTCCTCCCATTGACTCGGGTTTTGGGGAGGGCTTTACTTTTTTGATTTTTACACTTGGGTGAAAAAGAAAAATCCTTTCACACCTCTAACCCCGACGGCCCCAGGACACGTGGTGCGATCTCATTGGTTGGCGGGGCCTCGGGGCCAAATTTCTTCTTAGTACCCCGCCAAATACTTCGGCAAATTTTTCCAAGTCTCCTTCGCCCTCCACTTTTCCTTTGCTCTAGGGACATGTGGCGCAATGCTATTGGATGTGGACCTAGGGGCTAAAAATTTGTTTATGCCAACCCTTGGGAAATTTTCCCAACTTCTCCCCGCCTGGACACATGGTGAGCATGTTATTGGCCGTGAGTTTTCTTTTGAAATTTTCCTCTTACGCCAACACTTGGTAAAATTTTGAAAAATTTATTCCACCTCCTAATTACTTCGATGCTTTGATGTGGCAGCTTTTGATTGGCTGACGGGCCTGTCTAGGGAAAATTTCCCACAAAAACTCCGCCGAGCCATAACTTCAAAAATACATGGAGTTAGGAAGAAAACTTTACCTTTCTAGAAAGCTGAGAAAGATCTCTATCTAATGGTGCTATTTCCGAACATTTTGAGAACTGAAGAGTAAAATTCATGAATGAGGCACAAGGGAGGAAGGAATGAAGGGAGTTAGCCAAAAAAATAAGCAAGGGGCTTATTTTGGATAACAATTTTGGCGACTCAGAGGGGTCATCTACCTGCTAGATGAAGTTACCAGTTGCCTGAAGCAATCCATTGGGCATGGAGTCATCAAATTATCGCTTGGTACCCCAACTAATTAGAATAATGCAAGGAGGAAGATGGAGGGTAGAACACAACTTGATTGGAGCAAGGCTTGCAAAATACATCTCCTAGAACAAATGCTTGTGCCAAAGCACTTAGGGAAAGCAAAGCTAAACTACAATAAAACAATGTGCATAAGCACTTAGAAGACTGAAAACATAAACTAATATGTACAAGGTGGAGAATTTCCCTTTAGTAGAAATGCTTTATATGGATTCCATTGACTGGAATCTGTAATTCTTCACCATCCAATGTAGACAATTAGAAGGCATTGCTTTCCTTACACTTCGTGACCATGTAGAGGCCGCTCCAAATGGCATCAAATTTTGAATTCCTCCCCAATTTTTCTCTGTTTGCATCCCATTTTAACACTAGATCCCCAACTTGGAAAGATCTACTCTTGGCCTTTGTATCAAATGTCTTCTTGATCAAAGCTTGATCCTTCTCCATTGCTTGGGATGCTTGATTTCTAATTTCTTGGAGCTCCATCAATTTTACATATCTAACTTCCATGGGGCAAAACTCCAATAACTACAACTGCTTCATGAGTTCTAATGTTGGCAACTCAAGTGACATGGGAAAAATTTCCTCTCTTCCATAAACAAGCTTGAATGGAGAATTACCTGTAGATCTTTTGGGAGTTATCCTATCAGCCCACAAGGTTGATTTCAATTTAGTATGCCAATACCTCGATTTTAATCAAGAGTCCTCTTGATGATACTTAATAAGTTCTTGTTTGTAGATTCAGCTTGGCCATTACCCGAGGATAATAATTTGATGAAGTTCTTAGGTAGATCCTATTCTTGACAGCCCATTCGATTACCTTGGATCCAATGAATGCCAATGCATTGTCGATATTATTGTAGCGGGTATGCCAAATTTGGTTGCTATCCCTTCATAGAAGTCTAGGATGCTAGATTCATTTGCTTCTTTGAGTGCTACCCCCTCGATCCACTTGGTAAAGTAATGTTGCCATTAGAATCTACTTGTGTCCTTGGCTTGAATTTGGGTTAATGACTCTAATGAAGTCAAAACCCCATTGCATGAATGGCTGGTCAACTAAAATTGGATGCAATGGAAGGGCAGCTAGTCTCTCCTTACTGTGAATAATGCACAATTCTTGCACCTCTTGATCCATGCATAATGGTCATTGAAAATCTTGGGCCAATAATAGCTAGCCCTCATGATCTTGAGAGCTGTCACTCTTGATGAAAAATGACCTCCGGCTGATCCCCGTGGAACTCTTCTAACACTATGTGATTTTGATTTGTACCGATGCATCTCAGCCAAAGACTCCATTCACATCCCTTTTGAACAAAACACCATCAATAAAAGCATATGGGACAGCCTGCAATCAAGTGTCTCCTTTTGGTTTTGTTCAAATCACGGAGGGCATAGGCACTGTGTGTAGGAAGTGCATTATGTCTTGGATCCAGCAAGGAGTGAGGACACCATCATTTTCTTCTTGGGTGCTTCCTTGTTCATGGCTGTCTTGCAACACCAAAACAAATTCTTTCTCATTATATGTTTCCGTTTGCTTGCTCAAGACCAGCTACTCACACAATCCTTTTCCTCTGACTAGCTTGGTGACTTTGATCTCAATGTCATACTCCATGACATGAGTAATCCACCCTGCTCTCTTTTCATTCAAGTCTTTATTGAGGAAGTCTTTAACTCCCACACGAGAAACTAGCAGTTGAACCTTGTTGTTTGAAACTATATGCTTAAATTTCTTCAAGATTCTAATCACTGCAAGAACATGTTTCTCAATGAAGGAATATCTCACCTCATAGTCCTCCAAGATTTGGCTAAAGAAAGCAATTGGCTACTCATCATTGTTTTGTTCTATTATACCAAAATTGCGAAATAGTATCATCACCTCCAAATGCATAAAGGATGAAATCCTTGGAGAAATATGGGTTAATGAGAGTTGGAGCTTGTGAGATAGCCTCTTTGATTTCTTCAAAACTTGCCTTGCCCTCTGCTGTCCATTTAAAAGCCATGCTTTTCTTTAACATCTTGGTGATAGGCTTGACTAGGGCTGTAAAATTTGGGACAAACCTTCGAAAAAAATTTATCCTTCCCAAGAAACTTTGAAGGGATTTCTTATGGCTTGGCAATGGTAGTGCTCTTATGGCTTCAACTCTTTCTAGATCAATTGCTAATCCTTCTTTGGAGACAATGTGGCCAAGGAGCTTTCCTTCATGAGCTAGAAAAATACACTTTTTGGGATTCAAAGATACCCCAAATCTTCTACACCTTTGGAACACTTGTCTCAAATGAAAGAGATGGTCTGCTGTATTTTTTGAAAAAATAGTGATATCATCTAGATATATCAACACCATTTTGTTAATCAAATCCTTGAACTCCATGTCCATTTCCCTTTGGAATGTATCTCCAGTGTTGGACAACCCAAATGGCATTTTTCTATATGCATAAGTCCCTCATTTGGTTATGAAGGCTGTTTTGAACTGATCCTCTTCCTTCATCATAATCTGATTATACCCTGAATAGCCATCAAACAATGAAAACCTTTCAGATCCAACAACAACTTGTAAAATATACTCCATAGAAGGAAGTGGGTAATGGTACTTGAGAGATACTCTATTCAAATCTCTCGAAGTAAACACACAATATGATTTCTCCACTATTCTTTCTAATGGAACCAAGTTGGTTACCCAACTAGAATGCTTGATAGGAAATATGATACTTGCCTCTATCAACTTATTCAATTCTTTTCTCATGAGAGGCTCCATATGTGGATTAACTAGCCTTTGTTTTTTCCTGATGGGTTTAGCACTTGGGTCTAATTCAATAGTGTGTTGGGCTAACTTGGGATTGAATCCTTTCAAATCTTCATAGCTCCAAGAAAACACATCACGTAATTCTTGACAAAGTTGTGTGAACTCATACCTTTCTTGCTCGATTGTCACTTTACCAATTTGGAGTGACTTTCCTTCTTCCACCAAGATGGGCAATCGTAACATCCTCATTTTTATACATTAGAACAAGTAATTTTTTTTTTGATAAATGCTTCATGGTTATAAATACATAATTTAGAACTCACAAATCAAAACAACCATTCTTATAATAGATAACCATATGCAGCTGTAATGACTCGGAGTACCTCCGATCTATTCATTCCATGACTCGGTAATCTACCGATCTATTCATGAGTATCAAGAGTTGGCATTTTTAATCTAACACATCACTCTTGTAGTTCTCTTCCCTAATCTGGGATTCAGAATGCTCTATCCAAGGAACCTATCTGAATAATTGTTACCATTATTCATCGGCATCTCGTCCCTTAGACTAGGTGACATAGGACAACGCAATCAGCAGCTTGCGATACTTTGGCCAAAGATTTGAAACATAATGCTTATGTCTCGTATTCCTTGACGGCATACTCGTCAATCTAGAATACGTCCTTCACCCCATTCCTTTGTTATGTAGAATGTCTTATCGACTTCTGTCAGCCTCTCCATGTCCCAAGTTATTCACTCAGGAACGGATTAATAATATGGCAACGTTATAAGGATGCTCTCGAGAACTAGGGATACGCTGACATACTAGGTCAACCCTAGTTAACCCTGTGTGTCAAGGTACCTCGAGTCTCCAGGGAAACCTCATAACATGACCATGTCGGTAACTGATCCGAGTAAAAACTTGTTCGAGTTTAAGGAGTAAATCTTGACGATCAATGCAAAGGGTGTCACCATAAGTCACCTGCATTGTTGTATCTTCGAGAAGATCCTAATCTTCTCGAAGGTACAAGCCTACAATCAACTTGTGCCATCAACCTTCAAATCTGCCTCGATAAGATCTACTTAAATTTTAAGGTGTTACTTACGTGGAGTTTAAATTATACTCTAAGACATTCCTTTTTAGGGTAGTCTTTTCCCAACCCCTGGGTTCCTCATCTTAAAATTTCCTTTCTTATTAAGACCCATTCCACAAAGAGAAGTTTAATAAGATTGAGGTCTCAACAAGGAGATCATTGTTTCACAATAATCCTAATCTACGAAATTGGGTAGTAACCCCAAGTCTTCTCATAAGATTGCTAACTTATCCCTTTTGGGTTTATTCCAGATCTTTAAAACTGAAATATATCTTACTTATTAGTGTTAAGATATAGTGATTTTAAAAACATTCAGTACGTTGTCTTGACTTAGATCAAGGTTAGAGAGTAACAGATTACTCTTCCCGTTCAGCTTCTTGAAAGGGTTTATTTTAACCTTAGCTTCTCAAAAATCAGTGATCTAAATTACAATAGGCTTTAAATGGAACATAGCAGAACTATTAAACATTTACAAGTATTTAGTCACATAATCTTTGCAAGGCTTACCTAGAGAATTCCCAAATATCTCCAAGGTATACAATAATATAAATGTACTTTAAATCATTCGAACCGAAGAAGTTCAATCCATCAAGATACAGTTGCAACCATATACAAGTAACAATCCCTTTTTTTTCATTCATTACAAGCTAATCAATTACAACTTATGCATTCAGCATATGAGATACAATACTCAACAGCAAGAGAACAACTTCCTTCATATAATACAATTAGAGAAGTCAAATTGAAATTCAACATAAAACCAAATTAAATAATTTGAGCATCATATCAGATCTGCGTGCCTTTACCACTTACGACAACCATCTGCAAAATTGCCAACACGGGTCGGGTTCTAACGAACTGAGCATGATAAGCACTAAATCTTAAAACAATTGCATTCTACCAATTGCTCTCATTGAACAACCTGTTTAAATGAAATCAGGCTAAATATCTTTCTACAATTTTAACATGACTATAATGCATAACCTCTATTATAGCTGTCAAATAGTCCTAAATATTTTTAGATGACTCAACGTACATATTAGAGACTAAGAAGAACAAAATAATTCCAAAACATCCATCCATCTATATCTCCAAGACAACATCAATCCATCAATTTATTCCATTCTAAAAAGAATATCCTATCAGCTCGTATTTCAACAAGTATGATTCAAACAAGTTCACAAGGTAGTTTATAATAACCAGCAAGCTCACTGACATAATTCCTTTTCAATCATACACTATGTTAATGGTACAGACAAGTATAGCCACTTATACAACAACACACAATTTATGCCAGTCTCTCCATACAGTACTACTGTCTATTCTTGTTTTACCCTTACCGTAGAGATCACATAAGGATACAAGAGAAGAAAACATTCATAGTTTCTAGACAAGGAGAGAATAACTTATTATTCATATAGTTATAGATATCGACATAACTTAACAGCAGAGGAGAAAGAAATAGAGACATTCATATTCCATTCCAATCATGTTCATGACTGTACCGTCCTCTTAAGAGTAATGCATTTACACTATACACATGTGACTAAATCAGCCGAGGCCACAAGAAGATACTACAGCTTCACCGAATTCCAATATAAAATTCACACTGTAGATTATTAAGCAATACAAGAGTTCATGTGACAAGCACTAATAAAATATCCGACCCCAAAAAGGCTCAACAAATCTTTCCATATTATTCAACAACATGTAAAATATCCAACGCCATCCCTGTCATGGCACAACTAAGAGCTCTTTGTTTCAGTCAAACTTGAAACAAGATCACATTAAAACAATTAACGTTTCCATATGAAATACAGTGACATTCACGCAGAGTCGAAACACAATATGCACAGCTTCATTCAACTAAGCAAATCCCTACGATTATACAACATGGGTGTAAATTAGAAGTCATTTTCAAGAAGAACAATCACAACCAGGTCCTCACAGGAGCCGAGTTCCATACCAATAAATTTTCCTCAAGGTTTCATTTGAAGTCGAGTTACTACAAAATATAACAGGGTATCAACAAAGTCGAGTTGATAAAGAAACCCCAACCTTTAATTCCTCAGAATCAAACTGAACATAACACAACGATAATAAGAAAGAATCAAAACGATATGCATGCTCAGCGAGGGCTGAAATCGAGAAACGAGCCAACACGCAGCATATCATGGATTCCAACAGTGCCAAATCCAACCAATACTTATAATCAAGGTTTAAATTGAAGTTGAATTCATATGACAACAATTCAAGAATCCTAAAAGTACTCACAACAAACTTCTACAGAAGTTACAACATAAATTACCTTTCAATGACTCCATCGAAGTCAATATCATTTAGTATTCTTAACAAAACAACAACATTCATAACCAAGCTTGACAGAAGTTTGAAATACTAGATACATTTCAAGGACTCTCACTGAGTCAATACCGACCGTATTCATAACTGAGCTTACACAGAAGTAGAAACACCAGTTACCTATCAAGGACTCCGACTGAGTCCATAACAACATATTCACAACTGAGCTTATACAGAAGAGAAAAACATAATATACGCTTCAAGGATTCAAAAAGGAGTCGAACCCATGTAGTATTCTTCAAATAAACTTCTACAGAAGTAGAAAGATACAAGATACATATTAAATTCAAGAATTCCAACTGTATCAATAACATACAGTATTCACGACTGAACTCCTACAGAAGTAGAAACGTATGTTACTTTTCAAGGACTCAAAAAGGAGTCGTACCCATTTAGTATTCTCAAATAAACTTCTACTGAAGTAGAAAGATACTATCTATTTCCAAGAATTCCAACTGTATCAATCTCCACAAGTGTTAACAGCAAGGCTTCAACAAAAGTCTATACCAAGCAAGAAAGCATTTTTATGGACTCCAACAGAGTCGAATTCGTACATTATCCTTGCAAGCATTTCTACGAAATCTAACCGAAATGCAAAACACAGCAAGATAATTCAACCGTACGAAACAAAATGTACACCCAGCAAGGGTTTGACTGAATAATCGAACCAGCATGAAGATACAACAAACTAATTCATACAATGCTACCATAAAAACCAACTGGACCAAAAATCATCTGAACAGAGTTGTTCTAATGAAATCATTTGAAGGAAAGCAAGATTTTTAAAAGTTAGGGCCTAACATGCCTGGTAATGTCGCTTAAAAATCTGAAGAAGACCTCTGAAAGAGCTCGAGCCTTCTCCTCTTTTTCCATGTTAGATTCAACAACAATAATTTGTTATTTCCATGCCTTATAAACTTTCCTCGAAAGAGAAAAGAGCTAGTTATTCTCATAGTTGCCATGCAACACCAAGTAGACTAGTTCGAAGAACCAGTGATCAAACAGAGAGAAAACCAGAGCGTATGGAAAACCAAACAACCAACTAGTTTTCCATTTTGCATGCCTTCCCGAGCAATCCACGCTCGGAAACCGAGTTCCTTAATTGCATTAACTCCGAAATTCCCGCTCAATCTCCATTGCCACCGACCGCCATAGTTGGCGATGGACAAAAACAAACCAAAGACCATTTCCAGATTTGGTGACTCTGCCACGTCGGATTTCACTAGCCGTTTGAAACTTCCACCAAATCCCTTGTCCTTCATACTTATCCATCTCATTTAATGCCATAGAAACTACCGCCCATGGCTCACACCCCTTCATAGGTCCCTTTCATCCATGATCATTAGTTTGGTTAGAAACATAGGTTAGATCCTAAGGTGATACTTAGTCTAACCTCCTTAGCGCTAGGTCACTAACCTTAGAAACATTTAGCTTATAGTTTAGGGCTAGGTTAGGTTAGCACTAATCCAACCCATAGGTTATGGTTTAGGTTTAGGTTATTAACCTTAATAGAACCAGTCTAGGTCTAACAAATAGAATCGTTCAGTATAAGAACCAACAGATACATTCCCAAAATGGATTCAATCCAGCATTGATAATAAGCTAGCAATAAATATATCAGAATTTATTACCTGGCTCAAGGTCTAGACCTTCCTGATATTACGATATCGGGAACCAATTCATTTAACACGATCAGCCTGAGTTAGACTCCGGAATTGCTTATTCAACACATTCAGACCTTGCAACCTTCGTAAGGTCTATAATTTTTGTTCATCCCGAATAAACTTAAAACATCTCTTGGATCAATGCCACTGATCCAAGGCTGAGTCATATAGATGGGTAAATCCACAATTCATTCCGAAATCAGATTAAACTCAGGTGCAAAAATGAAAGAAATAAAAGAGTCCAAGCATATCCTGGCTCAGTCAAAGATCTTCAAGAGCAAAGAAGATACAATCCATATCAAGCATGACTTCACAATCAAAGGAACACGTCCTTTTTACAGAAGAAATCATATATCAACACTTGAATGCTCAGGAGGAAGTAACAATAGTTTAGAGTGTTACAAGCACCGAATCTTCTCCTTGACTTGGATGTTTGCTTTCTCCTTCCGAGATGAACATTAGGATTGAAAATGGACTCCAAAGTGATAAGTCCCTTTGGTAGTTTGTTGGTCCTTAGCTGTACCACTTGATCACCATACTGTTGTTCTAACTTTTCCTTATTTTTAGCTGAGAACTCAGCCTCTTCTTACAAGAAATGGATGATTTGTTGATCATTTTCAAACACTTTCCAACTTACATTGTTGTCTGGCACTGAAGGGCTTACAATCACATGAATGTTTGGTTGTACATTGTCTTTCTTGATGCTTTCAACAACATCAAAGGCTGCTCCAACGCTGCAAGCCTGTCTGCCAGCTTGGTTCTCTTTTCTAGGGATGGATTTGATGTTGAAGCCCTCAAAATCTTCAATGAGGTCCAACACCCTATTTTTGTAGCATTTGATCAGATCATTCTTGGAAGCATGTTGCCCCTTAACTTGGTTGACAATCAGCTCACCGTCACTAAATACTTGCAAGTTCTTTATTCCTCTTTTGATTGACCAATGCAATCCTTACATCAAAGCTTCATATTCAGCGGTGTTATTAGAACATGCAAACTAAAATTAAAGGTTGAATAATACTTAACTCCTTGAGGTGAAACAAGCATAGCTCCTCCTCCTGCACCTTGTCTACTTCTAGATCCATCAAAGAACAACTACCATACCTCATTGTCATCCTTGTGGTCTGGCTTGGTGATGCTAGGAATAGGCTGATTTCCTTCATGCATGAAATAGACTCCTAGCTTAGATTATTCTATTTCTTGATAAGGATCAAAATCATGCACCTTTCTTGCCTATTCACTAAGAGTCAAATCGGGATGCTTCCAACTTTGGTGTCAGCTTCATCAATGCTTGGATAATCATCTTGATCAAACGTGAACAGGTTGGTATTGATTTGGCTTGGAGTGCTAGGCTCAATGTGAAAGTTTACAATAGGCTCATATCGATTGTAGCCTTAGTTCCATACCTTGTTCGAACAACATGTGTGACCAATCATTAGATAAGTAACCTCCAATATTGGCTATGAAATCCCTTGACAAACATAGGGCAAAGAGTGGTGGAAGATCTATCACCGAGACATCTTGCAAAACAACAACATTGGGGCATGCATGCAAAGTAAGACTCAAGTTTTTAATCACTCCTACTATTATCACTTTGATGTACCATCCAATTACACTACCCCTTAGATATGACTTCATATTGGTGCCCCAACTGATCAGCTATTTTATTGGGCATTACTAAACTACTTGCTCTGGAATCAATCATGTAATTGTGTACTAATTGGTCCCCAATGATCAATGAAACATAGAATGGAGGAGGCTTCAAAATTTTACCTTGGAGACCTTTATGATTCCCTTCAAGCTAGGAAACATTTGTGAGTACCTTCTCTTGCATTTGGACCTGCTGATTTGAAGTTGACCAGTCCTTCATGGCAACTTGTAGCAAATCTATTTGGCCCGGGATGGATAGTGATTCCCACATTGATATGTTTACATTTGTCTTCTTCATCTGATTAATGATGTTGAATAGATATGAAGTATCTCTTTACTGCCCTTTGGCCTACACATTCATTCCTTACACATGGGTAGTAACAATTGGCATCTGAGTTGGTCTAGGAGTTGGTTTGGGCAGTCCTTGCGTGTTTGGAACTACATTTTGTTTGCCAACAGTTTGTGGAGTGGTAGAAGGTTGTGGATTACTTGGAGCCAATGGTTGTCCTTCACCCAAATTTCTCCTTTTTGACCTTGTGTTGGCTGTAACACTTTGAAAGATTGTTTGATTCATGCCACAAAAGTCTTCTGCCTGCTAGTTTACAAGTGTGGTATCATTTGGAGCTGATTGTTGCTGGGATGTTTCTTGTTGTTGGTTATTTCCTTGACTCCCTTCACCCTCCACACCAGTTGTTGTTACCATTAAGGCTTGATTTAGGGAACCATTGAAGCACATAGACTGGCTATGAGGTTCATTACATGGGAAACACCAGTCATACTCTTGAGCTATGTTGTTTTGTACACGGCACTAGTGCTTTAGAGGAAGATGCAACATTGGGATTATAGGGCTGAAATGGTATGTTGGCAGGAGGCCTTGCTTGATTTTGATTTGCAGCTGGATTGGGTGGTCTTTGAGACTGATATGGCTACCTGTTAGGCTAAGCTTGAGGCTGATAAGAAGTTCTAAAACCTATGGCTTACCGCCTCTTGAGTGTAACCAGCTCATTACCTAAATTTTGTAATTGCTTCGTGACTTCTTGAAGTTCATTTGAGGCACTCGAAGATGAAGTAGAAGATTCATTTGAATTCTGATTTCTAGGAGTGGGAATAGGAGATAAATTAGGTGCTTGACTAGTGCTTGGAATTTCTAAATTTGGATATAATGGCATTAGAGGCCAGGAGCTAGCTTACCAAACTTGAATCGAGACAATTTTTAGCTCTAATGGCAATGCTATAGGCAGCAGGGATAGTTATGCCTCCCATGGATTGAATCAACATAGAAATATCAAAATTTAAAGCTTTAAGGTAATATAGAAAAGCACCTTCTACTGTTGGCCTTACTACCATTGGAATTCTCTCCCAAGTCCTTTGAAATTTGAAGTTGAAGTCAGTCAGCTACTCATTGGGAGCTCTCTTGATAGTTGTCCATTGTTCCAAAAGGGATAAGTTATCTCCCTTTCTCTCGAACTCGCTAATGGAGGGCTATACATAATTGGTTCTGATTTTGGATAGAGCTTGAAGCAAGGCTCTTGAACCATTACAAATCTTTCCCTTTGAATGAAGATGCCAATAGTTTGATAGCAACTTGCATCTCATCAATCTCATGGATTGCACAAATATTAGTAATATCCTTGACATGATCACCAGGAGTGGTTTCCTTCTCTCCAGTAAAGTATGGGATGTTCTTCAATGCTACAATTGGGATTAGATTTTGTGCATTGAGAGAAAGTGGGTTCTTTGTCATTAGAAATTGACATATGGGTTGTGTTGTGCCATTCTGATTGGCCTTAGAACCCTTGTTGATTAGATGAAAGGTCTACCAGGTGGAGGAGTTGATAGAGTTCTATTTGGTGGAGATGGAGACCTTTGAATTCTCCTCCCTCTTTGTCTTCTTCTTGGAGATAATTGTATATACTCAAAAATACTTCTTATTCTCCAACTCTTGACCTTGTGGTGATTCTTCTCATGATTTTTCAGGTCTAGACTGCTAAAACCAACTGATTCTTCTTCCTTGGAGTCACCAGATGTGTAATTAGGGGCTCTTTCAACAAGAAACTTGAAAAAATGCACATCAATTTTGTTGCAATGAAGATGAAGACCTCTAAGGTCCCACCGGGCGTGCCAAAACTATTAGTGCAAATCAGTAGCACCCTCTGGATGTTCTTCTCAGATTTCTAGTTTGATATTCCAACATCCAGTGTGATTACACAACATTGAATCTTTTCCCCAAGTGTGGGACTTAAAAAAGGAAAAGAATCTCTAGATTAAAGGTTGGTTCCTTCACTCCTCTGATCAGGTGTATGCATGAAATTTGTAGAGGTTTAATAGTAGATCCTACTCTAAATTCCAAGGGGATAGAGATAAAATATGCAGAAGAAATAAAACTGATTGAAAGTGGTGATACACCAAGGGAGTGGTGAACATCTATTTTGTAAAACTTATACAGATCATAAGAAATATAACACAAAACATGCACAGATTTCCATAATGTAATGAGAGATCAAATGACAATTATAAACACATGAAAGGATTGGGAAAAATCAATCCCAAAACATACATTATCATTCTCGGGATCAATACAAAGTGCATTACAATGGCGGGAGGAAAAACACATGCTATAGTCTGTATAAAAGGTACGAAACTCTAAAAATTTACCTCGAGGAAAAAAAGAGAGTTTCTTTGAGTAAAAATATGTCCAACCCTTACAAAATGAGCCAAATCTGGCTTTTAACAATGCCAATTCGAGCTCAGGAGAGAGAAACATGGGAAAACATGAAAAAGCCTTCAACCACCAACCAAATTCATAATAAACAGCATGGGTTCCCTTACAAATCCACTTCCCAATGTTTTAGACCATGCTGGGAGAGAATGCAAGCCATATTGCATTAAAAATGGTGGTTGAAATGTTAGTTTTGTTCATCTCGCATGCGGAGGTGTTTTCCAATTTTATCTCTACAAACTCCTCTAAAACACAAAATCAAGCCTGGAATCATGTAGATAATTTCACCATATTTCCAATGATATAAAGAACACAAAAAACTGAGCTCTGGATCAAAAGTTATGCCCCTCTGAAAAATTAGGGCAAAACAAGGCCAAAAAGGGTTGACAGGCCGAAAATTTGAAATTTTCCCACCTTTTTGCATTTGGGAAAATTTCCCCAAAAATATCTGTGAACCCCACTCTAGTGCCACATGGCAGGTTCTAATTGGTTGCGGGCCCTCCCTGCTTCATTTTCCACCATTTCAGCCTTTGGAAAATTTTCCATAAATTCTCCGCCAACCGATGACCCGAGGACACATGGCATGATGTGATTCGTCACGGGCCTCTCGCTTTCAAATGTTCCACCACTTCCGACCATCTTCCCTAAGCTAGATGTGTGGTACAATGCTATTGGATGTGGGCATTTCCTTCTTGGGTTCTTTGCGGGCCTGCCTTGTATTTTTCCACCACGTGGACATGTGGCATAATCTCATTGGCTCGGGCCTTTGGGGGCGGGTTTGCTTTTAAAAGTTTCCTTTGATTTTGCTTTGGGAAAATTTCCCAACTTTCCCCCACGCTCTGTCATCCTAGTGCCATGTGGACTCATCTTATTGGATGGCAGGCCTTAGGGGAAATTTTTTTCTTTGTGCTAACCTATGGGAAAATTTCCCAACTTCTCCCGGTCGGTTCAACCCCGACGCCCCCTAGGACTTGTGGCCTCCTCCCATTAGCTCGGGTTTTAGGGGCGGGCTTTACTTTTTGATTTTTACACTTGGGTGAAAAGGAAAAATACTTTCACACCTCCGACCCTTGATGGTCCTAGGACACATGGCGAGATCTCACTAGTTGGCAGGGCCTCGGGGAAAAATTTCTTCTTAGCACCCCCGCCAAATACTTCGGTAATTTTTCCAAGTCTCCTTCACCCTCCACTTTTCCTTTTCTCTAGGGACACGTGGCACAATGCTATTGGATGTGGGCCTCAGGGCTAAAAAATTTGTTTGTGCCATCCCTTGGCAAAATTTCCCAACTTCTCCCCGCCTGGACACGTGGCGAGCATCTTATTAAATCGGCGGGTTTGCTTTTGAAATTTTCCTCTTGCGCCAACACTTGGTAAAATTTTAAAAAATTATTCCACCTCCCAATTTCTACGATGCCGATGTAGTAGCTTCTGATTGACCGGCGGGCCTGTCTAGGGAAAATTTCCCACAAAAACTCCACCGAGCCATAACTTCAAAAATACATGGAGTTAGGAAGAAAACTTTACTTTTCTGGAAAGATGAGAAAGAGCTCTATCCAATGGTGCCATTTCCAAAACATTTTGAGATCCTGAAGAGTAAAATT
Source organism: Taxus wallichiana var. yunnanensis (assembly GCA_018340775.1). Classification (NCBI taxonomy): domain Eukaryota; kingdom Viridiplantae; phylum Streptophyta; class Pinopsida; order Cupressales; family Taxaceae; genus Taxus; species Taxus wallichiana. Next base: position 41,659,651 of record CM031233.1, on the reverse strand, counting down.
CATGACAAAGGCACAAGGGAGGAAGGAATGAAGGGGTTAGCTAAAAAATAAGCAAGGGGCTTATTTTGGATAACAATACTTTGCAAGATATGAGGATTTTTGATCGGGTGGCTTCATAGTTATCTGGCGAAAAATCTCCATTTTCTCTTCATTCTTTTTCATTTTACTCTATTTTTCTCATAGGCCTACATATTGATGTGCATTCATAGTGTGGAGAGTTTTGTGATTATGATGGAGCTAGTTTAGATCAGCAATGGTGGACTAGGTGTCTGAACAAGCTTGAGCAAAGCCATGGCATGGTGAGGAGCTATGGAGGAGAAATGAGAGGAAGAAAATGACTAAGTTCGGATTTAAATTTTCAAAAATACACATGGTTAGTCTAGGAAAAAATTTCGACGTCCCTCACCTTAGGGATGTGAGGGACATCAATTTACATGGTCGTCAAGAGGACGAAACATGTCCTTGATCCGACAAGGGGGGATTTTCTTGAAAAATGCATCTTGGGGTTGAAAGTCGGTCATGTGGGTGACCAAATGACTAATGTTATGATCCTCATGTGTAGATTTCACTAATGCCTCAAGGTTTTGGTGTAATAGTTCATTACATTTTATATCATAGCAACCACCTATGTTCTAATCCCACTCGGTTGGTTACGTCACGTAGCTGGGGCCCGCGTGGTGCCTAAATGTTGGTGAAGCAAGGCTCGTACGTATGGGTGTGCGGGTGTAAACCCAACCCGATTCGGGATCTACGGAAGTGTGGTGGGATCTTATAATCCTCATCCGTGGATTTCACTAACACCTCAAGGTTTTGGTGTAACGGTTTGTCACATTTGGTATCGGAGCTTGATCTCGGCCGGGACGATGTCAAACCCTAATTCGAAGGTTCAACTATATCTCAAGATTGAAAGTGAATTTTTCTGTAATTTTTTTGTGGTGAGGAAAAATAAGTCAAGTACACTTCTCTCCAAATTTCAATAAGTTTTTACTTTTTTGCAAAATTTATTATGGTTCTATATTTATTCATAATTTTTCTCCCTAGGGTGTAATTTTTGGAAATTTTTCAAATTTCTTATATTTTCGGAAACCCCTCCAAAAATAGCTAGGGTTTCTATTTTATAAATTCCTATATTCGGCCAAAAATTACGAAACCCTAAACCCTAAAATTCTTCCCTATTAAGTCTACCCCTAGGCCCACATCCTTCGTCATGGCTGGTAGATCTACCCAGAGGCCAAGGAAAAGGAAAAGAAACTCTAGGAATGACCCCAAATAAGGAAGATATGGATTTAGATTCTACTAGTTCGGGAGTATCTGAGGTGGTCATCCAACTTCAAGAAAGGGTAAACAATATGGTGAGTAAGGATGACCTTAATGTTGAGCTTCATCAACTGAAAGGTAGCCTGAGGATTGAGTTTTAGAAGGATTTTCATGCAATGCAACAGGAGTTGTTGAATGTTATTTCTAATACAACTTCCAATGCTAGTCATATGGGTTCTACTAGAAATGGTCACACAGATCCAAATCACTCAAATAAGGGAGGATCCTTTAATCATTCAAGTGGATCTTCTCACCAATGGAGGGGCATGATTCCAAAATTTGAAATGCATAAATTTGATGGAAAGGATCCACTCAATTGGATTACCCAAATGGAAAATTTATTTGATCTCCATCGATCCAGGAGGACAAAAAGGTAAGCTGTGACATCCTTATACCTAGAACTGATCGATTTGTTTGGTATTGTTGGTTATGTGCTCAAAGGCGAAGAATGGCCTAAATGTCACTTGGACAGTGTTCACTGAAGAGCTTCAATTACACTATAGTTCTAGTGTTTCTGAGAATTACTTCAGCCAATTAGCAAAGTTACGCCAAACTGGTTCAGTTAAGGAGTATGTCCATCAATTCCAAACTTTGTCCTTGCATGTGGAGGATATTACAGAAGAGTATTTGAATGACCTATTTCTTGGGGTCTTAAGGACCACATTGAGCATGAGGTATGCATGTTTAACCCACTCAAGGTTGTTGATTCTATTATCATGGCACGTCGAGTAGAGGAAAAATTTCTTTCCAGTAGAAGGTAGACCTTTTCTAGCATAAAAGATCGTAACACCTTGTCTCCTTCTTACCCTCGGCCAATTTGGTTGACACCTCAACAAATTGAAGAAAAAAGAGCCAAAGGGTTATGCTTTAACTGTGATAGCAAATATGGACCAAATCATAAATGTTCTGAGAAAAAATTGTTCTACATTGAAGGATCTGGTGATGAGGAAGAATATGAGGCAACATCAACAGAGGAAATGGAAAAATTAGAGGAAGAATCTGGAGATCCTCAACCCACTATTTCATGCCATGCTCTATCAGGTATTAGTACTCTACAAACCCTTCAAGTTATGGGTTATCTTAAGAAGCAGAAGGTATGTAGTCTTGATTGATTCGGGAGCACACATAATTTCATCCATCATAAGTTGGCAACAAGACTAAATTGTTTCATCTACCCAGACCTGAATTTTAACTAATGATTGTAGAAGGTGGCATAGTCCAATATTCAAGTAAATTCCATAAATTCAAAATCATGATGGGTGATTACACATTGGAATCTACGTTGTTTGCTATTCCCATGGGTGGAGCTGATATTGTCTTAGGTTTTCAGTGGCTCACTACCTTGGGCACCATAGAGATAAATTTATAGGAATTGTTCATGCACTTTTATTCTGAGGGTAAAAAATTTGAACTTCGAGGTCTACAAGCTAAAGATACTCTAGTGGTGAGTTCTCACCAAATGCAAAAGATTCTTAAAAAGGGGGTTGAAGGTTTTATAGCACGATTATTCTCTATAGAAGTCCAACCACAAATGAAGGTATTGCATCATGATCTTCAAAAGGTTATTAATCAACATGTAGTTGTCTTTCAAGGACTAAGAGGATTGCCACTTGAAAGAGAGCATGATCATGTTATTCAGTTGATTCTAAGAAGCCAACCCCCAACATCAGGCCTTATAGATATCCATATGTGAAAAAGAGTGAGATTGAGAAGATGGTGGAGGAAATGTTGGAAATGGGTATTATTTGTCACAGTCAAAGTGCCTATTCTACTCCCATGGTGATGGTGTGTTGCAAGGATGGAATTGGACACGTGTCTAGATTACAGAGAGCTTAACAAGTTCACTATCAAAGATAAGTTTCCTATTCCTGTCATTGATGATTTATTAGATGAGTTGCATGGTGCCATTTATTTTACAAAACTAGATCTACATTCTAGGTATCACCAAATTAGAGTCAAGCAAGAAGATATTCATAAGACAACTTTCAGAACTCATCAAGGTCATTATAAATTCCTAGTGATGCCATTTGGCCTTACCAATGCTCCCTCCACATTCCAAAGCTTGATGAATTCAGTATTTAGATCATTCCTAAGAAATTTTGTCTTAGTATTTTTTGATGATATACTCATCTATAGAAAATCATGGGAGAAACACTTACATCACGTCAATACTGTCTTAGAAGTCTTAGAGAAATGTCAAATTTATGCCAAGCCTTCAAAGTGTTTTTTTGGGGTACAAGAAGTGGAATACTTAGGCCATATTGTTTCTCATGAAGGTGTTAAGGTGGACCCTCACAAGATCCAGGCCATGGTGGAATGGGAAACCCCAAGAACCCTCAAACAATTACCGGAGTTTCTTAGGTCTCACGAGGGGTATTATCATAGATTTGTCGAAACTATGGTAGTATAGCAGCACCACTCACAAAATTATTGAAGGACTCCTTTCGGTGGATCTAGGGCATTTGAAAAATTGAAGGTAGCTATATTCATCACTCCAATATTGGCAACCCTAGATTTCTCCAAAACTTTCGTAGTTGAGTGCGATGCTTCAAGAAATGGAATTGGAGTAGTACTAATGCAAGAAGGAAACCCCATTGCTTTTGAGAGCTGACAACTAAAAGGAAATAATTTGTTAAAACCCACATATGAAAAGGAAATGATGGAAATACTACATGCAGTCAAACAATGGAGACCATACTTGATGGGTAGACATTTTAAGGTAAAAACTGATCATGATAGTTTGAAATATTTCTTAGAACAATGTCTATCTTTAGAAGAACAACAAAAATGGGTCACTAAGATGTTGGGATATGACTTTGAGATTGTTTATAAGAAAGGAAAGGAAAATTTGGTTGTTGATGCTCTGTCTAGGAGGGATGAGTCTGCCGAAGCATTGTTATGTGCCATCTCTATACTACATGCAGATTGGGTAGATCAAGCATGAGAAGAATGGAAGAAAGATGCAACCACACATAATCTCTTTTAAAATCTCCAGGCATATCCCTCCATATCATATCAATTTATATGGAAGGGGGATACATTGTGGTATAAAGATTAGTTATATCTATGTAAGAACTCTACACTTAAACACCATGTTATTTCAAAGCTACATTCTTCTCCAATAGGTGGCCATGCTGGGGTCCTAAAAACATATCATAGAGTTAAGAAGGATTTCTTTTGGGAGGGGTTGAAAGGAGATGTTCAAAAATTTGTGGCAAAATGTTTGGTTTGCCAAAAAAATAAGGGTGAGACCATTAAGACACCTAGTCTTCTCCAACCTCTATCTATTCCTAGTGAGAGATGGGAAGAGGTATCAATGGATTTCATCATAGGATTACCTAAATCAGAAGGGAAAAGTGCCATCATGGTCATGGTAGAAAAACTTACCAAATATGCTCATTTTTGTGTCATGGCTTATCCTTTCATAGCTAGTACTGTTGCCATCTCTTTTATGGATATAGTTCAAAAGATCCATGGCATGCCAAAAATTATATTAAGTGATCGTGATCCAATATTTACAAGTAAATTTTGGACTGATCTATTATCTTGTCTAGGTACCCAACTAGCCTAGATTTCCTCTTATCATCCCCAATCAGATGGGAAAAATGAGGTGGTAAATAAATGTTTAAAGGGATATCTTTGATATTTTACTTTAGATAAACAAGAACGTTGGGTGTAATGGTTGCCCTTTGGTAGAATAGTGGTACAATACTTCATTTCATGCCTCTACCAAAATGTCTCCATTTCTGGCACTTTATGGGTACCATCCTCCATCACTCATATCTATCTTTAAGGTCAAACCAAAGGTGAGAGTATTCAAAGATCACATTCAACATCAACATGAGGTACTCTCTAGTCTTAGAGAAAATTTGGCACGGGAAAAAAACTATATGAAGCAACAAGCTGATCAACATAGGAGTGAGTGACACTTTGAAGAGGGAGACTTTGTTTTTGTAAGGTTATAGCCATATAAGAAATTATCCTTGAAACAATAGCAAAAGGATAATAAGCTTGCTCCTAAATACTATGGTCCTTACCGAGTTTTGTAGAAAATTGGTAGTGTGGCATATAAGCTAGAGCTCCCTCTAGGAAGTAGAATACATCCAGTCTTCCATGTTTCTTGCTTAAAGAAAGTTATTGGGTAGCACATTTCCACCCAATCAGTGCTTCTAGAACTAGATGAGGAAGGAAGGATCATATTGGAACCTGAAGGCATTCTTCAGACACGCACCAAAAGACTGAGGACCAGAGTCATTACCAAGTACCTGATCAAGTGGAAGAATATGAATATTGAGGATGCATCATGGGAAGATGAAGCATTCATGCAACAACATCTAGGGCTTCCCAACATTGGGGACAATGTTTCTTTGAAGGGGAGGGGCATGTTACGCCCTTAATTATATATCTTACATGGGATGGATATAGCTGACTTGTTGCTATCATAACTTAATATCATGATGTATCTCTTTTATATATGATCTATTATCATTGGTTGGTCAGCCTTCTTGTGGCCATAGCATAGGAATAGTATAAATAGGGGTTATAGGCGAGTGGATGAGGATTATATTGAGTATTTGAGTATTATTATATGTTCTAGATGTTGCACCCTCGAAGTGGCCAAGATATTATACTTTTATATTGTGAGAATTTATCTCGTAATATTGTGTTATTTGGTGTTCTATTGCTGGTGATAATCATAATTAATCAAGTAATTTCATTACATTTGGTATCAGAGTGACCACCCGTGTTCGAATCCCACTCGGTTGGTTACGTCCTATAGTTAGGGACCATGGGGTGCCTAAACATTAGTGAAGCAGGGCTCATACCTATGGGAGTGTGGGCGCAAACTCGGCTGAGTCGGGCTCTACGGAAGCGTGGTGGGATGTTATGATCCTCATGTGCGGATTTCACTAATGCGTCAAGGTTTTGGTGTAATGGTTTGTTACAACTAACCATAGGGGCTAGGAATATTTTTCTATGTTTAGTGTCTCTCACCTCAAAGGGACATGAGGGACATCAAATTCCATAGTGGTCTTGGAGATGACACATGTCCTCGATCCGACTGTAGGGAGTTTGAGCTCCAAAAATGCACTTGGGGGTTGAAAGTTAGTAACATGGGTGACAAAAAGACTCCCCATAGGGGCTGGGTACATTTTTCAAGGGCTTATGTACCTAACCTTAGGGATGTTGGGGACATAAAATCCTACCACCTGGTGCTGACACGTGTCCTCCAAAAAATTGACTAATTCTTGAACTACCTCTGAGAGGGTAACTTGGAATGATGATAACTTGAGCTCCCAATGGAATTTATTAGTGAAATTGTATTTTATCTTGATTAAAAATGGAATTTTGAATCCAATGGTGGGGTTCTCATGTCTTTATTCATCCATTTGTTCCCTAAAAAGTGGATTTGTTATTTGAGACTCCACTTGTTCTAATAAAAACTACCTTGAAATCATATGCGCAAGGGGTTGTGAAAAATATTATTTCACTATAATGTAGGTCTCGGAATCATATTTATGTCAATATTTTATTTTACTTATAACTCCATCTGGAGCTCCCAGAATCTTCTTCCAAAGACCAACAATTGTTTTAGGCCTATGTATTGTCTAGGCTTGTGAACTCTGTTTTTACTTATACTACTCAAAGTCTTTCATAACTTCCCAAACATTGAAAAATCATTTCCATGATGTTCTAAGGTATTCAATTCACCTCCATGTTGAATTAGGCCCTTCCGTTCCACTCCAAGAGGGTTGATATAGTCCTGGGAAGGCCAGTGATAGCCCTTCCCAATACTGCTAGAAGATAACATCTTTTGATGGAATCCTAAAATCACCAAGGGGGTTGATTTGAATTTCCTAAATCACCTAGGGGAATGAATTAACATCAATCGGGAGGTTACTAGACTAATTGGACAAACTTGGGGTGTCTGGGAATGATAAGACATGAAAAATTTGGCATAGGGGTATAGTTGTGCTAAAAATTGTCAATTTCCTTGTTGCACATTTACATGAAAACAACTGGCTCTAGCTTGGGGACATGACATAAACCGAGCACATCAAAGACATGGCATTACAACTCCCAGAATCTCAACTTACAACATATTGACCGATTGCCTTAACCATTTGGTCTGTGGAGTCACGTACAACTTACAATAGAGAGAGATAGAGAGCAAAGAAAGAAACACACACGCACACGAGAAAGGAAAAGATGCAAAAACGAGAAGGAAACATGCCACAATAAAAGGGAAACACACTGGTAATCACCTATTATATAAGGCGGTGGACAAGCCACTTTCACTTTGAAGCTCTTTTCGTTCTTTGAAATTACCCCGAGTGGGTAAGACTAAGTGATGTTGTTTTTAAAGCCATTGACTTGTTCAGAAAGTAGCCTCCTCTCCTCAGTTGTTTATGAAATCTAGGTGCTTTCACAATTATCTATGTACTTGGTATGAGTGAGTCTACATGAGATTTTTGATGCTCAAGCCTTCACTTAGAAATTCCATTTCCTTCATCCTCTTTGAAATTGGTTTCATAGTGTCAGTTTCCTTCCATGTTTATCCATATAGTTGAATCTCTATTGAGCATCTCATCGCTTCCACAAAACTCATTTTCATTCAAATTACTTGAACATTTTGGATTATTTTCTTTCCCCGATCTATGCTCATTGACCTCTTTTCCATGAGATATTTTGAAGTTATCTTTTTCCTTTACTTCACTATGAGGTTCTTGAGTACTGACGGAAGGATTGGATGTGACCTCATACTTGTCTTGTATGTCCATGAGTCCAGTGAAGAGATCAAGGATCATCTCGGGGTCTTCCGCAACTTCTACTGCATCCAAGATTTCTTGCACGGAGTTATGCTTTGTCATTTCCTATAGCTCCTCTTTGTACGCCTTTGAAGAATATTTATTTTTCAGCTCAAGGAAACTATCTAGAGGGGTTACCTCATCATTTTGGGAATCACTACATTTTATCATTCCTTTTTCTAGAGGAGCTTCATTTTTAAAGGCCTCAAAACTTCTTACTTTAATTTTTCATCATGGAAAGATTCTTCCTCTTCAAATGGGAAAGAAAATACCTCAATATTTTCACCATATCCACCAACCATTAGCTCGAGAGGGACATCATATTTCTCATCTAGATTTATTTCAACATATCCCATCTTCACACTAGTTGAGGTTTCCAAGTCAACTTCACGCTTGTCTTCTAGATTCATGGCTTGCATTAAAAGTTCAAGACTAATCTCAGGGTCTTCCATTTCTTCTATGGATCTTAGTAGTTCTTGCATAGATGGTTATTTCCCACTGTTCGAGGGATCATTACTGAGACCAACTTATTCTCTTCTTGGGTAACATGATTAAGGGATTCCCCATCTTTGAATGGGAATGAGAAAATTTATTCATCACAGATAAACACATAAGCTGATTTTTCTGTTTGAAAATCATCAAGAACCATTTCCTCTTCTTCATGGTTTGCATCATCTAGCAATTCGGAGCTTCCCTCTTGTAACTTGAATCTCCTCAATGCTTCTTAAAATTCCAATAATCTCCAAGAAGGCATTTTTGGACCTTTCAAGATGGGAATATCCTCTTCCTCCTCAGTTTTCACAAAGTGATTCATCCGCTGCTACCCTAGTACAAAATGTTAGCTTCTGGGATTCCGGAATTTCATACTGTGTACCTCATCTTCTTCTTGGGAAGAAATTTCTCCATGTCTCCCTTCACTGGTATGGTTGTAGAAGACCAATTCATATGAATTTTCCCTCCCAAGTCTCGACAAAAATTTCTACTTAGCAACATTCCAAATGAGGTTGGGACGTCTACTACCAAAATCATCGCTGAAAATTTCTTGTTTGGAAATATGGCAAGAGCCACCTATGCATCTTTGACCTTCCCTACAAGTGAGACCTCTTTTGACACAAAAGATTAAAAATAGCCACTAGGTGGAGTCATGGTAATATTGAGAGACTTGGCAACCTTCAAGGCATCACGTTGTCCGAGGCATCGAAATCTATTATGCAATTTTTCAATACATATTCTCCAACAAGAAGGGAGATGTAGAAAGTTTCAACTTTATCGGTCTTTGATGTACTCAGAGAAATCATGTTTTATGAGGGAGGTGTAGGTGATTTTTATAGCATACCTTTAGAACTAGAAGTTACAACATTGGGTGTTAGACTACCACTCCGATGTATCGAGACGAACCTCTAAAATTGTTCGGGATGAGTCCACAAGTATTTAGTTTGATAATCTACATTGTGTCTTTGTTTACATATTCTATGAAGTTAAAGGGAGCGAGATGCGAGAAAAGGGGGTGAAGGGAATGATTTTTAGTTTGGATGGGCTTAGGAGAAGGATTTGATGTTTAAGGAATGGAAGGTATTTTGAATGACACAATAGGATCTCTCAAAGAACTAGATTTTGTAGGAGTAGATTTGGATTTAGAATTGGAAGATGTATCAAAAGACTTACTTAGAATAGCGGGAGCCTTCTTAATCAATACATGATCAAGCTCCAACAATTCAAACTTCATGGAAGATGAAAGTGATGATCCTCAACTGATTATTTTATTTTGCATATTCGCCACAGGAGAATCATTAACCTTCTTTTCTTTTACAAAAATGGAGGGATATGCTCTTTTCTTGGACTGAGAATGAGTGAATACTATGCATGAGAAACTGATTGCATCTTCTTAGTCTTCTTCATAACCTCCAGAATACTCACAGAATCTGATTTGTGTATCGTTCTCAAACTCATCAATTTTTAGGTAACCACCACCTTCACTTTCTTTTTCAAACTCCTCTTAATTTTCCTTACTTCTACAACTTTCATTGATAGGTGGGGCCTCCAAGGAAAGCCTTTAGGGTGCTCCTGCAATCTGATTTTCGTTTCTTCTTTGGGAAGAAACTCGTTCAAATAATTCCCTCTTCAAAGATGCTATCTCATTCACCAAATTTTGCAGCGATGGATTGGTTCTCTCATCTCCAGGATGTTGGGTCTTTCCCTTTGATGGGTTCTTGATCTTTCTAGAGAGGATGATATCATCATCAAGTTCAATGGCCATTCTTTGTGCTTCTACAATGTTCCTTAGTTGGGCTCTTCATAGAAAAAATCCTACTTATAGTGATTGATCATTAATGAAGAATATCTTGACATTGTTTTGAGATGATGAATCCTCTTTAGGTATCCTATGAAGAAACCTTTCAAAACAAACCATGAAGTCTCTCATGGTTTCATTTTCTCCTTTCTCTATTTGAGCCAACTACACCAGGAGGTCTTGACAGTCTTGATTGATTTAATTATTTCCTTGAATGTAGTGTTGATGTCATTCCAACTAGTGATGGATCGAGAAGGTAGGAGGTAGAACCATTCTTATGATTTTTCTTAGAGGGACTCCATGAATAATCTTACAGCAACATCTTCATGTTGGAAACCAAGAATTTCACATGATGTCATGAAGGAAACGATGTGTTCTTTAGGATGTTGTGTTTTTCACCTTTGAACTTTGGAAATTTCTTGCGGGAACTTACTTGGTAGATCATGGAGAGGTGGTTTAAGAGCAAGAAAGCATGTATTCCTTCCCTATGAAACAATGGGTTGAGGTATTTCTTCTTCATCTTCCATTGTCATTTTTGTTTCTTCTCTTGCTTCTACAAACTATTCTTCTCCGGGAACTCAATGACCAATGGTGGTTAAAAAATGGGAGAATTTTAAGGGGGGTATCAACAAGAGTCTTGATAGGATTGTTAGGTGAATTTTTTGAAGAGATGGATGGAGAGGAGGCTTGAGAGAAGAAGTATGGATTATCTCTAATTCATTCTTGCTGATTTTGCAAAGCCTCGAAATTGGAATCAACAACACCTCTTGACCTGCTCAACCTAGTGTATCTTCCTTCAACCAACTTTTGGAAATTCTTGAAGTGAGAACACGAAAGGAAACTATGGAATATGAAGGGTCACTTGTAAGAAATTGACAGTGTATCTTTTAGCAATGGAATTTCATGAAATCTTTTTCTGGTTTTTTCAATATTTTATTTTTTTGAATTTTTGGACCTTACGATTGTAATTTGGGTGCAAATCTGCCAAATCTGCTCCAAGGTGGGTGCCAAAAATGTTGGCGAAAATTTTCAGGTGGGAAAATTTTTGGATTTCTTGCCAATGCTCGGGAATCTAAGTCCCTCTACTTAAGCGGTGCATCTACCGTATATGCATGCGCATGAAAATGTGGATATTTGTGGTGGCATTTCAACCAGGGGATCCAGCGGGGACACTCGATTGACCCTACAACAAAGTTTGCGAGATACCTACAAGAGAATAATTTTTCTATAGAGAGGGAAAGGGAGTGAAAAATAGGTAGGAGGACTAATTTTACAGGTAAGAAATCGGATTCCTACACACACTAGTCATAAGTATCATCACATGCATTTATGAGAAGAAACAACTTTGTAGGAATCATTAAGACCAAATGAAATTTTATGAACACAAAGTATCAAAAAATATCTTAGTTAAAGAAAGATAGAAACTCCTTCTTCTCATATTAATTTCTCAAACAAAAGTTGCACATAGTGGAGAAATGGAGGAAATTTATAATGGGGAAAGGAAGAATTTGGTTATCTCCTTTGTTCTCTCAAGGTAAAATACACTCTTGAGCTTACAAAATTAATGACCAACCCTTTGAAATGGGAATGGTGTTTAAAATTTATAGAATGAGAGGTGACTTATTGTATTCCTTGAAAAAAATCTCTTAGTCAAAGAAAGATAGAAACTCCTTCTCATATTAGTTTCTCAAGCAAAAGTTGTACATAGTGGAGAAATGGAGGAAATTGGGAATGGGGAAAGGAAGAATTTGGTTGTCTTCTTTGTTCTCTCAAGGTAGAATACACTCTTGAGCTTACAAAATTAATGACCAACACTTTGAAATGGGAATGACGTTTACAATTTATAGAATGAGAGGTGGCTTATTGTCTTCCTCATGATCCTCCATATGCTTTATTTCTAACTTTAGACTATTCATGTTCCTAAAAATATTTAAGTCCCTTTTATAAAATCAAGGAAACTTAATTTACATTATGTTTCTAAAGTCACTTTTAAGTGACTTAAAGGCATATCAAAAAGTGCAAACCCCAACGAAGAATTAGAACATTTGAAGGGAGAGAAATTTGGGGAGAGGGAAGAGAGAGAAGAGGAGAAGATGTTTCTTGATGAATTCCATTGATCCTCGTTGATGGAAAAATCCAAATGAAGTGAAAATCTAAATCTTTGAATTCCTTGCACAGTATGAAAATCCTTCAAATCAGCTTGTGAATGCTTGCTAAGTTGAGTGAACTATTCCATTGATGACCGCAACTCCCGGCTTGGGTATGATATACTAGTTTTTGAGAGGTGATTTTTGCCTCTTCTCGACAATCATGATGTGATTAAATCCCTCATTTGATCCCTGCACACACTACCCTTTCCTCAACCGATTTTTGGGGTGATTTACTTTTTTTAGTAAGCACCCATATAAGGGAATTACTATTTTTAGTAAGTGGTCATTTTCACTATTTTCTACTTTGAACACTCATTATGGCTTCCTCATGATCTTCAATGACCACTACCTTTGTCTCAGCTATTTTTGATGATGAATTTCCAAACATAGCAAGTCTATATTGTAAAACTTATTATTTTTAGAAAGTTTGTTTCTAGTGCTCAATTTTCGATGGAACATACGTTTTGGACTTGTATTTTTGCTACGATCACACCCTCCGAATTTCACATAGTTTTTCCAACTAGAATGATTGGAAATAAATATTAAAATTTTGACCTTGCAATGGCTTCGGTCATGGAGCTACAGTGGCAGCCATTAATGGAGCTTGAAATTTGTAGGTCTGGTTTTTGTCTCCATTTGTAATGAAAAAAAATCCATTTTGATAGGGTTTTTATTTGTATCCCATGTGTAAATTTTTAGTTCATTTCCATTGAGTGATGGGAAATCGCGAATGTGAGCCAAGACACGGGAAGTGAGGATTTTGTTGGAGAAAATAATTTTAGGCACCATTTGACCTCTTGTTTATTGCATCTTGATTGTCTTGAAAAATGTGAAATTCTGAAAAAGATGGCATCTCGGTCTGACTTGTACTTTGCAAGATATGAGGATTTTTGATCGGGTGGCTTCGTAGTTATCTGGAAAAAAATCTCCATTTTCTCTTCGTTCTTCATCATTTCACTCCATTTTTCTCTGAGGCCTACATATTTCTGTGCATTCATGGTGTGGATATTTTGGTGATTATGATGGAGTTTATTTAGATCAAAAAATGGCGGACCGGGTGTATGCAGAACAAGCTTGAGCAAAGCCATGGTATAGTGAGAAGCTGTGGAGGAGAAATGAGAGGAAAAAAATGGCTAAGTGCCAAATTTAAATTTAAAAAAATGCACATGGAGGGTCTAGGTGCATTTTTGTGTCCCTAACATCCCTCACCTCAAGGATGTGAGGGACATCAATTTCCATGGTGGTCAAGAGGATGACACGTGTCCTTGATCGACAATAGGGGATTTGCTTGAAAAATGCACTTGGGGGCTGAAAGCTAGTCACGTGGGTGACCAAAAGACTCCTATAGGGGATGGGTGCATTTTTATATTTTTTTCCCTCACCTCAAAGGGACATGAGGGACATAAAATTCCTTGGTGGTCCTGGAGCTAACATGTGTCCTCGATCCGACGACAGGGAGTTTGAGCTCTAAAAATGCACTTGGGGGTTGAAAGTCGGTCACGTGGGTGTGACCAAAAGACTCCCATAGGGTCTAGGTGCATTTTTCAAGGGATAATATAGCTAAACTCAGGGACATTAGGGACATAAAATCCTTCCAGGATCCTGGTGCTAACACATGTCTTCAAAAAATTGACTAACTCCTAAATTGCCTTTGAGAGGGTAACTTGGAATGATTATAACTTGAGCTCCCGCTGGAATTTATTGGTGAAAATTTATATTATCTTGAGTGGAAATAAAATTTTGAATCCAATGGTGGGGGTATAATGTATTTATTCATCCATATGATCCATAAAAAATTGGATTTGTGATTTGAGACTCCACTTGTGCCTGATAAAACTTCCTGCAAATCCTATGCGCAAAGGTGTTGTGAAAAATATGATTTCACCATCATGTATGTATTGGAATCCTCTTTCTGTGGATTATTTTTAATTATAACTCCATCTGGAGCTCTCAAAATCTTCTTCTGAATCCCAACAATTGTTTTAGGCCTGTGTATTGCCTAGGCTTGTGAACTTTGTTTTTACTCTCAGATGCTCCAAGCCTTTCAGAACTTCCCCAAACCTTCCAAAATAATTTCCATGATATTATAAAGGTATTTAATTAACATTCATGTTTAATTACACCCTTTTTTCCACTCCAAGATGGTTGATCCAGTCCTGGGAAGGCAAGTGATAGCCCTTCCCAATACTGCCAGAAGATAGCATCTTTTGATGGACTCCTAAAATCACATAGGGGGTTGATTTGACTTTCCTAAATCATCTAGTGGAATGAATTAACATCGATTGGGAGGTTACTAGACTAACTAGATAGACTTGGGGTTCCTAAGAATGATAAGACATGAAATTTTTGCATAGAGGTATAGTTGTCGTACTCAGAAATTGTCAAATTCCTTGTTGCACATTTGCACGACAACATGTAGCAAGGTTTCCAAAAGAACAAGATAAAGAATTTGAAGATGAAGAAGAAAATAATGGAGATACAAATGATGATGAATGTGATTAGGAATTGTTCCTTAAGTATTATTCTCTTTTCATATTCCTTCTTTAAACTGATACTTTAAAATAAATACTTCTATTACATGGGATGTAATTGTTTTTCTAAATTTTATTGTTCCCTTATTTCAATTGTAAAGTGGAAGAATGCAGTAGTGTCATATTTACTTTGATGAAGTTTTACATACATTTGGATAAGCATGTAAATGATTGATATTGTTGTGATTCTTGTATTTTGAATAAGGAACAAAATGGGGTTCTATAGGGGCCCCTTCCCATGACAAAGAAAGATATACACATGCCAAAAATAGAGATAATGAAAGGAAAGAAACATCTAGACATTTTTCAGTCCTACTTCATAGTTTCCTCCTAGTAGGGAAGCTTATTCAAAAGCTTATTTTTCCTCAGCACAAACTCACTTGAACCTTGTGTTGTTTGAACAAAAATGAATGACCCTACTAGGTCCTGGGACATTCCCATGTCCATCAATGCTTCTAGAGTCATTCTAGGATGACTCATGATTTTCTCAAGCTTGAATTTCTTTGTTGTGATGACACCCAATCCAAAAGATCCAAACCACTGTGAAGAACATCATCTTTCCTTTCCCCTTGTGAAGGGTCGATGTGCTAGGAGCGGTTTGAGAGGGGACACCTAGGGTGATTGGAAGGGCAAGCATTGCATGTTGTTGACTAGGTAGATTGTGAGGTCTTGAGCTTGACCCAGCCTCTCATTTCCTTATGAGAGGTGGATTATCTTTCGAAGAAGGAATGGGTTGAGGCCCCAAAAATCATGCTTTGACTGAGGAGCACGATGTATTAAGTGGGTGGATGATTGAATTTCAAATCTCCCTTGTTGTCTCGAGTGGAGGAGATTGCTACCCTTGAATGGAAAGTAGATAATGATTGGTCCTCTTCTCCATCAAAGATAATGATTGGAGGTTGAGGTTGTGGTTCACCCTTCCTCTTACCTAAAGATGACCCTGGTCCAGTTGCGAAGGCACAATCTCTACTTACTTTTTCTCTAGGGAATTGATTCTCCACTCCAACTCATCTATTTTGTGGGAAATAATAGGCACAAAGTGTCAATGGAGGATTTATCATATAGCACATATGATTCCTTGGGAATCTCTTTTGATACAAATCCCTCATCACATAAAAAGGGACATTAAAAACTAGTTTTCCCAAATACCTGAGGTCTTCTCTCGACCCAGTATCTCTTTAAATCTTCGGGAGATTTCAAGTGTTCCCATTTAAAAATATGAAAATACATAACTTGAAAGGATAAAAATATAGGATTAATCTTGATTAGCCTTGTAAGAAGCACTAATCGGACTTGCTTTGATATGTCAAGGGTCCTCTAGTGTCACCTAAGGCCCTAACAAAGGCTTCATCAGACCACTTAGATTGAAATTCTAATTTAATTCCTTTGAATAAATCTCCTTCAAAGTTGTGTGCTATAAGTACGTTTGCCATTTTTTTGATGAAATTCCTTATATTTATAAAAAGAAGGGAAATACATAATGATAATGAAGTTGAGCTTGGTTTTATAATAAAATGGGGACATATGTTTTTGATTTAGTAAAATATTTCCCATGAGATGAGGGAGATTTTGTTCAGTTCACACAAAAAGGAATTTAAGAGTTGGAAGAGGTTAGGAATGAGTAGAGCTAGTAAATCAAAGTGATTCGACAGGAACTATGTGTGGCAATTAATCCAAGTAAGACATAAAATAGAGTGTGTGGTACCCAAAGTGGATTCTTGAAAAGTGAATGTGGATATATTTCATATCGATTCATCTGGAAGTGTTCAGAGATTATTTGAAATGATTATCTAATCAATATTAAGAAAGAATGATTAAATTAATTCACCAGAAATGATGACACGATATCGATCGAGCACAAGTGGACCTGATTGAAAAGACTTGCATTTTTGTACATCTAGTAGTTTAAAGGAAAAATTTTAAATGTCACATTCTCAAATATTTCAAATGTATCTATGTTCTTGTTGTTTGTTAGGAGTTCATTTAAATCACACAAGATCTTGTCCTTGTGAAATTATTGTGGCATTTGTAATTACATTATGAAGATACTATTAATTTCATGATGTAATAAACAATTTAAATTCACTCTACTTTCATTATGATGATACAAATTGTTTAAAAACTTTCATTATGATGATACATAGATAACTATTTTACATTTAAAAGACTTGCATTTTTGTACACAAAACACATTGTCAAATATTTATCTCGTGTTCTTGTTGCAGATATTTTGTTAGGAGTTCCTCTAAATCACATAAGATCTTGTCCTTGTGAAAGTATTTTGGAATTTTTAATTATATTATGAAGAGAGATTTGATTTCATGATGTAATAAACAATTTAAATTCACTCTACTTTTATTATGATGATACAAATTGTTTGTTAGTCTATGAGTGTATCTTAGGTGTAATGAATTAGGGACTTCTAATGTTTAATTAAGTATTTAACATGAGCTTTTGTGTTGAATCCTTGAAGAATGTGTGAAACCATGTGTATTTGAGCTTTAATAGATGCACATCCTCTAGTTAAAGGTTCATTCTGACTATTTAAATAATTTTATCATTTTAATTTGTAGATTTTCCAACATATGTTAAAATTTATCAAGAATTTGGTGTAATCGAATTTATCTTGCATAAATTCTCAACAAAAAATTATACATTAAGTAATACATCCTACATGAACCACCCACGCTTACATGTTGTATATTGAAAAATGTGGAAGAAGTTCATTGAGTTTGCCTATCCTTTACCAAAATATATAGATGAAATCAGTTTTGTAATTGTCTTTAGTAACCTGGACCTTTTCTAGAAAATATCTTCATTCTCTAGGGTGACACTCGTGAGAGTTAGATTATGTTGCATTGACCATGTTTTCTCAAGGTCTCCTTCAAATATTGTAAATGGAGAGTCAAATATTATTAATCCATTGATATTCTTCACCAACACAAGTTATAAAATGGGTCCTCTCACCCTGGTTGAAGGAACAACCTAAAGTAGTGAGGGTAGGTCAAACCCTTAGCATAGTGTTATCTAATCCTTTCCAAACCAGATTAATAAAGAGTCATTTAAAATCCATCCCAGCTATAAAACGAATCATATTATGATTTGTTTGTCTCTAAGCATCTTGATCAACTTGTGATGTTACTCGGTTTCAAAGGAAGAGTCAATTTGGATACCAACACCTTCTAAATAGTAGTATGAGACCAGAATAAATAAATGTATAAAGTGTATGATTTTGTGACTACAACTAGCAGTTGTTTTAGTTGCATGTGCCTTTTGTTACTGGTGTAGACACCAAAATTGGGTCACACTCCCTTTGCGCCTTGTTGAATTACCAACCCAAACATATTGTCCTAATCATGGCCCCCTCCACACAACATTAATATTAATTTAATTTAATTAATACCCATCCTCACAATATTCATCATTTAATTACTTTAATTGACCTAATTTCCACCTCACCTAGACACCTCATCCAGCCACCTCACCCTAGACTTATTCTTGGCATGTTTCCATAGCTAACTAAGACCTAATCTTACTTGCCTTAATGAGCTAAGATTTGGTCTAACCCTAAAATCAATCCCTAAAATCTCTCTAGCCATATTCCCACCCATTAGAAGGAAGTTTCCCTTCTAATCCACGTGAATAAAATGAATTGGTACAAAATAAATCGAATGATCTACCCATTTTAATAAACCTAGGGAATCCCACCTTAACCAATGTTGGTTAGAACTAAAGCGGCGTCGGTCAAGAAGGAACTGTCATCAGTTACCATTTTTTAATATAAGCAACCTTGTTTTTGGGTTGGCACATTCTGAGAGAAAGGGAAAAGAAATAAAGATGCATGCAAGCAGAATGAGTGTCCTTTCACACATCCAGACATCTAGAGCCATCACCAGGACATATTTTGGAAGCATTGCACTCATGGAATCATTCTAGGAGTCACTGCTACGATACCCAACACTATTCTTCTTATCAATAGCCACCTCCATTCAGCCATCAAAACATACATCATAGTAAGTACATCTCTACCAGCATTGTCTATTTCAACATAGTTAACTTTTTTCATTCCTATCATTAGTTTATACTTTGCATGTTGATTCCTCCATTGCTTATCACCTGTAATTCAACCATTCCCTTACCCACGCCACCAAATCACCATTCTACCTAATATCTATTTTCGAGCATACCGAGAGCTCCACATACCTTCTCCCAACTTCATTTGACCTCGATCAACCCCTTCCATTTGATCTATTTGAGTTTCTTTTATATTAACCATATTGACGTCGATTATCCACAACCATCATTTCGGTTCTACCTAAACTAGTTTTGTTCATACCGACTAACATCGGTCTCTATGTTTTATACCTTGACCAAGAACAAACCAAAGAATCATCTCACCGATTGTGTTTCACCTTTTTCTTACATTTCTTCATTGAATCGTTGATGAAACAGATAGGGTAATGGGCGTAGGAGGAATACTTGTTCAAATTTCAGTTGATGGGTTGTTACACACGTATGGATTCTAAATCCACACTGATTGTGGGAGATTCCTTTGGCTAGGAGGAACTACCTATAATGAAAGAAAGACCAATAGAAATAATTAAACAATATGGGGCAAAGTGAACCGCCTAGCGTAAGCTAGATCCGGGAAGTATGGTACTTCCTAGATGGCTTTCATTCCACTTTTAAAACAAATTAATGTTGTAAACAAAGTAAACCCTATTTTTATTTTAAAATGATTTAGGTATCTCACTTAAAACACAATAAGAAATACATCTAATCTAACAGGATAAGCTAGAATAGAATCCACAGTCAAATGGTGGTTCTGGGTTCTAAGGTAAGTGAGGGTAAGGTAAAATTAGGTGGGTAGGCCTTTGTTTAAGGCTGTGGGTGAAAACATAGAGACCGGCATTGGTCAGGGGTGACCGACCGCGGTTAGGTATAATCGGCTTTGGTTACTATGAGTTCTAGAAATATCACAGAATGGCATTTTCATCTCCTTTGTGATTGCACAAAGGATTTGGTTTGGTCGGGATGAGGTATTGGGTGATTGGAATAGGTTTTGACAAGTTTTTGATGGGTCTACGAAGGTGAAAAGTGTTGGAGATGGTCAATAATGAGCAAGATAAATAATGAATGAGCAAGATAAACAATGGATGATCAAATAATGATGAAATGAAATAACCAGGAAAGTATGATATTGCACTTACATGGATTTCATTCCTGAAGGTCTATGTGTGAAGGATGGAGGTGCTGATGATGGGTTTAAAGGTTGTAAGTGATCACCATTGAAAGAAAGCTTCTGCATGGGCTGCATGCACACTCCTCTTTGCTTAGATAGATCCAAATGTGGCTGGGATGGCTGTGCAGGAGAAGATGTTCAATCTCCTTCTTTGGATGTGAGTTCTTGCTAGAATTGACTCTCTGAAGATGCATTATCTTTTGGGATCTCATTCTTTCTCATCAAGTTCCTCCCAATGTTTTCCAACCTTGAGAATAAGGTAGTTTAGGGGTTAAAGGGGTAACCGATGTCGGTCAAGGTGGGATTTTCTAGGTTTACTAAACTTAGGGAGATCCTCCTGATTTCCTCGGATCTTGTGTGGTTATCCCACAGATTAGACTAGGAGCTTCTTGTGAGCATGCGGGAATATAGGCATTGATTTTTAGGGTTTGGGTAAGTCTTAGTCAGTTATGGAAACTTACTAAGAATAGGTCTTAGGTT
Organism: Taxus wallichiana var. yunnanensis; assembly: GCA_018340775.1. Lineage (NCBI taxonomy): Eukaryota > Viridiplantae > Streptophyta > Pinopsida > Cupressales > Taxaceae > Taxus > Taxus wallichiana. The sequence goes on along the minus strand of CM031233.1, from coordinate 41,638,832 downwards.
GAGTTGGCTTAGTGAGTTGTCTAAGTGAGCTGTATGTGTGGATATTATCTAAATAAATATGGTGAGGATAATGAATTAATTTAATTACATTATTTAAATTAATACTAATGAGGTGAAGGGGGAGTGTGACCTAATTTTAGTGTGTACATTTTGCCCCTTTTTGTTGCGTAGCTTGTATTGGTAAGTAGCGCTAACAAAAATAATATGTGGTTGGCCCATGTGTGGGTGAAGGTAATCCCCCTCAAACAAGGAACTAAAGAGGCAGCAGGATGAAGCAGTGAGTGGTTTGATAAAAGTGTAAATGTGAGGAAAAGTTAAGTGGGTGTAGGGAAAGAGGGTGAAAGGTTTACTTGGGTGATTTAGGTAATAAGTCAGGGTCAAAGGTAGCAACAGTCAAACACATGCACACATATAAACTGCAACATGCTACCAGGTTGGAGAGTAGGCAAACTCTACATCGTCTAAGGTTGATAGGTTTATCCAAACAAGGGTGAAGTGAATCCGGTATCTAAGGTATAGGATAAGGTCAGGAAACACAACGTAGGTCAAGTGTAGGAACATTTAGGTATGTTCTAGTACACCAAAGGTAGGGTCAGGATAAATGGTCACAACAATAGGCTAGGTAAGTTCATTAGGTCAACAACACAGTAACAATGTCACAAGGTATATAATAAACACATGAGGTCAAAGGTCACTAGTGATGGTCTAGGTCCAAATATCGAAATCACAAAATGGTAAGGCTGAGGTAGGGGTAAAATAATAAGGCATCAATAGTGGATGCAACAAGGTGGAAGAGGGTAGAGGGCTAGAGGTGAAGGTAAAGTGGGCAGAGACAGGTGTATGAAAGGAAGAAGAAAGGGGTGTTAAGGAAAATGAGGTTAATGTGAGGGCAATGAGTAGGCAGGGTAACATATATCGGTTGATAATAAACCACCGACGGTGTAGGGTAACCGACGGTGGTAGTTTAGGGTAGAAGACCGGAAGTGGTCAAGGGTTAACCGACATTGGTTGGGTCGGGTAGGGTATAAAAAGTGGAAAACCTACATTTGAAAAGTCATTTGTGTTTTTGGAAAGGGAGAAAAGGATAAGAAGATAGAAAAGAGGAATAGGACAAAAGAGTACAGTAGAGAGCTTGGTTGGTGAGCCACATAGGTGAGAGTGGTTGAGTGAGAGGTGGGGCCGCGAGAGCAGGTGGATTGAGTGGATTGGTTGGGGAGTGGCTGTTCAGTTGAGGATGGTAGAGGCTGGAGAGGGCTCGAGAGGAGAGGCGCGGAGGCCGGAAGTTCCACCATGATGGCGCAGTGAGATCAGGTAGGTGTTGAACCTTTGGTTTTGATTATGGAGTTAATTTTGTTGGAAAATGTAGAAAATATGAAAAAATGGGGTTTGGGGAAGAATATCAAAACAGAAATCGAGGTAAAAGGTGGGGAAAATGGTTAGGGTAAAGAGTGGCCGAGCTAACCTTCCAGGGCCCCATGCCCTAGAAGGGCTGCATACATAGTCTGGTGAAAAGGGACCTCGAGACCGATGTATTTCTCCCATAAGCTAGGGGAAAAAAAAGATGAAAATGAGTAGGTAGGTTTGTGGTCATGTTGTGGGTTTGGGTTTAATAGGTGGGGGTAGATGGTAGCAAAAATGTTGCAAGTGAGGGTGACTATGGCGAAAGGGGAGGATGACCCCAAAGATAAGCGTTGAGGACTAAGTCCTTTATAATAAGATCAAAATGTGATGAAGAAGAGAAAATATAAGAGGGGGCAAGAAAGCCACCCAATTGGCAAGTATCAAAACGTATAAAACACATCGATAGATAAGCTAATGAACATAAGACCCTAAAGACATTACATGATTGATAGTTCTAAGGGTGATGAAAGTCACATGATCACCAAATGTTACAGGTTCAACAATTCCCTTGAGGTATGAAGTGAAAAGACAATGGGTAGAGAGGTGCGCAGTAATTGGGTCATAAAATGGGAAGTAGAATGCCTTGGGAAATAGAGCGAAGATCACAATAGGCAATTCCATGATGAAAAATCTTATTTTTCTTTTCTTTTCTTTTTGAGATAGACTGATCGATGTGGGAAGTCTATATGGGATGAATATATGGATCCTTGAGGTCTTCACGAAGCTGATCGATGCGGGAAGCTTCTAAATTTTGATTTTGAGAAAATAGTCTTCCTTGTTTTTTTGGAAAGACTATGTAGAGAGTTGCGAGCTATTTATAGCTTTCCTTGAGGATTAGTCTACTTATAGTGATAATTGATGGTGGAAGATGTCCTTTTTATGGATTCATCTTTTATATTGAAAGTTTGACTCAAGGAGTTGATCCCTTATTTTGGAAGATGTCCTTATGAGGGATTCATCTTTCTTTTTTTGCTCTTTTTTTGGATTTTAAATCATGGATGAGACTATAACGAAGCATTTGGTTCTTGTTGAGAAGGAAAGGGTGAATGACCATGGGATCTCATCTAAAATAAGATGAAAAGTATCCATGAGAATCATGCCATGTGTAGAGCCGTGGTGCACATATTTAAGAAAAGGAAAAAGGGTGATAGGTAATCACATGATCCTTGTTTAATCATTGGAGATGAGGTGTGGAAAAGGTAAATGGTGCTCAAGGGATGAGCATGAACTAGATAAAATAGTGATGTAGGACTAGAGGTCAACAGTAGAATGGTCAAAGATGTAATGCGTTAAGGGGCTCAGGTTCGGGTTTACCCTCAAGCTAGGACAAACGATAGGCACCCGATCCATAGGTATGAGTTACGATGTATGGTCCAAGTCAATTAGGAGCAAATTTTCCCATTTTCTTTTCTCTCTGCTTTGGTTATGTGTTGATTTTCTTTCAAAACAATGTCAATTACTTGGAAGGTTTGTTCTTGAACACGTTTTCATAAGCGTGTTTGATACGTTGTCGATAAACTTGAAGGTGATCCGAGCATTAAGATGGCATTCATCTAAAAACTCTAGTTGTGTTAAATGGTCTTGAAAAAATTCATCATTAGTAAGCATGTCATGGAGATAATTGTGAAGTGAGGGGATATGGACTTCAAGAGGTAGAATAGCCTCGGTATCGTAGATCAGTGAAAAGGGTGTAGCTGTAGTGGAAGTGCAAATACTAGTGCGGTATGCCCATAGAGCAAAAGTAATGTGTGTATGCCAATCCTTCCCAGTATCGTCAACCACTTTCAATAGAATTTTGTTGAGGATTTTTTTAGTGAATTCAGCTTGGCTGTTGGTTTTTGGGTAATAAGGTGAGGAAAAACTAATTTGAATGTGAAGGCATCGCAAAGTTTTTGCGGTGTTTTGTATTTGAATTGTTTTCCATTTTCGGTGATGAGGTGATGAAGGACACCAAAGAGACAAATTATATGATGGTTAATGAACTCACATATTCTCTTTGTTTTCGTGGAGATGAGTGGTATGGATTCTACCCATTTTTGTAGTATTCGGTAGTAGTTACGATCCATTGATGGCATTGGGAAGAATGAGGATTGATCTCTCCGACAAGATCCAAACCCCATTGAGAGAAGGGCCAAAGGTCATGAGTGACTGTAAGGCATGATTTGGGTGTATGATGAAGGTTGGAATGTTGTTGAGATTTCAAAAATGTTTGACATAGTCACAAAAATCATGGTTGAGGGTCGGCCAGTAATAGCCTAGGTGAAGAATATGCTTAGCAATAACAAGGCCACTTAAGTGACCTCCACATATGCCATCATGAACCTCCTTGATGGTATAAGTAATTTCAAAACTTGTGAGGAATCGTAAGAGAATACCATCAAAGCCACGCTTATAGAGGAGTCCCCCAAGGATAACAAAATGGGAGACCTTTTTAAGGAAAGTGCATTGTCGATTCTGGTGAGATCTGGAGGTAAGATCGAGAGGGAAAGGTAGTTGGAGTATTGTTTATAACAAAGGTCACTCGGGTCATGGGTGTCGGTTCCGATTGTGTAAACATCGTGGGGTAAATAAGAAGGAAAATGGAGGCATTGTATAGTGACAAATATTTTTGAATCGGTAGGGGAAGTGGGTATTTGGGAAGCTAAGCAGGTCATGGTGTCTACAAATTTATTGGTTGACCATGGGATGGTTTGAAGGGTGTAACGATCAAAGGTGTTCAAAAGTATGTCTACATGATGTTTATACTTTTAAAGTATCTCATGACGACATTGGTATATACCATTGACTTGGTTTATGACCAATTGTGAATCACCAAAGATGTGGATTGATTTGACATCAAGGGCATAGGTGGCCTGGAGACCTAGTATGATCGCTTCATACTCGGGAATATTGTTGGTGCATTCAAAGTCTAGTTTAAAAGACAAGGGCATTGGTTCTCCATCCAAAGGGATGAGGATAACACCAGATCCACCCCCACACTGACACTTATAACCATAAAAGAACAGTGTCATTTGGTAAGGGGGTTCATCTAGGGAAAGGGTAGCAATGGATTCATCGGGAAAGTCAAAATTAGAGGGTTGGTCCACGACAATAGGTGCATCACCCGGTTGGTTAGCGATATCCGGCCCTTAATGGACTTTTGATGAATGAATTTGAGGTCAATATTAGCTAAAAGCATAAGCCATCACGTGGTGCTTGATTTTGATAAGGTTTAGGATACATGAAATGTAAAGGGTCGGTGTTGGTCATAACATAGGTTTTGTGGTTGAGTAGGTAATGGCGGAGTTTTTGGCAACAAAAACTAAGGCTAAGAAAAGTTTTTCGGGGTGAGTGTATCGGGTTTCATAGTCTAGAAGGGTATGGATTATGTAATAAACCACCTTCTCCCTATGTTGTTCATCGCGATGAGTGAGCATGGATCCCAAGGAATGATTAGTAGCTGATATGTATAGGTAAAAAGGTTTATCGTATTTAGGTGGAATGAGGACGAGGTGGTTGGAGAAGGTATTGTTTTAGCGCCTTAAAAGCTTTGAGAAAATTTTCATACCATTTAAAGGAGACATCCTTCCTAAACGAGATGATGAAATGGTTGACACCGATCGATAATTGTGAAATGAAACAACAAATGGACTACAATTTACCTTGCAGACTCTACAAATTTGTTTAAGGTTAGTGGGTGGAGGCATCTCCGAGAATGGCCTTGACCTTAGCATGATCCACTTCTATACCTCGGAGGAAGCGATAAATCCCAGGAGCTTTCTGAGAGAACCGCAAAGACACACTTTTTAGGTTGAAGGCGGATGTAATATTTAATGAGGCGATTGAAGATGGTTTTGAGGACATTGAGGTGCTTGGTGCGGCATTTAGATTTAGCCAAGAGATCATCCACATAATATTCGAATATATGATGCATGATATCATGGAAGATTTAAGTCCTAGCACATTAATATGTAGCACCAGCATTTTTAAGGCCAAAAGGTATGACTCGATAGCAAAAGGTTCCCAAAGGGTAATGAATGTGGTCTTATGCTGATCTTCTGGGGTAAGAAAAATTTTGTTATAACCAAAAAACCATCCATGAGGGAGAGCATCTCATGACCCTGGTAAGGTAAACCATTTGATCAATACTTGGGAAAGGGAAAATCATCTTTCGAGACAAGCAAGGTTGAGGTCACTGAATTCCGTGTAAATGCGGAGTCCCTTGTTGCTTTAGTGATAGGGACAATGTTAGAAATCCAATGAGGATAATCAATGGGTAAGATGAAGGAAATGGAAAGAAGGCATTGAATTTCTTCTTTGACGAGAAGAGCAATGCGAGGGTGCATTTTCCTCATATTTTGTTTGATAGGTTTGGCATCGGGAATGGTTACGATATTGTGGACCACTATGGTGGGGTCAATACTAGGCATGTCTACATAAGACCAAGTGAAAGCATGGTTATGATCTCAGAGAAAAGAAGTGATGGCTTCCTATTTAGCAACATCTAAAGATTGTCTAATCTTTAGGATGTGCGGGTCATCCTGAGTATGAATGTTGATCTTGATAGTTGATTCATTCAACATGGTTTATGTCTTAGAGGGTAACGACTGATGAATATATGAGTCTTCTACACCAAGGTAGGTGAGTATGGAGTCATCATCCTGGCATTAAATGATGTTATCGGTTGGTGTGTTGTCATTGATCATCTCAGGATACAGGAATGGGAGAGTGGAAGGGGCCTCTCCCTCATGTTGAAATGGTCCCGGGAAATGGTGTTTATGAAAAAAAAAAATTTAGGAGGGTTAGATTCAGGATCTATCGACTCCGTTGGTGAGGGTGGTGATGAAGGTAGAGAAGGGCTACGGTCCATAATGAGTTCAATGCAGACATGTTTGGTAGGAGGTTCGGGGAAGCCGATACCACTATAGTCATTATGCTTGCGGGTGGTACATGGAATAATGGTATGGCGACCTTGCTCATAGAAGCCAAAACCAAAACCCTTCCACACATAGTGGTGCAGGAAGGTGTGGGTGAAATGGTGATTGGTAAGTGATTGGAAGTCCGTGGAAAATGGGTGGGGTTGTGATGGTGGTTCCAGTGTGTAAGTGGTAGTATCAAGTCCCCCATAGGTGAGACTAGTACGAAGATGAGGAGGACCATAAAGGAGGTGTTCTCCTATATGGTGATCATAGCGAGGGTGTTGGTGAAGACTTCCATACTCGTGTGGAGTAAGGAAGGTGTTGACACTATAGAGGTGGTACTCCCCAAAGTGAGGCATTGAAAAACACCTTCCAAGGGATCGGTGGTTGGTATATGGGTAGCTAGTATGGATGATGTGTCAAAGGTTGATGCGGAGGTGGTGTTAATAGATTGGGGAGCTAATGGGTCAGCTATGGAGGTGATAGTAGTGGTAGGCATGGAGGAAGTAGGTGTGGGTGTAGGTGTACGTGAAGCGGTATTGGTTGAGGAGGTAGATGGCTTGACCGGTATGAGTACATCGTTGGGTCGGTAAAGCATGTTGCATGTTTTGAAAGGTGATGGGTCAGCTAGAATGGTATAAGTGTGTCCTTCATGTTCAAACTTTACACAACGATGCAAAGTGGAAGGAACGCAACCCATGACATGGATCCAGGGTCTACCAAGCAACAAGTTATATTAGAATTCCCCCTCCAAAACATAAAACAATTTTGGAATAGTATAGGGGCCACGAGCGTGCGGGATGATAGTTCCTAGCGTGGAGGTGATAGCATCATTGAATGAATGCAACATGACCAAATGTTTGTGCATGTAATTGTTAGGTATGCACATTTGACAAAATGCATGGGATGAAATGATGTTAATGCTAGCGCCTCTATCAATCATCACACGACGTACCCATATGTCATCAATGTGTACAGAGATGAAAAATGGCTAGGTCTGGATCATCATTTTGGGATGACATGATATCTGTCTCGGAGAAGCTAAGGGAGGCCACTTGGTGAACAAGGTGAGGTGGGGATGAAGGTGGTAATTTGGTGAGGGAGGCTACATGATACGGTGTGATAATGGAGGCTATGGGAGTAGGGTCATTGGGTAAAACCTCAATAGATTGAAGAACCTCCATGAGGGCTTTAAGATGGGATTCGAGGTTTGAATGAGGTCATATATTGACATTTTGAGTGGAGATTGGTGTAATTTTTTGAGCATGGTGCAATGTGTGACGTAATTAGAAATGGGGTATGTGGGGTTGTGGATAGTTATCTTAGGTATGGGTGCAGATGGTATGTTGGGTATAGGATTGGTTGGTGGGTCGGCTGCCTTTTCTTTACCCTTCTGTGCACATGTAGTGACATGTACCATGTTGATTTGAGGGAATTCGTCAAATGGAGAAGGTGTAGGGTAAGTGGTATAATGACATGAAGGGTAAAAACCTATGGGAGAAGAAAATCCTGTGAGGTCAATTGGGTGTAGTGACATTTGGGTGGTGGCATGGAAAGTTCTCTCGATGTGAACCATGTTAATTTCAAATTTTGTGTGTGGTTCTCGGAGCTATGAGAGTAGAGGTTGTGTTTGGTGAGTGGGTAATGTGGGAATGGGTGTAGGTGAATCGGGGTCCTTGTCAAGAAGGTCATCATCATCAAAGTTTGTTTTAGGTGGACACAATTAGATAAGGATGGTTTTCAAGGCCTTGTAATTCAATACATCATGCCACGGCATTTGATGATATGCACAAATTTTGGTATCATCAAACCCCTTTGGCTTGGGTTTGAGGGGGTCGTAAGGTCGAGTGGTGGTAATGTGATAAGAGAAGTCTTGAGGAGGTTAGTTAAAATTTTGGCATAGGATCCTGCTAGTGGATCGCAATTGGAAGTGAATGTGGATTTGGGTGTAGGTGTGGTTGGTTATCGGGAATTTTTTTAGAAATATAGGAAGGGGTTGAGCTATGGCTTTAAGTTCCGGTGTGGTTTGAGGTATTTGTCGAGTTCATTTAGGTAGGGTATGGGAGATGGATGGGTAGGAGGATGTGGGGTTGTTTTGACTACCTTGTTGTGGGGTAGTGAAGTTTTTTTTTGGGGTGCACCTTCTTGGGTAAAGGTGAGGTGGGCGTACGAGGTCTATAAGGAAAAGTAGATGGAGGAAGAGGTCAAGTTACCCATAGGGATAATGGGGGTGCTATGAAGGTAGATGACACAGGTCATGCTTGGGGTGTGAGGGACAATGACTGAAGTGTAGTAGGTAGTGAAGCAATGGCTAAAGGTATTAGAGGTATTGGTGGTAAAGAGGTGCAGTGTGGGTATGAGTTGTGTTGTGTGACTAGGTAGGTTAGAGATTTGTGTAATTGGTTTATGAATAGGTGAAGGGTGTTTGACCTTGTTGGGTAGCTGAGGTCTTAAGGTAGATGGGAAAAGTGCGGATGTGATAGGTGCGGTAGGGGAATGAGGTTGATGAGTTTGTTTCTTGGGTTTGGGTATTGGAGTAGGTGTGGTTTTGATATTGGAGGATGTAGCTAAATCTAGTTTAATAGGCGGATGAGTAAGGCTAGTGATCGGGGTGACCCCTAAAGTGGTAATAGGTTTAGTGGAGGTAAAAATTGTGGGTATAGGTTTAGGTTTAGGCTTAGGTTAGGTTATGGGTAAGGGTGTGGTATGAGTGTTAATAGTTATCGTGGAAGGGGTTGCGACAACGGTGGTCGTATGTGGTTTGATGGGAGGAAATGTGTTTGGGTAGATAGTAGAGGTGTCATCAAGGGATCTTTGCATTTGTGTTGAGACAGGGAGTAAGAGGTACCCCCATAATAAATCCCTATCCACATACTCTAAGTGGTCAGCCAAACATGAGTATGGCTCGTTTCTGGGTAGAGTTGGTAAAGACCTAATGGGAATTCTTGTAAAATGCATCTTAGAGATGGGGAATTGGACAACCTCAGCTTCCGTGGGTAAGAGATCTGAAATTAGGTCTATTGGATGTCGGGTAGCGGATGGAGAATACTCGCCAAGAGGCAAAGGTATCCCCACTGGGTCTATGATGGGTGGAAGAGATGATGGGAGTTCCTCTATGAGTGGATGAATAGATAGGTGCTCCTTTATGGGTGGAGGAGGTAATGGGTTCTCCTCTGCAGGTGGAGGAGGTAATGGGTGCTCCTCTACGGGTGGAGGAGGTACGGTAGGTAAAGGTTCGCTAAGTGGAGAAGCTAGGGGTGAGATGGTCTCAATGTTAGCAGAAGAATCCTTCATAGGTGATGCAGGAGATAAAGGGTATTCTTCTATTGGTGAAGGAACAATGATGGTTGGTTCAGATGTGCAAGGATGGTTTTGGGCTAGGATTTCCTCTATGGAAGGGATGTGAGGTAATTGAAATGCAATAGGTACCTTGTTAAAGATCACATGGACCTCACGAGTATGGGTATCGTGAGTGGATGTCTCACCTATTTGATTGGATGAAGTGGCATGATTGGGAAATGGTTTTTTAAATATTTGTAGATTTTGGTTGGGGGAAGTGTTAGGATTATCCACAGTCAACTCACCTTTCTCAAGCATTTCCTGGACAATATTCTTGAAATTGATGTAGTTTCTATCACTATGACCTTTCACTCGATGATAGTTATAGAAATCTTGTTCCTTATACCATGCAGGCATGGGGCAAGCAGGGTCAAAACCAGTGTGTTGTTTTATGGGTGGAAGGGTGATGGCGCAGATTTGATCATCTTTTCTAAAATAGAAGAGTAAGGTTCCCCAATTGGGGTATATTTTCGTTGTTCTTTTTGAATCAAAAAGCTGTATGGGTGATAGATTATATGAGGGTGTAGCCTAATTAGATGGATGAGCTAGGCTAGCCTTGAGTACCACTGTGTTAGTGGTACCTTTAGCCTTTAAATAATTGGTTGGTGGTTTAGAAGAAGAAGTGGTTTCATTCGACTTGAATGTCGAATTTTATTTTGTAATTGGATTTTCTTCTCTTCGATGGCCCGAATTTATAACTTTCAGGCCATAGTAAAAGCCTCATCAAATGTTTTGAAAGTTTGGACTGCAAGGTCGGGAGATATGTCTGGCGCAAGCTCATGTGAAGAGCTCGATGAGTTCGTTTGTGGAAATTGAAAAGTAAGTTAATTGATCGGGTTGCGCTAGTGAGGACAAAATCTATGATAAATTCATCCTCGTCTTGATGTGTGGAATATAGATCATTCATGGTAACTTTATTGGCAATATTGATAGAAAAATGATCCAAAAAATCTTGGGCTACCTGATTAAATGAAAATATGGAGTGTTTGGGTATCCCGCTATACCAGTCTAATGCTGGTCAGTGAGGGACATGGGAAAATTTCTCAAAAGTAAGGCATCATCATGAGCAATTAAATAACATCCATGTTTAAACAAGCACAAATGTTGTTGTGGGTCTTCCTTTCTATTGAAGCAGTTGAATTTAGGCATTTCCCAATGCACGAGGTATGAACGGATGGGAATGGAGGGGTGAATAGGCTCATTGCAAATCTCGTCATATGTAAGAGAGTTACAGAGCCGGATACCAATGCCTCCAGTGTTTTCATCTTATCCATCATCAATTTAATTAGGTTGTTGGTGGGTTGTGATGATTGGATGCCTCCTATAACATGAGGGGGTTGGTTTTGGGTGTATAATGGGTGTGGCATTCCAATGTATGGGGTTGCCATGTAAGGTGGTGGAGAAGAAGACAATGAAAGAGGTGGTACGTACCCGAAATGAACAATAGATGAAATAGGCGGTTGTTGGTAGTATGTATATGGAGGAGGAAGGTTTGTGGTAACCCTAATGGCAATAGGGGCTAAAGATTTTGGAATGGAAAGAATGACATTCTGAAATGGGGTAGAGGTCACCTGAGACTGGAGGTGGTAATGTAGCTACAGGTATGTGTGAGACATGAGGGATGGATGAGGTTGTGTTTGGGGTAGTCGCAGAGGGTATGGTGGATGTAATGGGTGCCATAGAGGTAACAAACGTGGCAGTCATAGCGGGTATAGGACCTAACTACAAAACAACTGGGGTTAAAGTGGAAGTGGGCAGCACTAAACCAGATGGGGCTGATGCAGAAGTGGGTGTGAGGTTCTGGGGGGGGGATAGATATGGGCATGTCATATATCAACTGACTTGAAGCATCTGGAGTGGACGAATGGGAGAGGTAAAACTACAAGGCAACAGGGTTCTGGTCAAGGAGTCGTGTGAACTCCTCATCTCTGGTAGCGGTATTGGTAGGCTGGATGGGATCCATGGCTGGTGATAAAATAGAGGGTGGCGAAGGACTAGGTGGGAGTGGCTAGCGGCGGCGTGGAACATGAGGGCATTCGATTGTCTTTGGAGTCAGTACCATGTGAACCAATACGATCAGTGAAGATTTTTCCCTGTAAATGGTATAGAGAACAAGCTGAAAAAGAATAAAGTAATAAATGGTGGGTGGAATTTGAAATAGGCTAACCGATGTTGGTTAGGAGTGACCGAGTGCGGTCCACTATGGAAAATGGACAGTGAGGGAACAACGAGGTAGAAGGAAAAATCTGACAAGTATGCCAAATCTGGGGATGTGTAAAACATTAATGGGAAAAATTACAATGACAGAGACTGTGGAAAGTGGAAGAAAGTGAAGTGAAAATGTCATTTTGAATAGGTTAGCAAAAGGACTTGGAACCGACGTCGGTTGTGTTTAACTAATGGCGGTCAGGGGTAACCAATGGTGGTTACTGTGAGATTGAAATAGTGATGAGAAAAAGTGGTTGTGAATTTAGAATTTGTTGTGGAATCAAACCCGAAATCTGAGAATGATGTAGATGTGGTCTAGACACACTTAGAAGAAGTCAGAATACACCGACTATGATTGGGAGTGTGCGAGGAAATATGAAAATAATGATCGAAAGCTCTCACCTCAAAATGTAAATCAAACAGAACACTAAGAAATAATGTTCCTAGAGTGCCAATTCTATTATGTTTGTTCTGCTTATGCTATTTAGGGACTGACACATGAATTATGAAATAGATTTCTTGGTGAGGATGGCTTCCTACAAAGAAGAAGATCTAAAGGGTGAGCTTTTAGGAATGTTATGGTGGGGGTAGGATTCACTCTAAAGTATGACTCGACTGAGCATCAAGTTGGGTGCCCATTGTGTCGTGATCATGTGATCACCTACAACTTATTCTAGGTAATATGTTGTTTAAGAATGTATGTATTTTGAATTTTTGTGTGGTTTGGTAAGAATTGGAGAAAGAGAAAAGGATAGAAGTGTTTTTCTATGATTTTTGTCAACCATCGGTTGGTAATGACTTCCAACGTATAGGTTGCCCTCAATTAATGTGAGATAATGCGAGATAATCATAATAAAATGAAATGATTTTAAAACCCAAATCGAAAATGTGAAATTGGATGACACAATAAGATGAATAGGAAGAGGGATGCTCTTTCACTAGAATGCGAGAAAACATGAAGAAATGATTCTTTTTAAATACACCAAAATAAAAGTTTCCTTTAGAACAAATAGAAAGAATGAGTGGATTACCAGGGAAGAAAATTAGTGTGTATGCTTTTAGAAGGGAAACAAACACACAATTTTGTCCTAGGAATGAATGAAATGCAAAGAACCCCAAATGGGTCCCACCAGGCGTGCCAAAATGTTTCACCTTTTTCTTAGATTTCTTCTTTGAATCGTTGACAAAACAGATAAGGTAGCAGGTGTAGGAGGAATACCTGTTCAAATGTTGGTTGATGGGTTGTTGTGCACATATGACTTTTGAATCCACATCTGATTGTGAGAGCTTCCTTTTGGCTAGGAGGAACTACCTATAATGAAAGCAAGACCACCAGAAAGAATTAAACAATATGGGTAGTGAATTGCCTATCGTAAGCTAGATCAAAGAAGTATGGTACTTCTTAGATGGTGTCGATTCACTATTTTAAAAAATTAATTCTATAAACAAAGTAAACCCTATTTTTATTTTAAAATGATTTAGGTATCTCACTTAAAACACAATAAGAAATACATCTAATCTAACAGGCTAAGTTAGAATAGAATCCACAGGTCAAATGGTTGGTTCTGGTTTCTATAGTCTGCTGCAAAGGTCTCGGGTAGGTCACAGGTAAGTGAGGGTAAGGTAAAATTAGGTGGGTAGGCCTCTGTTTAAGGTGTGGGGAAAACATAGAGGCATCGGTCGGGGGTGTGACCGTGGTTAGGTATAACCGGCACTAGTTCATGTGAGATCGGAAATATAACGAGAATGGGGTTTTCATCTCCTTTGTGATTGCACAAAGTATTTGGTTGGTCGGGAAAAGGTATTGGGTGACTGGAATAGGTTTTTCCAAGGTTTTTCTGGGTCTATAGAGGTGAAAAGTGTTGGAGATGGTCAATAAGGAGCAAGATAAAAAATGGATGATAAAATAACGATGAAATGAAATAACCAAGAAAGTATGATAATGCACTTACTTGGATTTTTTTCCTAAAGGTCTATGTGTGAAGAATGGAGGTGCTGATGATGGGTTTGAAGGCTGCAAGTGATCACCGACTGAAAGAAAGCTTCTGCATGGGCTGCATGCACACTCCTCTTTTCTTAGATAGATCTAAATGTGGTTGGGATGGCTTTGAAGGAGAAGATGTTCAATCTCCTTCTTTGGATGTGAGTTCTTGCTTTGGGATTGACTCTAGAAGATGCGTTATCTTTTGGGATTTCGTTCTTTCTCATCAACTTCCTCCCAATGTTTTCCAACCTTGAGAATAAGGTAGTTTAGGGGTTAAAAAGGGGTAACTAATGGTGGTCCGACTTAACCGGCGATGGTTAGGGGTAACCGACGTCGGTCAAGGTGAGATTTTCTAGGTTTACTAAACTTAGGGAGATCCTCCTAATTTCCTTGGATCTTGTGTGGTTATCCCGCGGATTAGGCTGGGAGCTTCTTGTGAGCATGCGGGAATGTGGTTAGAGGGAATGTAGGCATTGATTTTTAGGGTTTGGGTAAGTCTTAGTTAGTTATGGAAACTTACTAAGAATAGGTCTTAGGTTGAGTTGGCTTGGTGAGTTGTCTAAGTGAACTGTATGTGTGGATATTATCTAAATTAAGATATTTAAATAATAAATATGGTGAGGATAATGAATTAATTTAATTAAATTAATACTAATGAGGTGAAGGGGGAGTGTGACCTAATTTTAGTGTCTACAAGTTGATCTAAACAACCCAGGAACTTGACCTGACCAACTCTAATAACATGAAACCTACTTATTATTTTGATCTAACCATAGCTTAGCCTATTATGTTAAGATTTGCTTATTCTAATTGAATGAGATACCTAAATCGTATCAACTCTGTAGGAATTTACTCGTTTCTTGCATTAATTTTTTTAAACGGTGGATTGATAGCCATATAGCGAGTATCACACTTCTTGGATCTAGCACATGCTAGGCATTCCACTTTCATATATCATTCAACTATCTTTTTGTGGTCTTGTTTTCTATTACAAGTAGTTCCTCCTAGTGAAAAGGAAGTTCTTGCAATCGGGATTGGATCAAGAAGTCAGAATGTGTGCAATAACCATCAACCAACCCATTTAACAAGTATTCCTCCTAGCCCTTACCCTTATCTATTTCATCATTTTGAAAACATAAAGAAAATGGTGAAACATTTTGGCATGCCCGGTGGGACCCATCAAGGGGTTCTATTGCATTTTCTTCATTCCTAGGCAAAGTTTGTGTGTTTGTTTCCCTAGAAAAAGCTTACACATTAATCTTCTTCCCTGGTAATCTTCTCTTCTTTCTAATTTCTCTAAAGGATACATTTTCTTTTGGTGCATTTAAAAAGAACCATTCTTCTTGCTTTTTGCATTTAGTTAAAGAGCATACCCTCTCCTATTCATCTTTTTGTGTCATTGAATATAATATTTTGATTTGGGCTTAAAATTGGTTGCATTACATTATGATTTTCTGTATTTAGCTCACATTAAAATGAGGGCAACCTATATGCTGGAAGTCATGCCTAGTTGATGGTTGACATAAAGAATCATAGACAACATGTTCTCTCTCGCTCCGTGTCTTACCACACTTAGACAAAATTAGACTATACACATCTTTCTTAAACAACATCTTACCTAGGAACATCTGTCCATGACCACATGATCAGATTGGTAGGTAATCCCCAGCTCATTGCCTCTATCGAGTCATCATCTCAGAGGATAGCCCACCCCTACCATAACATACCTAAAACCTCTCCTTTTAGATATCTTTCTTTGTAGGAAGCCTTCCTCACCAAAAACTCTATTCTAAAATTCATGAGTTAGTATTATAAATATCATAAGCTCAATACATTAAAAATCACTTGTTAGGAGTATGTTTTTAGTGTTTGACTGACGTGTATTTTGAGGTGTGAGGATACACTTCTCCATTTTATTTATTTTGTTTCCTTACACACTCCATAATAAAATTTGGAGTATTCTGACTTCCTTTGAGTGTGTTAGGACTTCATTGCATCATCTCCAGACCTCTGGGTTGGTGGTTTATCTCATTAAAAACTCATTACAATCCATATTTCTACATCTTTCCATTTTCATAATAATGACATTGGTTACCCCCGAGTAGCATCGGTTTATCTTAACCAACATCATTTTTTTGTTCTTTTGGGTTAAATTACCTAAAAGAGCCCTTATTTCATTTTCTTCATTATCGAGTTCATGTGAGTCCCTGTTCTCTCTCTTCTTTGGTCAATAGTCATCATTCAGCTTATTCATCTGACCATCAACAATCTTTGTTTCATTTGATAAAATTGTTCCTATTTCTGATGTCGACCTTGGTTACCCCTTAACTGGCATCGGTCAACATTAACTGGCGTCGGTTACCCTGTATTGAAAATCAACGGATATATTACCCAAATCTACCTATAGACACCTATTTTATTCATTCTTTTATGTCCTGCTGCTTTTTGTGTCATCTATAGAATACAATCTTACCAGTCAACACTTGTTCTCATGGTGTGACTCACTGACTAGACCAATGCCCTCATATTCCATGCTATTCGTCAACCACTCCCACCTATTCCGTCACCACCTTCCATCCTATCACCCATGGATCCTACTCAGCCTATCACCATTTCCGTAGGTGAGGAATAATTTTCATGAATCCTTAACTAGAATCCCATGACCTTATAGTTATACCTTTCCCACTCTTCCACCCGAGACTCCTCAGGTTAGTTGATATACAACATTCTAGTATCCATCTCCCCTTCCCTTATTCCCACTTACGCATTGGCCCTTAATAATGTGGCATTAACCTCACCTGCTTCACCCCCGGTATTTTCATAGCTAGGACCCATACGTTCCATGATCACTATGTTTGAAGTATCACTCATGCACTGTCATATCTGTTGTCCTCTCGTCGACCATTCGGACCATAGCCGAGTCTGCGCACCCATTGTCTCACAAATACCCATTGTAACACAACTACCTATGGTGTTGGTGACCCCTACCCCATTCCAGAATCTTGTCCTCTCCATCCTAAAAACATTGCCCCAAATCGCTACTAAAGTCACCATGACCATCCCACCTACATACACATACTATCAACCACCCCCTATCCTATCTCTCACCCATTCGGGATATGTTCCTTCTATGTCAGTGACCTATTCTCAACCTCCATCTTAGGTTCAATATCTACCCCTTATGCCACGAGGATGTGTCTCCCCATCACAACCTACCAATGATCTCATCAATTTGATGATGGAAATGATGCGAGACACTAGAAGCATCGGTTTATGGCTCAAGCAATTCCCTCACCTATGATGAAATTTGTAATTGACCTCTTCACCCATCTATTCCTATTTGACCATACCTCGTACATTGGGAAATGACAAAAATCAACCACTTCAATAATAAAGAAGATCCGAAAAAAACATTTACGGTCCTTTAAACATGGGTGTCACCTAATTACCCATGATGATGCTTTACTTTTGAGGACTTTCTCAATGTCCCCGACATGACCTACATTAGACCGGTACAATGGGCTACTAATACATTCCATATACTCGTTCAATGAACTAGCCCTTAGGCCTTCTTAGACCACTTCTCGATTAATATTGTCAAGAAGGTTACCATGACTGATCTTTATTCCACTCGACAGTACAATGACAAGTCTATCGCTAACTTTGTCACTCGTTGGCACAGTTTAATTAATCATCTCACATTCCAGCTACCTCAAACTGAGCTTATAGATCTATTTACTCGGGCTTGTGCTAGACACATCTCACCAACCCTGTAGGTGCAAACCTTTCACACTTTTGATGAGGCATTCACCATGGCACGAAAATTGGAAATTCATGCTATCAAAGAAAAGAAGATTCAACTTCATAACAAGAACATCACATTTAAATCCAATGATGCTTCTTCATCTTCAAAACCCCAAAACAACTATTCAAAACCCAAAGGGTCTACCAATGTTGTAATTCTCAAAGATGGCCCCCTCATCAATCAAACCTAGCCAAACCTCCTTCTAATCTCTCCCCCATCCAAGCTTTCCAGTTCAGAGGAAAATAGGGAAAGTACACTTCAATAGGATAATCTTACTCTTCTATTTTGGAAAATCTTGTTAAGGATGGTGTCATTACCCTTCCACCTATAAAACAACATACTGGTTTTGACCTTGAGTGACCAGTGCCCACATGGTATAAGGAACATGAATTTTGCAACTATCATTGTGTCAAAGGTCATAGTGATAATAATTGCATCACCTTCAAGAATAACATCTAATAATTGTTAGAAATGGAGGTCTAGTCTTGGATATCCCGAATGCACCCACTAACCAAAAATTGCATATCTTCAAGAAGTCATTCCCTAATCATGCCCCATCTTCCAACCAAGCTGGTGACACCTCAAATAATGATAGTAATGTGTGTGAGGTCCACACTATTTTTTATGACATACCACTTGCTCCTAATTGCCTCATGTGCCTTCCATAGATGAAATATTAGCTCAATCCCCTTACCTACACAAGAACCTATTTTATCTACTCCTCCATGCACATAGGCACCCCCTTCATTTTCTTCTTCATTCATGGAAGATCCCATAATTAAAACACCACCTTTAACCCCTCAAAATTTCGAGTAGTTGTCAGTGGCACCTCTCCTACTCATAGAAGATGCAAGTCCACCACCTACACCAACACAAGAAGAGTCCACTTGGTTGGCCCATCCTCTCCTCTACCCATGAAGGATACTATATAAATACCACTACCTTTATATGACCATTCACCATCAGACTTTTAAGATCCCTTCGATATGCTTTCGGCTCTCTTACCCTGAGTCCGAGGCTAGCCATTTCCTATATCTCAAACACATATTACGGGGATTTCCACTTGATCCACATTGACCCTACCTTTATAAGTACCATTATAATCCTTGGTGATCACCTAGGCTATGTCGATAGAGCCTTAATTTGGCGATGCCTTCTACTTCCTATTTCAACACAAATGTAGATGTCGCTCACTAACACCTCCATTATCTATCAGAAAGTGTTTCAAGCATCCAAACCAAACAAAATCATAACTATTACAACACCTTCTATGTCACCTCCCCTAGCCCAACTCACACCTCTACCCATAGTCTGTTTCACTCGGAATGTTTGAAACACGGGAATAGAGTTACTTCTATCCTTTCATTCCTTTTAGAAACAGATAAGGTTAGGGCTAGGAGGAATACCTGTTGAATGTCGAGATGGTGTGCGCGTACCGTAGAGAAAGATCAGGTTGACTGCGAAGAACTCCTTTTTGTCTTGGAAGGACTACCTGCAAATAAGAACACAAGACCACAAGATTTTGATTAGACAATAAATGAGGGAAGGCGCCTTGGGCCGGGAAATATAAAACTTCCTTTCAAAGGTGGTCAGTTTCCCTGCTAATATGAATTAACACCAAAAGTGTAAAATATCAATTAAATTGCTTCGTTGAGACGGGTAGGAAAAGGCTGGTTTCTGGTTTTGAGTCACAGTAACCGATACCGGTTTCTGATAACCGATATCGGTATGGTCTATGATCTGTAGGTTGGTTGTGTTGTGGGGTGGTTGTGTTGTAGGGTAGCTATGTTGTTTGTAAGGCTGGTATATGAGTGATATTAGGTAATGAGATGATGAGAGGTAAATGAATGATAGTTAGATGCAATGGCACGCTGGGTAGTGGATCCAGGAATGGATTTATGAGGACTGTGATTTAAAAAGTCTAAGAAATGTTATTAAAGAGGACATGCAAGATGTAACTACTTGGTTATTGGCGAAGATGTAGGTCCAGGAACTCTGATGACAAAGGCAGAACTTAGGTAAGATGGCTTGAAACACGAGAAGATGAGAGATCTCCCTCGATGATCGGTGAGTATCACAGGTTTCTGGCTATTCCGTTGCAGTTTTGGGCTTGATCTCCTTTGCTACAAACTCTTCTGGTTTCTTCACTCGTCTCTTCTCGGCCAAGTAAAGATCTGGATTCTCTTGATCGCTCTCTTTGCGATCTCTGTTGATCCAAAAATCCTTCTTCCTTTGTTTTTGGTTTGGGGCCCATTTCTGAGGAACCGATGGCGGTTACGTAGACGGCGGTCGAGTAGAACCGATATCGGTTAGGAAAAAGCAGGCTATTTTTAGTAAAATCACCCACTTTCCCTGCTTTTCTCCCGAGAGATTAGTTGCGGGCTTGGTCAAGTGACTAGAAGGTCGATTTTGGGTGCGAGAAAGGGGTCATTAGTCATGGGTGTAGGTGTGGACCAAGTTATAGGTCTTAATTAGGTTAGTTTAGGGTTAGGACTAGGTCATGATGAGGTGGCAAAATGAGGTGGTAGGTAAGGTGATGTGGATTTATCAATTACAAGGTAATTAATAAATAATTGTGTAAGGTTTAGGTGATGAGGTTAGGTTGCGAAATGAGATGCGGGTCATAAGGGGTCGTAAGACACAAATTTGGTGTCTACAAGTCCAACATACATCTACACCCAAACACCTACCCATGCCTATTTCATCTCCCTTAGCTAAACCTATCACTACCTTAGGGGTCATACAAACTGACTAGCCTTACTCACCCACCCATAAAATTAGATTTAGCCACATCCTCCAAAAGCGACACTAAACTCACCCCGGCCCCTAAAAAGAAGACCCAACCTCCTAGACCTTATAAACCGACCTCTCCTACCACACCAATATCACCTTCACCCCTTCCGTCCATCCTAGGACCTCACCCCTTGACCACGGCCAAACAACCCCCATCCACTAGTAAACCAAAAACGCAACAACACACCTTCTCATCACAGACCTCTAATGTACCCAAGAGACCCACACAACCTCGCTGTCACCCATAACCTTCTTACCACCCATACCACCACTACCATCCATAACTGCTTCACTACCCATGACATTTTCTTATCTTTCACTCACGCCTCCTACCCAACCTACACCACCTACCTCCTTAGCACCTTGATTACCCCCGTGGGTAACCCATCCTCTTCCACCATCAGATTTTCCCTCCACATCTCATATACATGTGTCATCTTTGCCCAAAAATATGTAACCTAAAGCTAAAAATCCGCTACCCTCCAATAAGGTAGTTAAACCAACCAAACCTTCCATCGCAGTTCTTCTACCTTGCCCCTACCCAAGCAGATGCAACCAAGACCTAAGACCACTCCACACACCAAACTAGTGAACCAACCCATTCCCTCTCTTGTCAATCCTCTTTCTCCACAATCAACTATACCTATACCCAAACCCACATTCACCTCCTATTGTGATCCACTAACAGGGTCCTACGCCAAAATCTTAGCCAATCTCCTTGAAAATTCTGTCATAACATTACCACCTCTTAGAACTTACAACCCACTCAAACCCAAACCAAAATTGTTTAAAAAAACCAAAATTTGCACCTACCATCATGTGTTAGGACATGATGTAGAGAATTGTAAGGCCTTAAAAACTACCCTAGTCCAACTATGTCCTCCCAAAGAAAATTTTGATGACGACGATCTTCTTGATGAGGACCCCATTTTTCCTTCACCAATTTCCATAGATCTTCCCCATTACCTACTCAGTGACCAAAATATCCACCCCCACAACTCTTTGATCCACACCGAGATTCGAGATCAACATGGTTTGTATAAGAGAGTTAGATAAATCACCACCCAAATGTTGTTGCACGTAACTCAATTCACAAGGATTTTCTCCCGATAGGTTTCTTCCCATCATACCATTATACCACTCATCCTACACCACCTCCATTTACCCCCTCCCCTCAAATTAACATTATCAACATTGCCACCCATGCTCGAGAAAGACAATGGTAAGGAAAAGCAACTAGCCCATCAACCAACCCTGTACCCAACATACCATCCACACCCATACCCAAAGTCATCATTCTTGGTCTTGAATATCCTATTTCCGATGGGGTCATACATCACACAGTTCTTAAATAACTACACCAATCCCCCCTCAAAATGTCTTTATATGACCTCATCCAAACCTCAAAATCACATCGTCAAGCACTCACGGAAGTCCTTCAATCTATTTAATTCTTACCAAATGACCCCACACACTGTAGCCTCCATCATTACCCCTCACCATGTGGCCTCTCTCACTAGGTCTTTGCCTTCCTCTACACCTCCACCTACTCACCAAGTGGCTGGCCTTATCTTTTAGACAAAGAGATTTATCCCTTCTAGTTCGACAACCTTGACCCCGCTCTTTTCATCTCCATTTTTATAGATAAAATACGCATACGATGTGTTATGATCAATGGTGGTGCTAGCATTAATATCATCCCCTCACATGCATATGACCAAATGCGAGATACCTACCAATTACATGCATGGTAATCATTTTATGTTGCATTCCTTCAATGATGCCATAACCTCTACCCTGGGTACCATTGTTCTCCATGTCCATGTGGGCCCCCGCAATGTCCCAGAACTTTTCTATGTTCTAGAAGGGGAGTTCCAATATATCTTGCTACTTGGCTAACCTTGGATCCATGTTATGGGTTATGTCCCTTTGACTTTACATCGATGCCTCAAATTTTAACATGAGGGACATAATTACACCATCCCTATTGACCCCTCACCTTTCAAGACCTGTAACATGCTATATCAGCCCAATAATGTGCTTGTGCCAGTCAAGGAAATTTCCACTGTCACTACTTCACCTTCACCCATGAGCCCATCCACCAACATTTCCACTACTTATGCTACATCTAACATTTCTATCCCTACTCCGGTTTTAGCCTCTACCGCTGGCGCCCTTGTTTCCCCAACATCTAGTGAGCCATATATACCTACTACTAACATACTAACTACTACGATCCCTTAGAAGTGTTTTTCAATGCCTCACTCTAAGAGAATACTTCTTATATAATATTAATACCTTCCTCACCCTATAAGAGTATGGGAATCTGCATCAACACCCCATCTACAACATCCACATTGGTGACGTTTTCCCTTATGGCCCTCCCCACCTTCGCACCAACCTAACATATGGGGGACTTGATATTGTCACCTATAAACCTAAACCTCCACCCCAAGCTCAACCATTTTTGTCTAACATACAATCCTTTACTAACCACTACTTTGCTCACACTTTCCTCCACCGGTGCACGTGGAAAGGATTTGGTTTCGATTTTTATGAAGAAGGCCACCATCTTGTCATTTCCTATACCTATTGTAAATACAATGACTATAGTGGCAATGGTTTTGATGCTTCACCCTCCAAGAAGGTTCACGTTGACCTTATCCAACATGTGAAAGCTCCCCCCTCTCATTCACCCACATTACCATCTTCACCCACGAAGTCCATAGATCTTAAATCTATTCCTCCTAACTTTTTTTTTCATAAACAGCATTTCCTTGGGACTGCTTTGGCGATGAACACAATGGCGAGGCTCCCTCTTCTCTCCCATTCCTATATCCTAACATGATCGATGACAATACACCTTTGATTAACATCATTCAATGTTAGGATGATGAGTCCATCCTCACCTACCTTGGTACGAGAAGAATCTTATATTCATCGGTCATTACCCTCACGAGGCGTAAACCATGTTGAATGAATCAACCATCGAAATCAACATTAATACCGAGCGATCACACATTCTAAAGATTGGCAAATCCTTAGACACTACTAAATAGGAGGCTTTCACCTCTTTCCTTCGGGTCCATAGCAGCGTATTTACCGGTCCTATGCCGATATGGCGGTATTGACCCAAAAATCATGGTTCACAATATTATAACCATTCGATGCCAAACCCATAAAAAAAGCTGCAGAAAATGCATCCTCACATTTCGAGTTCTAGTCATAGAAGAGCTTTAACACCTTCTCTCGAGTTTCTCATCACCTTATTACCCACAAACCAATGGCCAAGCTGAATCAACCAATAAAACCTTGAATAAAATTCTTATGAAGGTAGTCAACGATATTGGGAAAGATTGGCATAGGCACATTCCTTTCACCTTGTGAGCTTGTTGCACTTTGACTGCTGCCACCCCCTTTTCTCGGTCATGGTGTTGAGGTTGTCTTACCTCTCAAAGTTTAGATTGCATCTCTCTGCATCTCACTACAAGACATGCTCATCAATGATGACTTTCATTAGGATAAATCAGCGTAACTTGAATTATTAGATGAGCGTCATCTTAATGCTCTTAACCATCTCCAAATCTACCAAAAATGTATCAAACGTGCCTATGAAAAATGTTTTCATGAACAAAACTTTCAAATCAATGACATCATCATGAAGGAAAATCAAAATGTAACTAAAGAGGAGAAAAGTAAATGGGGAAAATTTGATCCTAATTAGCTCATACCCTATATAGTTACCGATGCCTATGAATTAGGTGCTTATTAGTTGTCTTCACTCGAAGGTAAACCCAAACCTGAGCCTCTTAATGCCTTACATCTTTGACCATTCTATTATTGATATAAAGTCCTATATCACTTTATGTTAGTTTATCGTTCATCCCTTGAGCATTGTTCACCTTCCATTACCCATTTTCAGGATCCATGACTAAACAAGAATCATGTGATTACCCATCACCTTTTAGCCTTGTCTTGATATGAGTACCACGGATTGACTCATAGTATGATTCTCATGGATACTTTTCATCTTCTTCAAGATGGAATCCCATGGTTGTTCATCAATCAAAACCACCTCTTCCATAGTTAATCTTTGTGTGCTATGGTCTTGTCTTCTTAACAAGAACCTAATCTTCCTACATAGTCTTGTACATGGCTTAAACTTATAAAGACAAAAATGGATACGGCTCCTTGAATCAAACTTCCAGCAATAGATAACTCCCTCAAAAGGGACATCTCTTATTTCTCTTCTACCACTATAAATAGACTTCTCCCTTGAAGGACAACTCTATAAAGTCATTAAAAAAATATAATAAATATCTAGAAGCTTCCCGCATCGATCGCTTCATAAAGACGTCAAGGAGATAATATACCCATCCCATATAGACTTCTTGCATCAATCGGACTATTAAAAATAAATAAATAAATAAAAATATGAAATTTTTGTCATGGACTTGCCTATTTTGGATTGTGGGTTTCTTGTTCCAAAAAACACATCTTGTCATACACTAAGTTATGCTAAACCACCCATTCTCACCTCATTTACCTTCTTATCATAACTTCCTCTCTACTCAAGGGACTCACCACAACCTTGACATTTCGTGATGATGTGACTTTTCTTCACCCTTAGAATAGCCTATTATGTAAGGCCTGAAGGGTCTTACATTCATAAGCCCATCCGGGGTATGGTAGACTCATTAGGGTTCTTATCTATTAGGCAATTCTTTTGCCACCTCCTATTCTACTTTCTTTTATCACCTATTGATTATTCTATAATAGGACCAGCTCATCAACACTTATATTTAAAACAACTCAATCATGCCTACAACCTAAAAAAATCATGCCTATGAACTACATCAGCCATGCCTAGAACATATCAACCCATTCCGCTATTTCACCATAATCTTCCCTAGATTATGGGAGAACTACATCGGCTTGAGGTCCCTTTTCACCGGGACTATGTAGGCAGCACTTGAGGGCATGGGGCCCTTAGAGGTTAGCTCGGCCACTCTCTACCCTAACCAATTCCCTCTTCCCCTTTCCTATTCACATTCTACCCTAGTTAGTTTCCTTTTTATATCAATAATTAGAAATTAAACCAAACAAACAACAATTGCTTAACATCTTTACCATCATAACTTACACATTCATTTCATCTTGTCTACAATTTCTTTACCGTAATCATACATTTCCCTACAAATCATCTTAACATGATCCACATCATCATTAATTACACAAATTAATGAATTAGAAACTCACCCATACCTAACCAACTTGACTCAACCATGCCTAAGACAACCTAACTCAATCATGCCTAAACCAACCTAACTCCACCATGCCTAACTCAACCTTACTCAATCATGCCTAAGTCAACCTGACTCAATCCATGCCTATGACCTGAATCCATCCATGCCTATGACCTGACTCAATCCATGCCTATGACCTGAATCCATCCATGCCTAAACAGACCTGACTCTGCCATACCTACACGACCTTGACTCTATCAGGCCTAATCCACTTGATTTCCACCTATCTATATAGAGCGGTGAGAATTAAAACATGTACACCATCAATACCATAAACACCATCATCTATAAATTAGATAGTTTGTATAAAAATACATGTGAACATATATCCCAATAATAATCACAATCATCTCAAATTGCTCAGATACATCCTCACCATCTTTGGCACGTAGGCCATTATATCATCAAAAACTCTCATCTACATACTCACTCTCTTTGGCACGCAGGCCAGTATATAACAAAAATACATGACTATATAAAATAGGAGGTACATATGGCTATCAAACATCACCCTACTAGATATCCTCCATATCTGTCTCACCTATCTCCTCCTCCTCTTCCCTTGCACGATGTTCAATTAGCATCTCACCACCCATCATCGGTCTGGGAGGATCTCTATTGGTACCTCACAGGCCTAGCCTCGTGAACTTGGGCCTTACCCGACCCTATCTTGGGGCTCGATGGCTCCCTGTGCTCTCTACACTATGGGTATGTGACCTGGTCCTCTCACTCAAGGCTGTTGTGCTCTATACTCCACATAGGATAGAAAATGTATCTCAACATCCATAAAAATATCCGATAATATCGGAACTCACCCAAGGAATCCCCCAACCAACTTATCGACTATCTCGTGGTGGTGCCATTAGGCTCGGCTCTTGTACTGTCTCTTGGGACCCTGTCCTGCTAGTACCTATAAAGAGGCACACTATCCCTATACTGTTCCTATCTTGAGGGAACCTATACCTATGCCTATATCTAGGATTGAAGGACCACGACTTGTGCTTGTGCGGTGGCCGGCCCTGCAAACCTATAATCTACACCTATAGGGCAGCCACCTCTACCCCATCCCCATATCCACCCTATGTAGGTACATGTCCCTACGCTACCAAGGCTTGTAGAGTCATCACTTATGCCTGTAAATTGGCCACCTGTGCCTCTGAGTCTGTCAACTACCCCTGCACTATCCCTAATTATGTAACCAGGGTAGCCACTTGCCCCTGTAGGGTGTCCCTCTACACTGTGATGGTGGTTAAATCTAGCTGCCCTGGCCTCGGTGGTACTACTCGTAAATGTGTATCCCATCACCTTTGCTATATATCTATCCGTCACCCTAGAATAATAAATCCTTCGGTCTATCACACGATCCTCCTACCCTATCGGCATTATCAGCTATGGTGGAGGTAGAGGCCTCTCCACATCATCCCTTTTTGTCTACCTTTGTGGGAAAGGTGGCGGTATATCATGAAGTACTGAATTATTGTCTAACCCTGTCCACAAGTATCATCTCGTGCTCTCCTGCACATCACCCCTCTATCCACCGGAGTAGCTGTAGCTCCTATAGCTCCTCTTCCATCCACCCATATGATGGAAAACCCACATAGGGCCTCCAAATGATGTCCAATTGGACAAACCCCTCTAGTAATCACTGTAATATGCTAGATCATGTAGCTCTAGCAACACGGTGCTCCCTAATTGTAGACACCCATCTCTTAAGCCCACTCAAACAAAACCCATCTCGAATGCATCATCTTGGGAATACCATTGGATGCACACATACAATGTGCTTATATGCCCAACAATAAAGTAGGAAAGTACAACACAAGATTAACCTCCGTAGCCACCCATAAGCCCATAGCTCTTTGTACAACTATACTAGGAATGCAAGCACCTAGGAAAAATGGGTCCTTTCCTCCAGTGTGTCATGTAAAACCCCATCAAGGATCATGGGAATCTCCCACCACTCTCGAATCCAGTAGTATAAAGTAGTAGACTACATCCATCAAAGAACATTACTAGCCTCATCTCCTCCGGATGGGCTGGTACATATCACCATAGCTCATCTTGGCACTATGGAACCTCAATTATGTCAGCCCCTCACCAAAAATAGTCAGCATCAACACCTCATAGGCCTCTCGAGGAAATAGACTACACCTTTTTCCCCATTATCGGTAGATGCAGGATCAAGTACACATCCTCCAAGGTGACTGTGATCTCACCCGTCGATAAATGGAAGGTATTGGTTGTTGAGTCCCATCTGTTGATGAGAGAAACCATCAAACTTGGCTCCCAGACCACGTGTTGATAGCGTCTAACCTCAATCAGACCAACCTCTCGTAACATGGTGTCAATCCTCAACCTGCCTTACCCTCTCACACCTCCATGAGATAGGGATGTACCTATCCCACATCGATCTTGGTCCCTCACCTGTACCCAATAAAACAAACTATTATCAAAACCTTACGCTACCAAACACATCCCTACCTCATAAACCTCGTATCCAACCCTCACTTCTTATCATACCCACCCAACCACTTACCCCTTGCTAGACTAATATATTCATGCCATTTATACCTACTCCCTATTTTTCTCTCATGAAACATATCCTTACATCCTTCCCCCTTACCCTTGCTCTCTCTTGCCCCATTTTCTCATAAATCCGGTGACTTTGGTCAATAATGACCATTATTATTTATGTGTAAGCGGCATTGGTCACCATTACTTGGTGATGTTGGCCAAATACCACCAACATCGGCTAACACTTGACCAAAGCATCAATTCTTTGTCGTGACATCGAGAAGTCGCAAACACCTACAAAAATTCCCAAAATCTACCCTAATCCTCCACTCTAACCTACCCAAACCTAGCCTAGCTTTATTCCTAATCCTATTTCACCTACATTGGACCTTCCCACCCCTCATTTCCTTCCTTCTTACCCATACATTCCCAATAATAAAATTACACCCAAATTTTCACCCAACCCCATTTAAATGGCCTATTTCAATCACAAACACGGGATTGGATAGAATCCTACATCATCTTTGTGTCATCGGCATAACGGCACGTCTGGCTGATGTGCCTATAGACACCAAATCAGGTCACACTTCCCTAGTGGCATGTCTAGCATGATATCATCTTGGTTGTCGTCGACAAATTAACCAAAGTGGCACACTTCATTGCTGGTAATTTGAAAGACGATGCACCAGTATTAGCAAGAAGATTTGTACATGAAATTTTCAGATTGCATGGAATACCCAAATTAATCATATTAGACAAAGATCCGAGGATGACATCAAGGTTTTGGAAAACACTTAATGCGGCCTTGGGAACTAAATTAAACTTCAGCTCTGCATATCATCCGGAGATGGATGGACAGACCGAGAGAGTCAATCAAGTTTTAGAGGACATGTTAAGAATGTATTGCATGGACCAGCAGTATAAATGGGAGGAATACCTTCCGCTGGTTGAATTTTCCTACAATAATACATATCACGCCTCTTTAAAAATGGTGCCCTTTGAAGCATTGTATGGAAGAAAATGCAGAACCCCTGTTAGTTGGGACAGCGTAGAGGACAGAGAGGTAATTGGGCCAGAAATCCTCAAGGAAATGGAACAACAAATCAAAATGATTCGGGAACATCTAAAGGAGGCTGCCAATAGGCAGAAGAGTTATGCAGACTTAAAGCGGGTTGATAGGAATTATAAACTTGGTGAGAAGGTCTTTCTTCGGGTTAAGCCAAAAAAGAGCTCAATAACTTTTGGCAAGGCTGCCAAGTTGTCGCCACGTTACGTGGGACCTTTTGAAATTGTTGAAATAATCAACCCTGTAGCGACAAATGCATGATGTTTTTCATATTTCTTTGCTTAAGA
Source organism: Taxus wallichiana var. yunnanensis (assembly GCA_018340775.1). Lineage (NCBI taxonomy): Eukaryota > Viridiplantae > Streptophyta > Pinopsida > Cupressales > Taxaceae > Taxus > Taxus wallichiana. Next base: position 41,609,231 of record CM031233.1, on the reverse strand, counting down.
AATACATAACAGATTTATCACATGTGCTGAATTGGAATTCCTTGCAGGTCCAAGACCCAGGAATAATCGTGATTAAGCCCATTCGAGTGCTGGGAACTCACCAGTTGTGCTTAAGAAATCGTGAAGTGAATCAATGTAAGGTCCAGTGGGACCAGTTTAGCGAAGAAAGTGTAACTTGGGAAAATCTCAAAGAAATGAGATCTGCTTTTCCATACTTGTTTGATCGAAATTGAAATTCGAAAAACTGATAATTCTACCAAATTTAGACAATTATTGGTCTATTTTACAGTTATCTTAAAACACTATTTTAAAGAGTGAATCTATTTTTGGTATGAACTTATGAATGGAAGGACAATAACTGAATTTTGTCCTAGAAACTCCTTGAATTGGTTAATTTGATCATCGGGACGATGATTCTTTAAGAAGGGAGGAATGTAACGCCTTGATTTTTGTAAGTTATCATGGTAATTACTTTTCATAATGTTGTAACTACTGAAATGAAGATAAATATGTTAAGACACATCTTTTGATCTTAGAGGAATGTGTTGCTGATCTGGACCCTTGTTTGCTGTAACTTGATACTTGGGACAGAAGTTACTATTGCTTGTGTGATTGCTAATGAGACTTGATATGGAAACTAGTTAATTAAATATTAGGGGATTAAACCCTAACCAACCCCTAAGTTTTATCTTATACCCTAACTACTATCCTATATGGATTTTAGATTTCATAAGGGAGAAAATAGATATAAATTCCATTAACCTATGAACTAGGCGAATGACCTAGATATGGACTATTAAAATCCTAAACTAATCCTAACCTAAGGAAGGGGACGCATAGACCCATGTGGATGGAAAGGATAAGAAGGGAAGGTAGGAAATTTAATGGGACAATAAATGAAGTCCTTACAAGTTTCAGCGCCAAGTTTGGCGGGAACAAGAAAAAGTTGGAGGCATCCAACTAGCTAAGTGGCTAAAAAGGAATTACATGCAAAATTTGAAAAAGGAAACTCGCCAACCTGAGTCGGCGGTGGCATGAGGAATGAGGAAAAAGCACTGCATTCAATGCATTCAATGACCTTGGTCTTAGCGACCAGCTCACCTTGGAAAGAGGATAGAGGAAAAATTTGTTTGTCATTGTGTGCAATCGGGTTTTTAGTTGCTCTGCATTTTTTCCATGGTTCTGTCGAACCTGCTGTTATTTTTGGTTATTGTTGCTGTTGTTGGAATAGCCACGGCTATTTTTGAGCTTGAGGAAGTTAGTGGACTGTTGGGAAAGCCCTGCTGTGGACGCCGTGGAGAGAAATAGCTCCTGTGGACGCGGTTTTCTTCGAACCACAAAAAGAATTTCAGGCATGTTAAGCCCTTCTCCTTAAACCGTTTGCTTTTGTTTAAACGTCTCATTAAAACAACCCTGCTTTTACGATGGGTGTTTTAGTTAAATGATGTTGTTGATTTGAATGAAGTAATTTCTGGGTTGAGTCATTTTTCCCTTGCTGAACACGACTTGGGTAAAAAAATTTAAAAATGGGTAAATGAAATAATTCTGTTCTTGATGTGTGAGTTGTTTGACAATGTTGGGTAATCGTTTCTTTACTCAATATGAGTTGAGTTGTTGAATGTATTAGCTATGCGTGTATTATTTTATGAGTTCTGTGCTCTCTTGTAAAAGTGGAAGAATAAAAGGATTCGGTAGGACCTTCTGGTTTGAGCTGTCATTACAAAACGAACACGACTTGGGCATACTTGTTGCGTTTTAAAAAGAATGATGAGTGTTTTCTTACAGAAATAGTTAATGAAACGAGTTATCTCTTTTGCTGTTATGAATCCTGAAAATAATGATAATAGGATTTCATTGTGTATTATGGGTCGAACTTGCTGTAGTAACAACAATGTGTGAATTGTTGTTTTGATTTGTGTGCGATAATGGTTAAGGAAAGCCATAAAAATGCTTGACAAGACTCATGTTTAACTGTTCCTCTTGTCATATTACAGTGTGTGGGGTATGAAACCTCCTTGGGATAGTAAGGTCATAGTAGCATCTTACCTCGTTGTTCTAAATGGATATGGTGTTCTGCCTGCTTGTTCTTGGTATTCATATATGACTGTTTGGAAAGAAGTTCTGATCTGAATGGGAACAGAAAAGTCAGTCTATAGAATAGACTGGGTAGAGCATATAATTCATACTCTGTGTCTTGTTGAACTCAAGGATATATATATGTATATATAATTTACGGATTGAAAACCTTTCATTGTTTTCATTGAAACGAAATATGAAAAGATTTCTCCTTTGCTGTTGGAAAGTGAATTCTCTCACTATTACAATGAAAGCGTGATATGTTGTTGTTGTACACTCTTACATGTTATATATTGACGTGAATGTCTGTAGAGTGAAATATTTAAAAGGAAATGATTGTGTTTAGAGGTTCTTTTGGTACTAATGTTTATTGACCAGTTGCAATGAACTCTGGTCAACTTTTTGGAAAGGTAATAGTAGTTTTCAATTACTGAATATACTACTCTGAATGAATTATACTATTGGAGTATGTCTACTCTAAATAAGAGGTATTTGGATAGACAGTAAGAAGAGGTGATATGATCTTTCTCCCTTTTATTCGATTATTGATTTTCGTTCATTTCTCTTTGGACTGTTATCATTGATTGATATCACGTTTGAATTAAAATTTCTAGTACAGTTATGAGGAAAGGAAAGAGAGTGTGAATGGATAATTGAATTAATGATCATTTTCTCTCATACAGTTGGAAATCTATAATTGTTATGGAACGAATTTCGTACTACTTGGGTTAAGCATTTGTATTAATTACTTTTTGCTTGTTCTCGTCGGTGTTTGATTGCTTGAAATCGGATGAGTTGCATGAAGGAAGGGACAATAATTCGGTTTAGATTTTAGTTAAGATCTATCTTTTGAATTCACAACTATTGTAAGAGAATGGAATTGATAGCATTTATGTTAGAACAATGTTGCATAGTTGTGTTTTTAGTTCTTACGAGATGTTTGTGTCTGAGGCTGTTGAAAGAAATTACTTCTTGTAATAATTATTGGGAAAGAGGGTAGTAATCCTTTGTCGATTAGGAGGGTTATTGGATGATTGAGTTGATATCCTGTTCATCCTTTTTGGTATTCAATTCTTGAATGATGTTCATATTAACGTTTTCATAAAATCGGGGTTCTTTTATTGAGACAGTTAATTAAAAGCACCTCATTTTAATGACAAGTGCTTAATATGCTCGATTGAATGGCCCGACCCATGCAAGTAATTTTGCGAGATGAAACTTGAGTATAAATGAAGACATGGTTGTTTTCCGATACTTCTTTGATTAACTGAAGATGGATAGTATTGATAGCTATTACTCCTCCATGAGGAAATGAGAAAGGAAGAAGTTACATTCTTCTATCTTTATGAGTTGTAATGTTGTTTGATATAAACAAAGTCTAGTCGTTTGGACTGGAAAATGTACAGATTGTAAATCTGATGGATGAATACAAGTAAAAGTGTGATATTTTCAATAACTGTATTAGTTTGATATTGTTGAATAAGTTTGAGAATATAACATTATTCCTTGACTTGGAATTATTCAAATGTTAATGGATGAATTTAAAAGGAAATAACATCTATTCTTTACCTGAATGCAACTTTTACGTTGAAATGTGCAATTAGTTCATACTTGGGTTAAGATGAATTTTGAATTGACATTAAAAATATTTAGATAAACACGAAATCCTAATTGGAAGGTATTCGGGATTAGTTTGAAAACTAAGGGATATCAAATAACTTAGAGGCAGCCGAACCTTGTATTCGAGACTCCATTAATAGCCTCGAATGTTTAAATTCAGAAAATAAAGATATGGGAAATCATATCTATTGATTAACAGACCTTAACTAAGTAAGGTTAAGAAGGATAAATGAATAAATTCATTTAGAATTAGACCTCGTTTAAATGACGTCTAATAAGATGGAATTCTGAATTTGTTTTCAGTTGTGGAAAACTTGGTTAAGTTTAATAGGTTAAACTTATTAAGTTTATCGATAATGGACTGATTAGTCCAAAGATTAAGAAAGGAACCAAGAAGTGAATATGCAACCCTTCGGTATGAAGGAGGAGATGCGTATTAAGCTAGAAGACGGATTAAGTCTCTCTTAGCTACATACAACTGTAACAAGAACAAGGATAAAGGATCAACATGGCTACTGAAAGTTGATCTTAAATACTAAGATTATAACCAAATCACAATTGAAAGTGGATGTGTACCTCGATGAGAGGATTCGCAGGACATTGACATAGGCCGGATCTGATATGGTGTCTTCGTGAAGGTGGGGCCTTCATGACGACACAATGTTATAGCTGACATATTACAATGCCCTTCCAAATTAAATCATCAAGTTTACATAAGCTGGATAATAAGTTCTTGGCTGGGGATAGAAATGTGATCACGTATACGGAGTGACTCCGGAGGACTAAAGGTAACTAGACACACGGAGTCATCTAGGAACGACACCGTATGTCTGTGTATCTTTAGTTACCATGAGTAACTTCCTATACTCATTCATATTGCTAGTTGAGGTTAGAGTTTGACCTTAAATGGAAGGACTAGTAGAGACCAGGAAAGACCATTCTAGATAACAGACGAAGTGAGGTGAAGGACATATTCCATTGGTGTGTATCACATCTAGGAATATGATCATGCAAAGCATGTGAAAATCTTTGGCCAAAGTATCACAAGTGTTGGTTGCGTTGTCCTAATCACCTAGTTTAAGATGCAGGATGTTAGATGAATATCAGTAATAGATATTCAGATAGGCTTCTTAAATGGATCACTTCGATAACCAGAAATGGTAAAAGAACCCTGTATATTCATTATACTATGCATGAATTAACATGAAGGATTGGTAAGTCACCGAGTCATGAAATGAGAGATCGCTGAAACTCCGAGCCATAAAGTGGGAGGTCGGTAGTTCTTCGAGTCATTTATAGTAGCATATGGTATCTGTTATATGATTGAATGGCACTGAATGTGTGTTCCATATTGCAAATATGTGAACAGAGAACATTAGTTTTAAAAGGAAATTGTGTGATCCAAACTGCATTAATTGGACAGAGAGCAATTATTAAAACTTGAACGTGTGTTTGAATTATATAATTCATAATAGGGAACGTTGTATATAAAAAAAAATTCCCTTATTCTAGTATCTTAAAATGGGGATGTTACGGGAATGTCATCTTCCTCCTTGGTTGTCACAAAGTGATTCATCCACCTATCATCTTGATACAAGATGTTGGCTTCTAGGATTCTGGAATTTCGTATTGTGTACCTCATCTTCTTCTTTGGAAGCAATTTATCCATGTCTCCCTTCACTGGCATGGTTACGGAAGGCCAATTCATCAAAATGTTACCTCCCAAGTCTCAGCAAAAACTTCTACTTAGCAACATTACAAGCGAGGTTGGGATGTCTGCGACAAAAATCATTGTTGAAACTTTCTTGTCTAGAAATATGGAGAGAGGAACCTATGCATCTTTGACCTTCCCTACAAGTTGGACCTATTTTGACTCCAAAGAGTAATAAGAGTAGTAGAGTCATGGTAAGTTTTATATCCTTGGAAACCTTCAAAGGCATCATGTTGTTTAAGGCATCTAAATCTGTTGTGTAATTATTCAATACATATTCTCCAATAAGAAGGAAAATGTAGAAAGGATCAACCTTGTCATCCTTGGATGCACTTAATGAAAACATGTTCGTTGAGGGAGGTGTAGATGGGTTTGGCAACATGACTTCAAACTAGAAGTTACAACCTTTGGGGTTAGACTACCACTCACGATATATCGAGACAAACCTCTCAAATTATTCAGGATGCATAAAAAAATATTCAAGTTCGAGTAATTTAGAATTTTAATTTTTCACATATTCTACAAAATCAAAAGGATTAGATACGAGTGAAGGTGATGAAGGGACTACTTTTGGATTTAGGACAGGTTTGGAAGCAGGAGTATATTTTTGGGGAATGGAGGGTATTTTGAAAGGTACACTAGGAGCTTTCAAAGTACTAGATTTTATAGGGGTAGATTTAGATTTAGACTTGGAAGAGGTATTAAAAGACTTACTTGGGATTGCATGAGCATTCTTACTTGCTATAGGATGAAGATTAAACAATGCAGACTCCATGGAAGATGGAAGTGGTGATCCTTGACTGATTATTTTGTTTTACGGAGTTTCCATAAGAGGATCATCGACCTTATTTTTCTTTGCAGCAGTGGAGGGAGGTGCTCCTTTCTCAGACTGAGAGTGAGTGAATACCATGCATGAAAAATTGGGTGCATCTTATTCATATTCTTCATCACCTCTAGAATACTCACAAAACCTGATTTGTGTATCATTCTCAAGTTCATCAATTTCTAGGAAATTTCCACCTTCACTTTCTTGTTCAAGCTCTTCTTCCTTTTCTTGAATCTTGGAATCTATGTTCATAGGTGGGGCCTCCAAGGCGAGCCTTTGGGGTGCTCCTAAAATCTGATTTCTGTTGCTTCTTTGAGAAGATAGTCATTCAAATAATTCCCTCTTCAAATATGCCATCTCATTTGTAGTGATGGATTAGTTCTCTCATCTCCATGATGTTGGGCCTTGCTCTTTGATGGATTCTTGATCTTTAGGAGAGGATGATATTGTCATCAGGTTCAATGACCATCCTTTATGATTCTATAATGTTCCTTGGTTAAAATATTTGTTAGAGAAAGCCTACCTCGATGATTGAGCATTTATGAAGAATCTCTTGATATTTTTATGAGATGAAAAATCTTCTTCCAGTATCTCTGTGCAAGCAAGCTGTTCAAAATGAGCCACAAAGTATCTCATAGTTACACTTTCTCCTTTTTCATTTGATCAAACTACACCATTTGGTCCTAACAATCTTGATTGATTTAAATCTCTCTTTGAATGCATCCTTGATGTCATTCCAACTCATGATGGACTGGGTAGGTAGGAGGTAAAACTATTCTGCTACTTTTTCTTGGAGGGAATCCTCAAATAGTCTCACAATGAATGTCTTCATGTTGGACACAAAGAATCCCACATGATGTGGTGAAGGCCAATATGTGCTCTTCAAGGAGTTCTATGCCATCACCTTTGAACTTTGGAAATTTCTTACAGGAAATTATTAGTAGATCATGAAGAGGAGGTTCAAGAGCAAGTGGGCATGTATTTCTTCCCCATGGAACAATGGGTTGGGGTCTTTCTACTTCATCTTCCATTGTCATTTCTACTTCTTACTTTAGCTCTTGCTTCTACAAATTCTTCTTCAAATTCTTATTCTTTTGAGAACTCAATGCTCAAGGGTGATTGAAAAATGAGAGAATTTGAAGGGGGGTATTAAAAGGAGTTTGGATAGGATTTCTAGGTGAACTTCTTGAAGATTCAGATGAAGAGGAAGCTTGAGAGAAGAAGTATGGATTATCTCTAATTCATTATTGCTAATTTTGCAAAGCCTCAAAATTGGAATCAACACCACCTCTTGACCTATTCAATCGGTGTATCTTCCTTCAGCCAAATTTTAGAAATTCTTGAAGTGGAAATATGAAAAGACACTGTGGAATATGAAAGTTCACGTGTAGGAATTGCCAGTGTATCTTTCAACAATGGCTTTTCATGAACTCTCTTTTTTGGGTTTTTTCAATATTTTTTTTTTTAATTTTTGAATTTTGGACATTACATTCATACTTTAGGTGCGAGATCTTTGTCGATTCTACCCCATGGTGGGTGCAAAAACCCTGATGGCGATAAAATTTATCGGGTAAACAAACTTAATGGATTTATAGCCAACACTCTAGGAATATAAATCCCTTTACTTAACCGGTGGAAATTTTGTATATGCATACATGTGAAAAGGTGGATTTCTATGGTGGATTTTCTACCGGGGATCAATAGGGACACTCCATCGACCCTATGGTAAATATTGTAGATACCTAGAAGAGAATAAGTTACTAGGAGAGTGGGAAATGGAGTGAGAATATTAGACAAGAGAAACTAATGTTGCAAGTAGGAAATCAAATACTTACATTACACTAGTTGGAAATTACATCACATGCATTGAAATTACACTAGTTGGAAAAAATACTACCAACAAAAACAAGACAAGTTAATATTGAGAACTCAAAGTTTCTAAAATCTTCTCATAAAAAAGGATATAAACTCCTTCTTGTATTGTTGCTCAAGTAGAAATTGTACATAGTGTAAGAAATAGAGGAAATTTGAGAATGAGGGAATGGAAGAATTTGGCTATCTCATTTGTTCTCTCAAGGTAAAATGAAATCTTAAGCTTACAAAATTAATTACCAACCCTTTGATATGGAAATGGCTTTACAATTTATAGAGTAGACTCGACTCCTCGTCTTCTTGATGACCCTTCATATGCCTTATTTATAATTTTAGACTATTAATATTCCTACAAAATATTTAAGTACCTTTTATAAAATCAAGGTGACTTAATATACATTATGTTTCTAAATTCACTTTTAGGAGACTTAAAGTCATTCAAAAAGTGCAAACCCCAATGAAGAATTAGAACATTTGAAGGGAGAGAAATTTGGGGGAGAGGGAGAGAGAGAAGATGATAACATGTTGCCCTTGATGAATTCTCGATGATCCTCGTTGATGGAAAGCTTTGATGTGATGAAGTTCTAAATGTCCCATTGTGCCAAAAAGTTTCTTTGAGTGTAACTTACTATTTCTAGTAAATTCCCACATGGAAGACTTACTATTTTTAGTAAGAGGTGATTCTTACTTCTTCTTTATCATCTTGATGTGATGAAAATATTCATTCAATCCTACGCACACTGCATTTTATTTTACCACTTCTTGGGGTGACTTACCATTTTTAGTAAGCACTCATATAAGGGACTTACTATTTTTAGTAAGTGGTCATTTTCATTATTTTCTACTCTGGATAATCATTCGGCTTCTTAGAGATATTCAAAGTACACACTTTGCCTTTTCCATAGCCACTTTTGATGAAGACTTACCAAAAATAGAAAGCATGTGTAGGAAAGCTTACTATTTTTGGAAAGTGGATTTCCAGTGCTCAGTTTGTGATGGATTATATTTTTCTAGATTTGGCTCTTTGTCACGGTCATTTCCTCTTAAATTCATTTGATTTCTCTTGCTAGAATGATTGGAAATAAATTTTGAAAATTTTATATGGCAATGGCTTCGGGCATGGAGCTACCATGGCCGCCATTAATGGATCTTGAAATTTATAGGTTTGGTTTTGTCTCTATTTTTATGAAAAAAACTCCATTGCAATAGGTTTTTCATTTGGAGCCCATGTGCAACTTTTTAGCTCATTTCCATTACGAGATTGATGGGAAATCCAATGAATGTGAGTCGATGCATGAAGTGGGGATTTTGTTAGAACAAATAATTCTAGGCACCATTTGACCTCTCGTTTGTTGCATCTTGATTACCTTGAAAAATGAGGAAGTCTGCAAAAGATGGCATCTCAATCCAACTTGTATTTTGTAAGATACGAAGATTTTTCAATTGGGTGACTTCATGGTTATCTGGAAAAAAATCTTCGTCTTCTCTCATTTCTTCATCATTTCAATCCACTTTTCTTTGATATTACTATGTTTTCATGGAGTGGAGTATTTTTGGGCCATGGTAGAGCTATTTTGGAGTAGAAATGGTGGACCGAATGTCTGAAAAATAAACAACAAGGTCATGGCATGGTGAGGAGCTATGAAGGAGAAATGGGGGGAAATAGCGGCTAAGTGCCGGATTTAAATCATTCAAAAATGAATAGAAATGGTATGGGTGAATTTTTGTTTCCTTGATGACCCTCACCTCAAAGGGACATGAGGGACATCAATTTCCATTGTGATCTTGGAGGCAACATGTGGTGGGGATCCGACGGCGGGGAATGAAGGCTTGTGATAAGCACTGGGAGGCTGGAAATTCACTCTTGAAGAGGTCACATGAATGACCAAGAGTATCCTTAGGAGCTGGGTGAATTTTTACATGTTTTATTCCCCTAACATGTGAGTGATGTGAGGGACATAAAATTACACGGTGGTCATGGTGATGACATGTGGTAGTGATCAACGATGAAGGCTTTGAGCTCCCACAAGCACAGGGCTGAACTAGTGATCATGGAGATCATATGTTTGTTAGGCTTCAAAGAGGCTAGGTGAATTTTTCCAACCTTGATTTCCCTAACCTTGAGGGACATCAGGGACACAAAATCCCACCATGCCCTTGGAGCTAAAAATTTTACTAACTACCGAACCTTGAGGACAACTTGAAATGATTATAACTTGAGCTCCCAATTGACCTGTTTGATGAAATGTTATATGATCTTGAATAGAAATGGTATTTTTAATCCAATGGTGGGGTTATCATGTCTTGATTCATCCATTTTATTCTTGAAAAAAGTGCAATTTTGGTTTGGTACTCCACTTGTGCTCGAGAAAATCTTCCTGCTTGACCTCTTGCGCAAAGTTTTATGAAAAATATGATTTCACCATCTTGTAGGGATTGGAATTATATATATATATAAATATATACCTAAATCCATATGGAGCTCCCAGAATAACCTCCGAAGCTCAATGACTGTTTTGGCATGTGCACTGACTAGGCCTTTGAACCCTAATTCTAGCAATACTACCCCAACTTCTCTGAGCCCTTCCAGAATCTTCCTGAATCATCTCCATGATGTACCAATACCTTTTAATTACCTCAAAATCTACTTAGTCTCTTCTTCTCCACTCTGTGAGGTTTCTCAAGCCCTAAGAAGGCCAATGATAGCCCTTCCCATAACTTCCCATAGCTTACAAATGAACTCCTAAAATCACCTAGGGGGAATGAATGGACTTTCCTAAATCACCTAAGGGTATGATATAACATCATTCAAGAGGTCATTTAGACTGGATGGAAGGACCTAGGGTGTCTTGAAATGATGGGAAAAAATTAATACTCGAGTATAGTTATCATGCTAGAAATTGTTAATTTCTTTGTTGCGCATGCATTGCATGACAAAAAAGCTCAAAGGAAAATGGGAAAAAGATAAATAATACCTCATCTCTAAGTATAACAAATAACTAGAGTAAAAGGATAGAGAGATTAAGAGGCTAAAGAAGAAACAAGAAGAAACAGATTCAAGTAGTACATGAAATAGTTAAATGCAGGCCCCCACCAAATGTTTATGCTATCTTCTTAAAAGAATATAGATGGAAACATAAACTTACCTGCATTAATTCTGACATGTTATATGATATCATCTCAACTAGGAGATTAATTAATTTATATCATAACAATACACATGAACTCTAGCTCTTTTTATGTGATATTCATTTGTATAATTATTCCCTTCAATATGACAAGGATTGGATTCTAATTCTATTCATTAGAGATGTTCAAGCTAAGGGTTTGTGCTCTTATTTTTCCAATGAATTTGGAAGAGCTAGGTAGATGGAAGATGATTGAAATTTGTAGAAGGTCCAACCATTTCTTTATAGGGATGAGGCCACAAAATCTAAATAGGTTGTCAAACAATATGAAAAATATATCAAGAATAATGTGATCAGCAAGAGATTATTACAAATGAGGACCGCAAGCCACGTAGAAGTTAGAGAAATGATTAGGGAACATGGGATTCAAGTAGTACAAACATGTATAATGATATGGAATGAGACATCTCCTGAACTACAAAGCAAAGAGATGCACTCTTACCCCTACATAATGCCAACTTTGAAAAGAGTGAGCACATGCATTGAGATTGTCGATGAATGTGTTGAGAACTAGTTTCCTATAGGCTACTACCCATCAATTTTTCATTTTCTGATACCACCATTGACATGTGACTTACCATTTAGTGAGAGGATATAGAATAGATTTTGGAGTAGGTTTATGAGGAATGGTGATTATTACTTTTCATAGGAAGAAGGAATAAATACCCCAATTGCTTTTAGGTGTGAATGTTATTTTCGAAGCGAGAAATATGAAGCCCTTAAATGAGGACATTCAAGAGATTAAGCATGGGGGTGTGATGAGTTGTGTTAATATCCTTTATAAACAACTCATCTTCTATATTTTGATTAAGCCATTGTAGCTATTTCCATGTATTTTCCCAAGTATTCTACTAAACATTATAATCATAACCTTGAACTTATGACATAGTTACTTAATTAATATAGCTATATATATATAGTTATCTTTATTTTGTGTGAATTTATTCTTATTATTTGAATAAATTGTTTGAATTATGATATGTGTGATGTTAATATTGGTTGTAATAAATTTTCCATATGAAACAACTTGTATGCGGTGAAGGAACTATCAACAACTCATCCACAACCAAAGAACCTATCTACAAAAACTTATCTACTGAGCCAAAGGATATCATCTACAACAAAGAGCCCATGTTATGAAGATATTTGGAAGGCATGAATAAAATAAATCAATTTTTATGTGTCAATGAAGGAAACATTACAAGCTGGAACATTTAGAATTGGGAGATAACTCAATATTTGATCTAGTCATTTATTACAAACTATTAAAGAACTGATAGATTGAGTTAACATGTGATTGAAGGAATTGGTAGATTAAGCTGAACACCTATTAAAGTTCTCTAACGTGTGTTGAATCTCTTGTTGTTTTATTAATGATATTTCACTTATCCTATTGATTATCTTTCACTTATATTATTAAATTCCTTGTTTAACTCTTCTTCTTCTAACATCTTGTTATAAGATAAGTATAAACGAAACGGTTTATGAGAAATTCATAGAATAGGTTGCTTCTTTCCTTGATGTAATAGTCATGAAAATTAAATAAATATTTGAGTTCTATTTATTAGTTTCTAGTTGTAGAATTTATGAGGGATTAACACCCAAGATAGGGCCCACTTACATCGATAAATGCCTCCATTGTTATCTTGTTTTATTCCATGTATGTTTGCCTAGAAACATTTCTTGTTTTTGTGTCCACATTCGAATTTATGGATTTTTCTTAGTACTAGAATTTAGACACTATTAATTTCTAGTTATCAATTTTTTTTACCTTTCAATCATTTTTATGATAGTTATTTATTTCGGATCTCCTAAATTTACAATAATTGTGTATATAACACTAGTAATGTTTCAAGTTTACATCCCTAGTTTGATAATTAAATGATTGTGATTCAATGAACAACAAATTAATTGCTGTAAGTTTCTTTTTGTGCCACCAATCATGAATTGAGAACTTCCCATAATAAGGATCCCATAAATCATTTCCTATGAAATTTTGAGGGGTCCTATGACTACAAGTGCCTCAATTCTCAATATGTAGATAAATTCAACTAGCAACGAAATCCCGTATATAAGGATCCCATCCAGAAAACTAAAAAACCTTCCTCTAATGATCAAAATATCACTAATCCCTCTCAGGAAAAACCTAATGATGATCCCACTCATTCAATCAAGCCTCATCTATGGCCTGCATTAAAATCCCCCATGTATCCTATCTTACTACCTTTAGATAAGATTACTCAAACCTATAGGCCTCACCCAACTATGGGGCCTCCCCTTTCTTATCATCCATGAAAATTTCATTATGACACTTATCCTAGAATGTAATGGAATTTCCTAGATGAACTAAACTTTAGTAGTTGCAAAATCTCTTTGATTGAGCTCATGCTCACCTCTCCCCTACATTGTAAATTCTTCATGCGAAAACTATATCATTTGGAGGAATATTTTGATGATGCATATGAATGTTCCTCTACACCACCTTTTCCTAACCCCAAAATTCACAATATAAAAAAATCCCTCCCCAAAAATCGAAACCTATATCCATTGAGTTTCTTGATAATACCATGATTAATGATAAATTTTTATTTTTTGTCGACAATCCTCTACTCCTTATCAATTTCATCATTCATGATGCACTAAAAAGAAAAGTTTTTGTGGAAAGAGGCTCTGGAATCAATTTCATTTTATTTTCTCTCGTTTGAAATCTCATATTTTCCACCGATGACCTAAATCATAACTAAATTACTTTTCATGGATTCAATAATACTCATAAGAATTTTCTCGGTTGTATTTGGATCCCCATCACCGTAGGCCCTGATATTTTCCATACAAATATCATGGTACTTGATCACCCTCTCTCTTATAATATCATTCTTAGTGACCATAGAAACACCATATGCATGTTGTGACATCATTCATATAATAATGCATCATTTTTTCCACAATAATCAATGATGTTGGAATGATGCCAAGACAAACCCTTGGTACATACTTGTTCCTTTCTTAGACACACCCTTTTACATCTCTACTACAACCATAGTTCCTAACATTATGTATCCTAAGTTTTATGACTATAGAATTGACATTCATGTCACCCTAGCTGATTTACATGATGATTATCCTAAAAATTTATAAAATACAGTTAATAAGAATCATAGACCAAAAACCATAATGCTCTATATTACTCCAGTTATACTACCTTGCAATCAATTTCATTTAGTATTGAAATTTAAGGATCCTCCCCACAATGTTTCCTCCTCTAACCATTGTATTACTCTTGAAAATGATGGAATCGAGATCACATACCTTTTTATGGATCATTCATCCCCATGTTCCTTTAATAGAATGGGATTTATGGCATGCAAAGATTCATTTGAATCTAACATGCCGATGGTGAACTTGTTACCTATCATTAATGAATACTACATCTTATATCATGTTAAATAACACCATCAATATGTTATGAATTATCAACATACTCTAGCACAAAACATGCTTTTAACCATGATGCCCACATAATATATGCATCTTCTAATTTAGATCATCCTTCCTATGATATTATTGGTAGTGAGGATGAAGAAATATTTCCCTTACATTCCACCAACTAATACCCCATTACTCGAGAGTCCTTGGGTCCTTTAAAAACTTTATAACTATACCAATATACATAACCCCATAACACCCAAATATATCCTTGCCCATCATATCTCATCTCTATTAGACATATTTAGTACATTATAAAAACCAATCCTGTCCCTTTCATATCCCTCTCTCCTAAAACCATCAACCTCAATGTTGTTAGCATGATTAATCCCATTGATAATTGTGACCATTCTCCAGAAAATCATCTAGATGTCACTCTAGATGCTAAATTCTTGGGTGTAAGGAAAATAATTTCTCATTAGCACTATGACAAAAGAAAATATGTTGCCCTCAAAATTGATGTCTAATATAATGTTCCACTTCCTACTTTTGATCATGATGAGGTCATCCTTGAGTTACTACATGCACATGAGGATGACCTCCTCTTCAACATCATAGTCACCTTCTTCATAAAACCCATATTTGAAAACTTTGTTTCTATTTTTGAACCTTAGTGATGAATTTTCTAAGCTTCATGAAGGTACTTAAGATTTTAAACACATAAAAACTATGCTCTCTAAAAATGCCATCAATGTCTAAATTGATGATAATCCTTCCCATGTAGTCATGTTATGCAACTGAATCCCCCTTCTACATGAAAAATATCTTAAATTCCTTCATAATAATAAGAAGGGTTTTGTGTGGGGATACTCGACATGCGTAAAATCAATCCTAAGATTGTAGTCTAAAATATTATTATTTATCCCGATGTTGTAACTATTTAGCATATTCAAAAATTCCCCCTAGAATCAATAACCTATGTCATAAAGATCTTGTAAATCATCTCTCTCTATCACATTGACTATTAAGAATGGGAATCCATCATCATTTATTATTGTAATAAAGTTATATTAACAATGATCTACATCCGCATCAACTTCGCAACCTTAACTTTGTTTGTCCTAAGGATAAATTCCCTTTTCCTTCCATTGATGTCATCATTTATGCCACTATAGGATATGAGATGTTATCACTCATCGATAGATTCTTGGGATACCATAAAATCGAAATAAATATTGAATATTAACATAAGACCACATTCACTATTGATTGGGGCACCTATTTCTATATCAAGATATATTTTGGCATTAAAAATGATGTGGCAACTTATCAATGAGCTATGATACACATATTTCATGATCTCATTCATACAATTTTGAAATTTTTGGATGACCTCCTCAGCAAATCTTGATGTGAAAAGGATCATGCCCATGACCTCAAATTTTCTCTTTAATAGCTCTATAAATATAAGTTTTCTCAACTTTGTGAAAGTGCATCTTTTGTGTCACTCAAGGTAAACTCCTAGGATTCCTTATTTCCCAATATGACATAGATATCAAACCTAAAAATATTAAATATATTCTTGACATACTACATCCCACATCTATACTTGACATCCACACTTTCCTTGGAAAGCTTGGGGTAATCCGATATTTCATTCTAGAATTCACATATTGGACCCATTCAATCAATAACCTCATCATTACACTTTGGTGTTGAAGTAAGCTGCATAGCAAGCCTTTGAAAATTTGAAAGCGTCTCTACTCACTACTCCTTGACTATAACCTCCATCCCCTAATGGACCAATAATTATCTACACCTCATTTACCCCCATATCTATTGGGGAAATGTTGGCTCAAGAGGATAAAAAGAGAAAGATCGTTTCATGTACTATATAATTCATATTATCTAAAACAATGAAACCCACTATACCTCTATTGAATAATATTTCTTGGTCATTTATTTCACTTCCACCAATATTTTTCATTACATGATCTATTAAACCACTTATGTCATCATTCATAATGATCCTCTTTTCCATTTCCTCTTCCATAGGGTCCTTTTCAAGGACTCGTTGGTAAATGGATTGCTATTATATTAATTAATGTTATTATTAAATTAATATTTATAATAATATATGACTATAATATTATTTATTTTATCATACAACTTCTATATTAGTTTCCTTTTCATAAAAACAAAACATATAAAAACAAAATAAAACTCGATAATTTTTTTAGGATCTATGCAATATTACATTTGAGAAAAATATGCAAGGATGTTTAAACTTCTTGGTTAATCAAGAATTTGTGTAATAGTTATTAAATTCATATTTGTATAGAATTCTTCTTATATGAAAAATCAATTGTGTTTACAAGCTATCAAAAATTATCTAAATATTTAACAAAGGAAACACAACACAAATTAAGTAGATTTATAAAATGTAAGGAGAGATAGATAGCCCAAGTCAAAATTTGGAATTAATGAATTATCATATCAAAAATAGGTATATGAATCATTTAAATATTAATTTTATCTTCTTTTATTTCCACTAAATCCTTGTTGGTTACATGACTTGGATTTTTAATAAAAACTAAATTCACCTTTTATTCTTATATATATGTAGTTATGGGAATATTCCATTCTTTATTAAAATATCTCCCTATTGGGATACTAATTTCATCATTTTATTTAATATATGTAGATTCATGAAGCTCATCACTATAACTTTTTCAACATCATATTCTTCAAAATCAGATTCACCAAGTTGATCATCATGATCTCCAACTTTAGCGGGCTTGATTAGTTTGAAGATATTTTTCATTATTAACGAGGACCAATTTATCACTAGAGTCAATTTTATCATCTCTATTAACAAAATACATTATTCCCCATGATGTTTATGTTACATAAAAATTGTCATCAACAACATGTTTCATCCTTGGCTCACAATGCAATACAAAATTCTAATTACCTTATCTCTATATCAAGATAGAAGAAGAACTAGAAAAATATAGTTCAAAAAAAAATTTAATACATGACCTACTTGTAATAATTGTGCACATGAAAAAATATAATAGGTAATTATGAAAAATTACATAAATTAATACCGATAACAATTTTGAGGAAGTACACGTGGATATTTCCCCTTAGGTAATGCTCTAGTGAGTTCAACTAAGTTGAGTCCACTTTCATTATCCGTTCTAAAAATCTATTATCAATGGAAATGTACCAAGTAAACATAAATATGAAAACTTTATTAATTCTCTAATCAGGTTATTTATTATATCTTTCTATCATAGTCCAATATCCTTTAGACCAAAGCCATATCATTAGCAAGTTATATTGGTTGGCTTGTTCAAAAGAAACAACTCGCTATGATAAGCAACCCTTCTCTTGTCAATATTTTCCACATGGAAGTATTTTCCATATGATCACATTGTTAAATTTTCACTCACATTAATTATTTAATTTCATATAATACAAGATATTAATATAATTCTAAAAATATATAAAGCACTTATGTAAGAAACATTGTTCTTAAAACTTAACAATTCTTCACATCCCTACAATATGTCCAATTCTTAATGTGTTACTTCCCTTTGATTTATGACATGAATATTATCTAATTATGAACTAAGACGATAAAACATAGGTTGGATTTTTAAGGGTTTTGCAGATCGGTTGAAAATGGTTTGTGTGGATGTTTTTGTCTCTAATCAATCCTTTTACTCGCATGGCTAGTCTTCTCTTCAATTGCTTTAAGCCACACAACCATCTCTAAAATATTTAATAATATGATATTATTTATGGTATGTTTTTCACTATGCCCTAATAATCAAACATGTAAATAATTAATTAATAGCTAAACAAATTGGTCATATATCATATATAATGTTTTATATGAATATTAATATATACCAAAATTCACATAATTTCTTTCTCTAAAAAGGTTCTCTTGTAATTTTTATTTCGTTGGTCAACATCCCAAGTGCATGGAATATGTGTAAATTACTCCAAAATATATTTTTACATACAAAAACATTTCTTGAATAATGTATAATTCTTTCATAGAACCCTATAGATGTGTTAATTTCTTTATAAATCCCTCGTAAGGTCTTCATGTACCTATCTGGAGAAAATAACAATTTCATGTTAACTACACCTTCCATTTGAAGATAATTGATCAAATGCACTAATATATGAGTTTGAAAATCCATAAATGAGGTAGGAAATTCCTTTTACAATTTGTAAATAAAATATGCAACACTTTCTTCCCTATGCAATTTGTGCTTCAAATATATTTTTGAACATGGGTTCTATTTTAAAAACAATAGTTATCATGCAAGTCAATATAATAATGAAACTCATACAAATGGTTGAGTTATAAATTTAAGAAAAGTTATATTACCTCAAAAAATTAAAATTTGATATATTTCCTTCAGTAGGTTTGTTAGAAGATTATAAAATAGCCGACTTAATGTTGAGGGAAATATAAGTTGTATAAATAAATTAAAAAATTAAAGTATGAAGAGAACAACATGTGGCATAATTGAAAGAAAAAAACACAATAATTATCTTCAAAATGTTATCCCAATATTGTGTGTTGAGACCTATGATGTACCCATCAGTGGTAAATGCACAAATCATAGAGGACCCATGGTGATTTTTATTTGATTCTCTTGCATTGTTTGATTGAATAAATCAAATTTCTCTTTACACAATATCCATGGAGCACATTATTATTTTTAAGACGCTTATTTATCCCAATAAATTTTAGATTTACTCTATATTTTGGAGTGTCTTTCTCTTTTCTAGAGATAGGATTACATATAAAACCACTAGATTTAAAAATAATGCATTAGATCCAAACATTCCCAAATAATTAATTCTCATGATACATGAGTGTTGGTAAAACAATTAGTTGCATTTATATTATTGGTTTCTACCAATGGTTCTTGGGCTAATCCCCTACTTCTTTGGTATGTGGAGGCTCCCATTATTGAATGCAAGAACTAAATAAAGCGTGGAGTGGCCAATACGTCGGGGATCACATAGGAATACTCCACTAAACCTATAGAAAAGTGTTTGTACAATATACATGAGACGAATTAGTTTACGAGAGAGGTAAAGGGGGTAGTATAAATATGGAGAGAGGATTAATTTCATGAGTAGAAACTAGCATATTCTCACAAACAAAACCAAAGTATATACACATTTGATAGGAAAAAATCAACCATGTAAGCATTAGTAAGACTAATAAATTAGAGTCACAAAGCTATATGAGTTTATTAATCAGATACAAAAACTTCCTTTTGGTTTTACAAGATTACAATGTTTGCAAATATGTAAAATAGAGAGGATGGAAGAACATATGCAAGGAGATAGAATAACGTATCTTTATTGCTTGAACTACTAGTGAAAGCCAATAACTAGTAATAATCAATGAATTCTAACCCTTTGGAATGAAGGAGACATTCCAATTTATAGCTTATATAATGCCTCTTCCTCTCCCCATGTAAATATTCATCTCACCACCACTTGTGACCTTTCACATTCCCTAGGAATGAAATTAAGTCTTTTTCTTATTTTTAAGAAGGGAATTTTACAATACATTATTAATTCACTTAAGTGAATAAAAAAAAGCGAAAAGGTACATTCGTGGTGAAGAAATAGAATGTTAGAGAGATGGGGGAGAAGAAGAGAGAGAATTGAAAATCCGAAGATGGGAAAGCCTCTTGTTGATGAAGAATCCACTTTTGATGGACCATGAATGAAGCTCCTTTCCCTCAACCACATGTTGAATTAAAAAACTAAGATTATAACTTATTCCTTATGTGATATGAGGAAACCTTCCAATGCATTGAATAAGTGTTCAAAAAAACTACTAAGTTACTTAGATTTTGTGAACTTAAGATGATTACATGTTCTTGAAAACATGATGATCCTATTTAAACACAAGGTTGGATTTATGACAAGGAGATCATCACCTTATCCCTCTTGGCTTCAAAATTCACATCCGTGATAAATATATATCCTTTTTGAATGGAATCATCCTCATGTTACTCAATCATCTTATTTTTCATATGTTACTTATTGAAAAATTTCTTTTTCTCCAACTAGGAAAATTGCTCCCACATTCAACTGAAAGTGTATACTATGAAATCTTGAATCTATCAAATCACTATGATGTTTTACATTGTTTCAAATAGATCCAGGTTCCTTCCATCACCATTGATGACTTCGCATCCTTGTTTCTAGACCAATATTATGAAATTTACTATTTTTAGTAATTATTATTTTGAGAAGTCATTTTTTTAGTCACTTTGGTTGCTCAATTTGGCACTTTTGAGTTTTCCGATTTATAAAGAGTAAAGTGACAAACGAAAATGAACTTTTGCAGCACTTAATATTTATATAATGTGATGCTTAGGTAGGCTTAATATTTTTATAAGTGGTTCTTCTCATTGTTGGAATGGAATGAGAGTGGTCTTAAAAGTTTTGTTATTTCATAAGGATGTTTTCCTCCAATTTTAAGAAGATTTCAATCGTTAGAAATCCATAGATATGAAAAATGAATTTTTATTTTGGGAAAATTTGTATGGCCATTTAAAATAATTTATAACACCATTGGTTGTAAGGTTTGATTCATTTGAAAGACGTTTTTAGAAAGAGATGTTAAAATATCGTGGGGATTGAACAAGGGTTTGAGAGATATGAGAAACTTTCCATTTTTGTATATGAGGTTCCATGAAAATTTTTAGTACAATACTAGTAATAGGAATGCGGATTTGAAACATAAAAAAATGTGAAGTGTTTTAACATCAATCCTTTTTATCTCACTTGCACACCTTAACTCCGTCTTGACTCAAACAGGCTTAACGAGGGTTGGATGAGAGTTTATGTTGAGTTACACCCTAAAAAAGTGGGAAAAGAGGTGGAAATGGGGAAAAGGGGAAACATGGGAAACACAAGTGCAATTTACATCAGATCATGCCAAGTGTTAGTGTGTGGTTTCATGTGGATGAGATGCATAGGGCTGGAAATTAACACTAAGGAGCTACATTGTGGTTTTGCATGTGTTTTGGGGATAGCTCGAGAGGGAGAGAAAAATTTTGTGTACCTAATTTCCCTTTAAACCTTGGGAATAATTTGAGTGGAAAATGGGTGAAAATAAGCTATAGGTCTTCATCTCATGAGGGGGCCCCAAATAGTTAAAAAAAAATATGCAAGTTTGTAACTTCCTAGTTGCAAAAGTTATGAATTGCAAGTTATAGGGAGAAAATAATCATGGGAGAGCATAGTTTTATGTCCCCATTCCCATTTTCACATTAGGTGAAATCCAACGGGTCATCACATGCTAAAATATGCGCAAGGGGAGTTCATCATGAAAAAGTGGTCTATTTTTTACATTTTACTCACCTAACACTTCAAGTTATAACTTTTAAGTGACAAAAGCATAACATGGATAGGAGGGAACAATTTTGTGTCCCCCATGTCCATTATAACCTTGGATATAAGTTAAATGGGACACACATCCTTGAAAAGTGCAATAATCCTAAATTGATGCTGACATCATCATCCCAACGTGAAATTAGAACATGTAGCTTACCTTTTCTATCCCGAGAGTGAAAGATGGAGTTCAAAGGTAAAATATTATATGATTTTGAATCCAAATCATCCATAAATCTCTTTAACACAATTTTCAATACTTGATTCAGCCTCAAATTTTAGTTTTGGCACCATTCACCCTTTTAACATGAATGGGATGCAACAATGACTAAAATATCACAAGAGATCTTGAATACTTCGAAAAAAATTATGTTCCCATCATGTGGATAATTCAAAGATATTTCCATTGAGTATTTTATGAGCTTCCAAATCCTCCTATAACTCCTAGAATATTTTGAACAAGGTGACTTTCTCCATTGGAGCCTTCATTCCCTGTGCCCAAAATGACCTAATTTTTCTTAACTTATTCCCGACATCAATTATATCCACATATTTTCCTAAACTACCTCAGATAACATAATTACTCTCCTACAAATATTTTATATGGCTTGAATCTTCCCTATTAGTTTCGGAGGATGTCCTTATGTTGTAATATGGATAAAAATAGTCAATTTAGTGTTTTGGAGAACATTATTCCACCTCGAAGATTAGTCTAATCATAAAACCATATTGGATCTATTCCCTTGAACATGAAACACACTTAAAAACCATATTAGTGATTTCCTCTCATCCAAGGTGAGGGTGACACAAACCTCGAGGGGTTGGGAGAGCAGGTGGGCTACCAGAAGAAGGGTTCATAATGACCGGGATATAGGTTTTCAAATGGTGGGCTTAGTTGTCATGGCCAAAAATTATCAATTTTTCATGTTATACATATAACATGAAAAAATATGGCTCTATCTTAGGGACATTTAAATGTAAGGGGTAATGAATAACCTTAGGTATCTTGTGGAGTAGCATAATAGTGCCTTATCCGTTGGGCCATAAAGTCACCATACTGAACAACTAGCAAAGCTACAGACATAACCAAGAGAAAAACAACATGAACATATAATATAAAGTAAAATACAAAACATAAAGGAAACCACACAACATATGATACCAAATACCTATATCACCTATGATACGATTTAGGATAACCTACCAAAATGAAGAAAGGGGTTGGGAGTCAACATCGTGACCTCCCCTTTGGAAGTGCTTGGCCATATCAACTCGACCAATTGAGTTGGTTGGAATTGAGTTAGATGAGATTTGATATACCAAATTCCTCATGTTTGATAAATCCTATAAAATTCCCTTCATACACTCCACTCTAAACATGACACAATGAATTTCTAGGCCATTTCAAAAGGAGCCCGAGGAGGATAAAATAAAGAGCTTCCAAGCTATTTGAGGAGGATTAAAAGGTATTATATTTAAAAAGAAACTTTTGTGATTAATTATTATTAATTATGTAAATATTGTGTGATCCAAGTCCTATTATTTTAAATATGTGACATTTGTAAAATTGGGAGTTATTATAAACTCATCAATATGCCAATTGCGCCACACTTTCATAGTGCAAATTTGGAAAAATGAACTAGGAGCCATAGTATGTCGTCAAGCATCTATAAGACTAATTAGGGAGCCAGAGGACATTTTTTCTGTGAAGGAAAATATTGGGATTGGACCAAATTCATAAGTTGGGGAAGTGTCTCAAAGTGGTCATGATAAGGATTCTTTTTCTCTAAGTATTCAATTTTATTCTACTTCTATTGTAATTTCATCTTAAAATTGGAGTTAAGGAGTTAACAATAAATTGGTTTGATTATGAACCTAAAGACGTAGACTATTTATGAACTCCATTATCAACCTATGTGTACTTTGGTCATAATTTTATTGTGCATCTTTTTTAGAGTTGATTTACTTAAATGGAGTAATTTTTCAGTAAACAATTAACAACATATAGGGTTTTGAGGTCAACAAAAACTTTTTGGCTGATTTATAGATCGATGGTACATGCGAGGGGATAACTGCTTTCACTTTAACATTGACTATTCACTAAATGTTTGGTCATGCAAGGGTATCACCAAATGTCTTTGTTCTACAAATTCATTAAATGGATCACTTAAATATGACCCCCTTCTCAATTTCTTGTGAAATTTTGCATGATGTTTTTGTGAGTGAGGGTCCACTTAGAAAAATTATTTTCTTTATTATTTTGATATCATATCTCCACTCTCTTATCCATTTATAAATTCATCCCAATTTTTTATCTTTATTGCTACTACAAGAATGATTTTTGATCATATGTAGCTTACCATTTTCACACCAAGGTTTATGATCTTTGATGTACATTTTACCTTTGTTTTTATCTTCTTTGTGACCATGGTCTTGATGAGGCTTGAATTTTTTCACAAGCCTCTTAATGCCCCATGTTTCTCAATTTATCTAAAAAATTATCTTTCACAAAAATTGGATCACATTTTATCTTCTTCTTATCTTAGTGTGATGTGCATAATTCATCTTCTTCTTGGAAGGATAATGCACATAGGGTTGGATATGAATAATTAAAGTCATCATCTTCCCGGTTTTACCATCTTGATCTTTAAAATTCATCTTCATGATGGAGAACCCTTGAGTAGATTCAATTTTGAGAGGTCTAAACATCTTATTCATAAATTCCTCATTAAGAGGATCTTCATCTCCCAATGGGAAAGAAAAGGCCTCATATTCACAATAATTTTCAATGAAAAATATTCATGTTGGTCTTGTAAGAACAATAACTAAATCAAAGCCTTAATTTTTTTACTTAAATTATGATAAGTTGTATGAACCATCAAAGTAGTCATTCAACATTCATTAACAATTGTGAGCTTATTATACATGAACCAACAATCCAAAATAAATTGAAGCAATAGAGAACACATAAGAACACATCATATATGTGGGAAATCCTCAAGGGGGAAAAAATCCCATTGAATTTTTCTTATATATAAAACAAAATTAAAGATTTAGTGAAGCACCAACTCCACAAGGAGCACCAACCCCTAATTTATCTATCACCAACTAGACTTTAGTAAGAACAAAATTGCAAGGAGGCTATAACCCCTTGATTTAGTGAAGAGCCAAATCAATGATAAAAGACAACCCTTGAATTTATATCAAGAACCAACTTGCAAGGAAGCACTAAATCCCTAGGGTTTTAGTAAGTACCAACTTGCAAGGAAGACTAAGCACCAACTCAGCCACCTAAGAATGTTCTCCACCTTCTTCTTGTTGCTATCTCAACAATTGATGGACTTATTTGTTCTTCTTATCTCTTATACTCTCTATATTCTCTTTATCTCTGATGTAAAAATCATACCATCATGTTAAAAATATTCTAGCACACATTGTAATCCTCAAACATCAAATACATTTCATACACCTTTTCATTTGATCTTGAACATACTCAAAACTACCTATCTTGCTTTCTTGATCATCATCTTCCTTCACCTTTTCCTGATCATCATCTTCCTTCACCTTGACCTACATTTGGAAAATATGACCTTAATCACATGTAGGATTTTCTTCATGAATTCATTACACTCTTCATATTGGCTAGAAGACCTTATTCATCTCTTACACTCAACCCTTAACTTGTTGTATCTCTATGTCTTTCTCTAGCCCACATAGGCCTAATTGACCTTGCATACATACTAGTCACAAGCAATAAAACACCATAGGCCAGCCATGGAAGATGATAAAACATTTTCATAACATAAAATAAACAAGATACAATAATTTCTTATTCTGTTGTGTCTTTAATATAGGCTTAATCTTCCATTAGCTCTTCAAGAAGCCTAATTCCTATAGGTTTTTTCAAATGAAGCATATTTATAATCTTGGGCTCACAAATCCTTTACCAAAACACAAGAACGTGTCATATGCATTGTCAATGACCTCCAAAATCCTATTCCAATCTTAAAAACTTTGTAACTTTATTTCACACCATGACACCTTCTTGAGAACAAGAATATGAAACTCTCCTAGAACCAATCTTCAAGATCATGATCTTCAACACCCTCCAACAACTCAACAATGAAAAATGAAGGTTATAGACAACTGAAACATGAACTTAGAAACATCAAAACATGATTGAATTCCATGAAATAGAGAATATGGTTTTTAAGGACAACTTTCCAACTTGGTCACTAAAACAACAAAAAAATCATAAAAACAGTCAAGAACAACTTGACTTCCAACACATGTATGATCACATTCAAAGACACTACCAATAATGAATAATCATAAACAAAAAACCCATGTATATGTTTCATAATTTTGTCATGCAAACACTCACACATCCAACTTGTCAAGATGTCTTGTTTTCTCAATTAGTGTTGGGCTTGTGAAATATTTTCTAAGTATCAGATGTGCATATGATATTAGTGTGAAATAAGGGGGTGCATGAATAGGCATGAGAGGGTGACATAATTGTGCCCTGAGGTTTCGTGCCCAAAGAGACAAAGTTCAAGACTTAGCCATTTTTCTTGGATCAGGCTAAAAATAGGATGGAGTGTGGAGCATATAAAAGATAAAAGAATGAAGACTTCATGACCAAGGAAAATATATTTTGGGAGCAAGTGGAAGATCAAGAGACATGCATATTTTGAGCTAATAATAGGATTAAGATAGAGTTTAATTATAGATTAATCTATTATTAGCATCCTTGTAAAATCATGTAGTTATTGGAACATGCATATCTTAAGCATGTAACCTATTTTGAGAGTGTATGGGAGGTGAAGGGAAAGTCCCCACCCCTATATATATATATATATATATATATATATATATATATATATATATATATATATGTATTTATTTACATATTTTATAGAGTTATGAGTTTTGATGACCATATGTACTAGAGTTATGTTTGGTATGAACTTGCGCACATGAATTTTATGACATTATTGCTATGTATTCAGCTTCTAGTTTGTGATGAGATAATATAATGGATTGTTATGGATGGATATTGGTTGTTGATGTCTCTATTCATGGTACTTTTATGGTAAATATGATCTTGATCCTTATTTGATTCATTATGCACTATGGTTATGATCTGATTCTTGTTATGCTTTTCCTTTAATTACTTGGTATGGTTATGGAATATATGAGTATGCATGATAACATATTGATAAGGATTCCATAAAAGAGGGACCTGGTAGGCTTTTCACACTTCGGGTGAGCACCCAAAACTATTTGGGTGAAGTGATAGCATGCCTAGGAATCGAATATAAAATAAGACTATGTTTTGAAATCTTATTAAGACCTCTTTTCAAACTGTTTGCCATGATGTCGTATGATGATGGTGTATCAATTGACTCTTATGGCCATTGAATATTGGGTAATCGGCGTAAAAGATCAGTTTGTATGAATATATGGTTCGGATCTAATATCAACGCATGTAAGTGGGTGGAATATAATCCATATCATGAGCTCTATAAACTGTTCTTTTGTTACTTTCAAATAGATTTATATGAGTGGTTATCAACATATGCATCAAAGAAAAGTTGATGTTATAGACCAAGGGTTTGGACATAGGAAGAGTACCAAACTTTGTTTGATGTAGATGAACCTTGGATGTGTGTTGTAGATCATTGGTGGGCTAGTGTTATACTTAATTATACTTTAGAGTATGATGTGTCTATGTATTGTTGTTTGTAATTTTTGAGTTTGAATTTTTGCATGAGCCTATAGGACCTTACATTCGTATTATTACTTTTGCAATTAATATCTTGATGGTTGTGTTGAGTTAGGAGTTCCTACTTATGGCTAGCTAAACATACCATAGTGTGTAGGGGAAGGATAAAGTGTGGTGATATATGGAAGACCGATGACAGAAAGGTATAGAGAGGAAAGGAGGCTTAAATATAATGAAGCGGGTAGTAGGGAATTAGAGAATTAGCATGATATTGAGGATTCATTGGAGTTCCAAAGGATGATGTATCATGAAGGATTTGAAGCTCACATGGAAGACATGGAGCTAAAGCATTAGGTTCTCCCCACTTAGGAAATCATAGTAGAGAATCCCCTTCAGCGTCTAATGAGAGCACGTAAGAGAAGGAAAGATTAAAGATCATGGTGCACATCTAATCCCACTTGGAAAGCTAGCCCTTATGCTTGTTGTTCCAGTTCCAAAAGTATTCATTGTTAATCAAGTGAGTGTAGGTAATCTAGTAGCTTCAAGTAGATATCATTTTCCTTTGAATACAAAAGTGTATCAGACAACACATACACCTATGCAAGCACAAACATCATCTTTGTTATTTGGAGGCCCGATTAGAGGAATATTTTCTATCACATCATTGGGTTAGAGTGTGGGCACCCAGAACATTGGGAATATTTCGTAAGTACTAAAACTTCACATAATATGGGATTTAAGTTTATTACTACTATTGGAACTCAAGGAAGTGCATCCATTTGGTTCGATGCCGCCTTCTAAAGGATCGGGCAAATCAGGAGGCTTGGGATCAAGTGGATCAGGTGTTTCTGGAGGTGGAGAAAATACTGGTGGTGGTTTCGGTTCTAGATCTAGAGAACAGGGCTCACATTCTAAAGAACCCCTACATCAATCTCACATAGTTTATTACAAGATTTATCTCCATTTTCAAGAATATAGAGGTATTGAAGATGTTGTAGAGCATCTTCATAAGTGTGAGTTATTATGGAGCACTAAAGGAATCTTCACTTGAGATAAGAAGGAAAATCAGTTTAATACTACTCTTGGGGCTCACACATAGTTGGTATAGGAAGTATGACCCGCATCAAACTACAAGTGGATTATAGTGCTTTATATTATGCATTTATAGAAGAGTTCCATATTCCTGAGTTTGAGAAGAAAATTATTAGTGCGCTTAAGGACATTAAGCAAGGCTTATATGAAAGTGTTCGGGAATATGACACACATTTTAAAACTTTGTTATCAAAATTGTCTTATGACATACACCCTAGTCAACATGAATAATGGTTTTAGGTGGGATTTTAACTCCGTTTCAAAGGGAAATATCTCATAAGAAATTTGTAGACATGCGAGACTCCTTGGAAGAATATCTACATGCTGAGGTAGTTGGGAGTGTGGACACTAGGGTAAGTCCATTTGTAGAGGTGAAAATTATAGCTATGGAGAAATAGTTGGAGAATATCTTTACTAATTCATCTCCGAGACATGTAGTGGGATATGGTTTACGGACTCGAGGTTGAAGGACATAGCAAGGATAGTTTTCCTCATAAGTTGGTGTGCACCATGTTCCCGATTGTGAAAAATTTTATTTACACCATGATGCATGTATATGCCCTCTTTTTAGCATCAGATCTAGAAGAATGTGTCTTTGTACTATAATATTTACAAGACTCATACGACATTATTGAATACAGATTGATTGATCATATCCATGAAGGCATTGATATTGGTGTGTATGAGACTTGTGTAGAAGGTGTATCTAAGGATGAAGGAGAACAACATAATAAAGGGTGAAATAATGGGGATAACATGAATAAAGGCTTTCATGGAGGATATGGAGGCCGATGTTGTGGCAAATGGTAGGGGATGATTTCCTAGAGTAACTTTTTATACTTGTGGATCTCCTTATCATTATCAATGTGAGTTCCCTCAAAATGTGGTTTTCTCATGGTGTGGGAAACAACACAAATTTGAATAATTTCCATACTTGTATGAGCATATGAGCAAGCAACATAAGCAAGACAAGGGTGCAACTATGATTAAGATACAACACGTAGATGGAGATCAGTGGATGCCAAAGGTTGGACTTAATTCTGAATTACAACCCATATTAGTTACTACACATGCTGAGGTGGTATGCGCAAGTGAACCTCTAAAGTATAAGTTGGCTATAAAAATCAAGAAGTAATAAATGCCAAGTACCCTAATGTTACACATCAGAAAGAGGTTTACCAGGAGACTATGGACATTATCAGGGATCTACAAAGAGAAATCCAGAGATTGAACAAGCAATAACGCATGATGGAATGGGAAAATATGGTTGAGCTCCCACAAAAGGACATAGATGATTTAAAGGAGGTATGTTGAATGTTGCATCAAGAGAACATAATCCCTTTGTTAGGATAATGGTTGAGATAAAAGATACCATGCATAGGTAATGAGTGTGAGAGGAAGATACTTCATGTAAATCTACCTCCCTATAATCATGAGTATGATAAGGAGATTACATTGAATTCATTCATAGACTGATGACTTTTGAGTAATATTCTAATAAATGCAAGTGCGGAAGTTAATGTACTCATGTTGGATGCTTGGAGTCAAATGGGAAGACCACCATTACGAGCTCTTCTTTGAATGTGTTATATATGGAAAATAGAACTAGGGATATGCCTCTTAGATTACTTAAGTATGCGACTATTATGATTCAGGGAACCACATTTCTTGGGAATTTGAAGTGTTGGAACTAGCTAAAGAAGATAGCTTCCCAGGATTACTCGTGCACCCCTAGTGTTATGTGAATAATTCATATTTACGCGTCAAAAAAGGGTGAATTATCTTTGAGAACAAGGAAGATCTTGTTATTATACCTTTGTGAGATGGAAGTAAGTATGATTCATATGTTGATCCTTTGAGTGAATAGGACTTGAGCATGATATATGCATGCACAATTAGACATTCTGAGGTAACTAAGACATCTAAGGAGGGAGTGATACAATGGGATGATGCTCATTAATTTAGTGATACCACAAGTATTGTGTGTGATAATTGCACACATGGAACATATGAAGTATTTGGATGAGAGGTTAAGAACATAGTCACTCATGTAATCAGCCGCACGTGGTTAAGTGCTTGAGTTATAACCATGTACCTAGGTAAACTGGTGAAGGAAATCCTAATGTATTTCTACGCGACATAGAATCCTAGTGGAAGAATGAAGGAGATAGATCAAATATGTTACTATATACTTTACAGGATAGTAACACATTGGTGGAATACACACAGAAAAATTATTAGAATGGAGAGAAGTGAGAATCACCTTTTCTACTAGGTTCTTAAGGAGAAACATACCTTCTCATATATGTGAATTTCATGGGAAGTTCCCTGCTTTGCATCACATCCAAAAGTGTGACAAAATTTGGATAGAGGGGCAAGAGGCCTTACCACCATCACTATGGGTACATAAGTTCTACACCACCCTAGGTGCTTGCACATGTGCATGTAGAATTGAAAAGAGAAGAAGTTAATTGGAAGGAGATGACCTCACATATTTTTCAGCCTCAAAATATTGGATAAGTACAAGAAGGTGCATGGGCATGCAGAACCAATATGACGAAGGGTGCGCAGGGTAAAGGCATGTAAGACAAGGGTTTTAGAAGGGTTTAGTAGAACCCATGGCGTGCACACAAGGAAAAGAAAGTGGTTTCAGTACTTATCCATATTTGGCATTCCAAGAAGTACATTAGAAAAGTGTGACCCAACTAAGTATGTGGAGTGCATAAGGTGTAGCCTAGAAACTTGGTGGTCAAGAAAGGAATATTCCATGTGATGGAAGGATCTAGAAAGACATCATTATAGAGAGTGGAGAACCCAGATGGGAATAAGAATTCTCCATTAGAATACCAGCTTGACACTTGGCGACCAATATACTACTTCAAAAAGGCATGGAGGTGGGCAATAAAACAATATATAGAGATTCTTGGGTAGAAGAAGGAGAGACAACGACTAAAGATACATTATCAAGGAAGAGAGCAAAAATAGAGAGAATCAAAGGAAAATCTCTATAGGAATAATAAGAAGGTTCCAGAGAGTTAGGGTTCTCATTTAGAGGAATGTAGGAGTAATATCTTGTCTAGAGGGATGGATTTGTGAAAATATTTTTGTACTATGGGAAGCATAGTTAGGACTTCTGATGCATGAATCTTATCTACATTGATATATTGTCCTGTCATGGCCTTGGTGAATGTAATATGGTTGTTGAACTATGATCAATATGAAATATATGGTTCTGTTCAAAATATGTATTGTTCATGGGTGTAAACCCTAGTGCATTTCCTTTATGGTATGAATCAGATATGTTATTCATTTGATGTTTCTCCTGTTATCGAACTAGGTATAATGATATAATAACTCATCTTAAAGCTCTCAGAATGAATGCATGGTTCTTTACCTTTTTGCATCTAAGTTTCTATCATTAAGAAATGTATTCTCACAAGACTCACATAAAGGAGGGGGCTTGGTTCCCACGTGTTCCTCGGGTAATAAACTAGCACACATGGGATTAAATTGTTGTTCTACGGGCATAAAAATGACTACATCTTGGTTCCATTGTCAGGACCCCTTTTCAAAGTTGTTTTGAGAAATGGCTACATCTTGGTTCCATTGATGACAGAGCACTTGACCTTGGAAAGTATTGAAACATGGTTCAAGAGTACAGAGGATGCGTTTGCTCAAATATTCAAAATTGGACCTGAATTTGATACACACAGATGGGTAGAAGAGCACCTATACTAGGATCTATATGAAAAAAATTTCTTCTACTTTCTAATGGAGTTGTATGAATGGCTTTCAACATATACATATAGATCAAGCTAGTACTATAGATAGTGCATATGGACCTAAGATGATTACTAAAAACTACAGGATGCGAGATCTTACTTGGATGCATGTTGTTGACCATTGATGGAAAGGAGTGTTAACCAACTATACTCTAGAATATGCCATTTATACGTATCCTTGTCAGAGGTTTCCCAAAGGATTATTTTTACGTGCTTTATCTCATTGGTTATGAATATCTTGATCATTACATTAAGTTTGGAGGCATAGCCTATGGATAGATAAAATTATTTAAGCACTAGGCAAGGAAGTTAGGGTAGAGGAAGATCACGAGACATTGTGGATAAAAAGGAAAGGGAAGTGAGACAAATCAAGTACAGTGATGCACGTGAAATGGATTTGGCTAGACAATGCAAGGTTGTGTGAGTGATGGATTTATCGAGGTAGATGTTATCGGAAGGAATTGAGGTTCACATAGAGGACATGGAACCTAAGCAGTCTATGTTACCCCATCTTGGAAAGTGTGGAAGAGAAACCCCTCCAACTTCTGATGAGAGTTCGTTGTGTGAATAAATGATAGCCATTAGCATGCATCTGAACCCACCTAGTGACTAACCCCTGGCGCTTAGTTTTCTATATCAAGGGATAAGTATTGCTAAACCAGTTGGTATCAGTGGAAGTAACCGATTTGTGCCTAGGAGATATAATTTCTCATTTAGGACATCGATGGTTGCATAAACCATTCCTATATTTGGAGGAATTTTTGGAAAAGGTGTAAATACACAAAGTTTGGGTATCACATCTAGGAGTGACATGGGACACATAATTGGAAGTGGGAAAATATCACAAACCATTGACACGTATTTTAATGGGATGTTGGGAATAGTAGGCACGACTACTTAAGGCCATTTGTTGGCTATATGAGGTGTATTTGGTGGTGTAGGGGCTAGAGGACCTAGTGGACCTAGTGGATCGGGAGAATCTTGTGGTGGAGGAAACTTAGGAGGAAACAAAGGTTCTGGGTTAGGTGGAAAAGGGCCTCAACCACACCCCATAAGTATTTTTTTATATGTATTTACACCTACTAGACTACATAGTATTAAGGATGCTACAAAGCATATGAACAAGTGTGAATTTCTATGGTGTGTGAAGGGGATCACTACCCCAGAGTGAAAGGAAATTCAATTTGTAACAACATTGCAGCAGGGGACATGCATAGCTAGTACCACAAGTATGACACCCATTCCTTCCTTGCAGAGTTCCATATCCATGAGTTCAAGAAAAATAACATCATTGATCTGAAGGAGATCCAATAATGAATGACAGAGAGTGTGTGAGAGTACAACGCATAGTTCAAAACTCTCTTATAAAAAATATACTATGACATACACCCCTCTTAGCATGCTCAATGGTTTTTTAGGGGATTGATAACACTGTTTAGAAGCACACTATCAAATAAGAATTTCATACAAGGTTCATTTTAAGAAGACCCCTCTATGAAAAATTACTTTCTAATCGTTGTAAAATCTCATAAATCAACTTTTGAATCATTGGCAAATTTTTGAAAAAATGTTTCGTGGCAAAGGCAATTTCATAGAGCATTATTCCCTCATTTCACAATTTTGGTCGGGTAGGTTGGACGGTGAGTTGGATGGGTGGGTTGGATGGAGGTTGGATGGGTGGGTTGGATGGGTGGGTTAGACGGGTGGGTTGGATGGGTGGGTTAGACGGGAGGGTTAGATGAGTGGGGGTTAGACAGGAAGGGGTTGGATAGGAAATGGTTGGATGGGTGGGTTAGATGGATAGGAGTTGGACGGGGCAGGGGTTGGATGGGAAGGGGGTGGACGGGAAATGGTTGGTCGGGTGGGTTGGACAGGTGAGGAGTTGGATGGCCAAGGGTTGGATGTGGTGGGTGGGACTAATGAGGGTTGGTCGGCTAAGGGTTGGACAAGTGGGTTGGGTGAGGGGTTAGATGGGGTTTTGGATGGGTTGGTTGGATGAGAGAGTTAGATGGGTGGGTTAGAAAAATGAGGGGTTAGACTGATATTGATTGGTCGGTGATTTGTACGGGTAAGTTGTTAAAGTCTAGACAGCTAATGGATTGGTTGGGTAACGGTTAGGGTTTGCAGTCTTTTGACGGTTAATCCTAGAGTAGTTACACACATGGGTTGGATGTTAATACCAATGAATTTAATGTTCATTAATGATACCCTGGGCCCTATAAATACCCTTTCAAGGTTCATTTTTTCACTTTTATACGTAAATTTCTAGTGCTCTAAGCTCTCCAATTTTACACCCAAATTTCACTTCTCCCAAATTTCAGCAATGGCCAGTACCACATCTATTCCTACACCTAAATTTCAATACAAAAACCTCATGTGCCCACAAATTTTAGCTCTACTAAAAGAAAAAGACGCTCTAAAGGATTGGCTCGAAAAATCAGAATTTTTTGGGCTTGTGAACATGCCCCAATTTGACACTGATACATCAGTCCTTGATTACCTTCTCACCTCTTACAATGACAGTGATGGAAAATTTTCCGTTCTTCTTGTGCATCGAAACATTATCAAATTTATTTTTCTATTGAACCCGAGGACATGCATCGGTTAACAAGTTTACCTTTCGAAAATAAGCCGCATGTTACTACAAAGGTTGTCCTTATAGACGAAGACAAAAAAATTTGGAGTCTCATTACAATGTACAGGTTGATGGTAAGTTTATTATTTTCAAATGATTTTTTCTTAACATTACTCAACCACACAAAGGATCTAATGTTTCTTTTCTATAGATGCAGCTCCTCTTAATCATTCATCAAGAGGCCTTCTTCTATAAGCCATTACAAAAAAATTCTTTATTATAGTTGCTTCACTTTTTCAGGCCAAGATTGTATTACAGGGTAGATCTATAGACATTCCATATTGGGTAGTTCAAGTATTTATTACAGATCTCAATAATTTGATTGGTGCAATTATTTTTCCAACGAGAATAAAATATGATATCTCCCATTCTGCAAAGCCAATCAAACCTGATAAATCCAGGATTATATTCTCTTGTTGCAATTTTATTCTTTCTTTCTATTATAAAGCATACTACGAATTGATGTAGCACTATACAATTCCTACTACAATCAATGATAATATGATTGGTCTTAGTCTCAAAGAACAACAGGTAATAGTTACTTTTACTATTTACTTGTTATAATGATTTCAATTTCAATATTTTGAATAAAATAATAATTGTATGATTTTATTTTGTAGAGAAAAATTATAGCTGCAACATCACATAAGGAGGAAATTTCTAGAGGTAAATCCCCTCCAGAGGTCTGTGTTGATTCTGACATGGATTCAATAGAATCAACACCAGTAAGACCTTGTCAAAAGTGACCTAGGGGGTTGATATGCACATTACCATCACATTTAACTACATGTATGAATAATGAAGTTATCTTTTTATATAAATTACAAATTCAAACAATTAATATAGATTATGTATTCTAATATTTCTACTGATCTTTTCTACATGTATTGTATTAAGAAACTACTGAGTTTGATGATGAAGATCAAACTCATTCCAGGTGTGGAGATCAAAATGTCATGATTGTGTCTCCATCTATGCAAGGTATATTATATGGTAGTTTGATTTACATGTTTTTTTTTTTTGTACATTTTTTAGAATTTACAAATCCCAACCATTATATTCTAACAATTTGTTGTTTGATTCATGCAAGTAATATGGC
The DNA here is from genome assembly GCA_018340775.1 of Taxus wallichiana var. yunnanensis. Taxonomy (NCBI): domain Eukaryota; kingdom Viridiplantae; phylum Streptophyta; class Pinopsida; order Cupressales; family Taxaceae; genus Taxus; species Taxus wallichiana. The sequence goes on along the minus strand of CM031233.1, from coordinate 41,572,724 downwards.
TTGAGGGAATACTTGCAAGGAGGCCACCAATTCCTCTAACACATCAAGTAAAAACACAAAGGAGGACTTCAAGAAAGAACATTAGGATTCCTGCAGAGTCAGCATGAATAGTTCATCCTGCTACAACTAAATTTCCTAGACTGTAACTAGGTGGTGTTTTAAGTGTAATAGCCACACAACTTTTCAACAACATCACCCTTGACAAGGAGTATTTAGGCTTCAATAGTGGTAATGCAGACAAGGGTAAATATTTTGACACCCACGATATGATTTAATCTACTCGCCTCAACAAAAAAATGTGCATGTAATACAAGTAAGTGACTTTCCTCCTCCCCCAAGTGCTGCTCCACAAAAGATGATGAAAAGACACATTTTATATTAGAAAATCTGATATCATATAGTATGGGGGAAAAAATTCAAGAGATTGTAATGTCTGATGTGGATTTGGTGTGGTCTTGGGAGAGGAGAGAAAATTTTTGATAAAAGAAATAAATACAAGATACCATAATCATACTCAAAGGAATTCATTGTTCACTTCCATAGAGAGCCAACCAACATGGCAGGATGTTTTGCTAAACAAAGCTCAATCAGGGAAAATTTCATATAGTAATGATTACAATGATGAAATTATAGACATAATGCTAAACAGGTTGGAGAATCTCAATGTTGAAGCACAGGCTTACTACAACAAATGGTCTAAAGACAAGACTAATGTTTTAATAGCAAATGCAGAAAAAGAGAAAGCTGTTGTGAGTGGGCATTTACTTTTACATGAAAAACTAAAAATTATTTGATATTATAAGCATTGCAATATATTTTTTCATATTATCTGATAGACTAAAAATTTAATATTTCTATTTTGCAGGAAAAATATGAAAATTTAAAGAAAGAAGTAGCTATTTTTGAAGCACATTTGAAGAATGCCCACAAAAGCCTAAATTATTTAATACAGTTGAAGGAAAAACTCATTGTTATTAATAAACAAAATAATACATTGTGAAGGATAATAAAGGAGTATAAGATGGATCCATAAGTCTTCTTGAAAGAAAAACAGAGATGCAGATGCAACACTTTTGTCTCTGCAGGAGATGTAGTGAGGAAGACTCGAATATACTAGAAAATATCAACACTGCAGCAAGATATCTTCAAGCATCATGAGTTATAGCAGCTATCTCTATACTGAGACGTGGAATATTTCTCCATCTCTTACAAAGGAAAAATAAAAAGCTTCACCTTCATCATAAAATTTGATAAGTTAGTAAAGTTCACCATGTGCATGTGTGTGTTGTCACAATTCCGACATTGGCGTAGGAATTAAAAGATAGTGGCCAGCCCTTTTTAGTTTTTGTTCTATGTGTCAAACATAAGGACAACTATGATTTTGAATCATAGGTAAAAAAAGAGGATGACCTCGTAATGTGTCCTTATATGACGAGAACTTGTTCGAAGCTTTGATATGTTATTACAACCCCTTTTTTGAATTGTATTGGCTGAAAATGCTTTATGAATTTGTAATTTTTTCATAAATTAATCCACCACATGAGAGATCATTCAAAAGAACTTTGGAAGTTAGAATTGTACAATGTTACTATATGTTGTTAATACAAACTATGTTTCTTTTCTATTTTTACTTAAATGTTGCTTAAATTTACACTATTTTTTTTCTTTACATTTCTGAATTATTGCAGATGTAAAATAAATAAATTAACACATATGAAAGATGAATGTTTCCTTATTTTAGTCTGAATTTGAAAACCAAACATAAAAAAATGGCATAATTGAAAAATATAATGACATTGTTCCAATGGAAAAGGATCAAAAATGAAAAATATAATATTGCATTTATTAAAAGTTGTAATCTCACGAATGAAATACATAAGTAGTCTCAATAATGTATAGAAGAAATGAAATCTATTTGAATTCAAATAGTCCTAGAAAGAAACGCTTTAATTTGTGTCTTGAAATCAACTATAGCATGATTTATGGATGTGTCTCGATCCCGGGTCAAAGAATATTAATAACTCCTCTTCTTTCTACTAGTGAGTTCCACAATGTCGAGTGCTCTATCATAAGGAAAACACTCCACCGAGTAACTCGATACATACAATCTGAGACAACTTTCTAGATTCCTATCCAATCTGTTTCAAACTTTTGACTTTAAAAAGGATAGTGCACTGAAAACCCTCTCATCTTCCACGAACCCTTAATCATTGTTTGACAAAGCTCATACTACTTAATATACTTGCTCAAATCTTCACTTATAATACTACTTGAATAGATATCGTTCTAAATATTTTTCATGGCACTTTGTAATTCTATAGGTTTTGTAGAAGTTGAACTTGTCGTATCATTGTATTAGCAAAATCCATTAAGCTTGTAGACTAAGTAGTTTTCTTTCAAAAATTCCTTCTATAAAAACTCCATTTATCTCTTGATTCTTACTGAAATGATCAGTTAGATCATCCATGTTTTTGACAAATAAAGGACTGATAGATGTATAAGGTTTGCCACTAGAAAAATTCCAAAACTATGGATTTACAACTCCCATTGCTTCAAGTATTTTATCATTTTTGAATATTTCTCGAATCTCCTTAGCTAGCGATTCAATGATCTTTCTCAACTTATTCCTAGTTTCCATTAATATTGCATCATATCAATTTCATGTCACTCTTACTTCTTCTATTTCTGAGTTAGCCATATCAATTCTTTTTGGTACATATGAAGTTGAATCTCTCTTCCATGTGCTATTATACACAAATGATCATTTATATTGTACTTCAAGAAGCACTTGGAATTTTTCAAATCTTTCAATGCATTCCATTTTTCAAAAGCAACACCCTAAAAAACTCCCATCAGAAATATATAAACTTTATAGAATCTAGCAAACACGTCTTCTGAGTCTTATAAAGTCTGTAATGTAGAAAGACTGATTTTGAGCATGCTTCATTAAAATATTAAGCTCCCTCAACATGGGAAAAGTACCGCATGAGTGTGAGTAAAGTTTCAATGTCGGTTAGATAGCATAATAGATCTTTCACTTTATCTACATCCTTGCGGTATTTAAACATAAATCTGTTAGTGAAGGATATTCATCATATATTCTACGAGCGAGGTTCGTACATAGATATCCATCTTGTATCTACATATTTGGGAAATTTTTTTCCCTCTATCGGTCTAATAGCAAATTTTTATAAATTCTAAAAATATCTTAGACTGCAAGAATAATAGGCATGGAGATCACGTATCAATTCCTCCACTTTAGCTACATTTTCAAATGTTCTCACAATTTTGTAGGCGAGATTCATTCTGTGAGCCATGCAATGGACAAAAACCATATATAGAGAAATAGTTTTCTGAAGTCTAACACAAAGACCATTTCTGGCTCCCTGCATTACATCTGCACCATCGGTCCGACACAAACTAAATTTTTTACAATGGAAAATTCATCCATTCCGGCGATATCCTTCAGATTTGACACCACCAATTTATAAATATTTTTAGAATTACAATTCTCTATCATTTTATGAATTTCCAAGAGGTGTGGAGTCCTTATTTCATTAGCAAATGTGTAAACATGAATACATATCCATGAAGTATTATTGACTGCAGTAACCTCATCTAAAGAAAGGGAAATATACTTTTCCTTTTGAACACATAGTTTCAGATCCTCCTTCTCTACCAGAGATAGACATTTTGCAATCTCCCAGCCACTGGTATCTGACCAATGAGATTGAGGAACGTTCTTTAAACCAATAAATTGATACAACATTTTATTTTCTCGAAATCTGACATCGGTCTTCCCCTTTTCATTATATGAAATACGGTTGCAAATTGAATACCCTTTGCTTGCATTTCTTCCTCCATAGCTTTGCTCAATTTTGATACTATGGTCCCACATTTTTCATTTACATATTTGATATGTTTTTGTTCCTTTTCATACTCTTCTATGTATTTGACATGTAGATAATCTTTTGCATCTTTCCATTTATGTGTTTAGATTATCTTTGCCATCCTTAAGCTTTTGGGAAATGAATATTTTCCACAGTGTTTTTCAATTGTGTCCAATTTGAGCTGCATTGTGTGATCCTTTCCCTATTTCCAACCACATATTTTGCATCAACCTTGTGTTAGAACATCATTATAATTTTTAGTGTACACATGTTCAATAAAAATATATTTTGTGGCCCATTCAAACTAGAATTTCCTTCCAATTGTCTAGTTTTCCATCTTTCTTGTAACATATTTTATTTTATTTTCCTTGGGATTCAACTTTTACATATAGGCTATCGGTAGAAATATTTTGAATCTCATGTCTCCTTTTTTCGGAAATATACCTTGGAGTAGAAGCTTCTCTCTTGGTGTATCTTGAGAGTTCATGAATTTTCGTGTACTTCTATTTCATCAACGGATGGAATGTTTTCCTCAACATATAATGGGTCATCAATATCTATAAATTGATTATTCTGTGAAGGAATTTTTGAAACATCTAAAAATAATTTTATAAAATTGTTACTTATATAGTATTAATCTTATCTATAAATAAATTTTTACAGAGTACACATGTCAAAGAGTTCCAAGAACAGATATCATAAACATAATTATTAAATTATGTAAGATAAAATAACTAGTAAATAACACTTGCCACATACCAATATTTTCAATTGAAGTAGAAACTAACTTTGTTTTTTGTGATTTTCCAAAATAGCCAAGCAACGTATTGGCACCCTTTTTTGAACTTACTAAATTTTTAATCTTCTTTCCCTAATTTTTAGTATCCATGACTACTTCGCTTAGGCCCTTAGGGCATCTCCTATCTTCCAAGTCTCGAGAATGGATGGTAAAGGGTTGGACAGCTATAGGTTGGATGGTTTAGGGGTTGGATGGCTAGGGGTTGGGAACGCTAGGGGTTGGATGGCTAGGGGTTAGATGGCTAGGGGTTGGATGACTAGAGGTTGGATGACTAGGGGTTGGATGACTTAGGGTTGGATGGAATAGAGTTGGATGGTTTAGATTACGAGTTAGTTCGGTCGAGTATTGGATGGCTCGAGTTGGATGACTCGAGTTGGATGGTTTACAATTGGATGTCTCAATTTTTAGACTTTAGTATTGGCGGTGAGGATTTTCTTATGTTTACTTCGATGAATATGTGCACGATATGATTCAAAATGGTGGCGAATTACATTCATAAGCTCTTATATATGTGTAAAATCTAGGTGAAATGAATAGTATAAGGGACATGTCAGCCAAATTTTTAGAAAATAAGTTGGCTCTGAATAACATAATATTCACCAATTTGAATTTCCATAATCCTTGATTTTCATGAGTTTACGAAAATTCACCACTAAAATTTTCTGGAATGAAAGAAACCAAGAGAAGGCGCTCAAGTCAACGTGAACAATCTTGGAGGTTAGAGCATCAAAACCAATGCCACTATAGTCATTGTGTTTATGAGAGGTACAGAAATGACACTATGGTGGCCCCTGTTTGTAAAAGCCGAAGCCAAATGCTTTCCAAATGCACCGGTGGAGGAAAGTGTGAGCGAAGCGGCGGTTAGTGAGGGAGTGTAGATCGGGACGAAAATGGATGGGCTTGGGATGGAGGTTCGAGTTTATAGGTGGCAATATCAAGTCCCCATATGTTAGATTGGTGTGAAGGTGGCGAGGGCCATAAGGAAAAACCTCACCGATGTGAATGTCGTAACTAGGGTGTTGACACAAATTCCCATACTCTTGTAGGGTAAGGAAGGTGTCGATATTGTAGAGGTGGTATCCCCAGAGTAAAGCATTAAAAAAACCTTTTAAGGGATCAATAGTTAGTATGCGAGTTATGGGGATAGATGGATTGCTAGATGATGGGGAAATAGGTGTGTTAGTGGTAGAGGCTACAACTACGTGGGGATAGCAAGGTTATAGGTAGCCGAGATAGTGGCATTTTTGGTGGATGGGCTTGTAGGTGAAGGTGAAGTAGTGATAGTGGAAGATGCCTTGGACTGGTATAAGAACATCAATGGGCTGATATAACATGTTACAGTCTTAAAATATGATGGATTGGCGGGGATGGTGTAATTATGTCCCTCATGTTAAAATTTTAGGCGGTGATGTAAGGTAAAAGGAAACAACCCATGACATGGATCTAGGGTCACTGAGCAGCAAGTTATACTAGAACTCACCTTCTAGGACATATAAAAGTTCGGTATAGTTCGGGGACCCACGTGGACATGGAGAACAATGCTATCTAGGGTAGAGGTCATGATGTTATTAAAGGAGTGTAGCATAACCAGATTTATCATGCATGCAATTGGTAGGTATCCGCATTTGGTTGTATTCATGGGAGGATATGATGTTAATCTTAGCACCACCATCGATCATAACATGTCATATGCGTATATTATCGATAAAGACAAATATGATAAGAATGGGGTTGGGGTCGTCGGACCTGGAAGGGAGAAATCTCTTCATCCGAAAATCGAGGGTGGCCACTTGGAAAGTAGGTTGTGTAGAGGAATGTGATGACTTATTGAGAGAGGCTATGTGGTGAGGGGTAATGGTGGAGGCTATAGGTGTGGGGTCATTTGGTAAGAATTTGATAGATTGAAGGACCTCCATGAGGGCTTAACGATGTGACTCGAGGTTTGGATGAGGTCATAGAAAGACATTTTAAGGGGGATTGGAGTAGTTGTTTTAGCATTGTGTGATGTGTGAACCCATCGGAAATAGGATATGCAGGACCTTGAATTGTGACTTTGGGTATGGGTATGGATGGTATGTTAGGTACAAGGTTGGTTGATGGGCGTTTCTTTTTCCTTTCCCTTGTCTTTCCGAGCACGAGGTGGAAATGTTGATCATGTTAATCTAAGGGGAGGTGGATGAAGAGGGTGTGTCATGGAAGGTATAACAACATGAGGGATAAAAACCTAGTGGGGGATGCGATCCTTGTGAAATGAGTAGGGCACATAGGAATTTTGGTCATGGTTTGGATAACTCTCTAATACAGACCATGTTAATCTCAAATCTTAGCGGTAGATCAAAGAGTTATGGGGGTGAAGATTTTGGTCATTAAGTAGGTAATGAGAGAAGATCTATGGAAATTGGTTAAGGTGAAATGGGGTCCTCATCAAGAAGATTGTCATTGTCAAAATTCTCTTCGAAACGACACAATTGGACAAGAGTGGTTTTTAAAGCCTTACAGTTCTCTACATTGTGTCCTGACACACAATGGTAGGTGTAAATTTTGGTTTTGTAAAACCATTTTATTTTGGGTTTGAATGGGTTGTAAGGTCTAAGAGGTGGTAATGTGATGACAGAATTTTTGAGGAGATTGGTTAATATTTTGAGGTAGGATCCTGCTACTAGATCACAATGGGAGGTGAATGTGGGTTTGGGTACAAGTGTGGATGATTGTGGAGGAAGAGGCTTTACATGAGGGGGAATGGTTTGGTTTATTATTTTGGTTTATTATTTTGGTACAAGCATGGTAGAAGAGCTAGCGGTAGAAGGTTTGGTTGGTTTAACTACCTTGTTAGAGGGTAGCGGATTTTTAGCTTTAGGTTACACCTTTTTGGGAAATGATGACATGGGTGTGTGAGATGTGGAGGGTAAAGAAGATGGTGGAAGAGGATGGGTTACCCATGGGGGTAATCGAGGTGTTGTGGAGGTGGGTGGTGTAGGTTGGGCAGAAGGTGTGAGTGAAAGAGAAGAAAGTGTCATGGGTAGTGAAGAAGTTATGGATGGTAGTGGAGGTATGGGTGGTAAGAGGGTTATAGGTGAGGGTGGAATTTGTGTGGGTTTCTTGGGTATATTAGAGGTCTGTGATGAGGAAATGGGTTGCTACATTCTTTTTTAGTGGAAGACGGGGTTTCTTGTCCAGTGGTCGAGGGGTGAGGTCCTACGATGGATGGAAGGGGTGAAGGTTATAATGGCATGGTAGGTGAGGTTGATATATGGGGCCTAGGAGGTTAGATATTATTTTTAGGGGCTGGGGTAAGTTTAGTGTTAGTCTTGGAAGATGTGGCTAAATCTAATTTGATGGGTGGGTGAGTAAGGCTAGTTTTCGGTATGACCCCTAAGGTAGTGATAGGTTTAGGTAAGGGAGATGATATTGGCGTGGGTAGGTGTTTGGGTGTAGATGTATATTGGGTTATGGGAAAAAGTGTGATTTGGGCCATGGGTGGTGACATGGAAGGTGTTGCAATAGTCATGGTTGTGTTTGGTTTAGTCACTCAAAACACTTTTGGATAGATAGTGGAGGTGTCAGCGAGTGACAACTGTATTTGTGTTGAAACAAGAAGTAGAAGGCGTCCCCAAAGTGAAGCTCTATCGACATAGTCTAGGAGATCCTCTAATCATGAAAATGGTGCTATCGTAAGCCGAGATGACATGGATCGAGTAGCAATCCCCGTAAAATGTGTTTGAGATACAGGGAAATGGCTATCCTTGGAATCTATGGGTAAGAGAGCTAAAAGAAGATCTGTGGGCTCTTAAAGTTCTAATGGTGAATGGTCATCTAAAGGTAATGGTATTCTAACATGATTACCTATGGGTAGAGGAGAGGATGGGCTAGACAAGGTGGAATCTCCTTGTGATATTGTAGGAGGTGGACATGCATCTCCTATAAGTAGGAGAGTTGTCACCGATAACTACATGAAAATTTGAGGGGTCAAAAGAAACATGCTAATGACATGATCTTCCATGGGTGAAGGAGAAAATTAAGGGGGTTCCTCTAAGGGAGGAGGAGTAGATGAAATCGGTCATTGTGTAGGTAGTGGAGCTTGGGCTAAGATTTCATCTATGGAAGGAGCATGAGGCAATTGGGAAGCAACTGGTATGTCATCAAAAATAACATGGACCTTGTGGACATTGTTATCATTGTTTGAAGTGTCACCAGCTTGGTTGGAAGATGGGGCATGATTAGGGAATGGATTCTTGAAGATGTGTAGGTTTTGTTTAGCAGGTACATTCGAGCTACCAGGACTAGATCTCTGTTATCTAACATTTCGGGAAGATATTCTTAAAGGTGATGTAGTTATTGTCGTTATGACCTTTGACATGATGATAGTTACAAAATTCATGTTCCTTATACCATGCGGGCATGGGGTGCTCAAGGTCAAAACTAGTATGTGGTTTTATAGGTGGAAGGGTAATGGCACCAACCTTAACGTGATTTTCCAACACGGAAGAATAAGATTCCCTATTGAAGTGTACTTTCATTATTCTCATCTAAATTGGAAAGCTTGGATGGGAAAGAGATTAGATGGAGGTTTGGATGGGTTTGATTGATGAGGGGAAAGCCTTTAGAACTATGGCATTGGAAGATCCTTTGGGTTTTGAAAACTTGTTTTGGGGTTTTGAAGATGAAGAAGCATAATTTGATTTGAATGCAATGTTCTTGTTACGAAGTTGACTTTTCTTCTCTTTGATAGCATGAATTTAAAATTTCCTTGCCATGGTGAATGCCTCATCAAAAGTGTGAAAGGTCTCAACCTGCATGGTTGGTGAGATGTGTCTTGTACAATCCCAAGTAAACAAATCTATGAATTCAGTTTGATGTAATTGAAATGTGATCTAGTTAATTAGGTTGCACACCGGTGAGCAAAAAGTCGAGTGATAGAATCATGGTTATATTATCGTGTGGAATAAAGATTAGTCATGGTAACCTTCTTAACAATATTGGTGGAGAAGTGATCTAAGAAGGCTTGGGATACTTTATTAAATGAGTAGATGGAGTGTCTTGGTCGCCCACCGTACCAGTCAAGGCGAGTCCTATCAAAGACATCGAGAAGGTTTGTAGGAGTAAAGTGTCATCATGGGTGATCGGGTAACACCCATTTTGAAAGACCACAAATGCTACTACGGCTCTTCTTTACTATTGAAATGGTTGAATTGTGGAATTTCCCCATGTATAGGGTATGGGTGAACAGGATGCACCGATGAATGGGCTCATTATAGATTTTATCGTAGGTGAGAGAATTACATGAGCATAAAACTAATTCTTCCTATATCACCATCCTTTCCATCATTAATTTGATGAGGTCATTAGTAGGTTGTTGTGGAAGAGATACTCCTATGACATAAGGGGGATGATATTGAACCTATTATGTGGGTGACATTCCATTGTACGGTGATGCCAAATAGGGAGGTTGAGAATAGGGCACCGACATAGAGGGCATGTATCCAAAATGGATAAAAGACGAGATATGGGGATGTTGATAGTATGTGTATGTAGGTGGGATGATCATAGTGACTCTAGTAGAAATTGGAGGAAGTATTTTTGGGATGGAGAGGATGAGATTATGGAATAGGGTAGGGGTTACTGACACCACAGGAGGTTGTGTTACAATTGGTATCTATGAGACAATGTGCACGAGATGAGGTTATGATTTGGGTGATTGATGAGGTGCAATAGATACTACAGGTTTGATTGATATTGTAGATGCGGTGGTCATGGTGGGTATGGGTCCCAGCTATAAAACCACTAGGGGTGAAGCAAGTGAAGGTAATGCCACATTATTAGGGGTTGATGTAAAAGTGGTAGTGGGGTAGGAGAGATGGATACAAGCATATCGTATATCAGTGACTGAGGAATCTTGGGTGGAAGAGTGGGAAAGGTAGAACCGTAAGGCTATGGGATTCGATTAAGGAGTTTTGAAAATTCTTCATCACTGCGGCAATGCTAGTACATGGGGTTGGATCCATGGGTGATAGGATAGAGGGTAGTGAAGGACTAGGTGGGAATGGTTTATGACTTGTGTGAAATGTAAGAGCGTTAGCTTGATTGTGAGTCAACACCATGTGAATAACTATATATTAGGTGATGTTGTATCCTATAGATGACACAGGTAGCAGTGAGAATGAATAAAATGGATGTCTATAGGTAGATTTGGGTAATATATCAATTGATGTTTAGTAAAAGTTAAGCGACAAAAGAGTTAAGGATGACCAATGTTGGTTCGGGGGGTACCGAGGTCATTCTTGTGAGACAGAACAATTTTATAAAATGAGGAGAACATGAGTGACGATCGGATGAACAAGTTGTAGGATGAATATTTATCAAAGCAGAGAGAGTACAAGAGACTCACAAGAACTCGATAGAAAGAAAATTAAGTAAGGTTTCTTTAGGTAATTTAACCCAAAAAAAAAAACCGATATTGGTTAAGCAAAACCGATGCGATCGGGGTAACCGATCCTAGTTCATTGTGAAAATTGGAAAGGTGTAGAAAATGGATTGGTGTGAATTTTAGTAAGATGAATAATCAACCTAGAAGTCTGGAGATGATGTAATGAAGTCCTGACACACTCAGAAGAAGTAAGAATACTCCAACTGTGATTGTTGAGTGTGTAAGGCAACATAATGGAAAAATGGAGAAGCGTATCCTCACACCTCAAAATGCATGTCAATGAAACACTAAAAACATGTACCTAACAAGTGATTTTTAATGTGTCTAGCTTATGATATTTAGAAGACTAACTCATGAGTTTAGAATAGAGTTTTTGGTGAGGAAGGCTTCCTACAAAGAAGGATATCTAAAAAGAGAGGTTTCAGGTATGTTATGGCGAGGCCAAGCCATCCTCTGAGATAATGATTTGAAAAAGGTAACGAGATGGGGAGTACCTGCCAATTTGATTGTGTGATCATGAACTTGTGTTCCTATGTAAGATGTTGTTTAAGAAAGATGTGTATATATCAATTTTTGCAGTTTGGTAAGACACAAAAAGAGAGAGAATGTGCTTTCTAGGATTCTTTGTGTCAACCATTAGCTAGGCTTGACTTCCAACATATAGGTTGCTCTCATTTTAATGTGAGCTAAATGCAGAAAATCAGAATGTATTGTAACCAATTTCAAGGCCAAATCAAAATTATTACGTTCGATGAAGAAAATGATGAATATGAGAGGGTATGCTCTTTCACTAAATATAAAAAGAAATAAAGAAGAATGATTCCTTTTAAAATTTACCAAGAGAAATGTTTATTTTTAGAGAAATTAGAAAGAAGAGAGAATTACTAGGGACGAAAATTACTATGTAATAATTTTAAAGGGAAATAAACACACAACTTTTTCCTAGAAATGAAGAAAATGCAATAAAACCCTTGATGGGTCCCCTTTGGGCTTTCCAAAATGTTTCACCATTTTCTTTATGTTTTTGAATGACAAAATAGATAGGGTTATGGGCTAGGAGGAATACCTATTAAATAGGTTGGTTGATGGTTGTTGCATGCATTCTGACTTCTTGACCCAATGCTAATTGTGAGAGCTTCCTTTTGGCTGGGAGGAACTACCTAAAATAGAAAACAAGACCAAAAAAGAATAGTTAAATAATATATGACAATGGACTTTCTATAGTATGCTAGATCCGGGAAGTGTGATACTCCTAGATGGTTGTCAATCCATTGTTTAAAACAAATTAATGTGAGAAATAAGAAAATTCCTACTGTAGTTTATATGATTTAGGTATCTCATTCAATCACAATAAGAAAATCTATTATAACGAGCTAGGATATAGTTAGATCTAAAGGGTTGTTAGGTGTGATTAAAAGTAATGGGACTAGTCAGGGTTTGATTCTAGGTTGTTTAGGTCAATTGTTAGGAGGTTTTTTGGCTCTATTCTTAGGCAGAGTACAAAACACAAAGATCAGCGTCGATCTGGTATAACCGACGATAGTTCCTGTGGGTTTTCAATAACTCACTAGTTCATGATTTAGGAATTTTTCTGAGACTGACCCAAAGATGGTGAGGAGTGGGTGTAGGTCTGGAGAGGCATTAGAAATACTCAGAGATGTCCAACAATCAGGTATGGTGATTATATGGTGTGGGTGAAGGAATGATCAAACTTGTATGGAGATAAATGGTGAGGAAGTGAGAGTTCAAGTAGAAGCTAATAATGAGAGGTAGAAAAGCCTACTAGAATGAAAATAGAAGAATGTTGGTTAACAAGATACTTACTATGATGCTAGTTTGACAACTAGATGGAGGTGATGGTTGATTAGAGGAATGGTGTTTGGTGTCATGGCAGTGCTTCCCATAATGCTACAGTGGGTGCAATGCCTCTAGATCTATTTGGATGATAGTTCTGGATGCTTGGATACACAAAAATATGTTGGTTATGCTTGCATGTAGCTATGATCTTATTCTCCTCTGGTCTCGAATTTTCCAACCTCTCAAATAAGGTTGTTAAGGTGAATAAATCATAACCAACGATAGTTTCGTCTTGATTGGCGTCGATTTAGGTTTGACCGGTGTCGGTTAAGGTGGGATTCCCTAGGTTTACTAAAATGGGTATATATTTCTAATTTCTTGGGCCAAGTTGGTTTGTTAATGTAGATCAATATGGAAGCTTCCCTTATAATGAGCGGGAATGTGGTTAGAGAGATCTTAGGCATTGATTCTAGTGTTAGACCAAATATTAGCTCATTATGAAACGTGCAAGAATAGGTGTAGGGTGAGGTGGTTAGATGAGGTGTCTAGGTGAGGTGGAAATTAGATCAATTAAGGTAATGAAATGATGGATATTGTGAGGATGGGTATTTAATTTAATTAAAGTAATTAAATTAATTATTAATATGGGGTGAAAGGGGGCCATGGTTAGGTGCCCATGTTTAAGTCAAGTTATCCAATCGGAGGATAAGGGGAATGTAATTAAATTTAGGTGTCTACATTTTCCCCTTTTTGTCACGTAGCTTGTATTGGTAAGCGATGTTGACAAAAATAAGAAGTGGGTGCCCCATGTGTGGGTGAAGGTGATCCCCCTCAAACCAGGAACTAGTGAGGTGGAAGATGGAAGTGGTGAGTGGTTTGATAAAAGGTGGATGTGGTGAAAAGGAGCATAGATGTGGGTGACTATGGGAAAGGGTAGAGGTCAAAAATAGGCAAATAGGTAAATGGGCCAGGGTCAAAGGTAGTGGCAGTCAAACACATGCACATGTTATAAACTATGACATGGCTCCAGGTTGAAGAGCTTGCAAACTCTACATCATCCAAGGTTGATAGGTTTATCCGAATAAGGTTGAAGTGATTCCGGTATCCAAGGAATAGGATATGGTGTGGAAACACAATGTAGGTTAGGTTCATGAACATTTAGGTATGTTCCTACTCGAAAGGTTGGGTCAGGATAAACAACATGGTAATAGGCAAGGTAAGGTCATTAAGTCAAACAACACGGGTAACAAAGTGTTGCAATGTATAATGAGCACATGAGTTCACTGAGTCACTAATAATGTTCCTAGTCTAAGGAGCTAGGTCACGACACGAGATAGGGCTGAGGTAATCTGGTAAAATACCAAGTCCCTAAACTCACTTAAGGATAGGAATAGGTAATGTAGGCTTCGAGGTAGGTTGCGATAAGGGTGGGTAAGATCAAACGGTGGCGGAAAAGGGTAAATTTTGGTCAGAAATGGGGAAAGGGTATTGACAGTAACCGATGTCAGTCATACTAAACGATGATAGTATAGGTAAACCAACCATGGTTTTCTATGGCACATGACCAATGTCTATTTAGGTACAACCAACCATGGTGTGCTAGGTAGGACCGATGTTGGCCTAGGTATAACCGACATCGGTCAAGTCGATGTGGGTATATAAAAAGGAAAAATCCATATAATATGATTCATTTTTATGTTTTGGCTTTTATGAAAATGATGAGAGCATGAGACTTTTGTGTATTGTCAAGAGAGGAAAGTACGTGGGGCTGTACTAAGCTAAGGTGGAGAGATCCGGTTGGAGAGGAGAGCCAGGTAGACAGTCCACAAGATTAGGTAGAGGGAGGTGATTGGTAGAGAGGTTGGAGGTAGATATTGGACATGGCGGAGGTATGAGAAGATTTGGGTGGACCACACTAGCAAAACTAATAGACGCGTGCCACCATGACGGAGACGTCGAGATGAGGTAAGATCTAATCCTTTTGTTGTTATTTGATATAAGAAGAAGGAAATGTAGAGAGGTAGAGGTAGGGAGGTTAAAATAATTGAAATTTGTGGTTAAATGAATGAAAGAGGGGGTGGGAAAGGTTAGAGGTAGGGGAAGAGGGTTGGGGAGGGACTTAGGTGAGGTGTGGGTAGGTTCATAGGGAAAATGGGAAAGAAATTAGGTAAAGGAAATTTGAGTTTCGGGTTCGGGCCCAATAACAAATGACCAATGTCGGTCAAGGTATGGCCGATGTTGGTCTTGTTACACCAACATCGGTTAGTTATGAGGGGAACTGATGTTGGTTATAATGGATTAGTGATGGTCGGAGTAATCGGTACCAGTTAGGGTGAAAAGGATAGAGGTCTAGGAAGGGTAAGGGAAAGGTTAGGTAAAGTGGGTAAAATAGATAGTGAGTGAGGGGAAGGGAAGAAGGGAGGGGTTAAAGGTCAATGTTGGGTAAAATCAAGTTTTAATAATGTGTGTGATTGGTTGAATGTAGGCCAAGGACTATCTACGAGATAAGAGATAGGGTACCTCCCTTTCTTGTGGAATTACGAAGGGTGCAATAATCGATGATTGGTGCCATGATGGCACGTAGTCCAGAGCCAAGTTTGATGGTCACTCATCAGTGAGATGGGACTCAATGACAATACCTTCCATCTACCGATGGGTGAGATCACAGTCACCTTGGAGGATGTGTATAGGATCCTATGGTTAATGATATTAGGGACACAGTGTATTATATCTCCTCCAAGGCATCTGAGGAGTTGATGTTGACCATGTTTGGCAAGGGAATGACATATTTGATGTTCCATAGTGCCAGTATGAGCTACGGGGATATGTACTGGGCCCATCCGGAGGAGATGAGGCTGGTAGTGTTGTTGATGGAGGTAGTTTGCTACTTTACACTACCAGATGCGAGGGTGGGAGATTCCCATGATCATTGATGGGGTTCTGCATGACATGGTGGAGGATAGGACCTATTTTTCATGGGCACTCACATTCTTGGTATAGTTGTACAAAGAGCTATGGGATTATGGATGACTATGGAGATTTACCCTATGTTGTAGTTTCCTAATTCATTGTTGGGCATATGAGCACATTGTGTGTGTGCATCTAGTTGGTATGCCTCAGGCTAATGCATTCAAGTCATGTTTTGTTCGGGTAGGCTTCAAGTGATGGGTTCCTATGATTAGGAGCACCGAGATACTAGAGCTACACATGATATAGCCTATTATAGGTGATTGCTAGAGGGGTTGTCCACACTTGGACATCATTTGGAGGCCCTATGTGGGTTTTCCATGTTATGGGTGGATGGAAGAGGAATTATGGGAGCTATAACTACTCCAATGGATAGAGGGGTTACGTGTAGGAGAGAATAAGATGATACCCATAGAGAGTGTTAGACGATAGTTCGGGCTCTTGTAGGATATATCACCACCCTTCCCACAATATAGGAGGGATGATGTGGAAAGGTCTTTATCGATTCCACAACCGACAATTTTGATAAGGCAGAGGAGCAGGTGATAAACCACCTGGATTGATGATGCCATGGTGGTGATAGATATAGGCGGTGGTGGGTTACACATTTACGAGTAGTACCGTTGATGCCAGGGACACCTAGATTTAGCAACCATCATAGTGTAGAGGGATTCCCTATAGGGGTAGGTGGCTACCCTAATTACATAGTTAGGGATAGTGCATGGGAAGCTGAAGCAGGCTAATAGGCACAAGTTACTATTTTGTAAGAACATGTGTCCACTCTATAGGCCCAAATGGCGCAAGGACAGTACCTTACAGCATGTGGTGGATATGGGAATGGGGGTACAGGTGGCCATCCCGCATGCACATATTATAGGTTTATAGGGCTAGTTGGCCGTACGAGCATAGGTTACAGCCCTTTAGGCCTAGATATAGGAAGGGGTGGGATAGGGTCCCTCAGGATAGGCACAGGCACAGGGATAAGGTCCCTCTTTATAAGTACTAGTGGGAAAGGGTCTTGAGAGACGGGCATAGGGGATGAGACCAATGGAAGCACTATAGACAAAGACTTGGTAGGAAAGTTAAGGGATGCCTTAGGTGAGGTCAAGTATTATCAAGATCATCTGATGGTTCTAGGGATAGATTTTCTATCCTATGGGGAGTATAGAGCACAACAGGCCTTGAGTGAGAGGACCAGGTTGCGTACCCATAGTGTAGAGAGTACAGGGGGCCGGTGAGCCCTGAGACAAGGTTAGGGTGAGACTACTAGTGCACGGAGGCCAGCTCCAAGTGAGGGACCATTAGAGGAAAGATCGAGGTGAGGTGTAGAGAGGTTGGTAAGGCACCGCACTAGAGGGGAGATAGAGGAGACTAATAAGATAGGGATAGATATCAGGTGGGGTGATGATTAGTCTTCATTAATGATCATTTATCTATGTTTTTGACATATTTTTGATGTGTATACCATCCTACGTGCCATAGATGATGAGGATGTATATGAGAGTTTTTGTTATTTTTATCATATAATGTTGTGTGCCAAAGATGGCGAAAGTTGTATATTAAATATTTTGAGAGATTGTGATTATTATTTGTATCTATGTTCACATGTATTTTTACACAAACTTTTTGATTTATAGATGATGGTATTTATAGTATGGATGGTGTACTTGTTTTAATTTCATTGCTATATATATAGGTGGAAATCAAGTGGATTAGGCCTGATAGAGTCAAGGTCGTGTAGGCATGGCGGAGTCAGGTCTATTTAGGCATGGTGGAGTCAAGTCGGTTTAGGCATGGTGGAGTCAGATTGATGTAGGCATGGTTGAGTTAGGTCGAGTTAGGCATGATGGAGTTGGGTTGGTTTAGGCATGGTTGAGTTAGATCGAGTTAGGCATGATGGAGTCGGTGTAGGTTTAGGCATGGTTGATTTAATGTCCAATTTTTTTATAATATGAGAGATAAATGTTGATGTATATACTAGGTATGGTTTGTAATTTCCAAATTTGTTTCATAATGAAAATGTGAAAATGATAAATGGATAATTTGATGATGTAATAAAATGTTTATGAGTTGATGTTTTATTAGGTTTAATTTCCAACTATTGATATAAAATGGAAACTAACTAGGGTATATTGTGAATAGAAAAGCAGAAGGGGGGAATTTTTTAGGGTGAAGAGTGGCCGAGCTAACCTCTAAGGGCCCTATGCACTCGCAGTACCGCCTACATAGTTCGGTAAAAAGGGACCTCAAGTCGATGTAGTTCTCCCATAAGCTAGGGAAGATTGTGATGAAGTAAATGAATGGATTGATATATGTGTAGGCATGGGTGAGTGTAGGTCATAGTCATTATTGAGTGGATGTTAAATATAGGTGTTGATGAGCTGGTCCTATATAGGATAATCAATAAGTAATGAGGAAGGAAAATGGTAAGAGGTGGTAAAAGATCGTGTAATTGATAAGAACCCTAATTAGTCCACTATACTTAAGAGGGGCTCATGAACATAAGACCCTAAAGCACTTACATAATGGACTATTCTAAGGGTGAATAAAGTCACATGATCATGAAATGTTGCAGTTATGACAAGTCCCTTGAGTAGAGAGGAAATTAGGATGAGAGGCAATGAGGTGAGAGTAGGTGGTTCAACGTAACTTAGTGTACAACAACATGTCTTTCGAAACAAGAAAACCAAGATCAAGAATAGGCAAGTCCATGATGAAAATTTCATATTTTTCTTCATTTTTTTGTTTCTAATAGACTGGTCGATATGAGAAATATATATAGGATGAGTATATTATCTCCTTGAGGTCTTTGTGAAGTTGATCGATGCGGTGATCTTATGGATATTTATTACATTTTGTAATGACCTTATATAGCTATCCTTCAAGGGAGAAGTCTATTTATAGTGGTGGAATTAGAGTGAAGAGATGTCCCATTTGAGGGAGTCATCTTTTGCTGGAATTTTGACTCAAGGAGTTGTATCCCTTTTTGTTTTTAGACGTTTAAGTCATGGACAAGACTATACATGAAGATTAGGTTCTTGTTTAGAATACAAGACCATAACACATAAAGATTAACTATGAAATACATGGTTTAGAGTGATGAACGATCATGGGATTCCATCTTGAAGAAGACAAAAAGTATCCATGAGAATCATACTATGAGTAGAGCTGTGGTACTCATATTGAAGATAGGGCTGAAAGGTGATGGGAATCACATGATTCTTTTTAGTTACAAATCTTCAAAAATGGGTAATATGGAAGGTGAAAAGTGCTCAAAGGATGAGAAATCAAGCGGCGATGTAAAGTGATATAAGACTCGATATTAAAAATAAAATGGTTGAAGATGCAAGCTATTAAGGGCTCATGTTGAGTTTACCTTCGAGTGAAGACAAACGATAAGCACCTGATCCATAGGCATGGGTAACAATATAGGGTCCAAGCTAATTAGGAGAAAATTTTCCCGTTTATTTTTCTCCTCTTTGGTTACATGTTGATTTTATTTTAGGACGAGGTCACCGACATAAAAGGTTCGTTTGTGAACACATTTTTCATAGGCACGTTTGATACGTTTTTGGTAGATTTGGAGATGGTCAAGAGCATTGAGATGATATTCATCTAATAACTCAAGTTGCACCAAACGATCTTGGTGAAATTCATCATCATTGAGCATGTCTTGTAATGAGATGTGAAGAGATGGAATATGGACTTCAAGAGGTAAGATAGCCTTGGTACCGTAGACCAGAGAAAAGGGTGTGGCGGCCATCGAAGTGCAAATACTAGTATGATAAGCCCACAAGGTGAAAGGGATGTGCATATGCCAATCTTTCCCAGTATCATTGACTACCTTCATAAGAATATTATTCAAGGTTTTATTGGTTGATTTGACTTGACCATTGGTTTGTGGGAAATAAGGTGATGAGAACCCGAGTTAGATGCCAAAAGTGTCACATAGTTTTGGTAGTGTTTTTTTACGAATTGTTTTCCATTATCGGTTATGAGGCGTTGAGGAACACCAAAATGACAAATGATGTGATGGTTGATGAATTCACATATTTTTTAGCTTTTGTAGAGATGATGGGAATGGCTTCTACCCATTTAGTGTAATATTCGAGAGTGATTATGATCCATTGGTGGCATTGGGAAGAATGGGGTTGATCTCACCGACAAGATTAAAACCCCATTGAGAGAAAGGCAAAAGGTCTCGTCGCGACCTGCAAGGCATGACTAGGTGTGTGGTGGAGATTAACATGTTGCCGACATTTCATGCAACATTTGACATAATCACTACAAAGTCATGATTTAGGTTTGGCCAATAATAGCCTAGGCGAAGGATGCATTTTGTGATAGCTAAACCACTAAAGTGACCTCCACAAATTCCATTATGGAAATCCTTAATGGTGTAGTTAATTTCATAACTCATAAGACATCATAAGAGAATGCCGTCAAAGCCACACTTGTAAAGAAGACCACACACATGATGACATAACGAGAGACACTTTTAATGGGAGACATTTTACAGACACAAAAATAAGGCTAAGTAGAGTTTTTCGGCATGGGTATATCGAGTTTCATAGTCAAGAAGGGTGCGGTTGATGTAATAAACAACTTTCTCTCGGTGTTGCTTGTCATGATGTGCGAGCATGGCACCTAGAGAATGGTCAGTGGTGGAAATATATAAGTAAAAGGGTTGATCATCTTTAGGAGGAATTATCACTTGTGGTTGATGGAGGTATTTTTTTAATGCCTCAAAGGATTTATGGAATTAATCATCTCATTTGAATGAGACATCTTTCTTGAGAAGGTGGTGAAATGTTTAACAGTAGTCGGAAAGCTGCAAAATAAAATGATGAATAGATTGTAACTTTCCTTGTAGGATTCAAAGTTGATATAGATTAGTGGTTGGAGGCATTTCCAGAATGGCCTTGAATTTAGCAGGATCGACTTCTATGCCATGTAAAGAAATGATGAAACCTAGGAGTTTTCCAGAAAGTACCACAAAGATGAACTTATTTGGTTGAAGATGAACACAATACTTGATGAGGTGGTTAAAGATGACCTTAAAGTAAGAAGGTTTTTAGTTTGACGTTTTGATTTGGAAAGTAGATCGTATACGTAATCTTCCAATATATGATGCATGATGTCACGGAAGATGTGAGTCATGGCTCACTAATATGTAGCACCAGTGTTTTTGAGGCCAAAAGGAATGACTTGATAGCAAAGAAAGTCCCCAAGGGTGATGAACGTAGCCTTGTGTTGATCTTTAGAGCTAGTAATATTTGATTTTATCCCGAGAAACTATCCATGAGAGATAGTGTTTCATGTCCCGCAATGAGATCAACTTGATTGGTCGATGTCGGGTAGGGTGAAATCATCTTTAGGACAAGTGAGGTTGAGGTCATGGAAGTCCATGCAAATGCAGATTCCCTGTCACCTTTGTGATAGGAACAATGTTAGAAATCCATTGGGGATAATCAATGGGTAGAATGTCAATGAAAGAAACCAAGAGAAGGCACTTTGAAGTTCTTGTTTGACCAAAAGAGTAATGTGAGGATGTATTTTCCATAGCTTTTGTTTGATGGGTTTGGTATCGTGGATGGTTACAATATTGTGGACCATGAATTTTGGGTTAATACCAGGCATATCAAAGCATAGGACCAAGAAAACACGTTACTATGGTTACTGAAGGAAAGAGGTGAAGGTTTCCTATTTAGTAGCATTTAAGGATTGGCCAATCTTTAGAATGTGCGGGTCATCCTGAGTGTTAATGTTGATTTCGATGGTTGATTCGTTTAACATGGTTTGTGTCTTAGGTGGTAACAACTAATGAATATAATATTCTTCCATACCAAGGTAGGTGAGGATGGACTCATTTTCTTGACAATGAATGACGTTAATAGAAGGCATATCGTCATTGATCATGTCAGGATATAGGAATGGGAGAGAAAAGGAAGCTTCGCCATCACGTTGATAGGTTAGCGGTCCCAAGGAAATGGTGTTTACAAAAAAAAGTTAGGAGGAATAGATTCAGGATCTATGGACTCTGTGGGTGAAGATGGTAATGTGGGTGACTGATATGGGGAAGATTTCCCATCCTAGATGAGGTCGACATGAACCTTCTTGGAGGGTGGAGCATCAAAACCAATGCCACTACAGTCATTGTGTTTACGAGAGGTACATGAAATGATAGTATGGTGGCCCTACTCATAAAATTTGAAGCCAAATCCTTTCCAAATGCACTGGTGGAGGAAAGTATGAGTGAAGCGGTGATTAGTGAAGGAGTGTAGATCGAGACAAAAATGGATGGGATTGGGATGGAGGTTCGAGGTTTTAGGTGGCAATATCAAGTCCCACATATGTTAGATTGGTGTGAAGGTAGGGAGGGCCATAAGAAAAACATCACCGATGCAGATTTCAGAATCAGGGTGTTGATGTAGATTCCCATACTCTTGTGGGGTAAGGAAGGTTTCGATATTGTAGAGGCGGTATTCCCCCATAATGAGGTGTTGAAAAAAACATTATAAGGGATCAGTAGTTAGTATGTGGGTTGTGGGGATAAATGGCTTGCTAGATATGGGGAAACAAGTGCATTAGTAGTAGAGGCTACAACTTCAATTGGGATAACAAGATTAGAGACAACCGAGGTAATGGCGGTTTTGTTAGATGGGATTGTAGGTGAAGGTGAAGTAGTGATAGTGGAAAATGCCTTGACCAGTACAAGCACATCATTGGGCTGATATAGCATGTTATAGGTCTTGAAAGGTGATGGGTTGGTAGGGATGGTGTAATTATGTCCCTCGTGTTCAAATTTTAGGAAACAATGTAAATTCAAAGGGACACAACCCATGGCACGGATCCGGGGTGGCCGAGCAGTAAGTTATATTGGAACTCCCCTTCTAGGGCATAGAAAAGTTTTGGGATAGTGCGGGGACCCATGTGGACATGGAGAACAATGGTACCCAGTGTAGAGGTCATGGCATCGAAGGAGCACAACATAACCAAAGTTACCATGTATGCAATTGGCGGTATCCATGTTTGGTCGTATGCATGGGAGGAGATGATGTTAATGTTAGCACCACCATTGATCATAACACATTGTATGCATATATTATCGATAAATATGGAGATGAAAAGTGGGGTTGGGGTCATTGAACCTGGAAGGGAGAAATCTCTTTATCTTAAAAGTGAGGGTAGCCACTTGGCGAGTAGGTGGAGGTGTAAAGGAAGGCGATGACCAAGTTAGAAAAGCTACGTGGTGAGGGGTAATGATGGAGGCTATGAGTGTGGGGTCATTTGGTAAGAATTCAATAGATTAAAGGACCTCCATGAGGGCTTGTTGATGTGACTCGAGGTTTGGGACGAGGTCATATAAAAACATTTTGAGGGGGATTGGTGTATTTGTTTTAGCATTGTGTGATGCATGACCCCATCGGAAATAGGATATACAAGACCTTGAATGGTGAATTTGATTATGGGTGTGGATGGTATGTTGGGTATAGGGTTGGTTGATGGGCCAATTTATTTTTCCTTTCCCTTTTCTTTCGAGCTCGGGTGGCAATGTTGATCATGTTAATCGAGGGGAGGTGGATGAAGATGGTGTTTCATGGAAGGTATAACAACATGAGGGATAAAAACCTAGTGAGGGATATGATCCTTGTTAAATGAGTAGGGTACACTTTGGCATTTTTGTGGTGGTTTGGCCAACTCTCTTATATAGACCATGTTAATATCAAATCTCGGGGGTGGATCAAAGAGTTTTGTGGGTGGAGATTTTGGTCTCTGTGTAGGTAATGGGAGAAGATCTATGGAAATTGGTGAAGGTGAAATGGGGTCCTCATCAAGAAGATCGTCATCGTCAAAATTCTCTCCGGGAGGACATAATTGGACAAGAGTGGTTTTTAAAGCCTTATATTTCTCTATATCATGTCCTAACAGATGATGGTAGGTGCAAATTTTGGTGTTGTCAAACCCTTTTGGTTTGGGTTTGAGTGGGTTGTAAGGTCTAAGAGGTGGTAATGTGATGATAGAAGTTTCAAGGAGATTGGTTAAGATTTTGGCGTAGGATCCTGCTAGTGGATCACAATGGGAGGTGAATGTGGGTTTGGGTATAGGTGTGGCTGATTGTGGAGGAAGAGGCTTTACAAGAGGGGGAATGGTTTGGTTTACTAGTTTGGTGTATGAAGTGGTTTTAGGTTTTGGCTACATCGGCTTGGGTATGGGCATGGTAAAAGAGATAACGGCAGAAGGTTTGGCTAGTTTAACTACCTTATTGGAGGGTAGTGGATTTTTAGCTTTAGGTTGCACCTTTTTGGGTATTGATGACATGAGTGTGCAAGATGTGGAGGTAAAAGTAGATAGTGGAAGAGGACGAGTTACCCACAGGGGGTAACCGAGGAGTCTTTGTGGAGGTGGGTGATGTAGGTTGGGTAGAAGGTGTGAGTGAAAGAGAGGAAAGTATCTTGAGTAATGAAGAAGTTATGGATAGTAGTGGAGGTATGGTTAGTAAGAGGGGTATGGGTGAGGGCGGAAGTTGTGTGGGTCACTTGGGTATATTAGAGGTCTATGATGAGGAAATGGGTTGCTGCATTTTTTTACGAGAATATGAGGGTTGCTTGGCTTGGGCTTGAGGGGTGAGTTCCTAAGATGGATGGAAGGGGTGAAGGTTATAATGGTGTGGTAAGTGAGGTTGGTGTATGATTCCTAGGAGTTTAGATCTTTTTTAAGGGCAGGGTAAGTTTAGTGTTAGTGTTTTAAGTTGTGGTTAAATCTAATTTGATGGGTGGGTAAGGCTAGCTATCGGTATGACCCCTAAGGTAGTGATAAGTTTAGGTAAGGGAGATGATATAGGCATGGGTAGATGTTTGGTTGTAGATGTATGTTACGTTATGGGAAGAGGTGTGAGTTGGTCCATGGGTGGTGACGTGGAAGGTGTTGTAATAGTCATGGTTGTGTTTTGTTTAGTTTCTCGAAACACTTTTGGATAGATAGGGAGGTGTCAGCAAGTGAAACCTACATTTTGTTGAAATAGGAAGTAGAAGGCCTCCCAAAGTGAGGCTCTATCAACATAGTCCAGAAATCTTCCAAGCATGAAAATGGTACTATCGTAAATGGGGCCGATGTGGATTGAGTAGAAATCCTTGTATATTGTGTTTGAGATATAGGAAATGGCTAGCCTCGAGACTCTATGGGTAAGAGAGCCGAAAGTAGATTTGCTGGAGTTCTTGAAGGTCCGATGGTGAATGGCCATCTAAAGGAAATGGTATTCCTATAAGATCCTCAATGGGTATAGGAGAGGATGGGGCGAGAACATGTGGAATCTCCTTGTGATGGTGTAGGTAGTGGACATGCATCTCCTATGAGTAGGAGAGGTGCCACTAAGAACTCCTAGGAAATTTGACGGGTCATAGGAGGCGTGATAATTATAGGATCTTCCATTGGTGAAGGAGAAAATGAAGGGGTTCTTCTATGGGTGGAGGAGTATATGAATTAGGTCTTTGTGCAAGTAGTAGAGCTCGGGATAATATTTCATCTATGGAAGGAGCATGATGCAAATTGGAAGCAATTTGGTATGTCATCAAAATAGTGTGGACCTCGCGGACATTGCTATCATTTTTAAAGTGTCACCAACTTGGTTGGAAGATAGGGCATGATTCAGAATGGCTTCTTGAAGATTTGTAGGTTTTTGTTAGTGGGTGCATTTGGTCTATCCAGACTAGATCTTCGTTGTCTAATAGTTCTCGGATGATATTCTTAAAGGTGATGCGCTTATTGTCGCTATGACCTTTCACACAATGATAGTTACAAAATTCATGTTCCTTATACCATGTGGACATGTGGCACTGTGGTCAAAACCAATATGTGGTTTTATAGGTTAAAGGGTAATGACACCAGCCTTAACAAGATTTTCCAAAATAGAAGAATAAAATTCCCCTATCGAAGTGTACTTTTGTTGTTCTTGTTGAAGCTGGAAAGCTTGGATGGGAGAAATATTGGAAGGAGGTTTAGATGGGTTTGTTTGATGAGGGGGCTAGCCTTGTGAACTACGGAGTTGGCAGATCCTTTGGGTTTTGAAAATTGTTTTTGGGGTTTCGAAGATGAAGAATCATAATTTGATTTTAACTCAATGTTCTTGTTAGAAAGTTGAATTTTCTTCTCTTTGATAGCATGAATTTCTAATTTTCGTGCCATAGTGAATGCCTCATCAAAAGTGTGAAAGATCTACACCTGCAGGGTTGGTGAGATGTGTCTTGCATAAACCCAAGTAAACAACTCTTTGAGTTTAGTTTGAGGTAATTAAAATGTGAGCTGGTTAATTAGGCTGCGTGAGTGAGCAAAAAAGTCAGCAATAGACTCATCGTCATACTATCCTGTGGAATAAAGATCAATAATGGTAATCTTATTAACAATGTTGATGGAGAAGTGATCTAAGAAGGCTTAGACTACTTGATTAAATGAGTAGATGGAGTGTCTTGGTAGCCCATTGTACCAGTCTAAGGCAGGTCCTGTCAGGGACATCGGGAAGGTTTGTAGGAGTAAAGTGTTATCATGGGTGATTAGGTAACACCCATGTTTGAAAGACCAC
Source organism: Taxus wallichiana var. yunnanensis (assembly GCA_018340775.1). NCBI lineage: Eukaryota > Viridiplantae > Streptophyta > Pinopsida > Cupressales > Taxaceae > Taxus > Taxus wallichiana. The sequence continues at coordinate 41,546,268 of CM031233.1, read as the reverse complement.
AAATGTTGATGCGGGTCTTCTTTACTATTGAAATGGTTGAATTTTGGCATTTCCCAATGTACATGGTATGGGTGAATAGGGATGGATGGATGAATGGGCTCATTACAAATTTTATCATAGGTGAGAGAATTACAAGAGCTTGAAACCGATGTTTCTAGTCTCTCGTATCCTTTCCATAATTAATTTGATGAGGTCATTGGTAGGTTGTGGTGGAAGGGCTCCTCCTGTGGCATAAGGGGGATGTATTGAACCTATGATGTAGGTAGTATTCCATTGTATGGTGATGCCAAATAGGGAGGTTAAGAATTGGAGACCGACGTAGAGGGTATGTATCTAGAATGGATGATAGATAAGATAGGGGTTGTTGATAGTATGTGTATGTACGTGGGATGGTCATAGTGACTCTAGTAGTGATCGGGGGTAGTGTTTATGGGATGGAAAGAATGAGATTCGGAATGGAGTATGGGTCACCGACACCACGAGTGGTTGTGTTACAATCGGTATTTATGAGACAATGGCGCATATGAGGCTATGATTTGGGTGGTTGATGAGGGAGAAATAGATACTACAGGTGTGGTTGATAATGTAGATGCAAAGCAGTCATGGTGGGTATGGGTCCTATTTGCCATGAAACCACTAGGGGTGAAGTAGGTGAAGGTAATGCCACATTATTGGGATCGATGTAGAAGTAGAAATAAGGGCGGAGAGATGGATACGGGCATGTCATATATCAACTAACCTAAGGAATCTGAGTGGAAGAGTGGGAAAGGTAGAACTATAAGGGTGTGGGATTCGATCAAGGATTCATGAAAATTCTTCATCACCTATGGAAATGGTGGTAAGTGGGATTGGATCCACGGGTGACATGACAGAGGGTGGTGAAGGACTAGGTGGGAGTGGTTGATAATTTACATGAAATGTACGATTGTTAGCTTGATTACGAGTCAACACCATGTGAATGACTTTATATCGAGATGATGTTGTATCCTGTAGATGACATAGGTAGTAGTGAGAATGAAGGAAATAGATGTATGTAGGTAGATTTGGGTAATATATCAATTAATGTTTAGTACAAGTTAACCAACACTAGTTAAGGATGACCGATGCCGGTTCGGGGATAACCGAGGTCGATTACTTTGAGATAGGAAAAATTTTATAAAATGAGGAAAAGATGGGTGAAGGTCGGATGAACAAGTTATAGGATGAATTTTTATCAAAAGAGAGAGAGTACGGAGACTCACACAGAACTTTGACAAACAAAGAAAATGAAGTAAGGGTTCTTTAGGCAATTTAAGCCAAAAGAATAGAAAACTCGATGTCTTTGGTCGGGGTAATCGATGCCGATTATTGTGAAAATTGGAAATATGTAGAAAATGGATTGGTGTGAATTTTATTAAGATGAATAATCAACCTAGAAGTCTGGAGATGATGCAATGAAGTCCTAACACACTCAAAAGAAGTCAAAATACTCCAACTGTGATTGTGGAGTGTGTAAGGCAACAAAATGGAAAAATGGAGAAGTGTATCCTCACACCTCAAAACGCACATCAATCAAACACTAAAAACACATACCTAACAAGTGATTTTTAATGTGTTGAGATTATGCTATTTAGAAGAATAAATCATGAGTTTAGAATAGAGTTTTTGGTGAGGAAGGATTCCTACGAAGAAGGATATCTAAAAGGAGAGGTTTTAGGTATGTTATGGTGGGGGCGGGCCGTCCTCTAAGATAATGACTCAATAGAGGTAATGAGCTAGGGAGTACCTACCAATCTGATCATGTGATTGTAGACAGTGTTCCTAGGTAAGATGTTGTTTAAGAAAGATGTGTATATTTCAATTTTGTGTAGTTTCGTAAGACACAAAAAAAGAGAGAATGTGCTTTCTACAATTCTTTGTGTCAACCATCAGCTAGGCATGACTTCCAGCATATAGGTTGCCCTCATTTTAATGTGATCTATATGCAGAAAATCCAAATGTAATGCAACCAATTTTAAGCCCAAATTGAAAAGATTACGTTTGATGAAGCAAATGATGAATAGGAGAGGGTATGCTCTTTCACTAAATGTAGAAAGCAAGAAAGAAGAATGATTCCTTTTAAAATGCACCAAGAGAAATGTTTCTTTTAGAGAAGTTAGAAAGAAGAGAGAATTACTAGGGAAGAAAATTACTCTGTAAGCCTTTTAAACGGAAACAAACACACAACTTTCACCTAGAAATGAAGAAAATGCAATAGAACCCCTGATGGTTCCCACCGGGCATGCCAAAATGTTTCACCATTTTCTTTACGTTTTTTAATGACAAAATAGATAGGGTTATGGGCTAGGAGGAATACCTATTGAATAGGTTGGTTGATGGTTGTTGCGCGCATTTTGAATTCTTGACCCAATGTTGATTGTGAGCTTCTTTTTGGCTAGGAGGAAATACGAGAAATAGAAAACAAGACCAAAAAAGAATAGTTAAATAATATATCACGAGTGTACTTCCTATAGTATGCTAGATCGAGAAGTGTGATATTCCCTAAATGGTTATCAATCCTTTGTTTAAAAAAATTCATGTGAGAAATAATAAAATTTTATATGATTTAGGTATCTCATTCAATCACAATAAGAAAATATAATATAACGGGCTAGGCTATAGTCAGATCTCAAGGGTTAGTAGGTGTCATTCAAAGTATTGGGACTGGTCAGGGTTTGATTCTAGGTTGTTTAGGTCAATTGGTAGGAGGTTTTTGGCTCTGTTCTTGGGTAGAGTAGAAAACTCATAGATCGGCGTCGATCCGGTATGACCATCAATGGTTTAGTGATAACCGACAACGGGTAATGCGGGTTTTCAATAACTCACTAGTTCATGATTTAGGGATTTGTCTAAGACTAACCCAGAGATGGTGAGGAGTGGGTGTAGGTCTGGAGAGGTATTAGAAATACTCAGAGATTCCAACAGTCAATTACGAGTAATTATATGGTGTGGGTGAAGGAATGATCAAACTTGGATGGAGATAAATGGTGAGGAAGTGAGAGTTCAAGTAGAAGCTAATAACGAAGGTAACAAATCCTACTAGAACAAAAATAGAAGAATGTTGGTTAACAAGATACTTACTATGATGTAGGTTCAACGGCTAGATGGAGGTGATGGTTGATCGGAGGAATGGTGTTTGGTGTTGTGGTAGTGCTTCGGAATGCTACCGTGGGTGCAATGCTCCTATATATGTTTGGATGATGGTTCTAGATGCCTAGATGCAAGAAAAGCTGCTAGTTCTACTTGCATGTAGCTCTGATCTTATTTTCCTCTAGTCTCAAATGTGTAAACCTCTCAAACAAGGTTGCTAAGGTGAATAAATGGTAACCGATGACGGTTTTGTCTTGACCGGTGTTGGTTAAGGTGGGATTCCCTAGGTTTACTAAAATGGGAAAATATTTCTAATTTCTTAGGCCAAGTTGGTTTATTATTACATGAGATCGATGATGAAGCTTCCCTTCTAATGAGTGGAAATGTGATTAGAAAGATCTTAGGAATTGATTTTAGGGTTAGATCAAATCTTATCTCATTAAGGCAAGTAAGACTTAGTTATTATTAGTTATGGAAACATGCAAGAATAGGTATAGGGTGAGGTGGCTGGATGAGGTGTCTATGTGAGGTGGAAATTAGGTCAATTAAGGTAATAAAATGATCGATATTGTGAGGATGGGTATTTAATTTAATTAAAGTAATTAAATTAATTATTAATATGGGGTGAAATGGGGCCATGGTTAGGTGCCCATGTTTAAGTTGGCTATCCAATCGAGAGAGGCTAAGGGAATGTAACCAAATTTAGGTGTCTACACCGTGTACCTAAGGAATGAAGACTTAGGAGAAGAATTAACTTGTAATACATGGGGCACCCTATCAATTGATAGGTGGAGATTTATATAAATTGGGTCGTGCTTTGAATTTTTGTGCTAATGTGTATTAGAGCATGAGTGGGAGGCCATTATGGAAGAAGCTTGTGGTGAAATTATAGGAGGTCATTATCTTTGGATATGCCACCATGTGTAATATTATGATTGTTGGCCTTTGGTGGGAAATTCTGTATAAATATATCAAATGTCAAGATGTGTGGTCATTATTAGTGCCTTGGGAAACCTAGAACTAGAGATGAAATGCCTTTGAGGCATATTACTAGTCTTTGAACCGTTCAAGAAATGGTATATTATTTTGTAGGTCCTATTTCCCCACCCATGCATAGGAATGGTTCATGCTATGTTATAACTTGTACATACTATCTTACAAAGTGGACAAAATCAACACCTACAAAGGATTGCACAACAACTACAGTAGTGACATTTTTATGGTAGAACATTATCAGTAGGTATGGATGTCCATTGAGTCTAATGAGAGATAAGGGCAATCATTTTTTGAATGAGACCATTAGAATTATTTTGGATGAGTTTATGGTGGCACACCATAAGACAACACCCTATCACCCATAGGCCAATGGTACTGCTAAAGATTTCAACAAGATTTTGGGACAAACACTAACAAAAATTGTGATGTTGGAAGGAAATACTAGGATGATAAAGTATCTAATGTATTTTGGGCATATAGGATAACTTATAAAATATTGAATAAGGCCACCCCATTTCAGTTGGTGTTTGGTGTAGAGGTTGTACTACCTTTAGATTTCATGTTTCCATCCCTGTGTATTGTGCGCATAAGAAGACTAAATGATAAGAAAGTTGTGGAAGAGCACATGGAAAAAATGATGTAGTTAGATGAAAATGTGTTATTTCCAAATGGAACCGAGAAGACAAAAAAGTGAGACAAAAGGCTTAACATGATATGCATATCAGGAAAAAAACATTTGACATGGGAAAGATGGTTCTTCTATATGATTCAAAGTTTGCGTGACACTTAGGAAACTAAAAGTATATTGGTTGGGACCCTTTGTTATAACAAAGATATTGGATTCATGAACTTTCAGTTATAGGGTGCTAGATGGAACTTTATTTCCTAGTTACTTCAATGGGAGTAGGATAAATCCCTACTATAAATAAGTCTTCTTGGTGTTTATAATAAGGCATTATTTCCACTTAGATTATATTTTCCTTTAATGTGTTTTCTTTCATCATTGTTATGCTTTGTCAATTTAGTTTAGTGTTTTGTTATCATAAGTGCACTTGCACACCGGAGCTAATTACTATCTATTAAATTCATGAGCATAGGACGCACATAGTTTTAGTGTGGGATGGATCAACTGAAAAGTGATTGGTTCCTTAATACAAATTGGTGCACATAGGGAAAATATTACAGGTGCTTAAAGTGAAGATGGTTTCAAAGATAATTTCAAAGAAATATTCTCTTATTGAATACCATGTGTAGATGGATGGATGCGTCAGTGTAACATGAGGTAGGTAGTAACGTGAGAAACTATTTGTTATGAGGTGTAATAGATAGGTATTTTGGTGTAGGAAAGTGTGCATAAGGAGGTCTATGGTGAGAAGTAGTGAGCGTGCTAGAAGGTTAAGACTTGGGCATGAAAGAATACGGCCACGAAGTAAAAAAAGATCAAAAGAGTTAAATTAATGTTGCATACGGTGGTAGTTGAGGAGTAATTAATGTAGAGGAATTTTATTAATCTATAAAGGAAGGTACTTGTGATGCTAATTGTACCTTATATTCTTTGATTTTTGAGTTAATAAGAGTGATTAAAAGTGCAAAGTGCAAAGAGTGGTGATCAAGTAGGGAACCAGGTGATTTCAAGACACATCATTACCAAATATCTCCATTAAAGGGTGTTTGAGCTATTTGGGTGTGTGGAGAAGAAAATTTCGGAAGGTTAGGTTTCAAGTAGACATATTTACAGCTAGGGAACACTAGGGCACGTGTATTTGAAAGAAACAAAGGATATCAAAGAGTGCAAGGGTAAGGTAGTAAAACATTTGTAGTTTTGAGTACGTTATTATTTAAGTAGAAAAATAGCATCAAGGAGAGCTATAGCCATATAAAGGGAGATCAGTGAGGGGAGGCACCACATGAGTGGTTTTTGGATATGAACTACGAAGGAGGTGATTAATGGAAGGTTGTGGATGTCTGAATTTACAAAATTCAAGATAGTTGACATTAATCACCATACCGAAAACCACGAAGTGCATCAAGGAAGACACCATTATGAAAATAAATCAAAGGAATGTAAAAATGGCATAAGGTTTATGAAAACATGATTTACAAGTTCTTTGGAAAGTTTTGGAGTGATCCATTATACGATTTTCCTTCTTTGGTAAGACAATGCAAGCTGTACTAGTGGTTTATGTCACACATATTCAAGGATTATGTATACTTTTCGGGTGGAAGTATGAGGATTAAAACAAGTTAATTAGGAAGGTGACTGGATTGTGTGACTCGGGATTGGAAATTTCTAGTGATCTTATAGATGATAATGGAGTAGAAGTAATGAATCTCGTGTTTAAGTATCAAAAGGGAGACCGAGCCTTTAATGTTGCAAACATAGAAGACCTAGCTACAAGGGTAGCTACATGCACAGTCGAGATATAAATTAGGAACTTCGAGAGAGGTGGAAGGAGGTGAACAAGTGTTGGTTGTATATAGTGCATAGCATGGCTAACAAAACTTATTACAACAAAGTGTGGACTACATTGTAGAAAGCATAGTGGAATAATTGTTCATTCAAGCTGACAAAGGTGAGAAGATAACTTGGGGAGCTATCTTTCTCCTCATTGTATTTTTGAAAATGGTGGGCTCGACGGCCAAACGAGAAGATTTGGTTGTAACTCATGGGAGAAAAGTCACCAAGTAAGGACATTCACAAAGTTCACATGCCAAGGCACAATTTCTAAGACTTATAAGTAGCACACGAGAAAAATGGTACGAAGTTTTTGTGACGTGTTATAAGGAGATTTGTGAATCCCAAGAGAGTTTCCCACTATCTTGGAGGGACAAGATGAGTTTGTAGCATAAAAAAGCTTCTGTTTTGGCAGATTTTACATGAAGACTGGTGAGAAAATCCCCTAGTGTAAGTTTCCATTCGCTTTTACTACATGTTACTTTAAGGATTTGGTGAACAAGTTGCATAATGTGTGTAAGATGTAGTTTTATGAAAATAAGGTACACATAGATATTCACATTCTACACAAAACTTATGTCTACCTGAATAAGGATTCATATGTGGAAATAATGGAATCGATAAGCTGTTATCCCATATTCACCCCTCGACAAATTTGGGCAAGACAACTCCTGCACATAAGGAAATTATGAAGGAAACGACTCAGACCCATGAGCTCACATTCCAGGATGAAAAACTGGTTGCAGAGGGACTCTACAATGGAATGGCGGGGCCTACAAAAGTTTAAATGACCCTGTGCAAGAAGAAAGAGAAGAAATGGCTCTGTCACGTGAATCTGTGTCTTAAATCTATTTGACAGACTCGGGCAGGCTCTAAAATAAAAAAGGGAAAAAGTCAGCGTTTGAGCCCGAGTCAAAGGAAAGTGGGCCATCGGAGCAAAAGGTGAAAATTTTCCTTTTGACAAAAAGGCCTAGAGACAAAAGGTGAAGCGCATCCCCCAGCCAACCAAAGGGTGCCATGTGTCTAAGCGGAGTGGTGGGGCCGCGGGAGTTTTTTGGACTTCGCGATTCTTGCGAGAAAAAGGGGAAAAGATAAATTATGGACCCACAAACCTAATTTTTCCCTAATCTGGCTGTCACATGTCCCATATTAAAGGGGACCCAAAGTATTTCAAACTATTTTCCCGTCCATTTGTATGGACTCGATACAAACTTCAGAGGGGCATATCTTTCGACTCAGGGCTTGAAATATTGTAAATCTGACACCATTGGAAGCGTCTCAATGTCTTCTATGCCATGGAAAGATAAAAAATCAATTTTCTCAGGCCCTGGTAGGTGAACCATGGAGAAATGTCTTCAGGACTTTAATACAAAATCTGATTTTCTCAACTACCAGATCTAATTCAATTCGATCCACCATTCTTCTTCAACACGCCAGACAGATAGAGGAGGCCAAAATCAATAGATTTGGTTCAGATTTGAAAGGGGGAATTGATTGATGGCATTTGAATCTTCAAGAAAATATTCAAGGCATATCCTGGGGTGGTTGAAATAGGATTTGAATTTTCCCTCTTCTCTCTCTTTTCTTTATATATATTGTAAAACTTCTCATTTGAGAAGGAGAGACATTCTAGGCATAGATAAACTCTGTCAAAGTTGTTTCTCAATGTCATTTTGAGTAGTGAACCTTCTCCCACACTGGAAAATGTATTTATGCATCTATTCTAGAAATATAATGGTCTCTGTGCACATTCTAGAGCAATAGAAACATGTTTTTGTGGTGTTCTTTAACCCTTTACATCGTTTTGTTGTTTCTCCATGCCTCTCCCTTCCATATTTGTTTTTCTCGTGTATGTATTTCACATTTGCAAGTGCGGGATGTTGTGTTTTGTGGATTTTAATGGTGAATTTGAAGATGGGCCATGTCACTTACGCATCGACCTCCCTCATCTCCATTTCTTTCGTTTCTTTCTCCCTCAATAGAATATCTTGCTTCCTTTTCCTTGAATTGGTTACAGGGCACCTTGTCCATGCGAAGGCCCTTTTCCAAGACACTACAACCCTCAGAAGAAGCTAGACTTCATGATTGTAATGCTGCCCCAACTTGCACAATGGACAAAAGAGATAGAGGCCTATGAATTTGGTGCCAAGAAGCCTTGTTAATGGGTAAATCCTACACCATTATCTAGTAATTTTCTCTCCACTCCTCAAGCAACACCATATCAATTTGAGCTTTAATTTCCAATCTTCCCATTGTATATTTCCCCAAGTGTGAAATCCATTTCTCCATCCCATTTCAATTCTTCTATAATTTTCCCTAGAATAATTATGAAATTAGAAGCAAGAGAACCCTATAAATCTAAAGTTATGAGGCCATAATAAGGGTCTAGCATCACTTACTACTATCACTCCATCTAGAGTTGCATCCATTGCATCACTTACATCCACATAGTTCCATGCATCAAGGCTGGGGATATAAATTAACACACACTTCATAAGGGGAGGGATTCTATTCTATTCCATGCACACATACTATTACATTTTCTCCATTTAGTTATTGTTCTCTACTTCACAAAGTGTGACTGGCACAAGAGCACCTAGAGCACGACATGTACACACACACCAAAACTACATTTAGGTATGAAATGTAGTGTAGTGCTTAGTTTAGTAAGCCCACTGTTGTGGTAGCGAGGTCATCGATTGACCCATTCATTTGCATCTTTTATTTTTATATTTTTTATACTTCTCTTGTCTCTTGCGGGTCTTCAACTTCATTTTTCTATATTCGGCACATTTGACATTGTTAAAAAAATCTAGTGTGATAGGCACTCGAAGGTTTAAAAACATCTTATCACCTAAAAAGAACAGGTTTTGAGCTTGTTCGAAGACCAAGACACCTATTACGCCATACCAGGGTGCCCGAGGCACCCCAAAGTACCTAATGAGCACTCCAATCTGCTCAAATTGTCCAAATCCACTCTTTTTGAGATCTATGTGCATCCACTCCAACTTCGTATTTTCCTATCGGACACTGTGACACCTTGTGGCATTCATCCATAATCAGCTTTTTAAGTTCATTCCTTACATTTCTATTACATATTAAGGTTTTATTTCTACTACTTCAATTATTTTAATCATTTTATTCACTTAATATTACTTTAGTGAATTTATTTACAATGTTTATGTCCTCCTAGATTAGATTAACTAATATTACATTTCCCCATTTTAGTTAATTTTAGTTAATCATTACCCCTATAAATAACACCAAGGTTGATCCGTCATGGCCCATCAATGCATGCTCTATTCCACTTCTTGCTGCTTATTGGCTATCTACTTTCATAAATTTCCCATCTAATGAACAACTCAGATGGTTTTATCAAGCTTCATGTTACGATTGGTCCTCTTATTATGTTAGTTCCCTTTCTTGTGGGACAAACAATCGACATGTGTGACATATTCTTAGGCCTTAATTGAATTTGTAAGTCTCAGTATACAATCTCCATGAATCATTTGCGTTTAAAATTCATTACAAAAATCAAGTTATTTATATCAATGGTGTACCTCCATCTACCCCATGGTCATGATCTCCTCTTACGATTGTTAATGCATCACCTACTCCATCTAGTATGCCACGACCTCTAGAACCTAAAGCACCATCTACTCCTATCTCACCTACTCATATACAACCTACATGGTCTCATTTCTTGGCTAGTCCAAGTACATCGTTTAGGTCCATCACCGAGATAACTCATGCATCTTGACGCAGTTCACCACCTCATTTTATTCCACATAGGTTTCCATCACCTTCATGCTCTAATTCACATATATCTCCATCACATACACACTTTGTTACACCACAATACTCATAGTATACTCATCGTTACATGCTTATAAACTTCACTCACCTACACAGTGTCTATCTCATATACCACCACTCTTAGAGAATGGTCACACACCTTCATCACCACAAAAATTGGGTAGAGGACCTTCACCCTTTACTTTTATCAGATATTCCATTTATCAAGACACACTTGGAGGCATCAACTTTATCTCCCCTAACATTTACAAGAATATTACTACCTCATCACTTCACATCTATACTTCTACATACAATGTACACACACATCTACATCATCATTACCCTATGACACACTCTTGTGCTTCGATTCACACTTGACTGTTGATGGCATCCTATACACATGAACCTCACACACTACACACTACACTACACATTACATACCACACATTACACATTGCACACTTCACATTTACAACACATTCTTCTACACATTGCACATCCTATACATCTTTGATATCTTCTTCTTACATTTACTATACATCTCACGCACTTTGTTTTTCTACCCATTGCACATCTTATGCCTATACAACATATCCTTCTTCCTACACATCATATATATTGTCTTCTCATTCAATATTCTATTGATATTTTTATACATCATATGCACTTTGTGCTACACACTATACACATCTTCACCATCATCTTCTTACATATACTATGCATCATACGCACGTTTCACTCTCCACACTTACATGATCTATATTCAATGCATATATTGTTAGCACCATAAGTTCATACCATATTCTACAATTTACATCTCCTTAGAACATCCTACTTACATATCACACTTCATGATTGAACCCTTATAAGTGCACACTACTCGATGACACACTCTAGTCCCATGGTTCATACTCGACTGTTGAGGGTCTAATTCTAAATTTAACCTCACTTCCTCATCATACTTACATCATTTTCATAACAAAATCAATCTATCAATCCTTATACCACACTATATGACATCCTTAGCCCTCACACATTTCTTGATATACACCTTTTCCTAAATCATCAAGCCTTCTATAATTCTACTCACACATTTCATGATATACGCCTTGTGATAAATCATCACACTTTATACAATCCTACTCACACATTTCATGATATATGATTTGTGCTAAATCATCACACTTTCGACAATCCTACTCACACATTTCATGATACACACCTTGTGCTAAATCATAATGATTTCTACAATCCTACTCATACATTTCATGATATAATCTTTATGCTAAATCATCACGCATTCTACCACCTAATCAATCTTCCTTTTTGTATTCAATCTTACACATCACAAACAACCTACAATCATCATCTTTCCTTGTGCATGCATTTCAAACCATTTCCCGATGATGCACTCTCGTATATGGCTCATTCTTTACTGATGAGGGGGAATAAATAAATGAACCTCATTACATACATACACATCCACTTGGGGAGAACATTGCTCCTATCATTCACTCTACATACCATTACGCCTCATCCACAACATATTGCATCTCTTGGTTGCATTTAGACTTGCTTACATTTACTTGTTAAATGTTCATCTTACTACACATGCTAGATAGATATCTTGTATTTTATTATCTTTATCATACACACATACATTTTCACTTTCCAGTCTAGTTTAGATCATAGATTCTATAGGACTATTACACACATCATGGATGTTTGGCGCAGATACCTATTACCGGTCCTATAGAGCCTCCTAGGAATCCACTTTTGTATACTACAAGTGTTATTGTTTCATAGCACTTTACTCTATCAGGTTATACATGCTTTGAGATAGTTTTTATATTTCTAACATGCTAACGAGTGCTTCATGTGTAACAATTTTTATATAGGGATACTTGTTTCCATGATTGTTTGTTACATTGTTTTTCATTGCTTGTTCTTGTTTACAAGATTTTCCCTTTGTCTTGTGTGCACAATTTTTTGCTTGCGGTCACTACGGCCTTGCTTTTCTTATCACATCGTAGTGATGTCCCATGTTTGGAACCTGATTTTTGCATTCTACATTGTCTTCTTGTGTGTTTACTTGCATCCTAGTGTACTTTGTCTCGCACTTGTCTTCTACCTACATGCTTGTTTATACTAACACTTATTTCCTAACCACATTTTTACATGTGCCTTGGTTTATACCAAGAACATCCCCTTTCCCCCTATTGGGAACAACTTTAGTATAGTTGTTGGTCTTCCTTTGGGCCACATACTCCATCGGTGACATTGTATTCACCCAAAATGAGGAGAGACATTATTTGGGTGAGTCATTCACCCCATACTGAGTTATACACACCACAACACGATACTATTACAACACAATTTTCATTTTCAGATAGTGCTCAAAATCAGACTTGAGTCCTTAGTACACAATGACCTTCTGTTGTATATATTTACCCATCGGGTAAATATAGATACACAAAAGAAGACATGTCGGAGGGGTTGGAAAACCCGACATCAAAGAAGACATGTCGGAGGGGTTGGAAAACCGACATAAAGGCAAATCGGGTTTCGGGTTTCAAGATACATGAAGCATGAGACATGCAGATCACAAGGGATGTCCCGATGCTTGAGAGTTCCGCAAACCCGAAACACTTCCTAGGTGAGTCGGGAAAACATGTCGGGAAAGCATGGGGCGGAAACATGTCGAGCCACTTTCCAAACCCGATGCGCATGCAGGTCCATTTTCCGACCCCGAAACAAAGGAAAACTTGGAAATACCAGTGGAAGTGGGTTTCAGGAAAACACAAACATCAAACACATGTCGAGGCATCCTCCAAACCCGATGCAAATGCAGAGGAGAACCCCGAACCGATAGGCAGAAGACCCTGACGCGGGAAATATTTAGATCGCCATAACTTTTCACAGGGAGCTCAGATTCACACAAGGTTGGACTTTTCGGAAAGCTCTCGGTGTCCTCTACCCAACTACGACTGGATATATTTAATTGGGTGGGAACAAGTTCTTAAAAATGTAAAATACACTTCACCACTGTTGGGTTGTTGAGATTCTCACCTACCGCCATAATATGAGTTAGGTGCAGTCTTGGAGGTGGTTGGGGCAGAATTCGAATCATTCTCTTCTCCCTCATTTTTTCCTCATATAAATGGTAAGGAGAGGCTCTTTAAAAAAGGTTGGAAATTTTTGTTTTGCATCCCCCCTTCTTCCCTTGCTTGCAAGAGAATTTGTGGAGCTTTCAAACCTCCCATACGGGTTGTAATGCCAGTTTTCTTTTGCCTCTTGGCCACTGCAATGTATTGTATCGACTCTTGAGTAATAATATATATGTTTGTGATTGATTCTCAACCCTCTCATGTATTCATTGTTGTCATTTTGATCTCTTATTGCAGTTTGGTTACCTGTGCATGGTGTTTGTATTGCATCTTTGTGGTCTGTGTTAAATTTGCAAAACGAGTGTCTAACATTCCTCGGTGCATCACCTTTGTAGTTTAGGTTTTATTTTTATGCATTTTCTACCCTGTCTCCTTGGCAAGTTAGATTAGGTTTGTAGTAAACCCTCTGCATTTTATTTGTGCATCTGAATAGAGGAATAGGAACCGGCCTTCATCCGGAGAGCTTTTCCGATTTCGCAAGGTCCCACACTTGGGAAAAGCTCCATGTTATGCAATCGCACTGAGAGTCTCAACCCATCGTGTTGCAGAGTCCTAGGGGTGCAACGATTTGACATCAACACTTCCCTGAGTATAAGTAATAGGGGGCAATTACATAGTTCTTCAACATGTCATAGAGGATTTTGACAGGGCAGAGAATCCTTTAGCTGGGAATTTACACTTACATTTTTACACACCATCGAAATGGTGTCCCATATTTCGGGGAGTAGTTAAAGGTTAGAGGATGATAATGGAATTTCCTCTCGACGTTACTTTTGTAGTGGCATCAGATCACCCAAAAAACAAGACATTACAAAGAACTCTACAACTTTGTGAAGCGGTTAAAGGTTGGAGGGTGACACTAGACTTTCCTCCCTACACTTATTCTTTAGTGGCATGAGATAACCCAAAAACTCACACTTGATCGACATTTACAGGATCCTTTCTACACTCTTTCCTCTTCACAGATCAAGTGCACATGTTCTTTTTCTAAATTTCCAATATTTTTAAGTACTTTTTACAAATTGTGATCATATACATGCGTATTTGACTACTTGATCATTCTTCTCCTTACGGTTTGGTTCTATGAGAAGCGATATTGAATGACATTCAACAAACAAAAACACCAAACACATCGACATCAACATCAATGATAGGTACATTGTGACATCTACATATATTTCTTCCCTAGGTTCATTTTCATCACTTTTTACACTTCCTCATCCTTAGTATCCACGCATCACATTTTTTCATCATTCTACACTTTGTTTAGGCCCTCTACACGCTTTCATCATCAATCTACATTGTTATCAGGTATGCATATGTATCTATTTTATATTAACGAGCTTTTTCTCACCAACATAAAGTGGGGGAAAATGTAGACACAAAATCATGCACTTTTGGTAATTATCTAGTCCTAGTTACATACTACTATTCATATGGTTCATAAGTTAGAAAATTACTAATTAACCCATGTATTTGGCCACTTTTATTTCCTTTTGTTACTACTTTTAGTCTTGTAACCTTACTTGTTCATTACGTATTTTTACCCTTTGGAATTTTTTATCCAAAACACACCTGTGCCCAACCAAGAATTGTTGAGTTGTAGAGTTCAATTACTTCAGATTAACATGTTATATTAAACTTGTAGGAAAGCACATTAACCAACATTAGTTATGGAGGGTGACATCGGTCACCTATAACCGACATCGATCGACAAGTAGGAACTAACATCGGTTAGGGATAACCGACGTCGTTACTGTGTGTGGGTGTTTTGTTTAACTCATGGGAATTAGATCTAATTTTAGTATTAAAGTAGATATTTTGATTGTAATTACATGGATAAGTTCCCTTAGTTTGTAAATGCCTATAAAAGAACAAAAGATAGGGTTTAAAAAGAAGGATTATAAGAATTGATGATTATTGTGAGAATAATAGTGAGAGAGAATTCTTGGAGAAGTAGAAGCTTGAGAGAAATAAAGTATTGTACATCTGAGAGGTGTGGAAGTTTGTAAATCTTCATTGTATATCTTTAGAAAGCTTTGGATAATATATTGGCTTGTTTCTTGGTGGATGTAGCCCACACTGGGTGAACCACGTTAAATTTGGTGTTTATTTATATCTCTTGTTTTGTATATTTATTCTAGTAGAATATCCACTTTTATTACATGTATGCTTAGATCTGATATATTATCTATACAACCTTGTGCTAACCCTAACAACTGGTATCAGAGATTTGTTTGAGGGTTTTATGTGTTGAAAAATTTACTCACAGAGGGTTTTTTTATTGAGTGGGAGCTACAACAATGGTAAAAGAAAATAAATACAAGGTATAGAAGTTTGACGACCGAAATTATAAATTATGGAAGATACAAATTGAGGATTATTTGTATTAAAGAGATTTATACTTACCATTGGATGAAAAGTCTAGACCTACAAAGATGACTGATGAAGAATGGAAGATTCTTGACAGAAAGGCTTTGGAATCTATAAGATTGAGCACTGGAAACATCGGTGGCTTCTAAAATTACAAGTGACTTCTCAATAGAGTTATTGAAATCTCTTGCTAATTTAAATAAAAAATATAGTGCTTCAAATAAATTTTATTTGATGAAAAAACTATTTATTTCTAAGATGGATGAAGATGGATTAACATCTAGTCATTTGAATGATTCTCGATCTATTGTGAATCAGTTAAAATCGGTTGATATTTCGTTTGATGATGAAGTGAAAGCACTTTTATTCTTATGTTATTTTCCTGATAGTTGGGATAACTTGGTAATGGTTGTTAGTAATACAACATCTAATAATATTTTGAAGTTTGATGATGTGGTCAGTATAATATTGATTGAAGAAATTCAAAGGAAAAGTACAGAGGAATCATCATCTAGGAATGCTTTGAATGTAGAAAGAAGAGGCATGCAGAAGGAGAGATCCAAGAGTAAGAATAATGGGAAATCAAATTCAAGGGATGGAAGATCTAAATCCAGAGGTAAGGGAATTACCTATTGGAAATGTGGAAAGAAAGGACATGCAAAGAAAGATTGTTAGTCAAAGGATAAAGAGAACCAACACCCAAAAAAAGGTAAAGAGTCAAATAAAGAGGAAAATATTGTAGCAGAGGTAATGCAAGATGCTCTTATTATTTCTTTAGATAATAGAATAGAATCATAGGTTTTAGATTCATGAGATTCTTTCCATGCAACCCTTAATAAGGGTTATTTTAGAAATTATGTCTAGGGTAATTTTGGACATGTTTATTTGGGTGATGATGAACCTTGCAGTATTACTGGTAAAGGGGAAGTTCATCTAAAATTGTAGAATGGAAATACATGGGTATTGAAATATGTGAGGCATGTTCCAAGCCTCAAGAGGAATCTTATTTCTGCATGGCAACTAGGTGAATCTAGTTACATGGTTATGTTCACAATAGACTCTTGGAAAGTCACCAAGGGTGTTTTTGATGTGGAAAGAGGTAAGAAGGTAGTAACATTATATTTATCTACCTGTGTTATTGATTCCTTTTCTATGTTATCTACTTTAGATTCAGATGCATGCATGTGGCATAATCGGTTAGGCCATATGAGTCAAAAAGGAATACAGATCTTAAAGGATAAGGATAAGTTATCAAATTTGAAATATTTAGACCTTGATTTCTATGAGCATTGTATTATAAGAGTGATGAAAAGAGAGTGAGAGAATTCTAAAATTATTAGGAGTTGTGAGGTTAATGATTATTGTGAAAATAATTGTGAGAGAGATAATTCTTGGAGAAGAAGGAGAATCTAGAGAGAAATAAATTATTGTACATCATGATAGGTGTGGAAGATTGTAAATCTTAATTGTATATATTCTGAAAGCTTTGGATAATATATTGGATTATTTCTTGGTGGATGTAGCCCACACTTGGTGAGCGACGTTAAATACGGTGTTGATTTATATCTCTTGTTTTGTATATTTCTTCCGGTATAATATATGCTTAGATATGATATATTATCTATACAACCTTGTGCTGACCCCAAAACCCACAATGTGTCAATAGTCTTTTCACAAATTCCAATACCATTATACTCACATTTGAATCATAATTTCACAGATTTAATCAATATACTCAGTTCATCCAAGAAGCATCAACACACATACAATAAAAATTCAAAAGACTTGTAAATAATTTCTCCCACAAATCATTTATAGCCTTACCAACAAGCATGCATCATATTTGTATGAACATTCAACAAATCTCAGAGATGTATACACCATTACCAAGTACCAAATCTTACATAAACATTATTTTTCTCCTTTCCTGAAACCTTCCTTGATTTCCAATCGATTGGGAATGCATAATTCAATTACATTTTCACAATTTATAATCCTTCTATTAGTTTCCAACTGAATTCTAGACTTTAGACCTATTGGTCATTTGAATATCCTTAGGCTTATGCTAAGTTCCTTAACCAAAAGGAAAGTCCTTGACTTATAAACTCCCATTATGCCTTTCTAGACCCTAATATGGACCTAAGACACCTAATTACTCTTCACTTCATCCCCTTACATGCTTATAGGCTTCAAGATTCTATCAAAACATCCATAGCAAGCCAAAATCAAACTTAGGTTTCTATTTTGTTCTATCAAGATGCTTACATGTTTCTGTTCATTGTATGTACACTACTATGTGGCTAAGGTGAAATTTATTTTTCAATATTATGTTTCTAAACTTTTCCACAATCAAAAGTGGAAGAGAACTTATTTCAGAGATTTTGGGAAAATCAAATTGTGGGCTTATTAACCTTATTCTTTTCTAATTATGAGTATTAGGTTCTTCATCAATATGTTTCTTTTGGCCTTCAAATTATTTTCCATATTTGTAGACTTGACTCCTTTGCTTGAAATTTATTGTAATATCATCCACGACAAGTGGTTCATCACTAGCCTATGTATCTAGCATATTATCACCTAAATTGTTTGATACTTTTGGTTCATTGATTGCAAGTATAGTCTACTTGCTTTGGAGTGTAGTCTACTTACTTTGGAGTGTAGTTTATTATCACATACCCTGTACATATGGTAGTGTTGTATGTGGTATACACACTGTGTGTATATCACATAATGAGAGAAAAAAATTGTCTATATTCACATGATGGTTAAATAAATTGGGGAGAAGATGCGATGATTACCTCTTATTTTCTTGTGTTGCCAAATGACACATACAAAACAAAAAGTGTGGCAGTTATAATCATAAATAAACACATGCATATACACATATGTATGACTATACATGTACATATGTATAAGTTCATGTCCCACATACCCTGTATTATCATATGGTAGTGTTGTATGTGGTATACACACTATGTGTATACCGCATAAAAGAGAATTAAAAACTGTCTATACTCTTCACTTTGTTGGGAAGTCAAGGAATATGTTGTTGTGATACATACTCGAATACATACATATACATATGTATACATATACACAAACACATACACACACATATGTACAGGTATACTTGTACATATGTACATGTATATGTCCCACTAAGAAAAAAATATTTGTCTATACTCTTCAATTTTCTCGGCAGTCAAGGAATATGATGTGATACCTACTTGAATACATACACCCACGTATGTATGAGTATACATATACATATGTACATGTATATGTCCCAAATACCTTGTATTATCATATGGTAGTGTTGTATGTGGTATACACATTGTGTGTATACCACATAATGAGAAAAAAATTTCTATACTCTTCAATTTGTTGGGCACTCAAGGAATATGTTGTTGTGATACATACTTGATGTTGATCAAGAATTTCGTGCTTGTTACCTGTCCAAGTTAATGTACCAAACTAAACACAAAAACCTTGAAAAACTCAAATGAAATTGATACCTGATGGACAAGATCCGAAGATGTAGACGGATAAGGAAGCCGATGTAGATAAGACGGGCGCACACGAGCAATTCTGCACAGTAGATCCAAGTAACCTGCGAGACACCGATGCTTGACAGAAAAAGACCACGTTAAAAGATATTTAGGTGGACTGCCCGAGAAGCGGGTCCGGGAAGCGATAAGCTCCCTCGGCGGATGTCAGTCCATGTTTTCAATTAAGTAAAGAAGCATACATGATAAAAGATGTACGTACAGGACTAGATTTTCTGATCAAAGTAATAAACAGAATCTAAACAAGAGATGTAAAGCAAATGTAAAATAGGAACTGTGAAAACAAAGTTGGATTTGTGTTACCTGTGTCCTTTTACCTGTCTGCAGGATGATCGGCGTCGATTATGTAGAATCGGCGTCGACTGGTTCAGATCGGCGTCGACTGATATAGATCGGCGTCGACTGATATAGATCGGCGTCGATCCGAGACAAAGTGCGAGAAGATTGGGAATCAGAAAACGAAGGCAAGATCATCAACGTCTGCTGGATCTGCAGAAGCCAGAGAGATACTGGCAAGGCTCCACCTGTGCTGGATGCAGGAACAGAGTCACCAGAAAATCAATGGAGACGTGCGATGTTGATGTGATAAGAGCAGAGTAACGGTGCTCCTCTCAGGGATTGATTTGGACAAGATCCACTCTCATTCGATAGATAATGTTCACACTTGATGCTCAAAGATCTCTCGTTCTCTCTCTTACAATCTGTGTCCCTTACAATCTGTCTCTCTCGTGTCCCCTAGAACTGAGTTTTGGGCCTCTATTTATAATCGGCGCCGCTCCGAAAAATTGGCGTCGACCGAGTACCGGTCGGCGCCGATCATGGAACAGACTCCCGAGATGGCCAAAAGGAGCGATTTCTGGAAAGATAAGAGTGATCCCTCCACCTCAAATACGGGAAATATCCCGCTTTGGGAGGAGGAGAAATAGGGGGGATATATGGATAGAATAGATATGGGGTAGATAAGTGGTTAGGATACATGTGAAAAGGTGTAATTAAATAGTTAATATTTAATTACTCATGGGTAAAACATAATGGGGTGAATTAAACTTAGGATAGGTGTTTAAATCACAAATTGAATAATACCCCAAGGGGATAGTGGTGATATAAACGTGCCTCCAGGTTACCTGAGAGAGAAAATGTGCACGAGGGACACTAAATTGGATAACCAATTTTAGGTGTCTACATTTTGCCCCTTTTTGTCAAGTAACTTGCGATAAGCAAGGTTATGAGACAAAAACAAGGAGATGGAAGAAAGGAAGAAAAAGTGATGATGTGATCCCCCTCAAACTAGGGATGGGATGGGTGATAGAACAAACGATCCCAAGTTTGAAAAAGGTAGATGAAAATGCGGGATGCCCCAGCTGGATGTCTGGAGTAGATCTGATCATTAATGATGCACAAACATGAATAAAGAGGCAGCCACCTAAGGAACTCACATTGGTAGGGCAGACTAGACGGTCTCCTCATGAGATGACGTTAGTACCTATAGACCCATGAGTGTAAGGAGAGCGGCAAAATAGTCAGCATCTAAAGAGAGACACATTGGTAGGGACAACCAGACGGTCTGCAAAGCAGACGACGTTAGTGCCTACAGACCCGTTAACTCTAAGTTGCCAAAAAGTACGAGTGCCCCACGCAAAGGGAACAAACTCGAAATGGATGGTGATATCGAAAATATGTGCCAAAAGGCAACATTCAGTGCACAATAATGACCAGATAAATAAGCCAAGCATCAACACTATGGCAAAGAGATATGGAAAATCGGTGGCGATCACACTAATCGGCGCCGACCTAAATAAACGGCGCCGACCAAACAAATCGGCGCCGACCGTTCACAGCACATATAAATATGTGAATGGAAAACATGAACGATTTATTTACACCGTGACGATTGATTCAGAGAGAGTCAAAAATTGGATTTGAGCACCATGGAAGCCTCTGGAAGCGGTCAGAAGCGGAGGAGGACACGACCTGGGGTAAGTGGTTCTTCTTGAACCCGTCATATTTATTTATTTTTTTTTTTTTTTTTTTTTTTTTGGTGGGAGGCCAGAGTGTGTTTTACCTCCGGCCTGAAAATCGGCGATTGGTATAATCGACGTCGATGTAATGTAAGCGGTGCCGATTGAGTTCAATCGGCGTCGACTATATAAGATCGACGCCGATTGTATTTAATCGACGCCGATTGGACAGACATCTGGATGAAAATGATAAAATTTGTTTTGGATGTTCGGATTTGGGTAAATATGAAGCTAATATTGCTCTTGATGTCGTGGATGCAGGCACGAGAGGTACTACACATGAGGGATGCGATTCCCGAGTTACTGGAGACCATTCTCCCTGACGTCACTGATGCAGATTGGCGCCACTTAGAGTTAGCCGGGCTCGGGGGCTTTCGGTACTACAGATGAGTGCCGCGAGATGTAGAGTTGATGCGAGCACTAGTGCGATGATGGGATAGCCAGACTTGCACTTTTTGGTTCAGGACGGGTGAGATGACCATCACCCATGAGGACATATACAGGATTTTGAGGCTGCCGATCACTGGGGACCCGATAGAGATTACGCCACGAGAGCAGCAGCAGAGGGCCCTAGTTCGATTGTATGGAGACAGGGCAGATGATTCAGAGATAGTGTCCGGGGCAGTGAGGATAGCCTCGCAGTACAGACAGGATGTTCCCAGGAGCAGACGTATAGTTTTGATTCAGATGGCGATCTCCTATTTTTCTCTACCAGATTCAGGAGGTGGGAGATTCCCATTGTTATTACTAGATTACGTTTGTGACATCCTGCAGTTCAGACAGGTGTTTGCCTTTGCTGATGCCTTGATAGCTCAGATATATTATGAGTTATGGATGTATACCACTGGCCGGAGGACAGGTATTGATGTCAGTTTTGTGCTCCATTGCTGGGCATATGAGCACATAGCAGTGATCAGGCCATCCGGGCTTCCTTGGATGCCAGCAGCAGTGGGAGCTATTGATTACGGATTCCGGCGATGGTGGGCCGATATGGCCTGGGAGATACAGGGAGATCCGCAGATTGGTATGCTGAGCGTTTCAGGACGCTGACACCAGAGCAGGTCATCTGGAGACCATATCGGGTATTTCCGACATGGGCCGGTCAGGATGCTCACTTGGTGGCATTGAGACGGAGCAGGGTGGTTAGGGGCCGCAGGCCTGATATGTGGGAGCGCGTCCCATTTATACGGGTATTGAGACAGTTCGGCCTAGTACAGACAGTGCCGACTACCTACAGGCCTTACAGGCGAGACAGCAGAGAGACTGATCTGCCGATTTTGATCCCAGCAGATCCATTGAGAGAGGCCCCACCCTCCACAGACAGTGATGATGATGCTAGAGTAGATGATGGTTATGCGGCATGGTATGCGACAGAGCTACCACGACACCTTCCGGCATCTATAGATGCCGATGAGGAGGATATGGCTACAGTGCTGGAGAGACTGGAGGGAGAGCACGCCACCCTGACACATACACACCAGGTGGCTCTCGAGGAGATCAGAGCTCTGACAGCGGAGAGGGATGCCCTGATTTTGGAGAGAGACACCGCTCGCCAGAGTGAGATACAATGATCCAGCAGAGGGATCGCTACCATCGACATAGGGAGGCCCTCAGGGCCAAATATGGTGAGACAGGTACCATGTCAGAGTCTGGGACACAGGGCACGACCATAGGAGGGGCACCACCAGCAGCACCAGCAGCACCACTACGAGCACCTGGTACCGTGAGCCTGAGTACATATCAGTCTCTCCTCGCTGAGGTGAGATACTACGAGGATGCCCTAGCGCAAAGCATGCCCCAGATGTGCCTCGGTACGGGGCGAGGAGGAGATCAGCGACAGCCACAGCGAGTGGGGCATCAGAGGGAGGGAGCACCGGGAGAGACCGAGGTGGGCAGAGGCCTCCAGCAGCAGGTGCGTCTAGCTCGATAGGCGGCGGCCAGGAGAGACAGCCTGGTCCAGAGGAGGGTGGAGGAGATAGTGTCTTCCACACATCAGATTTTACGATATAGAGATTGATGTATTTTGTATCAAGTGTAGTGATGTAGCCTCGATTGGAAGGCATTTTATAGATGGCTTGATTGAGAGCCACCCATTTTTTGTTGTACAGACACTCATGTATATATATATAGATTCATCATTTCCTTTGTCATATGATTGTTCTCCTGCTTTTAATTTTGATATACATGGATAGATGTAGCGTAATTGTGATGGATATAGACATAGACTGATAGATGATTGGATAGACATAGATGTAGAGGACATAAATAGATGTGATTTGATGTGATTGATATGTGGATTTAACTTGATTGAGAAAATAGATAAAGATAGATGTAATGTTACTTGGATAGACAAGTGATTAGATGATGTGATGGATAGGTGGGAGTTGATAGTTGGAATGGATTTGATATTTTTGAGATTTTTAATTAAATTTTGATGAAAATAGATAGATAGACCCACATGTGTTTATAATAGAGGTGATGAGATGTGTTTTGGACAAAGTAGATCAGATGAAATTAGATAAATGATAGAGTTTGATTAAATTAACATGTTAAATGTTAATTTAACTGGATGAAATAATTGGAAATATTCTCTGTGAGAGCCAAGGACGTAATGAAAATGACCTTGATTAGAAATAAAGGATATACACCCAGATAAGAAGAAAAATGATAAGCTGGACTCCCAACCGACCATAAATAGAATCTGGATAGGAAACCAAAAGATTATGCATACAAGGCCCTATATGAGGTTAAAATAAACCTGACACTAACTAGCCGCAAACCAGATTTAGGAGGGAAACGGAAGGAGCAGTAAGTAGGTATCTCGTCGAAATTTACAAGGGACATAATACATGTTCATACTGGGAAAATAGGATTCTCCATATGATCGACAAAAGGTCTTATATCTCAGCTTCATGATTTCTGGCAGAAAAGCAAACTGATCAATGCGGGAAGTTTGCTAGATATGGAAAGACTGATCAATACGGGAAGTCTTTCAGTGATGCTAAAAAGTGTATAAACTGACTGAAAGGCTGATCAATGCAAGAAGCCTTGAGTATTCCTTTGAGAAACAGCCATCCTTCAAGGGAGCGGTCTGTATTTTGAATTTTAATGATAGCCATCCTTCGAGGGCATGGTCTATATCTTTTGATTCATTTGATAATGTATGGATAGCTGTCCTTCAAGGGATCAGTCTATCTTTTTTTTTTTTTTTTTGGATAGCATCTTCTTCTTCTTTCTTTTTTTTTTTTTTTTGAAAAACTTTTTGGAAGAAGCTGAGTTTAGACCTAGATAGATCAGATAGAGGGGAAGAAAATGTATAAAGAGCACGCACTCATGCCCCGAGTAGATCCGATTAAGATAAGCACTTGGGACAAATGAAACGGTGATTAAGGTATTCCTACCATGAGGAGAAACATATCCAGAAGAAAAATGCTATGAGTAGAGCCGCGATACTCATATTTAAGGTAAAAAAGACAATAGGTGGAGAACCACATAGTTTCGAATCACCATGAAAGTATATGACTGGTTGTTAGAGGGATGAAAGATCTGTCTTGTGACTAGATTTGTGTAAGATAGATTTTAACAGTAGAAGGGCCGTAGATGCAAGGCATTAAGAGGTTCCATTTCAGGTATACCATCCATGGAAGATAGACGATAAGCCCCCACCCATATTTATGAGTGATAACGTACGGACCCATCCAGTTGGGAGAAAACTTACCACGCTGACTCCTTTCGAGTGTAGTGACATTTTGATTTTCTTTAAGAACAAGATCACCAATTTTGAAGTCACGGTGCTGCAAGTGCTTGTTATAAGCACGTTTGACACGCTCAAGATAGACTTGATGATGTTCAAGAGCGTTGAGACGCCGCTCATCTAATAATTCAAGTTGTGCTAGACGATTTTGACGATAGTCCTCATCAGAGACAAATTCTCTAAGAGAAACACAGAGAGATGGGATTTGGACTTCCAAAGGAAGAACAACCTCAGACCCATAGATGAGAGAGAAGGGAGTAGCACCAGTAGGAGTACGAATGCTAGTCCGATAAGCCCAGAGAGCAAAAGGGATATGTAAATGCCAATCCCTACCAACTCGACTAGTTACCTCGTGAGGATATTACGCAAAGTTTTATTGGAAGCTTCGGCCTGACCATTAGCTTGAGGATAGTATGGAGAAGAAAAGTTGAGTTTGATATTGAAAGCGTCGCAGAGGTTCTACAAATCAACGTTTTTGAAAGACTTACCGTTATCTGTGATGAGTTTGTGTGGAACACCAAAGCGACAAATGATGTGTTGATAGACAAAATCAACTATGGGTTTAGCTTTTGTTGAAGAAAGAGGGATAGCTTCCACCCACTTAGTAAAGTATTCAGTGGCAGTAATGATAGAATGATGACGCTGTGAAGAATGGGGATTGATGAGACCAATGAGATCAAGACCCCATTGTGAAAAAGGCCACAAATCCACTGCAGGTTGTAAAGCTTGACTAGGGATATGTGTGAGATTGGAATGTTGTTGACACTTGACACATTTCTTAGTGTATTCACAACAATCTCGATTAAGAGAAGGCCAATAATATCCCAAACGTAAGATGCGTTTAGCTACGGCCAAGCCACTAAAATGGCCACCACAGATACCGTCATGGACCTCCTGGATAGCTTTAGATGATTCAAGGGTTTTGAGGCATCGAAGCAAAATACCATCAAAGCCGCGTTTGTAGAGGATCCCGCCTAGAATAGTATAGCGATTATTGACGTAGGATAAAAGATCTTCTACCATTGGAAGTCGATCAGAGGAAGCACCGAATGAGATAGATAATCAACGATCTCGTTGATACCACTCATCCCGAGTATGGGTTGTGACAAAGATGGATTGAAGTTAGTTGCCTAAGATGAGATGGTTGATCTAATCGCACATGTACCACATAAAGTCGCGAGTCCTCGGTAAAAGGTGGGATAAGTGAGGCTAACGAGCCATCAGATCTCGCGAATCGATTCGCAGCAGGTGAGGAATAGCTTGGATAGTGAATTTATCGAAAGATCGAGTTGAACGAGAATGATATCACGATATTTTTGAAGGATATCATTCTTGCATTGATAGACACCCGTGACTTGATTAACGATGAGTTCAGAATCACCAAAGATGTCAATATGACGAGCGTCGAGATTAATGGCATTTTGAAGACCCAAGACAAGAGCTTCATATTCAGCCATATTATTGGTGCACTCAAAGTTCAATTTGTGTGCGACTGGGATAGGCGTACCCCAAGGAGGAATCATCACGAAACCCGCACCTCCCCCTTGCTGGCATTTGGATCCATCAAAGAAGAGCTTTACTTTAAATGGAGACAGACCAAAATCAATTTGTTGGATATATTCATCGGGGAATCGAGCAAGGGGGACTTGAGTGTCCGGAAGAGGAGCATCAGCTAATTGATCTGCAATGACCTGACCCTTGATAGAATTTTGTGGGATAAACTCGAGATCAAATTCTGTCATAAGCATGAGCCAACGAGTGATATGATCATTGTGATAAGGCTTCACATGAATTGTCTTGAGTGGATTGACACTTGTGACAATGTAAGTTTTGTGATTAAGGAGGTAATGACGAAGCTTAGAAGTTGCGAAGAAGAGAGCACAACACAGCTTTTCAGCTTCGGAATAACGTGTTTCATACTCATGGAGGGTGCGACTGATGTAATAGATAGCTTGTTCTTTACCGCAAGCGTCCCGATGCGAGATCATGGCTCCCAGAGCATGGTCAGTCACAGAGATATAAAGATAGAAAGGCTCCCCCTCGCGTGGAGGTGTAAGCATAGGTGGAGAAAGAAGATAAGCTTTGAGATCATCGAAGGCCTTTTGGCAATGTTCATCCCATTCAAAATGAACATTCTTATGGAGGAGATGATGAAAAGGTTGACAACGGTCCGACAATTGTGAGATAAAACGACGCACCGATCAAGACGCCCTCGAGACTCATGGAGTTGCTTTAAGTTAGAAGGGGGAGGCATCTCAAGGATAGCTTTTATTTTTGTGGGGTCTACTTCAATACCCCTAATGGAAATGATAAAACCTAAAAGTTTACCAGTGAGAACGCCAAACACGCACTTAGATGGATTTAGACGAAGACAAAAGTGAATAAGCCTCTCAAAGAGAGGTGCAAGAATGAAAAGATGATCCTGATGACATTTGGATTTACCGAGGAGATCGTCGACATAATCTTCCACAGTTTTGTGTAAGAGATCATGGAAGATGTAGGTCATTTCTCGCTGATAGGTTGCTCCTGCATTCTTAAGACCGAAAGGCATGACACGATAACAAAAGGTCCCCCAAGGAGTTATGAAAGAAGTCTTATGTTGGTCTTCTGGTGTGATGAGAATTTGATTATACCCAGAGAAACCATCCATAAGAGAAAGCATCTCATGACCCGCAGTTAAATCCACGAGTTGGTCGATATTAGGTAGAGGAAAATCATCTTTTGGACAAGCAAGATTAAGATCCCGGAAGTCGGTACAAATTCAAATTTTCCCAAAGAGCTTTAGTTATCGGGTACTACATGGAAACCCATTGTGGATAATCGATGGGTTGGATGAAGTTAGCCGAGAGCAAGCTCGCAATTCTTCTTTAACAAGAAGGGCTACTCTAGGGTGCATTTTACGTAATTTTTGTTTAACCGGTTTGATGTCGGGAAGAGTAACGATATTGTGGACCACGATATCGGGATCGAGTCCTGGCATATCCTCATATGACCAAGCAAAGGCTTGACGATGGTTGGAAAGAAAAGTGGTAAAGTCTCCTAACTCCTGTGGATTAAGGGATTGGCCGACCTTAATGATGCGAGGGTCTTTAGAAGTCCCTATATTAAGGTCGACAGTGGCTTCGTTGAGAAGCGTAGACGTGTCAGAAGGAATGGTTTTAGGAAGATAGGAATCCTCCCCCAGATAGGTGAGGGATGTAATCATCATCCACACAGTGGATAGTGTTGATAGTAGGAGAGTCGTCTCCAACTATTTCAGGGAAAATTAACGGTATGGAAGTGGACCTGTCATTAGTCTTATAGGCTAGTGGCCCTAAGGAAATGGTATTGACTAAAAAAAAAGTTAGACGGGATGGAAATGGCATCGTCCACATCGAGTGATGCTTCTGACTTAGCGGGAGAAGATGGTTCCTCAATAGGAAGAGGCTCATCGAGAACAGTGATGGTGGCTTTTGAAAGAGGTTTAAATCCTAAACCAAATTTTTGATGTGGCTTGAGAGTTGGAATGGACGCGAGGTCATGCACACCTTGTTCATATTTACCTAAGCCAAAGCCCTTCCACGCGCATCGATATAAATAAGTTTTTGCAAACGTGGGATTCTGTAGACAATCGAACCCTGTTAAATAAGGTTTGGTCCTAGGAGGAGAATCCGGGTGATAGTGAGGCGTATCAAGACCACCGTAAATGAAATTAGTCTGTTGATTGGGCAGACCAATGGTGACGATGCGACCAAGACCTGGCTGATATTCAGGTTGTTTGTCTGGTCTACCATACTCACTAGGTTTGAGATGGGTGTCAAAAGAAAGGAGAGGAAGCTCTCCTAGTGAGAAACGCTGCAATGTCTCTTCTAAATTTTGTACATCCGGTAGTTTGGTTGCAGGTATGGAAGAAGATGAGGCCCCGTCAGGAGAACAAGCATTTTCCTTTAGAGGGGCAGACCCTGTGGTCATGTCGCATTGTGCGGAAGGAAAAGGATCTCCTGGATGAGTATAGATTTTGCCCTCATATTGATATTTTAAGCATCGATGGAGGGTGGATGGGACACAATGCATTGCATGAATCCAGGAGCGTCCGAGGATCATATTATAGTGGAATTTCCCTTCAACAATGTAAAAGAGTTCGTGAAGCAGCTTCTTACCTACTCGAATGGGTAAGACCACAGTTCCTAAAGTAACTGCTAGCTGATCGTTAAATGATCGAAGAGCGAAAGGTGGGGGTGACACTACGTTCTTTGGTAACTTAAGTTGCTCGAATGTGTGCGAGGAGATGATGTTGAGTGCAGCACCACTGTCGATCATAATGCGTTTTAATGTAGTGTTGTCGATTTGGACTGTGATAAAGAGGGGAGCCTCCAAATCCTCGGAAGAAAGGGAAGGAATTTCTGAATCTTCAAAAGAAATGGTGGTTGATGGTCTATTCAATCCAACAACCATCTCGAAGGGCTGGGGCTCATCTGAATTCACTGCGATGTGACGCAGATTATCAATCAGAGCCTGGCGATGTTGTGGAGAGGATTGAATGAGGTCAAAAAGAGACATTTTGACCGGAGCCTGGGTGAGTTGTTTCATAACACTCTCCTCAACTGACACGGGAATTTGAGCCCGAGGTGCAGCACGAATAGAGACCCGAGGTCTCGGGGCTAATGAGGAAGGAGGAACTCCTTCGGGGGCTGCAGAAATGACAACCCGTGGTCGAGATGTTGTAGATGAGGATGGATTATCATACTGTTGGGTTCTAGTGGCGATATGAATTGTGTCGATTTGAGAAGGTGGAAGATCATTTGGAGTGGAATCACTAGAAGTAGAGGCCTGAGTAGATCGTTGGGGCTCAGATGGAGCTAAGATGACAGGAGGTGCTTGTTCCTCCTCCTCCAAAGCAAAAGATCACTTTCTTCCAAAAGGTCATGTTGATTTGACGATCAAGAGCTTTACATCCCTCGGTATCATGACCCGGGGTACGGTGGTAAGCACAAATCAAATCAGAGTTAAACCAGGTAGGTTTAACTCCTTTAGGGTTATAGGGTTTAATCGGAGGAAGAGATATGGATGAAGATTGGATAAGTTGGCGAAGGATTTCAGTATAGAACCCAGTAGACAAAGATGAGGACAGAGATGAAGGCGCTCTTTTACTTTAACAGATCATCGCGAGGTAAAAGAACCTGCATGTTAGGTTTGACAGTATTTTTAGGGATCATCTTATTTTTTTGGACATCTGGAGGAGCAGCCTTGGGCATTTGAGATGGAAGTAAGTGAGACATGATTGATTTCGATGGAGGAGGAGCCCCTAAAATAGATTTTGAAGATGATGGAGATGTGACAAGTGTTGTGGTCTTCAGAGATAAGGGAGGCTGCTTGGTCGAAACTAATGATGATTTAGATAATGTCGATTTAGATGAGGGAGAAGCTTCCAAAGTAGGTATAATCGGAGGAACAGAGGGTGCCCTGGTTTTTGGTAACGAAGATGATGATTCTGATAAAAGAGGTGACGTCTTTTTAGTAGGTAAGTCCACTTTTCGAGGTGCTGGTGAAGAATGTGTTGTAGAAGAAGATGATGGTTTTGATAAGTTTGTAGAAGAAGATGCCTTCTCAGTGGACAAATCCAATCTTTTATGAGGCGCAGAGAGAGATTTTTGTGGGAAAGCACCAAGAGTCTTGATGGTTCGAAATATGGGCTTTCCTTTTTCAGGGATGGTGACAATTTCAACCGCATAAGGTGATTGTAACCTTTTCGGGGGAAGCAAATGGGGAGGTACTGATGGCGCAATGTTAGATTTTGGTTGTCTCGCCTAAGTTCAGAACCGAGCATATAGGTGTTGGTGTACTACTTTAGATTTCCCTTAATAGGAAAAAGTAGCATTGGTGATGGAAGAAGTGAGTGATGAAGAAGCAGCTCCTCATGCGAGGGAACTACTGCACAAGAATTTGGGTGAAACTACCGTAGGAAAGGAAACAGAAGAGTCAAAATCGAAGACGCTTCCGAAGTCACACAACTATAGGTACGTTCACCAAGGGCATAGTCGCAGCAAAAATGGGAGAAACAAGTGGATGTATCGCGGTGGAAACTCAAGGGATGTAATTGCCTCGAGCATTGAAAGAATGTCTGATGATGAGACAGATGAGGATGATACTGTCTCGGGTATGGACGGAAGATCAGACAAAGAAGTAGAGAGAGGTGAATCCGTATCTAACAATGTTGGAATATTCAAAGACGGCTATCTGAAGATGGTGGAATCCCAACGATTAACGAAGTGGAAGGAGGTTCTGATTCGGTCGATGTGTTCGCAGATGGCTTAGTTTTAGAAGAAGATTCTTCAGTAGAGATGAAGCTGATAGTATGAGTGTTTGGTTTTTGAGACTCTGAAGCATCATGGTTCGGGGAATGATTGGGAAAAGGTTGTTTAAAGACATCCAGCGCTTGATTTGGGGGAGCATTTGGGTTATCCAGAATGAGCTCGCCTTTATCAATGAATTTCTGGACAAGATTTTTGAAGGTCTGACATCGTTCGATGTCATGACCTTTGGTTCTATGATAATGACAGAAGTCATTTTCCCTATACCAGAATGGACGTTCTTGGCTTTCATCAATATTCCTAATGGGGGGAAGTTCGATCATGTGGACTTCCAACATTTTTTCCAGGATAGAAGCATATGATTCCCCCAACGAAGTGAAAGATCGAGATGATGAGGTCCCTTTTCGAGAAGATGAGGAGTCTCTTCATGGTGTTTGATTAGAAGTGGTATCGGCTCGTGATGTTTTTAATACGATAGCATTGGTGGATCCCTGATTCTTGTCTTTAGAAGTGGAAGGATTTGATTTGGTAAACCGAGAAAAATCTGGTTTAGATTTAGAGTGAAGTTTTAACTTCCCTTGTTCAATGGCGCGAGATTCAAGTTTATGTGCCATCGTAAAGGCTTCTTCAAATGTATGAAAGGTCTGGATCCTTAAAGTGGAAGAAATATGATTAGCACAAGATCGAGTAAACAACTCGATCTGTTGGGATTGAGGAAGGGAGAAAGACAATTGGTTTATTATCCCTCTCCAACGAGCGACAAAGTCTGCAATAGACTCATCATCGAATTGATGAATGTTATAAAGATCTGTAATCGAGATCTTATGCGCGATATTTATTGAAAAGTTTTCAACAAACATCTGGGCCAATTGAGAGAAAGAAAACAAGGAATGTTGAGGAATGTTATTGTACTCGGCCTAAAGCAGACCGCTAGAGACATAGGAAAAGTACGGAGCATAAGCTCCTGATCCTGGACTATGAGGTAGCAAGCATGTTTGAATGCTCGCAAATGCTGTTGAGGGTCCTCCCGACTATGAAATTTTGAAAATTTAGGAAGTTCCCATTGGGGAGGATAAGGCTTAAAAGCCACTGAGGGGTGAATGGGTTCATTACACACTTCTTCAAAAGAGTATGAAGGACGAGCCCCTTTGGTGGAGGCTTCCAAGTCTGCGATTTTCTTGAAAAGAATTTGAACCACGTCAGATTGAGGAGGAGGCACACTGGCATGTCCTACATAAGAAGCAAATGGTGGATGTTGTTGAGGTGTCAACGGGGGATTCATCTGTTGATTGATAGGATGATAAGAGGAGTAACCAGGTGTTCTGGGTGACGCCTGGTGGGGTATTTGCTGTGAAGGAGCCTGTGTATAGGCAGGCTATGAGATAATAAGTGGTTGAGAAAATGAAGGTTGGATGACAGACGGAGCCTGTGATTGGTGGACTCCTATGCTTGTTGACTGAATCGGAACAGATTGAGGAACATGGGTGCCGATTTGATTGGACATATTGGGGAACAAGACCTGAAAGAGGCTTTTACTACCGGATTAGTTATTAAGGGCGCCGATGCTAGAGGATGGGCGAAGGTCACTGTTGCTGGAACATTGGAAGAAAAACCCACTGGAGGACGAGAAGCAGGAACCAACTGACTAGTCGAAGGGGGTTGACTCATAAAGGGGTATTGACCCTGGGACACAATGGACGACATAGATGAATTAACAGCAATATGCGGGTGCACAGACGCACTCATTATAGCCAGAGAAGAGGACCTCTCAGAAGTAGGTTGTGGAATAGTCGAGGTAACTACGGCGTTAGGAATAGGTAAGACTATTTGAGAACTAGTCGATATGGTCGGTGGAAGAGAAAAAGGAGGCACAGGTGCGCCACCCTCCTCCGTGGCTCGAGGTGAGAAAAATGATGCTAACTGTTCTACAAAGGCCTGGGATGGTTCACGAGGATAATCGTACACTTGCTGGATTGGTGGTCCCTGATCAGATATTTGAATAGACTTGTGTACTAGGTAGTCCATGAGGGCTACCGGATTGCGATCAAGGAGCGCCTGAAATTCAGGATCCCCGCGAGGAACATACTCTGAGTCAGAAGCAGATGATATTTCTGAAGGACTAGGGGAAGCTGGACGTGATGGGGTTGCTTTGGCCTGATAGAAAGGATTATATGACCAGGATGGGGAACCAACTAACAGCGGTCCCGAGGAAGACCTGGGGGGTGCCGAAACATCCACACTAGTGGTGATCTCGGAGGAAGAAGGGGCTAATTGAGCCATTCTTCTAGATTGTAACCGAGTGATGACCGTCATAAACAAGTAGAAAATAAGATTGACCTAACTAATGCACAGATAATTCAAGCAGCGTAGGTGATTATCTCTTTTAAGTTTTTATGCTTTTAAGAAAGAAAATATTAGGGAAGGCCTTTTAGAACAGGAACTACTCAGATAGCCAAACTAAGGATGGTTTGGGGGATGTTTTGGTGAGGAGTCCCGAAGGCACTTCAAGAAAAGACCAAGACGTGGCTTGATATAGGGGCCTACCCCGCACTTCACACACCGCTGCGATAAGGGAGTCGGGTGCTTTGCCAATATATACCAGAACTTCCGTGAATTTATAGCGTGGCCCGAGTACCGCGTAGGCTCTTCCTCTTGGATGTCACTTCCAAGTAGGCGAGGCCAGGGAAAGAATTTTTGTTTAAATGCTTTATACCTAGTGATTTTGGCTTTGTGTGCAAGGGTGAAAAATAAAAATCAAATAGTGTCACTACCGATTTTGATCAATTTTCCAGCCTAATTAAAACTAGATGAAAAACATACAGCAGAAATGACAAAGAAAGAGTTTTTTTTAAGCACTTAAAAACGAAGTGTTTGATTTCGATGAAGACAAGTCAAACAGATTCTTTCCCAAATGCGATTAAATTCTTTTTAAGCACCAAAAATTGAAATGTTCGAATGTGATAGACCACAAACAAAGAAAGTTTTTTTTTTTTTTTAGTTCCTAAAAAGGAGAAAACACCGTAAAAGAGAAATACCTGTAGATTTAGCTCTCCAAGGTGTGTGGACTTCAAAAAGCGCGTTGTTGAGCTCTTCCCCTCGAACAATCCCACGAACAAGCAAAGTGCTCCGCAAGAAAAGGTTAAGCAAACACCAAACAAAATCCAGAAAGATATATCCAGATAATGGTGAAACGAAAATTTCTATTTTAAGGAACTAGAAAAATTTCAAGGAAATAACAATTTCGCATAAAGAGCAAGATTGAAACGATGAAAGGAAATGCTCAAGCAGAACTGATAAAAATCAGTGAAGAAAAAGAACAAAGCTCAAAACTAAAAAAAGAGATGAACTTACCAATAAGGGACTTTGGTTGGGTCCCACCGGGCGTGCCAGAATGTTGATCAAGAATTTCGCGCTTGTTACCTGTCCAAGTTAATGTACCAAACTAAACACAAAAACCTTGAAAAACTCAAATGAAATTGATACCTGATGGACAAGATCCGAAGATGTAGATGGATAAGGAAGCCGATGTAGATAAGACGGGCGCACACGAGCAATTCTGCACAGTAGATCCAAGTAACTCCGTGAGACACCGATGCTTTGACGTAAAAGACCACGTTAAAAGATATTTAGGTGGACTGCCCGAGAAGCGGGTCCCGGGAAGTGGTAAGCTCCCTCGGTGGATGTCACCATGTTTTCAATTAAGTAAAGAAGCATACATGATAAAAGATGTACGTACGACAGACTAGATTTTCTCGATCAAAGTAATAAACAGTAATCTAAACAAGCAGATGTAAAGCAACAAAAATAGGAACCGTGAAAACAAAGCGGATTTGTGTTACCGTGTCCTTTTACCGTTTCGCAGGATGATCGATTATGTAGAATCGATTATGTAGAATCGGCATCGATCGGGATCGGTATCGATCGATCGATATAGATCGGCGATCGATCGATATAGATCGCGCCGATCCGAGACAAAGTGTGAGAAGATTCGGGAATCGGAAAACGAAGGCAAGATCGTCAACGTCTGCTGGATCTGCAAAAGCCGGAGAGATACTGGCAAGGCTCCACCTGTGCTGGATGCAGGAACAGAGTCACCAGAAAATCAATGGAGACATGCGATGTTGATGTGATAAGAGCAGAGTAATGTGCTCCTCTCAGGGATTGATTTGGACAAGATCCGCTCTCATTCGATAGATAATGTTCACACTTGATGCTCAAAGATCTCTCGCTCTCTCTTACAATCTGTGTCCCTTACAATCTGTCTCTCTGTGTCCCTCCCAGAACTGAGTTCTGGGCCTCTATTTATAATCGGTGCCGCTCCAAAAAATCGGCGTCGACCGAGTACCGGTCGGCGCCGATCACGGAACAGACTCCCGAGATGGCCAAAAGGAGTGATTTCTGGAAAGATAAGAGTGATCCCTCCACCTCAAATATGGGAAATATCCCGCTTTGGGAGGAGGAGAAATAGGGGGGATATATGGATAGAATAGATATGGGGTAGATAAGTGGTTAGGATACATGTGAAAAGGTGTAATTAAATAGTTAATATTTAATTACTCACGGGTAAAACATAATGGGGTGAATTAAACTTAGGATAGGTGTTTAAATCACAAATTGAATAATACCCCAAGGGGATAGTGGTGATATAAACGTGCCTCCAGGTTACCTGAGAGAGCAAATGCGCACGAGGGACACTAAATTGGATAACCAATTTTAGGTGTCTAGGGAGTGAAAATGGAAGAAAATAAGGTAGAAGAGAGAAGACAAAAGTGCCACAGTTCAAAGAACACATTCAAACCTCCAATTTTGTGGAGCACAACAAATTTAAATCTTGCTAAAGAATACATTATGCACAATATACCTGAAAATACAATGAAAGGAACAGGAGGCAATACAACTCAAGCAAAGGAAATAAAAGCTACAAAACACCAATTTTATTGTTTAAAATGATGCACAATCCATTACAATATATGCACAAGGAAAAAATCCTTTATAAAATGCATGAATTTGAGGTCTGCTACTCCAAAGAGTCTTTGGAACAATTTGAAAGAGTTCCTTTATAATCCAGAATCTCTCCCCCTCACAAATGAGATGGAATTACATATATATAGAGAAGGGGAGCTACCAACTGACATATTTCATTAATTACCTATACGCATGTATGGGTAACCATACCATTCAGCTTTCTAGTGGTACTTTTCTTATACAGAGAACATGGGTACCATACCTAATTAAGTCATTTGTTGAGTTACTTTGTATGATGCCATTAATGTCTAGTCTATAGATGACATTCCATGCGACATCAAAAATAATCACAACTCGACTCCGTCAATAACGAGGAAGATTCATCGCCAACAAGGGAATAATGTTTCACACAAAAAGAATAAATGATGTCATGTGATAGCGAGGGAAGGTTGACGCATGTAAAGATGGAATATTGTCACATGACAAAAAAGGGAAATGGGAAGGAGGGATGACACATGACAAGGAGAAAGGATTGTCGCATGACAATGAAGAATGTTTGTGCATGATAGGAGGAAGGAGGTGACATGTGTCGCAAGAGCTGGTTGACACGCGGCGACAGGGAAACAACGGTTCTTAGGCAACAAGAGGGAGGGTGGATGCATGACAACAAAATGGTTGACTCGTGTCAAAAATACAATTGACGCGTGCGATATTGAAATGGTTGACACACATTAGCAAAATTTTTGATGTGTGATAACAAGAATCGGTTGACGTGTGGTTGACATGTGATAAGAAGATATGGCTCTAAACCTTTACCGTAACAAGCTAGCTAATTCCTAACTAAAAAATTACAAGGCACTATTTGACCAATCAACTTCCAATGCCTTGACCTATTTAATTTGTCCATTTTGCGAAATATGGATAACAAGCACTCAAAGAATCTACTAATGTGATACATACTTAAATATATACATATACATACGTATACATATACATGTACATACACACACATATTTATGAATATACATGTATATGTCCCACTAAAAAAATAGTTGTCTATACTCTTCAAGTTTTTGGGCGGTCTCGAGAAAATTATGTGATACCTACTCAAATACATACGTATATATACACA
This sequence comes from Taxus wallichiana var. yunnanensis, assembly GCA_018340775.1. Classification (NCBI taxonomy): domain Eukaryota; kingdom Viridiplantae; phylum Streptophyta; class Pinopsida; order Cupressales; family Taxaceae; genus Taxus; species Taxus wallichiana. Next base: position 41,508,646 of record CM031233.1, on the reverse strand, counting down.
TACATACATGATGTAGCCTATAATTCACTATAAATTACCCAAGTGCACTTTGGCACATCACTCAACCTAAGATGAGCACTCACCCGAAGCACACAAAAGCACTAGGTCCCTCTTTAGAGTTGCTTATATAGAATCTTATCATGATGGTTCTTATAGATATTCATATTCATAACCAATAGTAAACAATACACATTGCATAAACTAGATATAGATCTTAGAATTATGAAAGATGAACTAAATAATGAATATAACAATATTTACCATAAAATAACCAAATTCAGTCATGTTCAACACCATTATTCATTTGATATGATCCATTGCATTAATTACTGTAAAACACAAAAGCTTCATACATTGTATAGGTATCTCATGAGTCATGCACATGTGACAAAACTAGCAGCACAACTCTACAATAATTGGCACACACTAAACCGTGCAAATCAATACATATATATAGGGGTGGGGAATTTCCCTTCACCGCCCATGCACTTTCTCAAAATAGGCTACATGCTAATAATAGCCACGTGCCTTTACAAAAGGGTGCAAAACATGCAAGTGCTCTAATAATAGACTTCCTATAGTTAACTCTGAGTATAAATCCTATTATTAGACTAAACCATGCATGACACTTGAACTGATGCTTGTTCCCAAAATACCCTTACGTGAGCTACAAGTCTTCATAATTTTATGTGCTCGACACGCAATCTCAAAAAATAGCCTCCAAAATGTAAACGGCTAAGTCTCGATCCTAGGCACTTCAACCTTCTTTGAAGCACTTTGCATGCTCTTCCCGTGCCCTCCCTTCACATGCCAAACATTTAGGTTGTTCTTTTTCTTCTTAACATTACCCCACACTAGAATGGATTTCTTCCCCAATAATGAGTAATAACCTTATCACTCCAAAGAATATAGAAAAAGAATAATGAATGAAGAATAAAGAATAAAGAACAAAGAATACGTTAAGTCTTCTACTTTGTACCATCTTCTTCTTTTGGTAGAATAAATTATGGATATTCACTTTGAATTTCACCTTCAAACTCATACCAGTCCTTTAGCGCTACATTTTTTTATCAGGGATGTCTACGACTATGTCGTCGAACTCATCTAGAGTCATGTTTCCATCCTCACTCTTCAAAATTCTAAGGATGTTGGCCATACTTGAGACCATCCCTTCCATGACATCCATCTTTACAGCAATGAGCTTTCCAATGCTCTTTATTCGGTCCATGTTTTTATTTCTCACAAAGATCTAGTGCATCCCACTTTATTTCTATAAGTGTAATTCATTCGGTGCGCCCAAGTGTTTCATCCTTTGCTGCCTGCAAAAATTCATTTTCCTCTTATTTTGTTCTCGCCTCTACTATGTTATCAGGAGTTGTACACATGACCAACACTGAATCTGCCTTCTTCATTTCATCCCTCAAGGCTTGCAAAACAGCCTCATAGTTGGATACTTTCCTTGCAATTTAAGCCTTGACCCTTGATGCTTCTTATGCGCAAAGCATCTTTTTTCTTGGGGAGGCACACTGGTTCATCTTCTATAAGTAAACAAAATGTTGTGCATAGATTATGTGGTTCCGACTTGAACTCTTTGGGCACCTTTTTCTGAAAATTGGGCCTTCTCTACAAGATTTCATTGGCTATCTGTTCAGAAATTGTTTTGACATTCTCGCACCTTGGCCACCGCATTATCCCGCTCCGGGTGAGTCATTTTATATCTCGTATCCTTATCCTTCTTATCCTCTAGGAGCTCACTTATGATTACAACCTTATCAATATTTCAGCGTGTTACCTCTATGGACACTTTAACAAGCACATTACTCACCTATTCATCTGGTGCCTTCCTCATCTTCTTCGAGCTACACACCTCCTCACAAACATCAATTTCAGGATCATCCATGTGATTTTGCATACTCCATAATAATTGCTTGTGTTGATTAAAGAATGCTTGTTGAAGATCATACAAGGAATCCACATGGGATAGAAGGCCAAGATCAAAGGATGGAAGGATAGGAAGGACCCACACATGGAAGGCAAGTTCAGATTTCGGGACTTAGCTGATTTTGAGCATAGAGAACTATTTTTAGAAGATGGCGTGCGGGACACATCAACGATGTAGAGATGTGTGCGCCATGCATTTTCTATATTTGGAGAAGCGGTTCAAAGTGTCTATGCATGAAGACAAGCTAAGAATAGAATTGACACTTCAGTTATCTGTAAGAGGACTATAGATAGTGCACTTGCATGTGTGGCTATGATTGTAAATGGTGTGTTCCTATCAATAACATGCGACCTATTTCTGGAATAGATAAGTGGTCAAGGGAAAGTCCCCACCCTATATATATATGATGTTAGGTGCATAGTAGAGAGATATTATAGAGAGTAGTGTATGTATGATTCTGGACATATGAATGTGTGTATCAGATCCATACGCGCCTTGATATAGATTGATAGTACTATAAGGAGCTTATATATTTATTAATAGATGGAAGATATTGGCTGAATCTAAGTGTCATTCTATGTAATTGAGTAGTGCATGTTATTAATTCAATGATGATTATTATTTAAGCTTGTTCTTTCATAGATTTGTGGGTAGCATGCACTATAGAATGATGGATTAGTTATGAATTTATATGTTTCTTTCTTCATCATGTTAACATCCTATTATAACAACCCTAAAGAGGGACCTGGTACCTTTGCGTTCTTTAGGTGAGCTCTCAGTCTAGGCTGAGTGATGTGCCAGCATGACTAGGGTGTAATCTTGTAAATTCTAGGCTACATAATTGGTTCCATTCTGGGACCTCTTTTTCAGCTTTTTTTGGGATGGTTCGTGACGAAGACATACCGGTTAACCCTAACAAGTATTGAGGAATGGATACATGATCCGGAGGAAGAATATGCATGACGGTTTAGCGGTGGATCCGAGTTTAACAAATGCATTTGGGTAGAACAGAACTCGTATGTATGACACTTTATATGAAAGCTTTTTCACTATCTTTCTAGTAGAGCTATACAAGTGGCTTATCGCTTATGCATCTCAAAGCAAAATTGGACGTATCACTCACTTGTTTGGACACAAGAAAAATTTTAGGCCCTTTATGATGCTGATCGATCTGGACTCGCCGCGGTGGATGTGTGGTTTTGTGGTGTTCTATGATTATATTTTGGAATATTGAATTTCAACATACTCATGCCCAGAGGTAGCTGAATTCTAGTTTTTTTGGTATCCAAGAGGAACATATTTGCATGGTATTCTAGTGGCAATCAAGATCTTAATGGTAACGTTGAACTTGGAGAGTAAACTAATGGCTAACTAAAACTTCACCACGCATGAAGGCAGGGGCAGGTTTGGTATTAAGATGGCATACCTAGTGGCATAAAAGTAGAGAGAGGAAAGGAAGCTTAAGTATAAGGAGGCACGCAAGAGGAAATAGAGAAGTAGTGTTTTGTTGCAGAAAGTATGGTGTTGAGGAGAGAGCTAGCTCGTGAAGGATTTATAGCTCATGAAGAAGATGTGGATCTAGAGCATCAAGAACTCCCCCATCTTGGAAATCATGATAGACATCCCTTCTCAGCCTCACACAGAAGTGCACCAATTGAGACTACTTGGGCCGCAAGCACGCATCTTAATCCACCTAGTGACCTAGCCTTTGTGCTTGGTTTTTCAGTATCTAGTACGATAAGTAACCAATAAACTAACTTGGGAAGTAGGAAAGCAGAGTAAGTCAAGGATCAAGTACATCAATGGCAGGATAGACAAATTCAATGTCATTTCGAGGAGCATTCTTAGCACACATCATCGCACGAGAATGTGAGTGCGCGAGAATGTTGGATTCACCTCCGGAAGTGGAACTACTTCATGTGGGTTCTGTATAGTACTACTATCAGAGCTGTAGTGTCCACTCTCCTTTGACACTTTTTAGATAACTGATCCTAACACTATTGATCATATTTTGGATATTATTATGTTTTGATGTAGTATGATGTATCAGGGACTATTATGGACATTATTATGTTTTGATTAGTATGATGGTTAGATGTTAGATCCTGGATTAATATTGATCTGGATTCAGATATTTTGCTTGATGATCATTGAGACATCAGTATTATTATGTGGATGATGACATACTGGTTGACATGGACAGGTTATTGCTTTTGATTGTAGACATGTGACATTGATATTATGAATAGCTATAGTATAGAGATCTATTGGATGATGATATGGTTGCAGTTGAATTTAAATGATAAATGTTAAATTCTTGATAATGTTGTGATTTGGATTTAATAATTGTATGTTGCTTATATCATTTGGATGTTCTGATATGGCCACGAGGCCGAAGGGGTATATTGCATTTTGTAGGTTAAAAATCACAACAATGTCGGGGGACTGCAGACTAACCATATTGGAATTCAGTGTGAAATCAACAAGGTCACCATGGCAACTGTGTTTGAGTTTTATGTTGTGTTTTGTTAGGATTTCCATTATTGTGACCATGGGGTATTTGTGTGCTTTATTTGTTGTGTCCCTTTTTAAAATTATTATTGTATGTATTTTAATTGTAATGTGCTTTTTATTGTAATTATTTAAATATGATAGTATTATGTGGGAGTCATATAGTTAAAATTTTAATTATATTAATTGGGATGTGGAATATAAATTAAATGTTATTGTCTTGGTTGAAAATGAAAATTGATATATATATATATATATATATATATATATATATATATATATATATATATATATATATATATATATATTATAACCATGTGGTAAATAAATAAATCTTTATAAAAGATTGTAATAAATAAATGTCATAAATATAAATGCATGTGTAAGAAATTGTAAGAGGATGTAAGAGTTGTGTAAGTAAAATGATAGATTGTGTAAGGCAGATTTTGGAGTGTAGAACACTCCATCCTCTTTGAAACTCGGATTTGGCCTTGGGAGCCTAAATTGGAGGCTTGTGGGACAAGTTAAACTTGTCCCACACCTCTCAAAAACCTCCACCAACCATGATTAATATTTAGGAATCAAAATCAATTTATTTTATTGCATTTTGACATGATTTTGTGTGAGATTTTATTGCACTTGTCTTACAAATTTTAAATGCATTCCTTTTGGGGTATGGGCTACATTGTGTATGTAAGTAATTTTTTCATTTTCATTTATTATGAATTATTTTTCCTTGATGTTGAATGCTTTTGGGATGATGAACAATGATGTGGCATCCCACTTGGAATCCACATCATCCTCTCCCTCCATCTCCTTTAAAAATTAAAATTTCCTCTCATTTGGTGGTTGTTGAAAGTTGGAGATTTCACTCTTGGGTCAAATTTTCTTGCATTTTTGGAGCTTGCTTGGTGGAAGAAGTGGAATTACTTGTGCATGCATTCCTCTTGCTGATTGGGACTGGTTTTTTGTGCAACAAAGAACCTGTTGTTTTGGAAACAAGTCTCCATTATGGAGAGGTAGGCTCCCACTCTTTTAAAACTATTGTATTTTCCTCTTTTAGCATGAATTTGAATGTGTTGTGTTTGTAATTTATTTTGAGGGATGGGTAGAATTCTTAGGGCATGGTGTGGAGAGAAGACTATGAGGTTATCAGAGGAGGGATAAGGGATTTTCCATTGTTATTTGTTCTTGGGAGGGAATGTTGGTTTGGGATCCACCTAGGAAAGGAAATTGCTTGCATTTCCTACTTTGGGGGAGGTATAAGGGATAAATTTGGAGGAGGGATAAGGAGGGGTTGAGGAGGGATAAGGTTTATGGGATTGCTATGATCTTGGTGGTTTGCCCTTAGTGGATGCCCAAAATTCAACTTGGGAGGCATAAGGAGACCTCCATAGTCCTTGCTCTTGTTTGGCTTGCTTGTTCAAGCCTATGTGTTGTTTGAATAAATTCAAAAGCAGTTGAGAACTATTGTCTTGTTTTAAATTGTGCTTTTAATTGTTGTTTTTTTGTAATGTGAAAAGAATGTGGTTTGTTGTGAAAGAAGCCTTGTTGCCATGTGTTGGATTATCATGCTCCATTTCAATATGGTTGGGGCTCGGGGGCCAATGGGGAAAGATGGCTTCTCTTCTCCCATTGGATGTCTTGGTTGGGTGGAGAGCGTTGCCTTTCCCCCTTCCTTGTTGTGATTAAAAGCTAAAGGATGAAGAAATCAGCATGTTGCTATTTAGAGCTTGGAGAAATCAGTTTGACAGTCATTCCTTTGAGCAGTTTTAATGTAACCCCACCCACTTCAAGTGGATGAATGTAATTGATATAGATATGTGAGATGTTTACCTTGTTATTGAAAGATGTAATAAAATTTGAGGAATGTAGAGAAGAATTGTAATTCTCTGTTTTACTTGTAAAGAAATGAAATTGAAATGATATACTTGTATCCTTTTGGAAATTGAAAATTCAATCAACTGGAAGGGAGTTAAATTGTAATGTGTTGTTTGAAATCAATGAAAGAAATATATCCTTCTCCCAATTGCATTGTTGTTCTAGAAATCACATGGCTGTTATATTATACAAATTCTATTTTAGAAAAGAGAGTACGTATAAAAGAAATGATAGAAGCTTTATATTTTTGAAATGAGTTTTGAACTAGAAATCAATCTTGCATATTGAATGTATAATCTAAGGATCATTGTAATTTTCTGAATTAGAACAATATGCACATTCAGTTGATAAAATTGCAAAATCAGTTTAGAGGAATAAACTCACTATTTTAAAGTTAAAACTGGTAATATACATTTGAATAAATGAACAGCTCACATTTATACTTCTTAATTAACTTTAAAATTTCATATGTTACTATCCGAGACTACACCAAACTTAAATTAACAAAGTAAACTCGAGGAAACAATCCAACAAATTTAAATTCTAGAAACAATCCCCTTCCTAGGTCATTTTTCTCTGTCCCTTAATGGAAAAAAACACAACTTAAATAAATTGATCAAATTTACATACTTAAATCTTTCGAATTCTTCCTAAGTTGATCCCCCATGTCTGATTGGTATGCAGAGTGGAGGAAGGGATTCAATTTTATAAAAATTGCAAGTTTGAAAAACTACCAGTTTTCAATTTTATAAACCCTGTAGATCTATTTCTTAAAATTAACCCTCTAAAATTCACCAAATTCCAAAATTTATGATTTTTGTGGAAAGAGGACTCGAGAGATTTTCGGAAAGTCCTTGTTTGCCTAAAATGGAGCTTCCTATCAAAAGTTATGGCCATTTGAAGTTTTACTTCAAAATGGCCATCCCAAAACAAAAATGAAATAATTCGACCTTAAAAAAAAATTTAAATTTTGAAGTATAGAAAAGTTTCTCAAAAGCTCCCATGACCCATCCTATCAAAAGTCGCCACGTGGCACCTTGGAGGTGTGGATCCTTAATAAAAACTTAACCATTTATTTTTTTTGTCTTTGGAAAATTTTTCACTTTTATCCCCGCAACCCCTCGGCCCCGCACCAATCACGTGCTGACACGTGGTAGGGAGGAATGAGGATTTAGAATTGAAAACTTAACTTTTTACACTTTTGGAAAAATTTCACTTTTTCTTCTACCAGCCCTCGGCCAATCACAAAGCGCCATGTGGCCATTTGAGCAAGTGCGGAGGCATGGAGGAAAATTTTCCTTTGGAAAATTGAGACTTTGGTTTTGGGAAAATTTTCAATTTTTTTTTCCCGCGACCCACTCACCCGCACCAATCACATGATGACACATGGCATTTGGGAAAATTTTCCCAATTTTCTCCCTAACCCCGCGGACCTCCAAGGGAAAATTTTCCCCTAAAACTCCGCTCGGCCATAACTTGAGTTTTACAAGGAGTTAGGAGGACTTCTTTATATGGTTGGAAAGGTGAGGAAATTTTCTATCCAATGAGCCTAGTTTAGGAAAGTTTTGATAAATCTAAGTGTATGAAAAATATAGTTGAAGTTCAGGGCTTGATAGAGAGCAGGCCTGGTGATAAATTTCTCCCTAAACCTTAGTAAAACTTGTAACCTCCAAATTGGAACCTAGTAAACTTGTTATAAGATAAAAATGGAAATATTGTGTTTGGTTAATCAGAATTTGTTCAGAACCTATTTAGTTTCAAACTAGTGTCTTGCAACTTGGTTGTAAACCCTTCTTACAAAAAAATTATTCCATAATTGTCCTAATTTGTTTCTTGGTCTCAAGTGGTAGTAGAAGCAGGCATTACACTTTGGTATCAGAGAAGTGGTTCAAAATTTTGGACCATTGGGCACACTAGAAACATTGAGACTTGAAACCTAAAACTAGCAAATTGATAATCTAGAAAACAAAACTAATTGAAAATTGAACATGTTAGTAAACTTAGAAAACTGAAGGAAACTCAAGGTAATGAACTAACTCCCACTCTGGTCTATGCAGGGAGCTCAGACGGAGTAGGAGGAATGTTCACAGAGACTTAGAGTCACCACCACCACCACCTCCACCGCCACCACCACCACTGAGACCAGGGTTTAGCAGCTATCCTACCACAGATTTTACAGACCCTCCAGGATGTTAATGCCACCTTACGCGGAGGATCAGTAGGAGGGCACTCAGAGCAAACAGGACAGAGATACTTCCATTGAGGGACATGCACCTCCTCCACATGGTAAGGAGGATGGAGGAGAGAATTTCAATGGAGAGTCGGCTAGAGGAGAATCTCCCTTTAGGAGACATGGTGACCGTATTTCAGGATAGAGAGAGAGGTCTCAGAGCCCTAGGCTCGGGGATAGGCAGGTAGAGAGGCCCATAGGCCATCGGACCATGGCTGCATATCACATCGGGAAATCGAAGCTTAGGCCCTCACATTATTCAAAGTGACACGGGGGTTCTGGCAGAGGCTCTGGGCTGGTTAGCTTGAGTGGGTACTTCAAGCTTTGTCCTTGTTCTAGTAACACGAAAGCTCGTGTTGAGATCCATCTACTGAAGGATGGAGCTGGAGTATGGTGGAGGACAGAGGAGCAAAAGCTCCATATAGATTCAGAGATAGTCACTTGGGAGCTATTTGAGGAGAGATTCAGGAGTAGATACTTGCCACGGAGATTCATATAGCAGAGGATTGATGAGTTCCATGACCTTCGATAGGCTTCCCTTACAGTGGCAAGTATGAGAGTAGGTTCTGGACCTACTTCAGTATGTTGATTACATGCAGGATGAGCAGGTGCAGATCCACAGGTTCATCTGGGGCCTTAATATAGACATTGGAGGTGCAGTTCAGATCCACTACCCACAGACATTAGTAGAGGCTGTTGAGAAGGCCTACATTGCAGAGGAGACTTAGGGTAAAACCCAGCAGGATAGAGACCGAGTCAGGAGCCGTATTCAGCAGTTGCAGGATAGTAGATCGAGGGGTCAACTCCTCTTCCTCGTGGTGGTGAGCATTCTTCGCAGTCATCTTTCAGACCACGTGAATAAGCAGTTGATCCCGCCCACCATTTAGGCCTCCTCAGAGAGCTGATGCACAGAGAGGTCATAGTATGGGACCTCCTCCTAGGGGACCCACCAGGACACAGGGTGGAGCTAGAGCTCAGTCGGTAGGAGCTTGACCACAGAGGCCACAACAAACTATAGCTGGATCATTATGATCCACAGCACCTACCTCTAGGGCACCTTCTAGCAGTGCCACTCCTTGGAGAGGTTCAGGTGGTTGATTCAGGTGTGGAGCAGCGGGACACTTTTGGAGAGATTACCCCAGAACCCTAATAAGGGTAAGGCACCCATCTCAGAGCCTACAGTCGGAGACATGGGATAGAGTCATAGGATCTACGCAGCGGTTGAGAACCACCAGGCTGAGCACCAGAGCACGGTCATTGAGACTACAGGTAGCATTGGAGGTGTTCCTACTTCTATATTGTTTGATTCTGGTTCTTCTGATTCGTTTATTGCACCATCCTTGGTAGAGTGATGCAGGTTGGTGGCTGTTAGACAAGGTCATAGTTGGGATGTCGAGATGGCTTCGGGAGCCAAGGTCTCTGTAGACTCCTTAGTAAAGGAGTGTGTTGTTAACTTGGGACTTTTCACCACCACTTCAGATCTCCGCATACTTCCTTTGGGCTCGTATGGAGTCATTTTAGGCATGGATTGGTTGTCTACACACAAGGTTAGGATGGATTGCTATCCTAAGACTATATCTTGTGTAGATGATCTTGGAGTTGAATTGGTGATTTCGGGATCGGGAGACCTGTTTCTATTCGCACTATCTCCGTTATGCAGCTCAAGCGATGTGTGCGATAGGGTTGTCAGATGTATGCAGTCATAGTCGGTGGACCGGACAGAGGACGGATCTAGTGGGCCATCACTAGATGACCATCCCATTTTGAGAGAGTATGCAGATGTGTTTCTAGGGGAGCTACAGTGGGGATGCCACGCCCACGTGAGATTGATTTCCATATTGATCCGGGTTCCATGAGCAGAGCCTATCTCACGAGCTCCTTATCGGATGACCACCCCGTAACTATATGAACTCAAGTTGCAGATGGAAGGCCTTTTAGATAAAGGCCTTATCTATCCTAGTGTATCCCCTTGGGGTGCACTAGTTATATTTGTAAAGAATAAGGATGGATATTTGCGGTTGTGCATAGACTACCGCCAGTTGAATAAGGTAACAATCAAGAATCGTTATCCTCTTCCTCACATCGATGACTTGTTTGATCATATGAAGGGAGCCACGGTGTTCTCTAAGATTGATCTCAAGTCAGGGTACCATCAGTTGAGGATTACGGAGGCAGACATCCATAAGACCGATTTTTCGTACGAGGTATGGGCACTATGAGTTCATAGTGGTGCCTTTTGGTTTGACGAATGCCCCATTGTGTTTATGAGTTTGATGAATGGGGTATTCAGGACCTTCTTAGATCACTTCGTGCTCATCTTTCTTGATGACATTCTAATTTTCTAGCGTATGCGTAAGGAGCACGAGGAGCACCTTCGTTAGGTTCTTCAGTGTCTTCGTGAGCAGCAGCTTTACGGGAACTTGGAGAAGTGTGCTTTCTTTTAGTCAGAGATACAGTACTTGGGTCATATCATCTCAGGGGAAGGTATCACAATCGATCCTTCCAAGATTAGAGCCATTATGGATTGGCCAGCACCCACTACAGTGACAGAGGTGCGTAGCTTCATGGGGTTAGCAGGCTACTACAGGAGATTTGTTCAGGACTTCTCTCGGATAGCACACCCCATCACTTCCCTTCACTGAAAGGGAAGAAGTTTGTTTGGTCGACAGTGTGAGCAGCCTTCAGACCACGAAGGATGTCTCACTACAAAGCACCCATTCTTTTAGTGCCAGATCCACATGGTGAGTTTTTGTATGCACAGATGCTTCGTTGGTGTGCCTTGGAGGTGTTCTTATGCGGGAGGGCGAGTTGTAGCTTTTGAGTCTCGCAAACTCAAGGATCACGAGCTTAATTATCTAACTCATGATCTTGAGCTTGCGGGCAAGAGTGCATGCTTTAGTTCAATGGAGAAACTTTCTTCTTGGTCAGAGATTCACACTTAGGACAGATCATTTGAGTCTTCACCACCTTTTCACGCAGCCCAATCTAAACGCTCATCAGAGACGTTGGATGGAGTTGCTTTGTGAGTACGACATGGAGATAAAGCATGTGAAAGGGAAGGAGAATGTGGTTGCAGATGGTCTCAGTAGATGGAGGCATTTGAGCATGGCTACTTCAGTGACCATAGATTTACGGAGCAGGATCCTTCAACAGCTTCCTCTTGACAGTTTATAAATTGCAGCCCGAACAAAGATTGAGTCCCAGAGACCCCTTGAGGGGAAATTTGATGGTTTCTCACTAGAGGCTAGATGGTCTTCTCAGGCACAGAGGTCAGATTTATGTTCCTAGAGATGGAGGCTTGAGGCAAGACATCTTGACAGAGGCACATCATGTACCCTATTCAGCCCATCCTGGGGTGAAGAAGATGCACGCCACCTTGAGATAGTTATATCACTGGAGAGGACTTCGCAGGGACATGGCTCAGTTTGTGTCACGTTATTTAGAGTGCAAAAAGTGAAGGCCGAGCATCAACATCCAGCTGGCCTTCTCTATCCTCATGCTATACCGGAGTGGAAATGGGACACCATTTCCATGGATTTCATTGTTGGATTACCGATGTTGAGATATCACCACGACGCCATCATGGTCATGGTTGATAAATTGAAAAAGTAGCTCACTTTTCACCGGTAAAGACCACGTATATAGCTAGTGTAGTGGCATGTGTCTACTTAGATGAGATAGTCAGGTTACACAAAATCCCACGGAAGATCATTTGTGACCGTGATCCTTTATACACTTCCCATTTCTGGACTACTATGCAGTATGTTCTTGAGACAAAGATTAACTTCAGCACAACTTATCACCCAGAGACAGATGGACAGACTGAGAGGGTGAATCAGATTTTGGAAGACATGCTCAGGATGTACGTGATGGATCAGCAGTCTAAGTGGGAGGAGTATCTGTATCTTGTGGAGTTTGCCTATAATAATAGTTATCAGAGTTCTATAGGCATGGCTCCTTTTCACGCCTTGTATGGTAGGGAGTGCAGGACACCCCTTAATTGGGATAGGATAGAGGATAGAGTATCTCTTGGACCAGCTCTCTTATAGGACATAGAGCAGCAGGTAGTGTTGATCATGAAGAGATTACAGGAGGCACATAATAGGTAGAAGAAGAACGCTGATCAGCATAGAACCAAGCTTAATTTTGATGTGGGCATGAAGGTTTTCCTTTGTGTTAGGCCACATAAGATTCTGATCCATTATGGAAAAGGTTCTAAGTTAGTTCCTTGGTTTGTTGGACCTTTTGAGATCCTGGAGCGTATCGCCCGTTGGCTTCTTGTCTAAAGCATTGCCACCGGCTTGTCTCGTGTACATGATGTGTTTCATGTTTCTGTTCTTAAGAGATACATCACAAATCCTTCTCATGTGCTAGATTGGACATCATTACAGGTATAGGATCAGGGGCAGGTGATGGTGGAGCCCGTCCGTATCATCGATCGTAGGACCCTGGGCCTTCAAGGCGAGAGATTGATCAGGTACGAGTGCAGTGGGACAAATATGATGAGACTGCAGCCACTTGGGAGGATGCTACTATGTTACGAGTGCAGTTTCCACATTTGTTCTAGTGACTTCCGGGAGGAAGTCAAGTCTAAGGGGAGGGGAATGTAGTGCCCACTCTCCTTTGACACTGTTTAGATAACTGATCCTGACACTATTGATCATATTTTGGATATTATTATGTTTTGATGTAGTATGATGTATCAGGACTATCATGAACATTATTATGTTTTGATTAGTATGATGGCTACATGTTAGATCCTAGATTAATATTGATCTAGATTCAGATATTTTTCTTGATGATCATTGAGACATCAATATTATTATGTGGATGATGACATCTTTTGGTTGACATGGACAGGTTATTACTTTTGATTTTAGACATGTGACATTGATATTATGAATAGCTATAGTATAGAGATCTATTAGATGATGATATGGTTGCAGTTGAATTTAAATGATAAATGTTAAATTCTTGATAATGTTGTGATTTGGATTTAATAATTGTATGTTGCTTATATCATTTGGATGTTACGATATGGCCACGATCTTTGAAGGGGTATATTACATTTTGCAGGTTAAAAATCACAACAATGTCGGGGGACTGGAGACTAACCATATTGGAATTCAGTGTGAAATCAACAAGGTCACCATGGCAACTGTGTTTGAGTTATATGTTGTGTTTTGTTAGGATTTCCATTATTGTGACCATGGGGTATTTGTGTGCTTTATTTGTTGTGTCCCTTTTTAAAATTATTGTTGTATGTATTTTAATTGTAATGTGCTTTTATTGTAATTATTTAAATATGATAGTATTATGGGAGTCATATAGTTAAAATTTTAATTATATTAATTGGGATGTGGAATATAAATTAAATGTTTCTGTCTTGGTTGAAAATGAAAATTGACTTATATATATATATATATATATATATATATATATATATATATATATATATATATATATATATATATATATATATATTATAACCATGTGGTAAATAAATAAATCTTTATAAAAGATTGTAATAAATAAATGTCATAAATATAAATGCATGTGTAAGAAATTGTAAGAGGATGTAAGAGTTGTGTAAGTGAAATGATAGATTGTGTAAGGCAGTAGATTTTGGAGTGTAGAACACTCCATACTTTTTTGAAACTCGGATTTGGCCTTGGGAGCCTAAATTGGAGGCTTGTGGGACAAGTTAAACTTGTTCCACACCTCTCAAAAACCTCCACCAACCATGATTAATATTTAGGAATCAAAATCAATTTATTTTATTACATTTTGACATGATTTTGTGTGAGATTTGATTGCACTTGTCTTACAAATTTTAAATGCATTCCTTTTGGGGTATGGGCTACATTGTGTATGTAAGTAATTTTGTCATTTTCATTTATTATGATTTATTTTGCCTTGATGTTGAATGCTTTTGGGATGAGGAACAATGATGTGGCATCCCACTTGGAATCCACATCATCCTCTCCCTCCATCTCCTTTAAAAATTAAAATTTCCTCTCATTTGGAGGTTGTTGAAAGTTGGAGATTTCACTCTTGGGTCAAATTTTCTTGCATTTTTGGAGCTTGCTTGGTGAAAGAAGTGGAATTACTTGTGCATGCATTCCTCTTGTTGATTGGGACTAGTTTTTGTGCAACAAAGAACCTGTTGTTTTGGAAACAAGTCTCCATTATGGAGAGGTAGGCTCCCACTCTTTTAAAACTGTTGTATTTTCCTCTTTTAGCATGAATTTGAATGTGTTGTGTTTGTAATTTCTTTTGAGGGATGGGTAGAATGCTTAGGGCATGGTGTGGAGAGAAGACTATGAGGTTATCAGAGGAGGGATAAGGGATTTTCCATTGTTATTTGTTCTTGGGAGGGAATGTTGGTTTGGGATCCACCTAGGAAAGGAAATTGCTTGCATTTCCTACTTTGGGGGAGGTATAAGGGATAAATTTGGAGGAGGGATAAGGAGGGGTTGAGGAGGGATAAGGTTTATGGGATTGCTATGATCTTGGTGGTTTGCTCTTGGTGGATGCCCAAAATTCAACTTGGGAGGCATAAGGAGACCTCCATAGTTCTTGCTCTTGTTTGGCTTGCTTGTTCAAGCCTATGTGTTGTTTGAATAAATTCAAAAGCAGTTGAGAACTATTGTCTTGTTTTAAATTGTGCTTTTAAGTGTTGTTTTTGTAATGTGAAAAGAATGTGGTTTGTTGTGAAAGAAGCCTTGTTGCCATGTGTTGGATTATCATGCTCCATTTCAATATGGTTGGGGCTCGGGGGCCAATGGGGAAAGATGGCTTCTCTTCTCCCATTGGATGTCTTGGTTGGGTGGAGAGCGTTGCCTTTCCCCCTTCCTTGTTGTGATTAAAAGCTAAAGGATGAAGAAATCAGCATGTTGTTGTTTGGAGCTTGGAGAAATCAGTTTGACAGTCATTCCTTTGAGTATTTTTAATGTAACCCCACCCACTTCAAGTGGATGAATGTAATTGATATAGATATGTGAGATGTTTACCTTGTTATTGAAAGATGTAATAAAATTTGAGGAATGTAGAGAAGAATTGTAATTCTGCTTTTTACTTAAAAGAAATGAAATTGAAATGATATACTTGTATCCTTTTGGAAATTGAAAATTCAATCAACTGGAAGGGAGTTAAATTGTAATGTGTTGTTTGAAATCAATGAAAGAAATATATCCTTCTCCCAATTGCATTGTTGTTCTGGAAATCACATGGTTGTTATATTATACAAATTCTATTTTAGAAAAGAGAGTACGTATAAAAGAAATGATAGAAGCTTTATATTTTTGAAATGAGTTTTGAACTAGAAATCAATCTTGCATATTGAATGTATAATCTAAGGAGCATTGTAATTGTCTGAATTAGAACAATATGCACATTCAGTTGATAAAATTGCAAAATCAGTTTAGAGGAATAAACTCACTATTTTAAAGTTAAAACTGGTAATATACATTTGAATAAATGAACAGCTCACATTTATACTTCTTAATTAACTTTAAAATGTCATATGTTACTATGCCAAGACTACACCAAACTCAAATTGACAAAGTAAACTCGAGGAAACAATCCAACAAATTTAAATTTTGAAACAATCCCCTTCCTAGGTCGTTTTTTTGTCCCTTGATGGAGAAAAACACAACTTAAATAAATTGATCAAATTGACATACTTAAAACATTCGAATTCTTCCCTAAGTTGATCCCCCATGTCTGATTGGCATGCGGAGTGGAGGAAGGGATTCAATTTTATAAAAATTGCAAGTTTGAAAAACTGCCAGTTTTCAATTTTATAAACCCTGCAGATCTATTTCTTAAAATTAACCCTCTAAACTTCACCAAATTCCAAAATTTATTATTTCTGTGCAAAGAGGACTCGAGAGCTTTCGGAAAGTCCTCGTTTGCCTAAAATGGAGCTTCCTATCAAAAGTTATGGCCATTTGAAGTTTTACTTCAAAATGGCCATCCCAAAACAAAAATGAAATAATTCGACCTTATAAAAAAAAATTAAATTTTGAACTATAGAAAAATTTCTCAAAAACTCCCGCGACCCCGCCACCCTCTCATCCTATCAAAATTCACCACGTGGCACCTTGGAGGTGCGGATCCTTAATAAAAACTTAACCATTTATTTTTTTGTCTTTGGAAAATTTTCACTTTTATCCCCGCAACCCCTCACCCGCACCAATCATGTGCTGACACGTGGCAAGGAGGAATGAGGATTTAGAATTGAAAACTTAACTTTTTACACTTTTGGAAAAATTTCACTTTTTCTTCCGCCGGCCCGCGGCCAATCACAAAGCGCCACGTGGCCATTTGAGCAAGTGCGGAGGCATGGAGGAAAATTTTCCTTTGGAAAATTGAGACTTTGGTTTTGGGAAAAATTTCAAATTTTTCCCCGCGACCCACTTGCCCGCACCAATCACGTGATGACACGTGGCATTTGGGAAAATTTTCCCAATTTTCTCCCTAACCCCATGGACCTCCAAGGGAAAATTTTCCCCTAAAACTCCACCCGGCCATAACTTGAGTTTTACAAGGAGTTAGGAGGACTTCTTTATATGGTTGGAAAGGTGAGGAAATTTCCTATCCAATGAGCCTAGTTTAGGAAATTTTTGATAACTCTAAGTGTGTGAAAAATCTAGTTGAATTTCAGGGCTTGATAGAGAGCAGGCCTGGCGATAAATTTCTCCCTGAACCTTAATAAAACTTGTAACCTCCAAATTGGAACCTAGTAAACTTGTTATAAGATAAAAATGGAAATATTGTGTTTGGTTAATCAGAATTTGTTCCGAACCTATTTAGTTTCAAACTAGTGTCTTGCAACTTGGTTGTAAACCCTTCTTACAAAAAAAAAAAAAAATATTCCATAATTGTCCTAATTTGTTTCTTGATCTCAAGTGGTAGTAGAAGCAAGCATCACAAGAGCAAAAGGGAGTACATCTAATGGACCTATTCCAACTATATGTGGTGGATCGGGAGGTATAGTTAGTTCTAGTTCTTGTGGATCTAGTGGTTCCAGAGGAAGAGGGAACCTGAAGGTTGGATCGGTGGTCAAGGTCTGCAACAACCACATAATATCTATATGGAGATGTCTCTTTGTCTCCTGGAGTATAGAGGTATAGAGGATGCTACCGAACATGTGCATATGTGTGAAATCTTGTGGCACGCTAAAGGGATTACATTTTTTGAGCAAAAGGCAAGTCAATTACATCTTTGCATTACAAGGGTGCGCGCGCACAACTACTATAGGAAGTTTGACCCTGATCAAACTTGCGTGGATTATGCAGTAATGAGGGATGTTTTCTTGAAAGAGTTCCATATCCATGAGTTTGAGCAGAAGAGTATAAGTGCACTCAAATATATCAAGCATGGCACTACTGAGAGTGTACGTGAGTATGATGCTCATTTGAAGACACTTATATCTAAGTTATCTTATGATATCCATGCTAGCCAGCATGCACAATGGTTTGTTGGAGGATTGATTACACATTTTAGGAGGGTGTCACATAAGACATACATGGATCTGCACGAAGCACTAGAAGTGGATTTTCGTGTTGAGGTAGTTGGGAGCATTGACACTGGCATTAGTCCATTTCTAGAGGCTCAAATCGCAGCTATGGCTAAGTAGTTAGAGAAGCTATCAAAAATTCAGCCCATGAAACACGCTCAGGAATTTGGTGTATAGATTGTGAAGTGGAAGGTCACACCAAGGATAGTTGCCCTCACAGATCTGTATGCTTATTACTGTTGGACTATGAAATTTTCCATTTGAATCATGATGCAAGTCACTGTCCTTTGTTACAATGCGTGATAAGGAAGAATGTATCTTACTTTTGTAAGATTTGCAAGTCCACGACCCATGATACATTGAGGATTTTTAGTTGATTGGTCAGATTTGGGATGCCATAGACATTGGAGTATGACAAACAAGTATAACAGATAATTCTAAGGGTAGGAATGAGCACCAGGATCGGGATCATAATCAAACATGCTATGATAGGAATGAGGGGCATTTTGAAGGAGGTCGTGGAAGAGGATGTGGATATCATGGTGGATATGGAGGATGAGGCTAAGGTGGAGGAAGAGGATATTTTCCTCATGGGACATGTTATACGTGTGGATATCCTGACCACTACAGGCACGAATGTCCTTAGAATAATGCATGTTCTTTCTGTGAGAAGAACCATAGCTATGAAGAGTGCCCAAACTTATATGAGCATCTGAGTAAGTAGCATAAGTAAGAAAACAAAGGTATCGAATGGTTAGAATCTAGTACGTGGTAGAAGACCAATGGATGCCCAAGATAATAGAAGGACCTGAGGCATTGATAGTAAAGATTACTACACATGCTGAAGTTACACGTGCGTGAGAGACATTGCACCAAAAGCCTACGATTACCAAGGAGGAGGTTTTACATGTGAGGTACCCAGATCCTGCTCATTAGAAGGAGGTCTACCATGATACCATGGAAGTGCTAAGGAATCTTTAGGGTGAGATATAGTACCTAAAGGAACAAAAGAAAGCATCGGAGATAGTTCAAACTGATATTGATGATCTGTTAGAGGTGTGTAAGATGTTGTGCCAGGAGAACATATTCCATTGTTACAAAGTTGGTTAAAAGGGAACACTCCATGCACAAGTCTTAAGACTGGACAGTAGATTCTGCATGCAAATCTTCCCCCTGATAGCATTGACTATGATAACAAGATTACTCTAAATGGTGTTGTGGATGGGTGGTTGTTGAACAACATATTGATCGATACAGGCGCGGAAGTAAATGTACTGACATTAGATGCATGGGTAAAAATGGGGAGACCCCCATTGCAGCCATCATCTAATGTGTTATTCATAGCAAACCAGACTAAGGCCACTCCCATTGGAGTATTATAGGATGCATCTATAACTATACAATGGGCCAAGTTCACTCGGGATTTTGAGGTATTAGCACTTGCGAAGTAGAGAAATTTCTAGCCTTTCTTGGGCGCCCTTGGTGTTATGCAAATATTACTAATTTGAGATTCAATAAGGGATATATCAGCTTTGAAAACAAGGAGGAAAGGGTTGTGATACCCTTAACAGATGGGAATTCTACACCATATGTTGAGACTCTGAGTGAGGAGGACTTAAACAGAGTCTATGTACATGTTATTCAGGGCCCGAAGGTCAATGAGCCATCAAAGGAAGGCATCCTACAATGGGAGGATTCTCATTCTATTAGTGATACTACGAGTATTTCTTGTGACAATTGGGCTCATGGTACATATGAATTGGTAGGGTGTGAGGTAAAAAGTGTGGTTGCATGCAAGAATAGATTTTGTTTAATTCAAAGGATAGGTAGCACAATACCTTTGTATACTGGGGAAAAGATCTTTCTACCTTTATGAAGGCCATGGAAATGTAGTGGGAAAATCCGATTAAGGAGAGATATGTTAGTATATACACTACATCGAGACAACAACGCACCTTTGGTGGGTGTAGTATAGAGATAATCTTATAAACTGGGAAGAGATTGGAATAACTTTGTCTACTAGGTTTATAAGAAATAATGCACCTACGCAAATCTACACTTATCATGGTGATCAACTTGTTCAACATCACATTCAACAGTGTGAGAGACTCTAGATAGCAGGATAGGAAGCATTACCACCTTCACTCTGGGTGCATAGATTGTATTCCACGCTCCAAGGATGTGCACGTGCTTGGTATGTATATGCAGAACTACATAGAGAAACTAGAACTGGCAAGAGTTGGCTGTAGGTATGATCCAAACATTTGACTACTTCTTGACTCAACCTCCTGTAGCAGAGGCATTAAAATTTGTCAAGTGCTTAACTATGGGAGATAGTGAAAAAGTAGAAGAGCATATTCAGAATTATTCGGTGAGATAGAGTTTAGTGCATGTTTTGAAAAGGAAGAAGAAATAGAATCCAAACTACTTGAATGCACTTGCCTTGAGAAAGAGAAAGGAAAGATGGTCTACATCATGGATGATGAGGAAGTTGAGAACCTAGATATTGAACATTCACACAAGGTGTGCGAGGTCTTGGATAGTGTAGAAAAGGATGTGCACGCCTACCATGAACCCATGAAGACAAAGAAGGTGAATATAGGTTCGGAGGTTGAGCCTAAGGAGGCCATAATTAGAGATTACTGGTCAGACTCGGAGGTAGCAAAGATCATCAAGTTACTCAGGGATTATCAGGACTTATTCCCTCAAGGATATCATGAAATTAAAGGTATACATGAATCACTTGGGGAAATGAAGATAAAACTTAAGGATGGTGTATGGCTAGTTAGAAAGATACCTTACAGAATGAATCCTAATTTGCACAAAAAGGTGAAAGAGGAAATTGATAAAATGTTGAAATTTGGAATTATCAAGCCCCTTGATGAGTCAAAATGGGTTAGCCCAATGGTGATCAATATCAAGAAGGACCGATGGATTAGGATATGTGTGGACTACAGGGGATCGAATGTTGCATGTATCATAGATCATTTCCTATGCCATTTACTAAAGAAATGCTAGAAGGTGTTGCGGGGTGTGAAATATATTCTTTCATAGATGGATTTTCCAAGTATCATTAGGTTAGGATCGCTCAAGAGGATCAAGAAAAGAAAACATTTACTACTTAATGGGGCAGCTTTTCCTATACTATGATGCCCTTTCGATTGAAAAATGTGTTTGTTGTATTCTCATGCATAGTTGTTCAAGCGTTCAAAGATTTTATTCATAGCTTCTTACAGGTATACCTAGATGATTGGATAGTATATGGGCTTGTGAAAGATCATTGTGACAATTTTTGCTTAATGTTTGAATGATGCAGACAATTGAGTATCTCTTTGAACATTAAGAAATGCATATTTGATACGCCATTTGGGATACTGTTAGGACATATAATCTGTAAGGAAGGTTTGTTAGTTGATCTAGCCAAGGTTGCAATCATTTTAGGCTTGGAAGTGCCTACCAGTCAAAGTGAGGTATACATATTTTTAGGTCATACAGGATATTATAGAAAATTCATAAAAGGGTATGCCAAAATTGCTGCACCCTTGGAAGAATTGTTGAAGGGGAAAGGTACATTTTATTCGGGGGAGAAGCTGCATCGGCGAGTGTTTGAGGTATTAAAAGAGAAACTTACTACCGAACCCATTCTTTGCTTTCCCTCATTGGATAGACCATTTCATGTGCATGTGGATGCTTCTAGTATGGCCATTGGCATTTTATTAGCTCAACCTGGAAAAGGTATTATAGATCATCAATCTATTTTGCTAGTAGGAAGTTGACTCTTCTTAAAGGAATTATACAACTATAGAGCACGAAGCTTTGTCAATGATCTATGCATTATACAAGTTTCGATAGTACTTGTTAGCAACACCATTTGTGTTTTATACAAATCACATGGCATTGAAGTACTTGGTAAACAATCTCGTCTTACAGGGGTGCATATGCAGATGGGTGCTCCTATTTCAAGAGTTTGACTTCATAGTTGTGGTGAAGCCAAGGAAAAGCAATTCTGGACCAGACCATTTATCTAGAATCAATTCAAGAGAGGATGCATAGATAATTGAAGAAACAATTCTAGATGCATAATTATATAGGTTACAATGCATGCCCATGGAATTAGAAGACATTGTTGTCTTTCTACGAACAGGTATGGCACTAGAAGGAATGAAATCATTAGAAAATAAGTAGCTTGTTATACGCATGACACCATTTATGTTAATCAATGGTGACCTTTACAAGCTAGGTAGAGATGAAGTATTACGTCGTTGTGTGTTAGATCATGAGCGTAAGGATATCATGGAAGAAGGTCATGGTGGTATTGTAGGAGGACATTATACAAGTGATACGACTACCCAAAAGATCCTAATTGTTGGATTATGGTGGGAGACAACGTATAAAGATCGTAAATATTATTGTAAGGTGTGTGAAATTGTCAAGACACCTAGGAAAACTAGTGCAAAGAGATGGGATGCCTTTGAGACCGATTACTAGTGCCAAACCATTTGAGAAATGGGCCATTGATTTTGTAGGGCCTATTTCACCATCCACATGTAGGACTAGATCACACTATATCATTACTTGCATAGATTATCTTCACACGGTGGGTAGAAGAAGCACCTACGAAATACTATACAGCTAGATTTCTATGGGAGAATGTTCTTACATGATATGGATGTCCTTTAAGCTTGACAAGTGATAAAGGTACACACTTTTTGAATGAGACAATCAGGATCCTATTAGATGATTTTATGGTTGCACACCATAAAACTACACCTTACCATCCTCAGGAAAATGGAACTGCTGAGGCCTTCAACAAAATTTTGGGCCAGACTTTGACAAAAATATGTGATGTTGGAAGAAAATATTGGGATGACAAAGTGTCAGCTGTTCTTTGGGCATATAGAACAACTTACAAGAGATTGAACAAAGTCACACCATTTTAGTTGGTGTTTGGCGTGAAATTTGTTCTTATTATAGAATTTATGTTACCTTATTTGTGCATTATGTGCACTGGAGGTCTAGCTGATGAATAGGATTTAGAACAATGTATTGAAAATATGATTCAACCGGATGAGCGGTGAGCCATAACACGATGGAGTCAAAAATAGGAAAAGGCCAAAGCGAAGGCATGGCATGATAGAAACCTATGGGATAAGAAGTTTGAGATTAGACAAATGGTACTTTTTATGACTCAAAGTTCTTGCACCATCCGTAAGCTCAAAGTACATTATTTGGGGCCATATGTTATCACTTCTATACTTGAATCAGTGTGCTTGCTAGTTATAAGTACTTGATGGAACATGGCTACCCAGATTACTTTAACGGGAGTAGGTTGAAGCCCTACTATAAATAAGTTTTCTTGGTGTTTGTAATAAGGTAGTATTGCCATATAGTTTACATTTTTAATTCTATATTTCCTTAGTCTATTTCCTTCATTGTTGCTATGCTTTGTCAATTTAGTTGTTGCTTGCGCTCATGAAGCTAATTCAGTATGAAGAATGTTTATGTGTAGAGGAGTGCACATAATTTTAGTGTGGGATGGTTGTAGTGATCCAAAATAAAAGACAGATAAAGGCTGTGGAAATTGAAAGATGAAAGGAATAAGTCTGCTACGAGTGTACCTTAAGTCAAAAGAAGATTATTTCTCAAAGATGACCAAGGATGGAAATGAATGAAAGAACAATATAACACAAGATAAGCAGAGGCCATGTTAGCTACCAGGAGAAGGTGCAGTGATGAGGTACTCAAAGTGCAGGAGCCCATGCTAAAGAGAAGTCTATAACCGAGAGGGTAAGAAGGTGTGCTAGAAGGTTATAACTAGGTGCAAAGATGTTCGCATGGAATGAATGGAATTGGTCAATAAATCAAGGGATATTTGGTGGGTGAGGAGAAATAAATGCATCAAAATTTGAAAACTTTATGTAAGGGATGCGGATTCATTTTTACAATTGCAAATAAGAGTATTCGTGAGAATATCCAAGTGCAAAGAGCTGAGTGATCGAGTTAAGGTGTGAAGGGTGTGAAACCAAGAGTGAAAACCAGATTTTGCAATAAGAAACTTGCGTCCCTGGTAAAGGATTTGAGTGAAGTAGGGAGACAGAAAAGAGTTAGGTTACAAAGTTTCCACCTAGGGCATAATTGAATCAAGCTAGGGTTTGATTTACAGAGTTACGGAGTTGAAGAAGAGACATTTACAAGGTAGAAATGGCACCAAAGAAGGCATCTGTAGTAGTAGCAAAAGGAAAGAAGAAGGTGGTCATCAAGGAAGAAGAGATGGCACCTGAAAGCCATTTTTAGAGATGCAATACCTAGAAGGAGTCATTGTTAGCAAAGAATGGGATTCACCCATTAGAATTAGTAAAGTCAGTGAATATAATCACAAGATGTCGAGAGAACAAGAAGGAGCTCAATTCCTTGCTCATGGCTAGAACAAAGTAACGCACTACGAGATGACATGCCAAAGTATATGACGATGCGGGTGAAATTTTTTTGAAGATAATTGGGGTATATCGGTTGTACAAGCTGGCATATTTTAGTAAGTATGAGCCCTTGTACTCAAAAGATCTCATGAGAAGGGTACACAAAGACTTCTTCTACTTTGTAGGACGTAGAGTTAGAATTTTGTCTGCGTTTATCTCATCAATGAGAGGTCTGAAGGCCATAAGGGAAGACATAAAAGGTGACTCGCGAGATAAACCCATGATTTTAAAGACCAAACAAGAGTTGGGATACTTGAAGGGTCCGCATAGAATGGACATAGATAAATTGAAGAACTATCTGATTGTACAAGCTGCAGCACACCTGGTTACTAAGTTAAATGATCAGGAGTGGTGGTCGCAGGTAAACACTATGTGGCATGAAAGATGTCGAAAGGGATGACCTACAACATTACAGGCTATATTGTAGAGAAAATAGTCGAAGAAGCGTGCACAAGAGGGAAGATCAGCTTTGGGGTTGTTCTACTATCATTGGTCTTCATGGAGATTGGAGTACCAGATGGACCAAAGGAGAAAATATGGGAATACCCCATGGAGAAAAAGTCCCCAGCTGAAAGATTTAGCAAATACCTATATAAGGGGACCATGACAGATGAAGTAAAACAAAGGGCGGAGAAGTGGTATGACAGGCTCCACACAGAATTTGGGGAAGAATGGCACATTCCAAAGGACCTACCAGTAGTGGTAGGAAAATAAGTTCAGTTTGTTGTGTACAAGCATTTTTGTATCACGTGTTTTCCAATGAAGGATGGAGTCTGGAGCCCTTGGTGCAAGTTACCTTATGCATTCACTGCGAGGTATTTTCAAGAATATGTTCATAGATTTATCGACATGTGCAAACTAATCTTCAATGCATATAAGGTAGATTACGACTACCATACATTGAGGAATAAGTATGTATATCTTGGCAGAAGTGCTTATATAGAGAGAATTATTTTAGAGGTGTTGAATATCAAACCAATAAGTTTGGTGGTAGTAGATGTGGGGGAAGCATTGGTATATCTCCAGTTGAAGCCAAAAATGGAGAATAAAAAATATGTGGAAGGTGAGTTCGCACTTCCAGCACCACTAAAAGGGAAGCATAAAATGGAGAATATCCTAGCACCTAAGCTCACAGAGAAAATTGAAGTGCAGGATGAGGAGGAGCGCAAAGATAGTGGTGGTTTGAAGCATAGGGGTAGGAGACATCCTACAAGTCAGAGTTAAGTTGAGCGCGTTGTTACACCACCTAAGCCACAAGAGGGGGAATAAGAGGACTCGAATGTGGTCCAAGGGGAGCACATGTTTAAAATATTATTTAGGAGAACAAGGACCCAAGGTGCTACCCTAACCATTGTGCACAAATCACCCCGACTCTCCCCACAAAAGGAAGCAACCACAGAGAAGGAGGAAGCTGAAGTTGAATGAGGAGGTGGAAGAGTCAGAGGAGAGCACGCCTACATCTCCTACACTTCTAGAGCACACTAGAAGAAAAGGATGAGGCATCAAAGGAGAAGGAAGAAGAAGAGAAAAGACCAGAGGAAAAAGTTGTAGAAGATATTTAGGATATGGAGACGCAAGTCCTAAATTTGGAGGCTAGGGTTCCTAAGCAGCAAAGGTCTAGGAGGACAAGTGGGGAGCACATTCCACCAACCATGGGGTATGTAGAGGATGTAAGAAAGATTATCCGTGCCCACTTCCAGAGCACAATAGCGTAGAAGGATCTATTTGGCTGGGAGTTGATGGACAAGGATATGATGACCGTGTGAACTAGAAAGCAACTATCATGGTTGATGCACACCCACATGGATGAGCCTAACTTTGATGTGTGCAAAGAGTCATGCATTTTGAGGTGATTGAAGAAGGCACCTTAGGCTAGACACATGATAGTAAAGCCTCTTTGTTATGTTAGACGATTTAGTGGTCAAGAATGCACTAGTGAAAGTTTCTACGGAGGTGGCTAGAAGGAACATGGATAAATATACCACAATCAAAGTGTTGTGCGAAGAGTTGAAGACAAAGTTCACAGAGATAGTGTGCATAACACAAGAAAGGGACTTCACATAGAAGAAGAATGAAGTATTCATAAGCATCGCAGAGGAGATTGGGGACAATGTAATCAAAGCAAGGCCACACTTAGAACCCAAGGTACCATAGACATTTCCTTCAGCAATACAATATGTGGGAAAGTTGGTGGAATTGGTGCTTGAAGATTAAACTCTACGTATACAAGCACTAGAAATATCGAACAAGGTGTTGAATGGGAGAATGCATCTATGATGAGAAAAATCACATCTTATGAAGGGCTAATATATGGCATTACAATAAGTCTTGAAGAAAGAGGATCAAACTTTAAATATATATAGTTCCGAGGCGCTCATCAACATTAAGACCTCAGAAGAGAACAATGAGGTCCAGAAGCCATGAAAGATGAGACATTGGGCCACATAGAAAGGTTGTCAATGGTTAAATAGAAGCGCGAGGCTCTGACAGCAACACAAGAGCTGCACAAGACTCAAATGGAAGAGCTTGGAAAACTTATTACGCAAAATATGGACCTTTTGGAAGGAAGAATGACATCCATGTCCAACGTTGGTTCTATAAAATGAGAAAGGAGAAATTACGTGGGATGAGTTGGAATCCATTATTGTGGACATCACAAAGAAAGTGAAATAGGCACTCACTAAATGGTAGGTTTTGGAGGTTGCAATAAAAGAGGAGTATCCAGAGCTGATACTACAAACTGATATAAAGGAGGTTGCTTAAATAACCTCATATAAATTCTTTATTTATCCACATTCTTCATTCTTATTCTTTCATTGTTATTCTTTCCTTCAAATTTTTGGAGATACCCATTGTCGGGATGACAATGAGATTAGTGTGGGGTAATGTTGATCGAAGAATACTTTTCGAAGATCACACAAGGAATCCACATGGGATAGAAGGCCAAGATCAAAGGCGCGGAAGGATAGGAAGGACCTGCACATGGAAAGCAAGTTCAGATTTTAGGACTTAGCTAATTTTGAGCATAGAGACCTATTTTTAGAAGATGGCATGCGAGACACATCAACGATGTAGAGATGTGCGCACCATGCATTTTCTATATTTGGAGAAGTGGTTCAAAGTGTCTATGCATGAAGACAAGCTAAGAATAGAATTGACACTTCAGTTATCTGTAAGAGGACTATAGATAGTGCACTTGCATGTGTGGCTATAATTGTAAATGGTGTGTGGCTATCAATAGCATGTGACCTATTTCTGGAATAGATAAGCGGTGAAGGGAAAGTCCCCACCATATATATATATATATATGATGTTAGGTGCATAGTAGAGAGAGATTATAGAGAGCGGTGTATGTATGATTCTAGACATATGAATGTGTGTATCAGATCCATATGCACCTTGATATAGATTGATAATACTGTAAGGAGCTTCTATATTTATTAATAGATGGAAGATATTGGCTGAATCTAAGTGTCATTTTGTGTAATTGAGTAGTGCATGTTATTAATTCAATGATGATTATTGTTTAAGCTTGTTCTTTCATAGATCTATGGGTAGCATGCATTGTAGAATGATGGATTAGTTATGAATCTATATGTTTCTTCCTTCATCATGTTAACATCCTATTATAGCAACCCTAAATAGGGACCTGGTACCTTTGCGTGCTTTGAGTGAGTGCTCGCCTATTCTTAGTGATGTGCCGGTCACGACTAGGGTGTTATCTTGTAAATTCTAGGTTGCATCAGCTTGCGAGTGCACATATTGGCCATCTCTGGGTCCATCTAATCCCAGCCATATAACGTGTATTGGGAAGGGTGCTCTAGAAGTAGGCATGAATGATTTTCTCTTGGTCATCCAAGTAGCCCAACTTTTTATTTGCCACTACCTCTTCACCTCAATGTTTACCTATCTACTCCCCCATGCCGTCTTGAATAGGCACACCTTCTTCTTGTTGTTCGTCATTTCGCCTCCTATTGTTCTTCGCCACCCACATTCTGGCTTACTTCCTCTTCTTTCTCTCCTCCTTCAAGTACTGGGAATTCCAGGAATTTTTATCTCCACTAGAGTTTCTTTCCCATTCACCTACATGTTACTCATGGCACTCATACTTTCATCAATAGTCTCATACACGACCTGGTCCCCAATATCTTCATCCTCCCTGCATTTCAATGCTAGGGGTGGCCTCCTTCTCCTACGCACTTTTCGAGGGGACTCTTCCTCCTCACTATCCTTTATAGGAACATATCTCAGCACTTTTTCCTCTCTTCCTCCTCATCCTTTACAGGAGTATTAAATGATGACCTCCTCACCGGCTATGAAGTCCATGCACCAAAGTATCTCTTATTATGCACCTTTTCCGCAATACTCTCCTTGTATGATCCAGTCTGGTGATGTCTTCTTGTTCCTCCTACTCTAGGAAATTTTATAACCCTATAGCCACTAGATATTCCTGAGTTGGGGGTGTAGATGCAACTTTCCTTGATGTTCCCACCGCTTGCCCCTTATTTTGACGCCCGGGAGTGTCATAAATGCACCCTTTACCACCTTACAATCCTTTAACCTTGGCCTTAGATAAATATACATGCGCACCTTTGGTTCAATTTTTCCTATGGCTAGACTCTCTAGTGTGATGTCCACATTCTCGATTCAATGGTTTCCACATAGGTTTCATTCCCTATCCACACATAAGTCTTACATAGAATTTGGATATTTCGTCTACCTTATTTGCATCAAACTAGAGTTTCGCACGCATCATGGAACCTGTTCACAAAATCCTTAAAGTATCTTGTTGTAAAAGCAAAGGGAAACTTACACCATAGGATTTTCCCACTTGACTATATATGGAAGCACCCAAGCTAAAATCTTTGGTAGACTGCAAACTTAGCTTCTCCATCTAGTGCTTTGAGCAAATTGCGCCATTCTCCTTCAAATTCCCCGCAGCCTCCCGAACCATTTCTCGAGGCACTTCTTATATGTGTTAGAAACATTTCCACGTAGAGTGTATTTTGGAAATTTATTTGTTGGGGACTTACTTTCCAAAGGGAATTCCCAGATGTTCTCCCTTGGTCCATTGAGTACGCCAATTTCATTGAATATAATTAATAATAGGATAACGTCCAAGTTATCTTCTCACCTTTGACTTCCTAGGTGCACACCTCATTTACTAGACTCTTTGTAATGTACCTCAAAATGTTGTAGTATGTTTTTTCCATCTTGTGCACTATGTGCAACCAGCATATATTCACCTCATTCCACCATTCAGTGGCACCCAACTTGCTTCCTGCCAAGCATTTTACAACCCTGGTGGCCATGTCTACAATGTTGGTTACTTTAAAGGCTCAACCCCACTTCTTGTAATGATGTATGATGACCATAATGTTGATGCCCTCATTGTTTGATAGATCTAGAGAAATCTCGAGCTCGATTTGTGCAACCCTATCACCTTCCCAATCAACTTAGCGGTGATCTACATTCTCATGCCAGCGAAGTAGAAAAATTAATCATACACGCATGACATGAGCCATTGATACATTTTTTCAGGCTTCCCAAATAGGGTAATTCAAGGATGTGCTTGACCCCCACGTTGTCGAGTAACTTCTTTATCGAGGCATCCAAAACTCTAGTGTCGTCTGCCAACTACATGTTAGTTTTCTTGTAGTCTTCTCCCGCAATGTCCTTCAAGCATTACTTAGCTTGGTGGTTGATTTCTAAAACCCTACATTTTATTCTTATCTCCCATGGCCGCCCCTTAATCACTTCTTCTAGGTATAACATTTTAACCAACCATTCCTCTGTTGGGTCGTCAACCTCCATCTCCATAACTGGAGCCCTCAACCATTCTTTTGACCCTATAAGTGTGAATGAAAACCCTAACTATTATGCGAGAAAAACCTAAATTACCCTCTCATCACACACCTACACCACCACTTGAATCCTACTTCTATTTTTGGATGCTCAATAATGTGCTTTGAATTGTGATATATTTACTCAATTTTGCAGAGTGCTCGTCATCTCCAGCTCTTCTTCACACTTCTCAATTTTCTTCGACTCACAAGGTAACAAATGACATTACAAAATGTTGGCTTTATTACAAGTTTCAAAATCCCCTTCCTTAATTTCTCCACCTACCACCGTATGTGGCATTAATTCCCATTAATTTTGTGCCCGATTCATAAATTTCTAGCACGCCAACTACTCATCCATCATAGATATCTTCTACCTGCACTTCCTTACACAAAAGTAGTTATCCAATGTGACCCAACATACTTAGTCTTCAAAACCGTAGCCTCCTTACTTTATACTGAGTGCTCATCACCTTACGCATGGTGTTAACTTTGAGTAATTTCTCCTAAAGTTTTCATTAATTTTGAAATCATGTTCCCTTTATGGTCACCCATGAGTTTATTTATTTTATATACCAAACTAACCTTCTTTATCCACCCCAAACTAAGGGTATGTGTAGTCCTTTGTGCATGAAAACACTTTAGATTGCAATAATCTTTTGAGGCACAAAGAGTGCGCTTATTATACAAAAAACATCGAACTAAATTGACAAGGCATAACAACGATAAAGGAAACACCTATAAAGGAAATGCATTAAGGTAAATCTAATCTAGATGGCAATACTTTCTTATTACAAACACCAAGAAGTCTTATTTACATTAGGGCTTCTACCTAATCCCGTTAAAGTAACCAAGAAACCATGTTCCATCAAATGCCTCTAGATGGAAAGCACCTGATTCAAGTATATGAGTGATAACATACAGTCCCAACTAATACACCTTAAGCTTGTTGGGGTGACACATAAACTTTGAATAATAAAGAAGTACCATCTACCCCACCTCAATATTTTTATCCCTGATGTGCCTATTGTGCCATGCCTTTTGTCTTGCTTTTTTATTGCTTCGAATCCATCATGTTATGGTGTGCCTCTCACTAGTCTGAATCAACTTGTCAATTATTTCTTCCAACACTTTCTCATCAACCAGACCTCCTGTGCATGCAATACATAAAGAAGGTAATATGAATCCCATGGGGAGAACTACCTCTGAGCAAAACACCAACTAATAGGGTGTTTCCTTATTCAACCATTTTTTTTTTTTCTATATGCCCAAAGCATAGTAGAAACTTTATCATCCCAATATTTCCTTCCAACATCACAAATTTTTGTCAAATTTTGGATTAGTATCTTATTAAAATCCTTAGCAGTCCCATTTTCTTGATGGTGATAGGGTGTTGTCTTATGGTGTGCAACCATAAATTCATCCAATAATATCTCGAATTGTCTCATTAAGGAAATAAGTGCCCCTATCACTTGTAAAACGTAAATGACATCCATGCCTAGTTAGAATATTTTCCCACAAGAACCTTGCTATTGTAGCCATTTTATAGTCCTTTATAGGTGCCTCTTCCACCCACCTTGTAAGATAATATGTATAAGTGATGATGTAGCATGATCTAGTTCTGCACGTGGCTATGGAAATAGGACCCAAAAGTTAATTTATGACTTCTCAAAAGGTTTTGCGCTACTAATAGCCCTCAAATAAATTTCATTTATTTGTCCGGGTTTCCAAAGGCATTGACAATGAGTACACACCTTACAATATTATTTACAATCCTTGTACAAGGTCTCCCACCATAAACCATCTAGTAGAATCTTATGCACGGTGGAATCCCCAAAGATAATGTCCACCTAAAATTATGCCAGGAGATTCCTTCATAATTTCCATTTGCTTATGCTCCAAAGACACACCAAAGTGTAATGCATCATCTCGAACTAGTTTTTATAAGTCAACACCGATCAACATGAAAGGTGTGGCGTGAATTATAAGTTTTTTTATTTTCCAATGCCTTTATTCCTTCGGGTATCATATATGTGCATAAAAAGAAAACATTATCCTCTCGAGTCCAAGGGTATGGGGTTTAACATGTATAACTATGCATCTAACATTATACCTTCAATACTTTACGTGTCCTCATGTGATTAAATACTTGATCAATGATTTGGGCCATAATTGGTTTTTCGGCTTAACCACAATTGTAAATTCAAACTCTTGGAATAATAGAAGCCATTGTCATATGCGTCCTTGTAAAACAGATTGTTCACAAAGTACTTCAATGCTATGTGATCTGTATAGAAAACTAAGGGAGATTCTATCAAGTAATGTGTAAACTTTTGTAGCACGTAGATCATTGACAAAGCCTCACACTCTATAGTTGTATAATTATGTTATGCTAGAGTAACCTTTCTGCTAGCAAAGCAAATAGGATGATCTATAATACCTTCTCCATGCTGAGATAAAACTATGCCAATGGCCATGCTAGAAGTGTCCACATGTACATGAAAAGGTATATTCCATGAAGGAAAATGTAGGATAGGCACTCTAGTAAGCCTTTCCTTCAGTGATTCAAATGTGTGCTACTACGGCTCTCCCTAGTAGAACTTACCCTTTCCTTTTAATAAATTCTCTAGGGCGTGGAAATTTTAGCATATCCCTTGCTAAAAAAATTGCAATACCCTGTGTGGCCTAAGAATTCATGCACCTCACTCTGACTAGTGGGTTCCTCCTAGCCTAAAATGACTACAACCTTAGTTGGATGTAATAAAAAATCCTCCTTGTAGATGATATGCCCTAGCAGAGTTCCAAAAGGTGTAGAAAATACACACTTCTTAATATTTAAAGAGATACTCAACTACATGCACCTCTCAAACATTAACCTCAAATTGTCACAATGATCTTTAACAAGCCCATATAAGGTCCAATCATCCAATTAAACATGTAAGAGTTTGTGAATAAACTCTTGGAATGCTTGAGCAACGATGCGCGAAAAATATTGTAAGCACGTTCTTCAATCCAAAGGGAATCATCATGTATAAAACACGCCCCATTCAGTGGTGAAATTTGTCTTCTCTTGATCTTCTTTAGCAATCCTTACTTGATGATACGAAGAAAATCCATCTATAAAAGAATAAATTTCGTACCTTCTGCAACACCTTCCAATATTTATTTATTGAATGGAGTAGGAAAGGATCAATCTCACGCAACACTCATTTCCCCGTATTCCACACAAATCCTTATTCTCCCATCCTTGTTTATTTTGATTACCATATGGTTAGCCCACTTTGATTCCTCTATGGGGTCAATGATGCGAGTTCAACATCTTGTCAATCTCTTCTTTAAATTTTACGCGCAGTTAGGGTTCATCATGTAAGGTCTTTTCTTAACCCAAAGCACACCTTATTTTAGCTTAATTTTCATCTCACCCAAAGATTCATGCACTCCTTTCAACTCATGGTAGCCTCTAGGAAACAGGTCCTGGAAATTGTGTACTAACTCAATTATCTTAGGCACTTAAGAGTCGATCAAGTAATCTCCAATGATGGCCTCCTTAGGTTCAACATCCATTCTAATGTTCACTTTCTTTGTCTTCATAGGTTCGTGGTAGGCATACACCTTCTCATGTACACTATCTAATACCTCGCATGTACCCTATGAATGATCTATTTCTAATTTTTCTACTTCGCATAATCCATCATGTAGACCATCTTTCCTTTCTCCTTCTCAAGGCAAGCATACTTAAGCAATTTTCCATCTATCTTTTCCACTTCTTCAAAACACATTTCTATGTCCGACTCACCAAGTAACTCTGAATAATTTATTTAGATTTTTCACTATCTCCTATAGTCATGTGCTTTATAACCTATAATGCCTCATTCACCGAGAGGTTAAGTGGAGAAATAGTAAAAATTCTAGATCATACCTGCAGTCAATTCTTTCCAATTTCCAATCTCTCTATTCAACTCCATATAAACATACCAAGTGTGTGCACATCCTCACAAGGTGAAATAAAGTTTGTGCACCCAAAAAAAAGGTGGTAAAGCTTCCTACCCCTCTATCCATAGTCTCTTAAACTATTGAATGTGGTGCTAAACAAGGCTATTACCATGATATTCACATATTTGAGTATGGGCATTACTTCTGAGAAAACTTGTTGATAGATAAATTCTCACCTCTCTCAATTCTATGATATTATCCCTATGAACCATCCACCAGACTAGATGTTTTCCGTACAACGTATAGACTAAGATATTTCTTTTTCCACCCGATCCTTCCATTGTACTCCCATGGCTCATACTGCAGATACCTCGGGTTCCCTTCGTCGGTGTATTGAGGTACATGGTTGTTGCCTAACCACCTAACACAACACGAACTATTTACACATAAATTTTTGCTTCTTACCTCACACCCAACCATCTCATAGGTTTCATGTGCCCAATTATCACAAGTAATACTTGTAGTATTACTGTTTGACTATGCATCATCCCACCAGGAGAACTCCTTCCTTAGATGGCTCAAGCAGTTCTAGATCTTGAATGGTATGAACATAATTTTTTCAGATCTTCTTCACATAAAGGCTCAATATAAGGTGCAAATTTTTCATCATCAACGGGATAATAAATCTTTCCTCCTTGTTCTCAAAACTTATATATCCCTTTTTGAAATGTAGGTCAACATTATTTACATAACACTAAGGGCACCCAAGTAGATCCTGGGAAGTTGTCCTCTTCGCAAGTGCTAAGACATCAAAGTCCCAAAGTGAACTTGGCACGATATATAGTAATGGATGCATCCTTCAAGACTCAATTGGCGTGGCATTAGTCTAATTTTCCATAAACAATACATTAGAAGATGGTTGTAATGGAGGTCTGCCCATCCGATATAAAGTAAGAACATTCACTTCCGCACTTTGTGTCAAACAAAATATTACTCAAAATCCAACCATATACAATAGTATTCAAAGTGATCTCCTTTTCGTAATCGAAGCTATGAGTAGGAGATTAACATGTAAAATTTTTCGTCCATTCTTAATACTAGCACATGGAGTGTTTCCCTTTGACCAATTCCCTAATAATAGAATAATGTTCTCTTGGCACAACATCTTCAATATGTATCTCGGATCATCAACATCTGAATGGATAATTTCAACTACCTTCTTCTCTGCTCCAACTTTCATGATTGTTCTCATTAAACATTTTATTTCACCCTCCAAATTTCGAGTACCTCCATGGTTTCTTGGTAAAACTCCTTCCAATGTGTAGGGTCTAGATAATTTACATGCAAAAACTCCTCCTCAGTAATGGTAGGCTTATGTTACAACGCGTTTTCTCAAAGCACGCGTAGCCTCGGTGCGTGTAGTAATCTTCATAGGTACCATCCCAAGATCTGGTGCTAACTTCAGCATCCATTGGTTTTCCATGGCCTGTTGTATTCTAGCCATCCATGTGCCCTGTTTCTCCCTGTTTTTTCTTCTTTCTCGATGCTCATATAATTCGGGCACTCTTCATAGTTTTAATTCTTCCCAAAAAAATAACAAGTGATATTATAAGGTCACTCACACCTATAATGGTTAGGGGATCTACATGTATAAAATGTTCCATGAGGGAACTCACCTTGTTACCACCACGACCTTGTACTCCAAATACACCATGGTATCCTCGACCTCTACTACAAAATCCCTCAAATCACCCTTCATTATGATCATAATTCCCTCAAGTGTGATCATGATCATGCTGATCACTTTTATCCTTAGAGGTGTTTGGAAATCCAATCCATCATACTCTAATATCAATTGCATCATGGATCTCGATCAATCAACTGCAATATTTAGTATTGTGAGTCGTGGACCAAAAATCTTACGAGCACAGGACACGTTATTTCTTATCAAGCATTACAAAAATGAACAGTGGCTCGCATTATGGTCCAAATGACATATCTCACAATCCAACAACAAGGAACCAATCTGCAAGGAAAACTATCCTTAGTATGCCCCTCTACTTCACAATCTGTGCACCAAATTCCAGTGCATGTCTCATGTGTTGTATTGGCTGATAGTTTCTCCAACTATTTTACCATTGCTATAATTTGAGCTTCCAAGAATGGGCTCACTATCATGTCAATCCTACCAACTACCTCAACATGCAATATTTCTTCAAGCACCTCGCATGGGTCTATATAAGTCTTATGTGAGAGTTCCCTCCTAAAAAGCGTGATCAGGCCTCAATGAAACAATGTGCATGATGACTCACATGGATATCATAAGATAGTTTGGAAAAAGTGTTTTGAAATGAGCATCATATTCCTAAACACTCTCAGTAGTGCCCTACTTGATATCCTTGAGTGTGCTTATAGTTTTCTGCTCAAACTCAGGGATATGAAATTCTTTAATGAAAGCATCTCATAACTTTGTATAATCCACACAAGTCTGATCATGGTCAAACTTCTTATACCAGTTGCATGCATGTCCCTGCAACGTAGTTATAAAATGAATTTCCTTACACTCAAAAGCTATAATTCCTTTTGCACGCCACAATATCTCACACATATGCACATGATCAGAAACATCTTCTTTTCCCCTATATTCTGGGAGACAAAGTGACATCTCCATGTGAATACATTGGGGCTGCTAAGGACCATGTCTACAGATCCATAACCTCTTATGTTGCCTCCACATTGAGATCCACCAGATCTCGAGCCACCTATTCTTCTTGATCCTCCCCTATAACAAGAATTGAACCAAAGGATGTACTACCTTGTGTATTGCTAAACCGAACTCCTACAGTCTACAAAGTTGTATTGCTCCCAGATGTGAGTCCAAATTTCTAAGAACATGTGTTGACCGATGATGCACCTAAAAGGTTCCTCAAACGGACCTCCAAATAACAAGGAAGACATCTTCCTGACCATAAATGTAATTTTTATTTGATTTACTCCTGAACTTGTTGATAGTTCAACTTTACCTCTAGCTAATCTACTTCCCAAAATAGCTTGTTGACTAGTGGATGTACTAGAAACTAGAAAACCAAGTGCAAGGGATAGGTCAGCAAGTAGATTCAAATGCACACACGTGGCCCACATTGTCTCTATGACCCTGTCATTTTTTCCCCAATGGGGGAGTTTTATATGCTCTAGATCCATGTCCTCTACGTGAGATTCAAATCTTCATAATCCATCTCTCTCCACAAAGCCATCCATTCTACAACCTCATGTTGCTTCTCTTAATCCCTCTCAGATGCCTCATTGAACTTAAGACATCTTTCTTCTCTTTTCCTCTCTAATGCTAGGTCTACAATATTTCACCACACTGGTCCTTCCCCACATGTGGTGGGGTTTAGCTAGCCATCGAATTCTCTTCTAAATTCAAGGTTACCATCAATATCTTTATTTCCAGTGGAATTCGTCAGGCAAATATGATCCCTAGGATAATGGAGAAATTGAAGCTCAACTACCTCTGGACAATAGTAAGTAGAAATTTATTACTCTAGAATATAGCTATTTAGAACACCACAAAACCAAGTATCCACACCGCATGTCCAAATCAGATCAGCTCATAGAAGGTCTGAAATTATTCTTGTATCCAAACAAGTTTGTGAAATCTTCATTTCCTTTTAGATGCATAAGCAACCAACCACTCATATAGCTCTATGGGAAAGATAGGAAAGAAGCTTTCATATAAGCATTCATAAAAATTCTACTCAATCCATGCACGTGCCTCAAAATTAGACCTAGCGTTGAATATCTAAGTGTATTCTTCTTTCAGATCTACTAGCCACTTCTCAACACTTGCTAAGGTTAACTCGATATGTATTCATGATGCAACATCCTAAAAACAACTAAAAAGAGGTCTCGCAACGGAACCAATGATGTAGCTTAGAATTCATTATAAATGACCAAGGCGTGTTGGAACATCAATCATCCTAAGTTGAGAACTCACTTGAATTGCACAAAGGCATCTCGGTCCCTCTTTAGAGTTGCTTGTACATAATTTTAGCATGATAGTGCTTGTAGATATTGATTCATAACCAATAGTAAATAATACATAGTGCACAAACCAAATCGGATCTTAGAATTATGAAATATGAACTAAACAATGAATATAATAAGATTTACCATATAATAACTAGATTCAGTCATGTTTAACACCATTATCCATCCAATATGATCCATTGCATTAATTACTATAAAACATAGAAGTTTCATACTTTGTATAACTATCTCATGAGTCGTGTGAGACAAAACCGGAAGCATAACTCTAAAATAATTAGCACACACTAAACCGTGAAAATCAATACATATATATAGGGGTGGGGACTTTCCCTTCACCACCCATGCACTTTCTCAAAATAGGCTACATGCTAATAATAGCCATGCACCTTTACAAAAGGGTGCGTAACATGCACGTGATCTAACAATAGACTTCCTATATTTAACTCGAGTAGAAATCCTATTATTATACTAAACCATACATGGTGCTTGAACTAATGCTTGTTGCCAAAATACCCTTGTGTGAGTGTAAATCTTCATGTTTTTGTGTGCTAAGCACACTATCTCCAAAAGTAGCCTCCATAATGTGAGGTTGACTAAGTCTTGATCCTGGGCACTTCAACCCATGTAGCGTTGCACACTCTTCCCATGCCCTACCTTTTGAGCCCAACACTTAGGATATTCTTTGTATGAGTATTCATGTATATGTCCCATTGAAAAAAACAACTATCTATACTCTTCAATTTGTTGGGCAATCTCGAGAATATGATGTGATACCTACTCGAATACATATGTATATATACATGTACATACACCCACGTATGTACGAGTATACATATACATATGTACATGTATCTATCCCACATACCATGTATTATCATATGGTAGTGTTGTATGTGGTATACACATTGTGTGTATACCACATAACAGAGAATAAAAATTGTCTATAATCTTCACTTTGTTGGTTAATCAAAGAATTTTTGTTGTGATACATACTCGAATACATACATATACATATACACACACATACACACACGTATGTACGAGTATACATGTACATATGTATATTTACATGTGTCACATGCCTTATATTATCATATGTTATATGGTAATGTTTTACGTGGTATACAAATTGTGTTTATACCACATAACGAGAAAAAAAAACATTGACTATATACTATTCACTTTGTTAGGCGGTTTAGGAATTTTTGTTCTGATACATACTTGAATACATACATATACATATGTATACATATACATGCACATACACACACATATGTATGAGTATACATGTACATATATATATGTACATGTCTCACATGCCTTGTATTATCATATGCCATATGGTAGTGTTGTACGTGATATGCACGTTATGTGTATACCAAATAATAGAGAAAAAATAGTTTATACTCTTCACTTTGTTGGGCAATCAAGGAATTTTCTCTTTGTGATACATACTCAAATACATACATATACATGCACATACACACACGTATGTATGAGTATACATGTACATATGTATATGTACATATCTCACATGCCTTGTATTATCATATGCCATATGGTAGTGTTGTACATGGTATACACACTATGTGTATACCACATAACAAAGAAAAACACTATCTATACTCTTCACTTTGCTGGGAAGTCAAGGAATTTTCTGTTGTGATACATACTCGAATACATACATATACATATACATGCATATACACACATGTATGTATGAGTATACATGTACATATGTATATGTACGTGTCTCACATGCCTTGTATTATCATATGCCATATGGTAGTGTTGTATGTGGTATACACACTGTGTGTATACCACATAACAGAGAAACAAAATTACCTACACTATTCACTTTGCTAGCGGTCAAGAAATTCATTTTTGTGATACATACTTGAATACTTACATATACATATGTATACATATACACGCACATACACACACGTATGTATGAGTATACATGTACATATGTATATGTACGTGTCTCACATGCCTTGTATTATCATATGCCATATGGTAGTGTTGTACGTGGTATACACACTATGTGTATACCACATAATAGAGAAAAAAACTATCTATACTCTTCACTTTGTTAGGTAGTCAAGGAATATGTTGTTGTGATACATACTCGAATACATACATATACATATACACACACATACACACATGTATGTACAAGTATACATGTACATATGTATATGTACATGTCTCACATGCCTCACATTCGGACCCGCATCCTCCTCCGTGGCATCCGGTCTATCGACCTAGTCACCATTCTCCAAAATAGTCATGCAAATCCATTCCCGAGGCTGATCTCGAAGGTAGATACGAACAGACAAATGATGGGACGAGGAAAC
This sequence comes from Taxus wallichiana var. yunnanensis, assembly GCA_018340775.1. Classification (NCBI taxonomy): domain Eukaryota; kingdom Viridiplantae; phylum Streptophyta; class Pinopsida; order Cupressales; family Taxaceae; genus Taxus; species Taxus wallichiana. The sequence goes on along the minus strand of CM031233.1, from coordinate 41,467,897 downwards.
GATGTTATAAGTCGACAAAATTTAATGCAAATCTTACCTACACCATATGGTATACCTGATCAAACAAGGAAAAAAACATGCATTTGGCGCCAAAACCATGAACTCTATAACTTTATTCATAGGATTTTGGGAGAATTGGCAAGAAGGTCCACTCGAATACATACATATACATACTCAAGGAATATATTGTGATACCTACTCAAATACATACATATACATACGTATACATATACACGTACATACACACATGTGTGTATGAGTATACATGTACATATGTACATGTACATGTCCCACATACCTTGTATTATCATATGGTAGTGTTGTATGTAGACTTCATTCCGAAGCAAGTAGACTACACTTGCAATCAATGAACCAAAAGTATCAAACAATTTAGGTGATAATATGCTAGATACATAGCCTAGTGATGAACCACTTTTCATGGATGATATTACAATAAATTTCAAGTGGAGGAGTCAAGTATGCAAAGATGGAAAACAAATTGAAGACCAAAATGGTATACACACTGTGTGTATACCACATAATAGAGAAAATAAATTGTCTATACTCTTCAATTTGTTGGGAATTCAAGGAATTTGCTACTATGATACATACTGAATACACACACACACACACACATGTGTGTGTGTGTGTGTATACATATACATGCACATACACACATATATGTACGAGTATACATGTACATATGTATATGTACATGTCTCACATGCCTTGTATTATCATATGGTAGTGTTTTATGTGGTATACACATTGTGTGTATACCACATATAGAGAAAAAAAAAAATACTCTTCACTTTGTTGGGCACTCAAGGAATTTATTGTTGTGATACATACTTGAATACATACATATACATACGTATACATATACATGCACATACACACATGTATGTACAAGTATACATGTACATATGTATATGTACATGTCTCACATGCCTTGTATTATCATATGCCATATGGTAGTGTTGTACGTGGTATACACACTATGTGTGTATACCACATAACAAAGAAAAACATTGTCTATACTCTTCACTTTGTTGGGCAGTCAAGGAATCTACTGTTGTGATACATACTCGAATACATACATATACATATGTATATATATACATACACATACACACATGTATGTATGAGTATACATATACATATGTACATGTATATGTCCCACATACCCTGTATTATCATATGCTAGTGTTGTACGTGGTTTACACATAGTGTGTATACCATATAACAGAGAATAAAAAATTGTATATACTCTTCCCTCTATCTTGGAGACAATATTGCGGGACCTGCATCCATATTCATGATGGCCCCACATATGCCACATACACATGCATCACACTTTACCCAAGAGTCACCTGCCAACATGGACCAATACCAACCAGAGAGAAAATTTTCATCACAGATTCGGATGAGATGGCAATTTACATGTTTTTAGACACATGTATGTATGAGTATGCATGTACATATGTATATGTACATGTCTCACATACCTTGTATTATCATATGGTAGTGTTGTACATGGTATACACAATGTGTGTATACCACATAATAGAGAAAAAAATGTCTATACTCTTCTCTTTGTTGGGTAGTCGATGAATATGTTGTGACACCTACTCGAATACATACACATACCTATACATATACACGTACATACATGTATGTGTACGTGTGTGTGTGTGTGTGTGTGTGTGTGTGTGTGTGTGTGTAATTGCATATGTAGGCTTATGCATGCATATGTGTATCCATATATATTTATATGTACATGTATGTACGAGTATACATGTACATATGTATATGCATATGTCTCACATACCTTGTATTATCATATGGTAGTGTTGTATGTGGTATACACACTGTGTGTATACCACATAACAGAGAAAACAAATTCTATACTCTTCCCTTTGTTGGGTAGTCAAGGAATCTGTTGTGACACCTACTTGAATACATACACATACCTATACATATGTATACATATACACGTACATACATGTACATGTACATAAATATATTTGTGTAATTGCATATGTATGTTCATGCATACATATGTGTATCCATATACATGTATATGTATGAGTATACATGTGCATATGTATATGTATATGTATATGTCTCACATACGTTGTATGAATGTTTTTGTTTGAATGTGCCATGTGGCACCACAATGGGTTGATTATACATGATTATAGCTGCCACAATTGTTTATTGTTTGTATGTGCCACGTGGCAGCACAATGACAACCACATGTAATCATTTCCTCTTCTCCATATAGTTCGCTAGAATTTTCCTTAGGAATTTGCATGAGTTTTTTTGAGTTTTGCTTTTAATGTTACCAAATTCTAATGTCATTTCCTCATCCCATCATTTATCTCCTCATATCTACCTTCGGATCGGCCTCGGGAATGGATTTGTGTGATTTTTTAAGATAATCATGATTCCTACGGCTATCTGGGTGATAGGATAACACACATGCGCTCCAAATGCCCATTCCCCATGCATGCACAAGGTGGGACCCACCCGGATGAGGTGGTGTAGGTTTGGTTTTAACATAATATATGTGTTTGAAAAAGAAGTGTGGCATGCAACAGGTGTTGGGTGGAGTGGTAGGCATGTATGCTTGTATTTAGGAGGTCATGGGTTCAAATCCTAGATATTTTTGTGGTTTTTGGGATTTGAACCCATGACCTCCTAAATACAAGCATACATGCCTACCACTCCACCCAGCACCTTTTGCATGCCAAACTTATTTTTCAAACACATATATTATGTTAAAACCAAACCTACACAACCTCAGCCAGGGTGGGTCCCACCTCGCACATGCATGCATGCATGGGGTATGGGCATCTCGGTCGCATTAGGATAGCCACAGTGGCCATGCAATCTTGTCGCCAAAATAGCTAGCTCCAATGGTGACTAGGTTGTGACTGATAGACACCACGGAGGAGGATGTGGGTCCCGCAAAGAGCTATGCACGTGTATCATTCAATACAACATCTTATGGTCATTAGTATGGGGGCCATGTGATCCTGTATATATGTATGTATGTATGTATGTATGCATGTATGCATGTATGTATATATGTATGTATGTACGTACGTACATTTATACATGCATATGCATATCCATATTCATGTATATGTACGAGTATACATATACATACATATATGTCTCACATACCATGACATTTGTGTTATCCTATCATATGGTAGTGTTGTATATTGGCAGGTGACTCTTGGGAAAAGTGTGATGCATGTGTATGGGGCATATGTGGGGCCATCATGAATATGGATGTGGGTCCTACGATATAGCGCATTCAAGCATTATGTGATTTTTAGATTTTAAATTCCATTGTGGAGAATTGGGGAGAAATATTAAATCTTAAAAAAAACATTCAGGCACTATGCGATTTTTTAGATTTTAAAGTTATTCACATATAGACATTTTTTTTAAAAAAATTCTATAGATTTGTGAAGTTTTTTAGAGGAAACATGTACTTATCATATCAATAGCAATACTTACATATGGTATTTTGAATTTTGATATACACACTGTGTGTATACCACAGAAGAGATAAAAAACATTCTATACAATTGTCTTGGCTAGCTAGTCAATGAATGTGGTGAAATATAAATTATGAATAATAATAATATGTTATTATGGATTTATAGATGTCTTTTTGTGTGTATGATCATGCTTTGTAAATCTAAAATTGTAGTCTATTGTCACCCATTCTAGAATGGTGCAAAATTTTGAAATTTTTATATTTTTCAGGTTTGATACCTATTTTGCGAATATTTCAAGAGGCTTACCTTTAGGTAAAAGGGAATAATCAAGAAAAATTCTCCGTGCATTTCACTTGTAATGGGATAAGGATTAAAAAAATTCCCTTGGCCGAGCCACATTTATGTGGGTGAGTTCCTTCAATGATCGAGTTATTCTTGCAATAACCAAACTAGTTTTGTGGTGAGGGGAGACTACATGCGATCGTAACATATTGATCTATCACAAGGGGTTGAGATCTGTTAGATCCATCGAACCATCAAAACTATTGTAAAGATGTGGGGACACATTGAGTTGAATAAACAAGCAATCATAATAACTCATATTGAAGTCGGATAAAATTGAACTATATAAAATCCACCAAATCTGTTTCAATGAAATCGAGCTTTGACTAGGAGGTACCAAGTTGTTTCTTCCAAAATAGAAAGAACTCAACTTGAGCATGAATAGTAATTTTATCATAAATTCACTGAGCTATGAAGATATCATAGTTTATTATTCATTAATCGGGCATGGAATCATATGGAGGAATAGTGATCGAGTTCGTCGCTGAGTTCCTTAAGTGCATTAGAACTCGAGTCATTTGGATAAAGGGGCTAGGCCCATAAAAGATTGAGTTGATCTAGTTGTTGATATCTCGGTCCACATAGATGAAAAATTCAAATTTTGAAAGAAATCAAGTTGATGCATGTGGGTGAGCCAATTCTCAAAGGCCACCGAGTTACGTTTCAAATCTCTTGGCCGAGAAACATTGGTGTGGATGAGTTTAAATGCATCGAGCTCGAGGCTAGGATCGAGCCAATTTGTGAAGAATCATTAACTCAGTCAAGAAGCGTGTGAAAGTGTTGAGCTACTTTGTGCATCCACCAAATTGTATAATGTGAATAGACATTAAATCCATCAAATTTTTATCACAAATGAGACTGAGTTGCTCAGAAGACATTACCTGGCGAACTGCATAATACCGAGCCTGAGTTTTATGCAACAACATTGAGCTAAATCTCAAAATCGAGCCATTTCCCAAAAATGGATAAACCCGCTTTTACAAGCCAAACAAATTGATGGTGAACATGATATAGAGAAAACAAGACGAACTCTTGGAGCTCACTTTGTTAGAATTTGAGGATTTTAATAAATACATATTTAATCAACTTACATATTATATAATGTTACAATAAATATTTAAATAAACATTACATCATAACATAAATAAATACTTACATGTGTAGACACCTAAAATTTATCTCGAGTAATTTAAATACTAAAATTATGATAATTATACTATTTCCCATAAATTGACGACATATCATCAATATCACACATTTTCTCCGCTATCATCGTTAATTAACCCTTTTATCCAACAACGATGCCAAGTAATGGTCTTTCATTAATCATCTCCCTTTCTATCTACATAATTAATTATTTCTAATTAATTAATATCCCTTTCTATCTATATTAATTAATTATTCTTAATTAAATAATTATCTCTTCTATTTAATCAATAAATCGTCATTTATTTGATTAAAATCCTCTCATAACATAAATCATACTAACTATTCCTCTAAAAATCTTCTATAAGCTCACACACCTATTAATTAATCACTTTGGTTAATTAATAAATCTCCTCAAACCCCATGAGTCACTAAAGGATAAAATAAACTCTCTTAAGGTTGACTCAACCCTTTCTAAACCTCCCTTATCCACAACTAACCAAACATTCCTATTATCCCACATGTAAAGGAATGTAAAGATTCTTTTGTCCATTGGGATATAAAAGGAGCCATCCTCCTAGCTTTCTTCTTACACCTAAATGAGCACAGAGCCTATGCTATAGCCATTTTCATCATCTTAGAGTATTTTTCATTGGAAGAACTAGTTATCTTCATTTCTTGCATTCATCCATCCATTCTTGAAAACCTTGGGATTCAACATACAATCAAACATTTGATTGCTAAGGATCTAAATAGGTTCATTTCATTTGATTAGCATTCAAAAAGATAGAGATTAATGGATTAAAATGTTAGTTTGAATATTTATTCATGATCTAATGCAAGGATGTTGGTAGATTAGTCGTGTTTAAGCTCTAAGCATGATGGTGCATTGATTTTTATTTAACTTTGTTTTAGGACTACTAGGTGTTAGTTCTAATTATGTTTGCATTGCTAACATATTCATTTACATATTTGGCATGCCTAATGGGACTTCCTTCATTATCCTTTGCACTTAATTTCAAAATTTTGTAGCTAAGTTTCATTTTTAGTTACTAACCCTCTTTTGCACATGTTGATCTAACTTGTTTTTCTTAGCTTATTTTGTTGATTTTTCATGTATTGAGTCTTCCTTGTACGTATAAAGGAGGTGAAGTGCTGTCAAAATTAGAATTGATGGAAAAATTTCAAGATTTCTCCATGTTTTCATTTTTAAAGCTTAGTTTTTCAACATTCTACATTTTAGTTTTGTCATTTTTTTAAAAATCTTAAATTATTGAGGATGTAGGTTAGTGTTTTATAGTAATGAGTCTTCTATTGGCATATTAATGTGGTGGGTTGCTGTCAAAATTGAATCTTCGTGAGAAAATTTCAAGATTTCATCATGTTTTCATTTTTAGAGCTTACTTTTTCAACATTTTACATGTTAGTTTTGTGAATTTCTTGAAAATGTTAAGTTTTTTTAATCATGAATGTTAATGTTTAACAATAATCGAGTCTTGTTAATATATTAATGTGATGGGTTGTTGTCAAAATTTAATCTTGGTTGGAAAAATGTGACTATTTTGTAAATTAAGGGACATTTTTTTTACAATTTTGAGTACATGTTAAGTGCATACCCGTGAGCATAAGAGCATATGTGTAACCCATCTTCTAGAGGCCATAAATTTTTCTCTCAAACTCAAAATGACTCCATTTTTTTGCGTTGAAAATGTATTGAAGTAAAATATTCATTGAAAACATAAATTTTGGATTTATACTTGCATAATATATAGGTTTTCTATTTATTGTAAAACTGGTCATTTTCTAACATGTCTAATGTTTTGATGAATGTTGTATTTCTATGTTTTACTTGATTTAGACAAAATCTTGTGTATGATCTTATTTTACACCTTTTGGTGATCTTGAGAATAAAAAATAACTTTGATCTCTATATTTTAAAAAATTGGGTTAACTTGGAAATTTGATTATTCATTTTGCTTAAGGGAATGAACCTTTTACAAAGCATTTTTTATGGTCCTTTGATTTGAAGTTTTCCATTTCTATCTAGTTGGGATAAAAAAATTATATGCTCTTCTATTACACCTTAGGGTGATCTTGAAAATCAAAAGCAACTTTAGTCTTCATTTTCTAACATTTGGTTAATTGGAAACTTCATCTTTCATTTTTGGTTTAAGGAATGAACATTTATCAAGATTTTTGTATGGTTCATTAATTGTAAAGCTTTCCTTTACTTTTTAGTTGGATTATTTGTTGTGTATGCTCTTCTCTTGCATCTTTGGATGATCTTGAGAATCAAAATCAACTCTTAATCCTCTTTTAAATAATGTGATTTTCTTGGAGAACTATTAACGCTTGAGTGCAGGACCTAAAAATGCTTGTCAAAGAAAGGAGTTCAAAACAAAATTTTCTAACTACACGTGTGTTACAAGTTACCAAATGGTGAATGACTAAACCACATTAAGTCTAAAATATTTTTAAAATACCACATTCAAAACACTTGATTTGCAAATTTGAATAAGGGTACACCCGTTTGCTTAATACTAGGACATGACCTATTTGGCATAAGCCTTAAGCTACAAAAATGGGGGTGGTCCTAGGAACCCCAAAGTAGTCCACACAAGAGGGAACCTTGTGGAAAAAATGGGAAGTGCTCCACACACCTACTTGACTAGTATACACATGATATTTAGTGTCAAAGTTATTTGTATCGCGACCCTAGTGAGAGTACATGATGGATGCATTTATTGCCCACTATGCTTGAAGGGGGTAAAGTAAAGCCAGGATAATCCTTGGGAAACCTTGGAAAACTGAGCTCACTCTTAGATAACTTGTGACACCTAGTTGAGTGAACCACCTAGGAAAGCCATTTAGTCTTTGGAGCCAACTTGACCAAATCGTTGTTGTAAAGAGCCAACATTCATCATGAAACGTGTGAAGCATTACTTTTCTTAGTTTTTCACTCGCCCTAAGGTGAGGTGAAACTCTGCCAAAGTGAGGCCAACATTTTTCATCCCCACTTGTACTACTTCCTTCACTTTCTTTTGACACTTTGTTGATCAAAAGAGGAGTGACCACATGTGTGTTGCCAACTGATGGTGTCACCACTTTTATGTTTGTTTACGCTCATCCATGTTTATGGCTAGGTTGTTAAATGTCTAAAGTGTGTGGGCACATACTTGTATCATTGGTAACTATTTGATCTTGATACCCAAGTCAAGATCATCATCATAGTTAGGCTTGATTCATCACTTGATTCTCTTTTGAGGAGTTATCTTGCTTGTATCGTATTGCCATAATTTTTGATACTTACATCTTATTTCTTGCAAACTCAACCTAAGTGTCTAGATTGTAATGTTAGGCTACACGCATCGTAACAATTCCTTGGTATAATATAGCCTTAGTTTTCCTTCAAAATTTTATTTAAAAATCCACAGACAAGAAGATTCCTACGTTTTTTAAGCCTATTCAGAGTCGGGACTTCACCAAAGCACAAAGGACACAGAGCAAGCTCACGGATGATGCCAAGTGTCCAACCATCATAACTTCAAGAGTCAAAGAAGGGAGAAAAGTCTCGGAATCCCGTAGGGTTTCCATGTGGAACTAACTAAAAGGGTCCCACCCAAAAGGGTTGTGATGTTATATATGGTGGGGTCTTTTACTCCCCAAAGGAATAAACGGTGTGCCCGTGGTTGGTGCCAAGTGTCATCACTTTGCACATTCCTAGAACCCTAAAGGGCAGCATAAATCTTAAGGATGCGAGGGCTTCCCACGTGGATCTCACAACAAATGGACTCTAGGTTTGAAGTAGGACCCAAAAGGGGTGACAAGCCATGTATCATGTATGAGTGATTACAAGACTCATATGAAAGATTTAATGCTCAAGAATTTTCAAAATATTGGAGGTGAAGGGTCATCTAGCCGTCATTTCAAGAATGCGAGTTAATGCATAGTCCTGTGTGAAGAATGATAACTTGTGAAGACTCAAGTTATTCATCTGCATTCAAAGGGTCGTTTCTGCATAGCAAAAAAATACACATCATTTGTGTTGGTGTAGGTGGTATTTTTCTTCACTTATTTAGTGTTATTCCACCTCACCGAGTGATTCATTTCACTTAGGTGGACATGGATCTAGGTGTCATCTTAGTTATGACATGATTCTCTTATAGAATATGTCATATGTGTAAGTGTGTCATAGGAGTTACATTCCCATTTGGGAAAGTAACTCCTCTTCTCCATTATGGAGGAATATTCTCTTACATGGGAGTTACACATTCACTCCCCTATTTGTACTCACCTCCTTTGATCTATGATAAGCCTAAGCCAAGCCAAGGCATTCCATTCCACTCCATTTTTGAATCTTGAGCTCTCATATGCATGCACATTTCTTTACAAAGCTTTCTTGCTTTAATCTCACAACTCCTACACTTTGGTGAAGTGCAACTATTTGATGCACATGTATTCCTTCCAGGTCTTCGTCATTCCTCTGACATGGTATCAGAGCTCGGGACTGGAATCATGCTGCTCACCATTATTGCTCCACCGTGTAGCTGCTTGTGCAAGCTCTCTTTTGCATGTGCTCTACTTGCATATTTCAAGATTCTTATGGTTATTTTTAGTGGTTTGTTTGTGTTTCCTCACTGGAATTTGTAGGTTGAAGGTGCAGTGTTTTTATGAGTTTTGAAGGTTGGAAGTAATTTTTCAAGGACCAAATCGGCCCTAGCTCACCAAGCTAGGAACCGAGCTATCCTTACAGCTCACCTGCATTTCCTTCACAACTCGCCAACTCATGCCTCTTTGTTGACTCAGATAGTTTAGGTTTGCTTGTGCATGAACTTGTTTTGGTCCCCAAGTCGGTCTGTAGGGGTTATTTGGAGGAGCTCATTTTTTTGTTGTCTGATTGTTGATTGCAGTTCAACCAAAGTACAAGGGTGTTATTTTTCTGTGAAGGTCTTCTTTGGCTACGTTCTATTTTCTTGCATGTGGACATCCTCTCTGTTGGGCACATCTACTCTCTTTATGTCCTCAATGGTGGTTTCCACCTCATATAAGTGTTCAAACGTGTTGTTTGGTGGGTTCAATAGGCTATCTAGATCTCAAACGGAGGTCTATTCCATCATTCCAACTGCATCACATGTTTGTTTCCTCTTTTGAATGTGGACGTCATGCACTTCGGTTCACGGGCTCCTGTCTGCATTTTTCCACTCGGTCTATGAGGCTCCTACTCAGGATTCATCCTTATTGAGACATTGGTGCATTAGTTTGAACATCAACTTGTTGTGCATTCATCTTAGCAGCTCGACTTGTGCATTCCATTCACCTGTGCATCAGAGCTCCCTGCATCCGTTCCTGGCTAACTTACATTCTGGATTGAGTCTCTAACTTGCTCGACTCTTGTATTTTTGTGTCCTCTACATCAAACTCACTCAGCCCTACGTGTTTGGAGTGATCTGTTTACTCATGCTACAGGTTGATTTCAGTCTGCTCATGCCTTGCTTGGGATATCCCTTCGCCATTACAACTCAGCTACCGTTGGAATCTCCACAGCCCAGGCTCTGCTCACTGTTGATCCCTAAAAATCATCAGTTTCTAATTCTGCCTAATGGTTACACCTACTAGGACTCTGCACAATCATTTCACCCAACCACGTGGCTAACCCACAACACAGACTAAACTCGACACGTGGACTGCTCCTGCACGGCATCGAATCAACCTTGACATGACTCGGCAGTTGCTTCATCCAAATCAACATCAAATATCCCTTTTAGAACTTGTTTGGAGGTTAAAAAATATCTTTTAATGTTTTAAGGTTAAAAACATTCATTTTATGGCATTGTAATAATTTTAAGGCTTCTTTTTCTTGTTAAGTATGCCCTTCCTACGTGTGTCGAAGACGGAGGGTGAGGTCCGAGGTTGGCAGGAGGCTAATTCCCCTCGCAAGAAAAAAAAACCCTACCTAAAATTTGATTCCATTTCAAACGAGTACCCACATGACACCCTTTACACCCTCTTCGAGCACTTTTTTAACAATTTGCAAAGCTTATTGGCATTTTCCATCAGTTGCGGGATTCGTTTTCTCACTATAAATTTTGACTCACGCTTGGTTTTGAGAGCTTCTTTAGTCAAAGTTGGATGATTTTTATACATTACGTGATAACATTGTCAGTTTTGTAAACGTACTACTTTATAAAGTGTTGCATGCTAGGGGGTTCACTAGTACTCTTGGGTTTTTACACACAGACGCATTATTGACCGAGTCTAACGTCTTGCTTTTGTGCACCTTACACTTCTTACTTTTGCATCATGGAGGGTGCTCTTTCCAAACTTGAGCATCGTAGAATTACTTTACAGCCTCTGGCACTTCTCACAAGGAGAGGGAATTTTTCAGCATGGTGTGCTTCCATGGAACGCTACTTCACCTATGAGGGTCTTTCACCCTTCTTACTTGGGCCAGTTCCTACACCCACTGATCATCATCATCTAGAGGATTTTCTCAACACTTGTGACCATGTTTTTGGTCACATGATGATGCATGTCTCTAGATATCTCTGGTTTCACATGGCAAACTCAAATCCACCCCACCGTGTCTAGAGCATTCTTTAGTCCCTCTATGGAGACCCTTCACATATTGCCAATGTTGTTGTTGCTGCTGATTTAGTGGTCTCCTTTTCTTCATATGATGACAGTTCCACTGACACATACTCACTTGGTTCTACTTCTGATGATGAGGATTGTGCACCCAGTTCTAATGTCGAGAGTACTACAAAGGACTATTCTCCTCCTTCTCTCACTATTCCAGAGAGTGTTGACACTTTTGACATCTCATCAAATATCAAGCAGTCTCCTACTCACCTCATACAGTCATCACACCCACCTATTTTCCACCTTCAGTGTGTGAGGCCCCTTTCACTCCTCTATCTTCATTGGATAACTCATACCTATCTGACATCAGTCTTCTATTTTTAAGCCCCCTCATTGGGACGAGTATTTTCCTGACCTTATTCGTCTTTTCACAGAGTACACTTGTGATGTACTACAGGTTCCTCATCCATCTATAGGTATTTTAGAGGAGTTCATCATCTCCATTGTTGGGAGTGCCCCTTCTAGGACTCTTACCACTTCCACTTTTTGGAGACCTTCATTGATCCACCCTTTCTTGTGGATCCATTTTCTATTGTGGGGGATGTTTTGTTTCCTTCAAATCAGTTGGACATCCTTTCATGGGTGTTTACTATTCACACTCGACATTTCTTCATATGTGGCATTACCTTTTGTTCCTTCACACTCACTTGCTAGACCTATGTCACACTTTCATGGACCAGACTCAGAGTTCTTCATGTTCTTTACCTTCGGTTTCCTTCATGGAGTGGGTAGAATTCCAACACGTCATTTATGTCCTTCCTAAGGGTAGGCACATAGTTTGGTGTGGATGGCTCTTCTTCAATCCAGAGGTAGAGGATCTCATCATCAACATTCTTCTGGGAGACTTCCTAGAGCTGCAGAGTTCAGATCTATCCATGGCATCTTCTGCATTCCTCTCGTCTCCCTCTTCTTCTCTCTTCTTCTTCTTTCCTAGAGATTGCCTCTTTATACATGGGTACCTTTACAGGATCATCTATGGTTGGGACCCATCTTAGGAATCTTTCTTAGATTAGAGAGTGGACTTGTCTCTTTTTTGGGGGATTTTTTCCCCTGGGTTTTCTCCTTTTACTCCACTTTTCAAGAGTTTCTTGTACATGGGTACCTCATTAGGCTTTGTGTCGAGACCCATTTCTCATTTCTGACTTGCCGCCTCATCCTAAGTTACGATGAAGGGGGTGTTGGTGTAGGTGGTATTTTTCTTCACTTATTTAGTGTTATTCCACCTCACTGGGTGAGTCATCTCACTTAGGTGGACATGGATCTAGGTTTCATCTTAGTTATGACATATTCTCTTACAAAATCTGTCATATGTGTAAGATTTTCATAGGAGTTACATTCCCATTTTTGAAAGTAACTCCTCTTCTCCATTATGGAGGAATATTCTCTTACATGGGAGTTACACATTCACTTCCCTATTTGTACTCACCTCCTTTGATCTATGATAAGCCTAAGCAAGCCAAGGCATTCCATTCCACTCCATTTTTCGAATCTTGAGCTCTCATATGCATGCACATTTCTTTACAAAGCTTTCTTGCTTTAATCTTGCAACTCCTACACTTTGGTGAAGTGCAACTATTTGATGCATGTGTATTCCTTCTAGGTCTTCATCATTCCTCTAATAGTTTGAGTCATGAGGTCGGAAACCAATGCAAAAAGATCAAAATATTTGGTTCTCGCAATAAAGGGTCGAGGGGATGTTCTGAAAAGACTAGTCCATTTTAAAGGAGTCGGTTGTAGGATAGTAAAGATGCATTAAATAGGCATGGATCTCACTTTTTAGAAGGGGCAGATAATGGAAAGTGTGAGAAAGATCTTTAGAAATATTTTCCTGTCACTTCGCTCCATTTTTCATAATTAAAATTAGTTGAAAGGAGTGTAGGAGGGATTCTTATCTTCTCTTCCTCATATATATATGGTATGCAAAAGATATAGAAATATAGTTGAAGATATAGAGAAATAGAGATAGAAGTAGTTAGAGATAATTCTAGGAATCAGTCAATTTTATTTTGTCTCAAGTCCCTCTTTTGTAAAAGACAGAGGTCTTGAAGCTCTAGCTTTCTTCTTGGGTTTTGTAACAGCAAGCTTTCCTCTTTTCTAAATGTAATACTATGCACAATTGTTGGAGTAATATATATGTCCGTGGTGTTTTCTATTCATCATTTACATATCTTTATTGTCTCTAATCACCTTTATTTTCACGTAGAAACTGTGCATCTTCCAATGTTGTTACTATCTTTGAAGCTATGCTTAAGTAGTTTGAAGTAGTGTTCCATGTGAGTCTTTTCGACTGTGGTGCATTTTGACCACCCTTTTCAGTTGTTCACCATTTCCTTTTTCAGATAGTTTTGGTCTCGATTGATCTCTTGGGAGGCTTGTTTGGCACATCATCCCCCTTTAAATTAATGTTTTATTTTGTCTTTCTCAACCTCAACTCCTTCACCCAAGAGAAGATCCAACTTCTTTAAAATCTAGTGGTCTCCTTAGGGTGCACGTCCCACTAACTTAAGGATTCCCATGACTCTAATGGTCCGACCCGCTAAGGATGATCATCAACACAAACATTACCTTGATTTTTAAAAGTATTGTTGTTACCTTTATGCACATTGTAATAATATTATTTCAATACTAATACCTTACTTTTCCATAAAGTTTGGTTAACATATCTTAGTGGTATTGTTGCGTCATTCATTTTTGTAACTTCTACTTTTTGAGATTTAGGTCTTGATTGGATCTAAACTTGCTTTTAATAAACCTTGTTTGGAAATCGTATCAACCTTTTGTTATTATTTATGTCTTGTTCATTTTGAGATTGGCATAAGTGGTGACATTTTTTTGGACATCTTACGCGCCAAAATATTAATTGAATGCATGCTTAGGAATTAATCCATTTGATTGATTGGTTTCTTTGATAAATTTGTGTGATTGCGCCTCATTTTTCACATTGATTTATCCATTTTGGACAATCACTTTGATCCATTGATTCTTTATCATTCATTATTCTTTGGTCATTAATTTGGCTTTGTGTTTTGAACTTGTGTGATTGTTCCTTGTGTTTATCCATCTTATAAACTCGTTTCTAGGGCAATCCTTTGGGTCTTTGATCCTCTTGATCTTCTTGTTTTTTCCTAAGTTCATGATCATTTTTAACACATCTTTCAAACCTTGGCAAAAACATTTCCTATCAAGAAAATTTTGCATCAATCAAACATAGGAAATATTTCCTTTGTATCCTTTATGTTGCTAAATTTTTTATCAATCCTTTAACATTTACACATCCAAACCTTGTTGGATTGTCAATCTTGAGTCATCACAATGTATGTTTTCCTTAGCTTACCTTTTGGAAAATCACACAAGCATCCCCGTCTTTACGAAATGTCTAGTTGGTTTTCATTATGGTGCCCAAATCAACATGAAACCTTCTTCACTTTGAATAAGTTTGATCATATAATATAGGTCTAGACCTTTGAACCCAATATACACCAAAAATGACTGATTATCACAAGGTCTAGTATACATAAGATAATAAGGAATAAAAGTTTCAACATTCACATCAAAAGACACCTATCATGACCAAACCTTGTTTGGTTCTTCACGCGAGAGAACCCATTTGGGTAACCCGTTCCTCACCTTCAGCTCATAGTCGGTGGTATGGTTTAGACACTTCGATCTAAATTATTATTCGGGTTCCCCTACTCTTCTTCTAATACTAATCCAAAAATTTCTTCTTCTTCGAGGATTCCAATCCAAATATTTCCTTCGATTCTTCTAATGATTCAGATTCAAACTTCTATTTGGATTCATCTAAATCAAATTTTAAGTCGCAGTCCTCCCATTCTTCGTAGGACCTCTATTATCAATAACCTAAACAATGTTCTCCTCCTCTAAAGATTTGTCCAACCAAAAATTATCTTCATCATTCATCTAATGTGACTCCTATGTCGTGGTCCTCCCTATCTTCACAAGACCCTCTTCATCATACATTTAATATGACTCCTACATCGTGGTCCTCCCTTTCTTCATAGGACCCCTTTTATCAGTTTCCTCAATGACGTCTTCTTCCTTTGAAGATATGCGTGACTCCAAATCCCTCCAATAAAACATCTAATACAATTCTTGAATTGTGGTCCTCTCTTTCTTTGTAGGATCCTTGTCATTATTCATCCAATGCGATTCTTGAATCATGGTCCTCCCCTTCTTCACAGGATCTTCTTCATCAATCACCCCCACAAAGTATTCCTTCTTTGAATATTTGTGTGACTCAAATTATTTCTAGTCAAACGTCCGAATCAACCCATGCATCGAAATTTACATAATTTGGAATTAATCCTACTAGTTTACAGATGATATAGCATTGTATAGGTAGGTCCACACCACCTTCTTCTACTCTCGAGACATCTATCTCCACATCTTCTTCGTACCCCATGTCATCTTCTTATATCAATCATCATCAAACATCTTCTAACTCTTCCACACCAATTGAACCTATTTCTTCCAATCAACCCCTGGTGGTCGATCAATAACTCATATCGATTGACCTCTTTCGAGAATGAAGAAGTAATCGGGAATTTATATAAGCACATGAAGATATCCCTCTAAAAATTATGAGCAAGGATTCTCTTTAGACCTCAATGCATTCGCATATTGTGGGGAAAATTTTGATTCCTTTTATCAAGAAATAAAGGAAGAGCTTAAGAGCATGCAACTTGATCCTCATCTTATTCTTCCATCCTCACATTCTTCATTCTCGTGATGAATTTCCGGGTCTAGTATTGATCCATGGACCATCTTCTCATCACCCAATTCCTCGTTGTCTATCATAATTCCTCAGTCACAATCTCTTATGGGGTTAGTACCAAGTAGCCCTTCATCTTTGTCTAGGTGTGGGTCACCTTCTAGTAGCCCTCCCTCTATTATTTTTGGGACATTTTGTAGTAGACCACTATCTTTTATTCTTGGGGTACATCCAACTACCCCTTGTCTTCTATGCATGTGTCACCCCGGTGTAGTCCATCATCTTCTATTCTTGGGCCACATCCTAGTATCCCATCATCTATTTAGACCTCAATGCATTAGCGTATTGTGGGGAAAAGGTTGATTCCTTTTATCAAAAAATAAAGGAAGAGCCTAAGAGCATGCAACTTGTTCCTCATCTTATTCTTCCATCCTCACATTATTCATTCTATGATGAACTTCTTGGGTCTAGTATTGAGCCATGGCCCATCTTCTCATCACCCAATTCCTCGTTGTCTATCATAATTCATCAATCACAATCCCTTATGGGGTCAACGCCAAGTATCCCTTCATCTTCGTCTAGGTGTGGGTCAAATTCTAGTAGCCCTCCTCTATTATTTGTGGGACATTTTCGAGTAGTTCACTATCTTTTATTCTTGGGGTACATCCAACTAGCCCCTTATCTTCTATGTATGGGTCACCCTAGGTAGTCCATCATATTCTATTCTTGGGCCACATCCTAGTATCCCATCATCTTCCAGCTATGGTTCATGCCCTAGCATCCCTTCTCCTTCTATTCTGGGGCCACATCCTAGTAGCCCTTCATCTTATGTCTGTGGCTCACCTCCGGTAGCCCATATTCTTCAATCCTTGGACCATGTCCTTTTCATCCATCAAATTATTCTTCTACCAATGATTGTGGCAATCCCACCATCATTTCTAACATCAATTCTAAATGACCACTTTCTTCTCTCACTTCTTGGGATCAGACAAGTCAAGCATTAGCTTATAAGAAACCTAGATTTTTTTACCAACCTAAGACCAAAACATCGAAGAGCTCAAAAGCTCCCAACAACTCAAATGATTATAAAATTCAAAATCAAACACAATTCCATAATGCACACTAACGTTCTAATCAATTATGGTGCAAATTGCATAAACCTATGGATAGGGAACACAAGCTCCCATATATAAAACCAATGTTTCAAAACAAATCACAATCATTTGTTGAGTGTGAGATCACCATGATCATCGAGATCAGGGATAATATTACACTTGATAATCAAACATGCTTAGTCTCTCTTATCAAAGAAATTTTGAACATTTTTGTTGGATCCTATCATGTAAAGTGACATGTTTCATTCCGATAACCATAAAAAATCATAAAAATCATAAAACAATTCAAAATTACAAAAACAAAATCAAAGGTACAAATATCAAACATTACAATCAAGTATTATGTATAGATGGATGTTATTTCTTCCCTTTCTTTCATATTCATCTATAAGTCATATACCATTTTTATCCCTTCGGTGTTATTTTGGTTAGCCTATTCACACACAGTTTGTGACATTTATCTCTATGGTATTTTTTTGATCCTCGTCTTGTATCACCTTGGTAAATTAAAGAATGACTAACCTCTTAGAGATCCTATCACAATTCTCATTTAATCAACTTGTTGCGAAGAACTTTTGGACATATTTTTTGACACTATCCAATGTCATCATCAAAATTGCTTCCACATCCTTCCATCAAGCCATTAGTGATTCTTAACCCCTTGTCAAACAAGAGAGTTGAAATAAGTTTTCAGTAAACAAAGCAAAAGAATTAAAATCAATCAATTAAAAAGCAAAAGCTAAAAGTAAAAACAAATTGATATATAACTCTCTCTTGGGGTATTTCCAATAATCTCTACTAGAGATATGGACACTTGACTAGAAGTAGATAAATGTTGTAATTAGAATAAAATGCATCTCTGTCAGGGCTATGGATGCCTGGTTGGCATAAAGTGGAGCAATGTACGGCTTTCCTTCCATAATCCATTCACAAATAACCTTTCAAACTAAATGATTCCTACACATTGGCTAGTGTCCTCACTTACTGTCTATCAACTCTTTCCATCAAGAGGTAATTAATTTCCATGTGCACACATAGGATCTCGATGAGTAAATAGGATTAGTATGTTATCAAGTGTTACTTTTTGGACCTTGTTCAAACTCTTGCTTTAGTGCATGTCTTGTCTCATGATTTGTACCTTGGGCTGATAAATTTTTCATCGAACGCCTTATAAATATTTTCATAGCATCCTTTTTCTTCAAAAATCATTTAGAACATCCATGTGTATCAGATGTCCTCTTTTCCATGTTTGCAGGAACTTTTGTCCCCTTTTAATAAGACAATTTTCTACTTCTTTTCTCTCATGTGTTTATTGGCCAGCTTACGTTGGGGGCATCCTTGCTCCCTCATGATTGAACCTATTTTATATTGGCCTTGATCCCCCTTTAGTGTGTGAATATTTTTCCTTTGAATACTCCCACCTAATCTCTGGGAATTTTCACATCTTCACTTTCTTGCGCATATGTGTGGCATTCTTCCCTTGTACATCCCATCTATTGCTAGGGGAATCCATGCTTCTTTGTCTTCCTATACATAGTTTTAGAAAACTTTCAAAATAAAAAAATTCAAATATGTTTCTAAAAAATCAAAAATAATAAAAATCATCCTAAAAAATGTCACTCTTTAGTTCTCACCTATTCTTGTGCGCGAATCATGGATCATCTTGATCTACCTCCATTAACAAAGTTAGTTTGCTTACTATGTCTATACTCTGGGGCACAATGAGTTGTTTGGTACTGTTTCATAGTGCATGATTACTTTTCATAGGACATAAGTTTCCTCCATTATTTCCCTTGCATGTATCCTTTCTTGGGGTACCATATTTTAACCCTTGTCGTTAATTCGCATAGGTCGAAATCAAATCTTGATAACAAAAACATTGCATTATGTTTTTCTATTAGGTTAGCTTGTTTAATTTCTCTTATTGCATTGCGTTATGTATGTTGAAAGGAGTTAGGCATATTTTAATTTCTCGTATTGCATTACATTTTGTATGTTGCATGGAGTTTATATTTTCAACAATGGACAATTGTTTGTAGTATGGCTTTTCATGTCATTATACTTTTGTCGTATGCTTATATTTTTAATAAGGACCGATGATGTAGATCTTTGGAAATATGATGACACTAAAGTTGTTTCAATACACTAGATGAAATCTTGCTCTTTTATTTCCATCTTCATTCCTCTTCTACATCATTCTCCTATCAACACTATTCTTCTGATTCACCTGGGGCATCCTACCCCTACCCATTCTTCTATCCATTTATCTCACCTTTTTGATCGTCAATCACCTTATTTCATCACCCCATCGACACTCGAGGGGGCATCTCTCACTTCTACTAATTTTTCTTCTACGCCTTCAAAATTTTATCTGTCTACTATCTTTGAAGTGGTGTCACTTACACCACCTCAAAGAGGGGAAAATGTAGACACCTATATTTAGCTCAAGCAATTTAAATACTTAAATTGTGTTAATTATACCATTTCGCAAATTGATGACATATCGTCAATATCACACATTTTCTCTGCTATCATCGTTAATTAATTACATTATGTTAGTTAATTAACTCTTCTATCCAACAACGACGCCAATTAATGAAACTCTATTAATCAGCTCCCCTTTCTATCTAGATTAATTAATTAAGCTCCCCTTTATATCTACATTAATTAATTGTTTTTAATAAATTAATACCCCTTTTTATCTAGATTAATTAATTATTCTTGATTAATTAATTCTCTCTTTTAGTTAATCAATAAATCGTCATTTATTTGATTAAAATACTCTCACAACATAAATCATACTAACTTGATGTAGCCTAGAATTTACCAGAAATAACCCAAGCGTGTTGGCACATCACCCACCTAGATTGAGTGATCACCCAAAGCACGTAAAGGTATCAAGCCCTCTTTAGGGTTTCTTGTGCAGGATGTTAGCAAGATGAAGAGTTGATGCATTCAGATCCATAAATAGTATAACATTCTACAGAGCATATTCCAGATCTAGATCTAAAGAGTAATGGATTTAAACAATAGCCATAATGAATTCAGCCATGTAAGAACTAGTTACAATCATGATTAATACCTTGAATCAGTCAATACTCTCCATTATACTAAACACAATAAATACGAGATAAATATTTTATAATATTCGAGTACCATAAGTTCATGCGTGCATCAGATCTAACAACATAACTTCACAATAGCTCATACATAGTCCTCTCTAACCTACGCAAATTACTACATATTTATAAGGGTGGGGAATTTCCCTTCACTACTTACATAATTCCCAAAATAGGTCACATGCTGAAAATAGCCACGCACCTTTACAATAATAGACACACATGCAAGTGCACTAATAATAGATCTCTTCTAGTTAACTACAAGTAATAATTCTATTATTAACTCAAATTTATGTAAATTGCTTAGTATATTCTCTTCCAAAATAGCATATGCATGTCACACAAGTCTTTATCCGGTTTGTGTGCTTTGCACGCTATCTCCAAAAATAGCTCATAATCATGAAAATGGCTAAGTCCTAAATCTATCCTTGTCTTTCACGTGTATTTCCTTCCCTATCCTTCCACACCTTTGAATGTGCCATGTTCCCACGTATGAACCTTTTGTGTTCCTTCTACTAAGTGTCATACTTTGTCTGCTCAACATTACCCCACACTAAATTGCATTGTTACCCCGACAATGGTGACTTGATAATTTAAAGAATAAAGAATGGGAATGAAAGGAAATTAAATAATTATTGTACAAAGAATGAACTTTCACCCTACAATGTCCTTTGTTTCAACTGGAAGAATTAACTCTGGATATTCTTCTTTGATTTCAGCCTCTAAAGTTTGTTAATCACTTATCACGAATTCATCCTTTTATGGAATATTCGATGCAATAAAGTCTAACTCCTCTTGTGCAATATCTTCCTTCTCATTCTGCAATACTATAACAATGTTGGACATTGCAGTTACCCTTCCTTCCAAAAGATCCATCTTCTACGCTATAAGCTTTCCAATTTCATCCACCCTTTCTTTATGCGGTTTTTTTCTCTGCAAGGGCCTCGTGATTTTTCTTTACCGGTGTCAATTGTCCCATGCACCTGTTGAGTGTCTCATCTTTCATCACCTTCAGGACTTTATTGTCTTCTACCATTGTCTTGATTTAGATAAATGCTTCTGGAGTGGCACAAATATTTAATGTCTAGTCTTCTTTCTTCATCTCTTCCTACAAAGTATTGAACAAGGCTTCATAAGATGAAATATTTCTAACTATTAAGGCCCTTTCTCTCTTTGTTTCCTATTCAAGGTCCTTTGGTTCTGGAATCTAAATCAATCCATCCTCAAGCACCAAATCAACTAGGGTATGCACATAATGCATAGCTAAAGGGAACCTCTTAGGTACCTTGGACTCTAAGTGTGGTCTTTCCTTCAAGACATGATCGTTGATCTCCTCTGCCATGTTGATGAGAACCCCATTCTTCTTTTTCTCTAGGTCCTTCTCTCCTTTTAGACATGTTATTTTAGTATCTTTAGCTTTGATATCTTCTCTTAGTGCTCTAATAGTTGTAGCCTTATCTACATTCCATCGCGCCACCTCTGTAGATACCTTCACCAAGGCATTACTCACCTATTCATCAGACATAACAGTGGGCTTGATAGTTATGTTCCTATTTTGTGGTGCCTTTCTCATTCTTCTTGACACACAAGACTCTTCACATACATCAAAATCAGGCTCGTCCATGTGAGTTTGCATGGACCATGAAAATTGTTTTTTCTTCTTTGCAGCAGTAGCCATGTCTGGATCCATCAACTCCCATCCATACAAATCCTTGAGGCCTACTGTATTCTGGAATTATGCGTAGACAATTTTACTTGTGTCCTCATCATAGCCCATGATCGGTGCAAAGCATACTCCCCACTTTCCCTCTTTGTTCTTGGCCCCTTAGGAACTTGAGTGCCAAGGTTTGGAGTTGGATCTTCTATGTCTTGAGCTATATCTTGTTATGTTTCTCCTATATTATTTACTCCTTCATCCTTCATTTCTTTTTCCTTGGGTTCCTCCACATCCTCCCGGTAGTACGGGAGTTTGGGTGCGCTCTCTGCAAACTCCTCTTCCTCCTCATTCAGCTTCAAATTTCTCCTTCTTTTCTCAACTACCTCTTTCTATGGAGATATTTGTGGTGATATCATGACAAACTAAAGAGTTCTCATGACTTATGTTCTTGTTCTTATGAACACCCTCTTCAAACAATGCTCTCCTTGGACTGCTTCCAAATCCTCTTCTTCTTGCACCCGAGTTGGGGTACTTGCACGTAGCCTCTACTTTGTCTATGGATTTCCTCCAACACTTATGTTCTAATACACCACTATCTTCATGCTCTTATTTTTCTTCATCTACATTTATAGCTTTCCAATGTACCCGATTTCCAAGCTTACAGGAATCATGTTTATAATGTCCGAAATGAGCCTCTCAACATAGGCAAATTCCAAACCTAGAAATACATGTCTTCCTTAGAGTGTGGTAGTCACGGATCTACCTTGTCTCTGCAATAAAATTTAGGAGGCACGCATCATTAAAATGTTGGACTGATGCCCTGGAAGTAGTGTGTTATGAAGGCATACAATAGTTTGCACTATGGGCTCCAAGTCACATCCCTCTTAGCAAATCACAAGATGTAAAAGTGTTAGTACACCGCGAATTATACTTACTTTCCCAACACCGACAAAGAACACCTAAAGAATGTGCCACTCCTCTTCAAATGTCGCACGGAGCCTGTCATACCACATCTTTTGCCCTCTGTTTAAATGACCCACTCATCGACCCCTCACATAAATATTTATCAAACCTTTCTACAAGGTAATTTTTTCTCCATGGGATACTCCCATATCTTGTCCTTTGGCCCATCAGAACTTCAATCTCCATAAATACTAAAGAAAGTAAAATAGCACTAAAATAGATTTTATCACATGTGCACACTTCCTCAATAATGTTCTCTACAATGTGTTGTCCACTCAAAATTCCCCACTCGATAAGAGTAAAAATTTCAAAATTTTGAGTTTAAGTGTTTTTTCTCAAGTGCCTAAGTCGTGAAATTGAAAAAATCTGTGTTTTGGGTCATTTTGTGATTTTCGGAACTGTCGGAACTTTTTGTCCCAACTCGTCCCAAGTACGAAAGTGCACTGTTCCCCGATCGGCCGAAATCCCCAAGCTGTCCCATTTTCGGGCCCGTCGGAAAGTTTTGTCCCAAGTGTCCCAAAACTTATTGTGCGAGTTGTTCCAATTTCAGCCGAAACACCCGAACCGCGTACTACGCACTTTCATGTCTCAAATGTCCCAAAGTTAAAAAGTGCGAGCTTTCCAATTTTAAATTTGAAACTCCCGTGTCGCGTACTTCAGAGCTCCTTGTCCCAAATCGAAAAATGCAAGTTGTTTCAATTTCACCCGAACTGCCAAACCGCGTACTCCGGAACTTTTTGTCCCGAATGTCCCAAGTCCAAATGGGCCCATCTTTGTTCCATTTTTGGACGAAACACCGAATCACAGCTCTCGCGCATTTTCGTCCCAATCGTTCCAAAAAGCATTTGTGCATCCTCTCCCTGTTTCACCCGAATCGGCCGAGCCGCGTGTTTCACACATTCGCGTCTCACATGTCCCAAGCGTACCAAGTGTCATTCACACTTAGTTTTTCCCGCTCACTCCGAGTATGATGCTATTCAAATTGGTGGTTGTGTATTCAATGCGCATTAAATTCATTCCTCTCTCCAAACGGCTATATAACGAGCATTTCCCCTTTGCATTTTTCGCATTGCTTCCATGCTATCTTTGCTCGAACCCTTGCAATTTGAAAACCTGTGCAAATATCCCCTCCCTTTGCAAATTCCTTCCCGAGTCTAGGTTGCAGCTCCGAGACTATCAATATGAAGATCAAGTTTCAGGGACAGGAGCAAATTTCTCCGCTTGAGTCTGCCGTTAACAATATTGGGGATAGCGAAGCTCGTCATCTCCACTTCGGTGATTTTTGGGCAAGAATGGCAGATGCAAACCCTACACCAATAGCACAAATGATTCATGATAGCGGTTTGGCTTTTACGGTGGTTTCCCAATCTCAAGGTACAGTGTGCTGATACTGTGCTTTCATGCGGAGCTCACTTCGACCCCGCTTGAGCGAATTGAAAATGTACATGGGGAACTCATTGCAAGCTGGACGCTGCTGCCATTGGCACTGCTCTGAGGATTCCGGAGTTGGACAATGCTATAGTCGTCTCCCGGGATCAAGCACAGACCCTATTCGATCAAGACAGTGACAAATATAAGGCGCGAGTGGCGAAGTCTTGGTTGAAGAACCCTAAGAAAGGTGCTTCTCACCTAACCAAAACCCTCTTCCGAGCAGATTTCAATGAGGAATTGTCAGACTTCATAATCCTCGCTAGCTCGGGTTATGGATTTGCCCTCCACCAATGAGTTTCATTTCTGGATGTGCCCGCTCATCAGCATGGTGTGCGAGGGAACACAAAACATCAATTGGGCAGAGATCATCAGTATGAATTTGGCGGAGCAGCTATCCAACGTTCAGCAAACAAAGAAGTTCTATATGACTTCATACCTGATGTATACCCTAGCAGCATCAAGGCAGTGGTTTGGTTTCTCCTATATAGATGCACACAAAGATGATCCAGTGTATGCCTATTGCCCGCAGTTCACCCTGGAGACCAGCAATCGTAATTTCAGAAGGGTCAATGACGCTTTCACCATGTACGTGGTTAGATTGCTCGAAGGTGATACTGCTAGAAGGTTTTCAGAGGAAGCCATGAACCTGATATCGCAGTATGGAGCCTATTTCATCCAATTCAGGAAATTTTCCTATATCAGGCTTGCTGGCTATGAAAGCACTCCTTTACGGCTTCCCATGTTCTGCAATGATAAAATGGCCTTGATAGAAATATGCAGGCAACTAGACAAGTTGCACAGAACTTGCAGAGATAAGAATATTTCGGCTTGCACTTTCCCATCTCTCCGGGAAACTACACATGCAAAACACTCTGGATGCTCGTAACATAGAAAGAGCCCGGTCCCTATCATCTTTGTTCATTTCTTCTTCAAGCCAAGAACTTGCTTTGACTTGAAGAAGTTTATTCAACAGAACATCAAGATAATCTATCATCATAGGCGATATGAAGACTCCGGGCTGGACCGATGCGGATGATTTTGAAGCCAAAAGAAGGCATTGTGGCAGGTTCTCCCGCAATTGATCCAAGAACTCGAGTGCCATGTACCAAGTTCCGAAGGTCTCGGGATGACAATTCTGACCTATACTCGTATGAGTATGAAAATGTGATTAAGCACACCCCTCGGAGGACACGGATTGGAACAGAAAGAGAGGGATGATCTGGCTGAGATTCTTGCTCCAGTCCTAGTCAGGACTAAGGTCTGGTTCAGTAAGAAGATCCGAGAATTCAAGAGGCACTCAGGAGAATCCAGCTCCAAGGATGACTCGACACCAATAAGAGAGGCATCAGTTCCAAGGTCTGAAACACTAATGCAAACCCCTCCTGCCTCATCAACACAAGGACCTGATTGAATCTACTCCCTCTTCATCTACCCAGGTATATAAGAAGAAACTCAAAGAAGTAAAGAAGGAGCCTGCAGAGAATGACCCTCCAAGAAAATAGGCAGAGTTGCCTATAGGGCCAGAGAACATCATTGTTCTCAGTGAAAGTGAAGAAAGTGAGATGCCAACTCCTCCAAATTTTCCCGAAGATCCAAAGCAGATAAGGACAAGGAGGTCCAGAGCATCGAACTTCCACATGCTATCGATTCTTCTACCGCCATTGCCTCCAAAGGTGCTCTACTCACATCTCGGCTTGAGTCAACAGTGCCTTGCAGACCACTCGAGTGTCATGAGCTCCCCTGTCTCTTGGTCTCCTTGCTTCTCCCCGCAGATTCTTCTTCCTCTTTTGCGTGGGTGCAACCTTTGGTCGATGTAAGGAAGAGGAAATCCTCCTCTCAAAGCTTGGGATCTAATTTCGATGTTTGTTGTGCCTTGTTGGGCACCACTCCTTCTCGTGCCAAGAAAGCCGTAACCACCTCCGAATAGTGTCTCGATACTCAAGGACAGCAATTCCCGGAGATTGCCAAGCCTACGGTGGACAAATCGAATCGACTTGCAGCATCCGACTTGGAGCTCTTGAGAATCCCAATGGGAGAGTCTACCCCGAAGGTGAGATTCATAACCTCCAGAAATAAATCACAAGAGTCATTAGGAGGGTAGAAAAGGGTAGCAAACTATCAAGCACCTGGAAGAGCAAGCCCAAGTTCTCACAGTTTCATCAAGTCCCTTTTGTCTAAGGAAAAAGTTTTGGACCCTACCCCTTGATGCTCTTCCACCTCCCGTAATTCTAAGCCAAGATGAAGTGCAAAGTATCAAAGATATGCACAAGTATTCTCGTCTACATGGCAGAGCTATTGAAGCCATGGTGGATGACATGCTTGTTCTTTGGATTAAACTTCATTGATGAAGCTTTCAAACTCCACGAAAAGGTGAGTAATGTGCAACTAAAGCTCTCCCCACTATCAATACCATGGATAAAGAACTAAAAATCTGGAGCGAGTTGTATAGTAGACCTTCGCCTTATGGGACAGACAGAGATGAGAACATCTTACTAGCGAATAAGATTTTCGATGATGCTAAGGACAATCTATCAAAATCACGGGTCTACGGCGTGGAGTGGGAGATCGAGAGTTTTGGAGGAAGCTTTGGGAGAAATGAAGAACAGTGGCGAAGGGAGAAGCTTTCAAGACATTGGTCATTCTTTGCCGCTTTCAAGGATATACATTGTCATCTTGGGATGAAAACTCTAGTGTTTTCCCCTGTCTCGCAAGAAATCAAAGCTCGGTTCGAGCTTTTATCAAAGATAATCTATTCAAGGAAAGCTCCATCTCTAAGGAAAAGATGAAGGAAATTTGTTCTCTTCAATCTACCATTGAAGAAGCAAATAAAGATTATCATACTCACGTCGAGTTTGATAAAGAGATGGAGAAGTGTCTGGGATTTTGGACTCAGTCTGCAGCCAACACGTCAGTTCCACGTGGCAGAGACATAGCTGAGGCATTGAAGAAATTCAGGCAGCGGATTCTGAAGACAGTGGGTCCCTCCCAGTAGCTGGCCACCTGTCTCCTTCTCCTTTCTTTTCTCTTCTTCCCTTTCTTTTCGTATTCTTTGTAATTAGTTAAGGTATTGCAATTGGCAATCCTTAACTATTCTTTAGTTAAAAGAAACGGTTACGAAGAGTAACTGACTTGTAAGCTATATAATGGCCTTTCCACGCCATTTTGCAAGGAGGAAGAACTTGGATATTTGCTGAAAGTGTAAATAGATCTTAAAGAAATCAATACAAAAGGGCTTTCCATTCTTTGTCTATCTAATTCTTGTTATCTCTGTGTTCTCCTTTAATATTGTGAAGATCATTTTGTTCGATTCGTTAGTCTCTCGATTACATACTGCTCGATTTTTGCAAATAAATACGGTGATCTTGTATAACCAAGAAGGAACTTTGTGTCCTTGATGAATGAATCTGAAGAAGGTTATTTATGGAACTTTGTGTCTTTAAATTTAATCTCATTCAGCCAATGCAAATGATCTTGTCTTAAATTCTTTGAAACTTCGCATACATAAAGAATTATTCTGCTATCTGTAATTCTGAATGTTGCTATTCTGCTCATCTTCTTATTCCCTTTCCTCAGTCCTTGTGTGATTGATGATCCTTGTGGAAAACACTTTCGTAATATCCAAGTTTGACCATAAAACAATGTCCTGTACATTTGTAAATAAGTTCGTTTCGAATAAGGGAACCTCTCCCATTAAAGAGGAGGGACTTCTTATCCCCCGATCGTTGCTCTTCTAAAAAGTCCTATTTAACGACTCAACAGTTTTTGGCGACTCTACTGGGAAAATCACATTCCATTCCCTGCAATTTTTCGATCATCCTTTGATCTGGTGACTCCGCGTTTCACTCGAGGGAGAAGGGCCCTTGGTATCGAAGATTCTCAGTTTCAGCTTTTGGAGCAACAGGGTTTTCCTTTCCCTTCAAATAGAAGAACTCATTCAATGAGCACTCCACCTATTTGAGATAAAAGTCCTACGGTGGTATTCCTTCAGAACCTGCTAGTCCCAATCTACGAGCTTTGATCCTAGCTGGTGTTACAGTTCCCCTCCAAGCCGTATTTCCAAGAATGGCGGCACAATTGCCATGGGGTCAACGTGTCGGGCCCCTGGCCCTTACTCAGCCTTTGCATGAGTTACCTAGAGGTAACCGGAAGAACTTCCCCAAATTTAAAGGAGATGGCAAAGTACACCCTGATGAACACATTGCAGCCTTCATAGTTGCATGTGGGGTTTTGGGAGTTGAACATGAAGACGTCTCAGTAAGGCTGTTCATTGAGATGTTACAAGATAATGTCTGCTGATTGGTTCTATCACCTTCTACGGGGGTGCCATCACCGATCGGAATACAATGAGAACTCGGTTCAAAGCCGTTTCAAGTGGCGTAAGATGTGCATGCCGTGGTTGCCCAAATTTCTCGAGATAAAGAAAGATCCATCAAAACCCATGAGAGAATTTGTGGCTCGATTCAACATACTGATCAACAAAATTCCTGTAAATACTCGACCGGTTGATCAAATTCAAAAATGTTTATTTCTAAATGCTCAAACGCCCAAAGTTAGTTATGCTCTAAGAAGGGCTAATCTCGGAATGTTAGTTCTGGATCAAGAACTGGCTGTTAGTGTCGAGGATGACTTGATCATGTCAGGGAAGTTGAGAAGAGATCCTCCCAAATCTAAATCTGCTGCTTCTTCCTCTTCCACCTCTGGACCCAATACTGATCCATTAGTCCAGAAACTTGCAAATGATCTAGTAGCTATAAAGAAACAATTGGCTCAGCATGCCCCGTATGCAGATGTTCCAAGAAGAAATTTTCAGCCCAGAAATCATTTGCCTGCTCCTCACACAAGACTAGCACTTGAAGGACCTCCTGTTAAAGTTCCTGTGAATGCAACCTGTGAAGTTGAAGAGCCAGATGATGATGTGGACGATGAAGCTTGTGAGGAGTTCCTGGAGGAATTTGATGTTGAGGCAGAGGAACTTGAGGGATCTCGGGTTAATTTCTTTACCACTGAGGGCATCGATGATGGAGATGACTATGATGAAGTGGTAGCAGACATGAATAGTGAATCATTTGCTGTCATGACTCGAGAGCAGACACACCAGAAGGAGAAGGTGACACAGCCCATCAAGAAATCCAAGGAGCAGTCGACAACTATTCCTGTGATTGCAAAAAGAGGATCTCCTCTTCCTACTTCATCTACGTCAAAGGTGAGTACTGTCAATCCTGCTACCAAAATTGCTTCTTCTTTTTCTCCTAAAGTTGATAAGCCTAGAATTCCAAATGATGATGGTCCATCCACCTCTGGATCCTTTGATATTGTTGATCACCTAAAAAGGACCAAGGTCCAAATCTCAGAAGCTGAGTACTACCAAACTCATCCCAAGGCTTTTGCCAAGATGATCCAATTTGTTAATTCCCATTCCAAGACCACCTCTAAAGGCCTTTTGCCCACTCCTCCTTCGCACCACATGACCTAGTCTCGGTAAAAGCTGTCCACCTCGCTTTGGTGACAAAATCAAGCCTTTTTATGTAACACTTCTTATAGCTGGCCATAGGCTCAAGAAGAATCGTGTCATAGATTCTGGAGCCTCAGATAATGTGATGCCTGCTAAAGTAGCTCATGCTTTAGGCTTGACCCTCACTCGTACTTATGGATCTTGCTACTCCATGGAAAGTAAGGAAGTGCCTTTGGTTGGAAGGATTAAAGATGCACAAGTGGCTTTTGCTGCTTTACCTGAAAAGAAAGTCTTGGCTACCATCCTAGTAGCAGACATTCCTCCTTCTTATGGAATGTTGCTAAGTAGGAACTTCTGTAAAGATGTGGGTGGAGAGATTCAAATGGATTGGTCACATGCACTCATACCTGTCAATGGACACATGAAGAAGCTGCTGCCTGAGAAACAATCTGAGTATATTGTGCAGAAAACGGATGATCCTAAGGCACAAATACTCTATGAGGATATGGGCCATGGTAATTACATGATTCTGTCCCCTGATGAAATCCAACCCTCCAAAGTATCACCCAAAGATCCCAATGGTGTTTGGATTTTAGAATTTGATGGAAGTTGTTCCTCGGCTGGTTCTGGAGCTGGTGTCCTGCTAGTGTCACCTGAAGGCTGCCTACACCCTTTTTCATTTAAGTTGCAGTTCAAAAACACTAACAATACAATAGAGTATGAGGCTCTCATTCTTGGACTGCAAGTGGCCAAAGAACGAGGTGTAAAAAATCTTCTGGCTCGTGGTGATGCAGAGCTGATTGTGAAGCAAGTCAGAAGCCTTTTTCAGGTAAAAAATGGGAGGCTGAAGCATTACCGGAATCAGGTTTGGGATTCAATTGAATTCCTTGATGCTTTCTCCATTGAAGCAATACCTAGAGAAAAGAACAGCAGGGCTGATTCACTGGCTGTCTCAGGGTCACTATTGATTCCCCATCCTGAATTCTCTCAGGATAAGTTCACTATTGAAATGGTCCACCGGCCTAGTGTACCTGACAATACCAATAACTGGCAAGTTTTCAATGATGACCAGCATTTTCTTTCCTTCCTGGAACTCAAGGGTAATTTCGAACAACTGTATTTTGAGGGAAGTGACAACCTGCCTCGTGAGAGTGTGTCCTCTGACCATCCTGTCACCCAAGGAGAAGAAACAGATCAGGAAGGATGCATTAAACTCAAAGGAAACAAGATTCCCAAAGGTTTGGTGAGTTTGGAGGAGTTGTTTGATAAACATGACAGATATGTGAAATCTAAAGCTTTGATGGACCTCAAAGATCATTTGAGTATGATAAGATTGATATAGGGAGTTCTACTGACCCCAAGCTAGTAAATATTGGAAAATGTTGCACCACCGACGAGAGGAGAAAAGCAATTGATCTTCTAAGGAGGTATAAGGATGTTCTTGCTTATTCTTATGAAGATCTAAAAGCCTTCAAGCCAAAAGATATGCAGCATTCTATTCCTCTCAAACCAGGAATTAAGCCTTTCAAGCAGAAGCAGAGGCAGTACAATCCAAAAATAGCTGACACCATCTTTCAGGAGATCCAGAAGTTGTTGAAGGCTAAAATTATTTTTCCCATTCACCATTCGACATGGATCGCAAATATAGTGCCTGTTAGGAAGAAAAATGGTGAGATCCGCATCTGTGTTGATTTCAGAACTCCGAATCAAAGCTTCTCGAAAGATAACTACCCTTTTCCTATGATGGATCAAATATTGCAAGCGTAAGGATCTGAAATGTTATCTATGCTTGATGGATTCTCGGGATACAATCAGGTAGAGGTTGATACATCACGAGATCAACACAAGACAGCCTTCACTACTCCTTGGGGTACCTTTGCCTACAAGAGAATGCCTTTTGGGCTGATTAATGTTGGTGCCACTTTCCAGAGAGCTATGGATTTGGCTTTTGGAAGCTTGAAAGGGAAATGTATTGTCATATACCTTGATGACCTGACAGTGTTTTCAAAGACAAGAGCGGATCACTTTGACCACCTGGAAACGGTTCTGCTGAGATGCCGAGAGCATGGGATTTCTTTAAATCCTAAAAAATCTGTCTTCTGTGTTACAGAAGGAAAACTATTAGGGCACATCGTCTCCAAGGATGGTATTAAGATTGATCCTGAACGAGTTCAAGCCATCCAGCAAATTCCTCTCCCAACCAGTAAAAAAGGCGTGCATTCCTTCTTCAGTAAGATCAATTTTTTAAGAAGATTCATCCCTGATTTTGCTGAATTAACTTTGAATATTTCTCAGATGATGAAAGGGAAGCAAACATTTGGTTGGTCTTCTGAAGGAAAGGAATCCTTTGAGGGTATCAAGAAAGCTATTGCTAAAACTCCAGTTTTGGCCTGTCCTGATTTCAGCAAAGATTTCATCATCTATTGCTATGCTACAGATAATACCCTGGCTGCTGTCTTAACCCAAGAAGACTCGATAAACATGAGCTACCAATTGCCTTCATGAGCTATATCCTGAAGAATCATGAGCTAAAATACACCATGATGGAGAAGCATGCTTTTGCGGTAGTCAAGGTCAGCAAGGGTTGCGTTTCTATATCCTCAACTCTCACTCTATGGTGCTGGTTCCAGATACAACTGTTAAGTCAATTCTTACACAGCAAGAATTTGGGTCCAAGAGAGGAAACTGGGTGGCTAAATTCCAGGAGTATGACATTGATATCAAACCGACCAAGCTGGTTCGTGGAAAAGGTCTTTGTGAGCTCATTGCTGAAGGAGCCAAACATGAGTTGCTGGAGGAGAAAGTTGACATTCCTACTGTTCTATTCCTTAGTTCAGTCGATGAATGGTATTCTGACATCGCCCATTTTCTCACCTATGGGGAATGCCCCTCTCATTTAACTACCAAGGAAAAGAGGACTGTTAAATTGAGATCAGTGCAATATGTACTATGGGAAAATGCCTTGTTCAAGCGTGGTTTAGATGGGAGATTTCTGAAGTGTGTGGACAAGGAACAACAGAGAAAGTTGCTCTCAGCTTTTCATGATCAGACATGTGGAGGACACTACTCTCATCACAATCACACTCACAAGATACTCCGGGGAGGATATTACTAGCCTTCCTTGTTCAGAGATGCATCCAAGTGGGTGGATAAATGCGAGGCTTGTCAGACCTTTGTGGGAAGACCTAAATTGGCCTCTTTGCCTCTCAAGCCAGTTGTGATTGAGGAACCATTTCAACAGTGGGGTCTGGACTTCATTGGTGCACTCAACCCTGTTTCTAGTGCTGGTCACACTCATGTGCTAACCGCCACTGACTACTTCACCAAATGGGTGGAAGCTATTCCAGTCAAGAGCACTACTTCTGAAGTGGTATGCAACTTCATCAAAGAGAACATCTTGGTAAGGTATGGTGTACCTAACAAGATTGTAATAGATAATGCTTTGAACTTCTCCTCAACTGAGATAATGGATTTCTGCTACGGTTATGGCATCTCTCTGGCTCATTCTTCAGATTATTATCCCCAGGGAAATGGACAAGCAGAATCCACCAACAAAAATCTGGTGACTATCATAAGGAAGTTGGTCAATGAGTCTCAGCGAAACTGGCATAAGAAGCTTTATGATGCTCTTTGGGCAGACAGGATCACACCTAAAAGAGCCATTGGAATGTCTCCTTTTCAAGTGGTGTATGGAGTAGAAGCTCAATTACCAGTGACAGTGGAACTGCCAGCCTTGCACCTGATGAAGGCCATTGAGGATACTAGTTTCAGTGATGCTCTGGATAAAAGAATCATGTACCTGCACAAACTGAACGAGGACAGATTGGAGGTTGCTGATAGGATATCTGCTCACCAGCAGAAGGTAAAGGTTCTGTTTGACAAGAAAGCTAGGTTCAGAGAGTTCCAAGTTGGAGATACCGTGCTGTTATGGGACAAAAGACATGAACCTCGTGGCAGCCATGGAAAATTTGATTCCCTGTGGCTCGGACCTTTCAAGATAAGACACTTTGCTGGTAAGAACTCTTTCTATCTTGATTACATGGATGGTTCTCCCCTCCCACTTCCTTATAGTGGGCAGTATTTGAAGTTGTTCAAGTCATAGGTGACTAGGGAGTCCCTTTGTATATTCTATACAGTGTTTTTACTTTTCTGCTTTTGGTGTGTTTTCCTTCTGTTGTTGTGTGTGTTGCCCTCTGTATTGGTTTGTTTTGACTCCTTTGCCCAATGGATAAGGCACTGGTCTACTTCACCGAGTTTGTCTAAGTTCTTGCCTTGTCTCATTCCGAGAATTTATACCAAGTCATCCCCAGAAGGAGCCAGCTATTGTCCACTCAAAATTCCCTGCTCTGATAAGAGTAAAAATTTCAAAATTTTGAGTTTAAGTGTTTTTCTCTGAAGTGCCTAAGTCGTGAAATTGAAAAAATCTGTGTTTTGGGTCATTTTGTGTGATTTTCGGGCCTGTCGGAACTTTTTGTCCCAACTGTCCCAAGTACGAAAGTGCACTCTGTTCCCCAATCGGCCGAAATCCCCGAAGTTGTCCCATTTTCGGGCCCGTCGGAAAGTTTTGTCCCAAGTGTCCCAAAACTTATTGTGCGAGTTGTTCCAATTTCGGCCGAAACACCCGAACCGCGTACTACGCACTTTCATGTCTCAAATGTCCCAAAGTTAAAAAGTGCGAGCTTTCCAATTTTCGGCCGAAACTCCCGTGTCGCGTACTTCAGAGCTCCTTGTCCCAAATCGAAAAATGCAAGCTGTTTCAATTTCACCCGAACCGGCCAAACCGCGTACTCCGGAACTTTTTGTCCCGAATGTCCCAAGTCCAAACGGGCCCACTGTTCCATTTTCGGCCGAAACACCCGAACCGCGTACTCGCGCATTTTCATCCCAATCGTTCCAAAAAGCATTTGTGCATCCTCTCCCTGTTTCACCCGAATCGGCCGAGCCGCGTGTTTCGCGCATTCGCGTCTCACATGTCCCAAGCGTACCAAGTGTCATTCACACTTAGTTTTTCCCGCTCACTCCGAGTATGATGCTATTCAAATTGGTGGTTGTGTATTCAATGCGCATTAAATTCATTCCTCTCTCCAAACGGCTATATAACGAGCATTTCCCCTTTGCATTTTTCGCATTGCTTCCATGCTATCTTTGCTCGAACCCTTGCAATTTGAAAACCTGCGCAAATATCCCCTCCCTTTGCAAATTCCTTCCCGAGTCTAGGTTGCAGCTCCGAGACTATCAATATGAAGATCAAGTTTCAGGGACAGGAGCAAATTTCTCCGCTTGAGTCTGCTGTTAGCAATATTGGGGACAGCGAAGCTCGTCATCTCGACTTCGGCGATTTTTGGGCAAGAATGGCAGATGCAAACCCTACACCAATAGCACAAATGATTCATGATAGCGGTTTGGCTTTTGCCGGTGGTTTCCCAATCTCAGTACAGTGTGCTGATACTGTGCTTTCATGCGGAGCTCACTTCGACCCCGCTTCGAGCGAATTGACAAATGTACATGGGGAACTCATCGCAAAGTGGACGCCGCCACCATTCGGGCGCTGCTGCTCGAGGATTCCGGAGTTGGACAATGCTATAGTCGTCTCCCGGGATCAAGCACAGACCCTATTCGATCAAGACAGTGACAAATATAAGGCGCGAGTGGCGAAGTCTTGGTTGAAGAACCCTAAGAAAGGTGCTTCTCACCTAACCAAAACCCTCTTCCGAGCAGATTTCAATGAGGAATTGTCAGACTTCATAATCCTGCTGGCTCGGGTTATGGGTTTGCCCTCCACCAATGAGTTTCATTTCTGGATGTGCCCGCTCATCAGCATGGTGTGCGAGGGAACACAAAACATCAACTGGGCAGAGATCATCAGTATGAATTTGGCGGAGCAGCTATCCAACGTTCAGCAAACAAAGAAGTTCTATATGACTTCATACCTGATGTATACCCTAGCAGCATCAAGGCAGTGGTTTGGTTTCTCCTATATAGATGCACACAAAGATGATCCAGTGTATGCCTATTGCCCGCAGTTCACCCTGGAGACCAGCAATCGTAATTTCAGAAGGGTCAATGACGCTTTCACCATGTACGTGGTTAGATTGCTCAAGGTGACACTACTAAAAAGGTTTTCAGAGGAAGCCATGAACTCGATATCGCAAAGATGGAGCCTATTTCATCCAATTCAGAAATTTTCCTATATCAAAGCTTCACTTTGCATGAAAGCACTCCTTTACGGCTTCCCATGTTCTGCAATGATAAAATGGCCTTGATAGAAATATGTAGGCAACTAGACAAGTTACATAGAACTTGCAGAGATAAGAAGATTTCTGGCTTGCACTTTCCCATCTCTCTGGGAAACTACACATGCAAAACAGCTCTGGATGCTCAGAACATAGAAAGAGCCCTGGTCCCTATCACTGTTCATTTCTTCAAGCCAAGAACCTGCTTTGACTTGAAGAAGTTTATTGAACAGAACATCAAGATAATCTATCATCATAGGGCAGATACAGAAGACTACTGGGCTGACTGTGCAGATGATTTTGAAGCCAGAAGAAGGCATTGTGGCAGGTTCTCCCTGCAATTGATCCAAGAACTCGGTCTGTACCAAGTTCCTGAAGGTCTCCAGGATGACAATTCTGACCTATACTCGTATGAGTATGAAAATGTGATTAAGCACACCCCTCTGGAGGACCTGGATTGGAACAGGAAAGAGAGGGATGATCTGGCTGAGATTCTTGCTCCAGTCCTAGTCAGGACTAAGGTCTGGTTCAGTAAGAAGATCCGAGAATTCAAGAGGCACTCAGGAGAATCCAGCTCCAAGGATGACTCGACACCAATAAGAGAGGCATCAGTTCCAAGGTCTGAAACACTAATGCAAACCCCTCCTGCCTCATCAACACAAGGACCCTCATGAATCTACTCCCTCTTCATCTACCCAGGTATATAAGAAGAAACTCAAAGAGGTAAAGAAGGAGCCTGCAGAGAATGACCCTCCAAGAAAACAGGCAGAGTTGCCTATAGGGCCAGAGAACATCATTGTTCTCAGTGAAAGTGAAGAAAGTGAGATGCCAACTCCTGCAAATGTTCCTGAAGATCCAGCAGATAAGGACAAGGAGGTCCAGAGCACTGAACTTCCAGGTGCTACTGATTCTTCTACCGCCATTGCCTCCAGTGCTCTACTCACATCTCAGCTTGAGTCAACAGCTGCGCAGACCCTGAGTGTCATGAGCTCCCTGTCTCTTGGTCCCCTTGCTTCTCCTGCAGATTCTTCTTCCTCTTTTGCGTGGGTGCAACCTTTGGTTGACAGAAGGAAGAGGAAATCCTCCTCTCAAAGCTTGGGATCGAATTTCGATGCTGTTGCAGCCTTGTTGGGCACCACTCCTTCTCGTGCCAAGAAAGCCAGAACCACCTCCAGAATAGTGTCTGATACTCAAGGACAGCAATTCCTGGAGATTGCCAAGCCTACAGTGGACAAATCAGAATCAGACTTGCAGGCATCTGACTTGGAGCTCTTGAGAATCCCAATGGGAGAGTCTACCCCTGAAGGTGAGATTCATAACCTCCAGGAAACAGTCACAAGAGTCATTGGGAGGGTAGAAAAAGGGCAGCAAACTATTGAACAGTTGGAAGAGCAAGCCCAAGTTCTCACAGGTTTCATCAAGTCCCTTTTGTCTAAGGACAAAGTTTTGGACCCTACCCCCTTGACTGCTCTTCCACCTCCTGTAATTCTAAGCCAAGATGAAGTGCAAAGTATCAAAGATATGCACAAGTATTCTGTCTATGGCAGAGCTATTGAAGCCATGGTGGATGACATGCTTGTTGCTGGATTAAACTTCATCGATGAAGCTTTCAAACTCCACGAAAAGGTGAGTAATGTGCAACTGAAGCTCTCCTCCACTATCAATACCATGGATAAAGAACTAAAAATCTGGAGCAGTTGTATAGTAGACCTTCGCCTTATGGGACAGACAGATGAGAACATCTTACTGGCGAATAAGATTTTCGATGATGCTAAGGACAATCTATCAAAATCCTGGGTCTACAGCGTGGAGTGGAAGATCAGAGTTTTGGAGGAAGCTTTGGGAGAAATGAAGAACAGCTGGCAGAAGGGAGAAGCTTTCAAGACACTGGCTGTTGCTGCTTTCAAGGATATACATTGTCATCTTCAGGATGAAAACTCTGGTGTTTTCCTGTCCTTGCAAGAAATCAAAGCTCAGTTCAGAGCTTTTGTCAAAGATAATCTATTCAAGGAAAGCTCCATCTCTAAGGAAAAGATGAAGGAAATTTGTTCTCTTCAATCTGCCATTGAAGAAGCAAATAAAGATTATCATACTCACGTCGAGTTTGATAAAGAGATGGAGAAGTGTCTGGGATTTTGGACTCAGTCTGCAGCCAACACGTCAGTTCCACGTGGCAGAGACATAGCCATTTGAGGCATCAAGAAATTCAGCAAGCAGATTCTCAAGACAAGTGGGTCCCTCCCAGTTGCTGGCCACCTGTCTCCTTCTCCTTTCTTTTCTCTTCTTCCCTTTCTTTTCGTATTCTTTGTAATTAGTTAAGGTATTGCAATTGGTGATCCTTAACTATTCTTTAGTTAAAAGAAACGGTTACGAAGAGTAACTGACTTGTAAGCTATATAATGGCCTTTCCACGCCATTTTGCAAGGAGGAAGAACTTGGATATTTGCTGAAAGTGTAAATAGATCTTAAAGAAATCAATACAAAAGGGCTTTCCATTCTTTGTCTATCTAATTCTTGTTATCTCTGTGTTCTCCTTTAATATTGTGAAGATCATTTTGTTCCTGATTCGTTAGTCTCTCTGATTGCATACTGTTCAGTTTTGCAAATACAGTGATCTTGTATAACCAAGAAGGAACTTTGTGTCCTTGATGAATGAATCTGAAGAAGGTTATTTATGGAACTTTGTGTCTTTAAATTTAATCTCATTCAGCCAATGCAAATGATCTTGTCTTAAATTCTTTGAAACTTCGCATACATAAAGAATTATTCTCGCTATCTCGTAATTCTCGAATGTTTTATTCCGCTCATGTTCTTATTCCCTTTCCTCAGTCCTTGTGTGATTGATGATCCTTGTGGAAAACACTTTCGTAATATCCAAGTTTGACCATAAAACAATGTCTTGTACATTTGTAAATAAGTTCGTTTCTGAATAAGGGAACCTCTCCCATTAAAGAGGAGGGACTTCTTATCCCCTGACTGTTGCTCTTCTAAAAATTCCTATTTGACGACCAACACAATGTAGTCTACAATGTTGTAGATTACTCCCTGTGACATTCTCCTTGTGATATGTAGCCAAATTGTATTCACTTACGACCACCTCTCTTGGTCATTCAACTTTGTTGCCGATGTGTAGTTTCTGAACCACTAGGTACTTCAAATTTTCAATTTCCATCCCTCGCGGAACCTTTGAATATCCTAACTCTTTTTGTCTCCATGATTTCCCCTTTATCACTTAGGTCACTAGCCAGTCCCCCTCGTGCCTTTTAATCATGTCATTGTTATAGTAAAGGTAGCTATGATTCTGACCCTCCATCCAGTGAAATAGAATAATTCCTCATGGACTCTCCTCATTAACCACTAGTATAATAGTTCATTCTTTCCAAAATAAGGGAGCTTGTACAAATGATAGGCTCCAACCTACTTTAACAACTTCTCCCAACCATCATCATATACTGGCATGTCCTCCAATGTGTACTTGTTTGTCTTTGTGCTCAACAACGCATCCAAATCCTTCTTTTTATCCGATGTGTGATGGTTGTAATCACTTATTTTACACTTACGGATGTGGGAATCTCTTTCATGCCCAACTATAACACCTTCTGGGTACTACATTTTTGAAAAATTTCTCTTGGGTGCAACTTCAACTTCTGCCTCCACTTTCTTCTTTCCTTTGGCTCATGTGGCAGGTAATTTCTTTGGTACAATCTAAAAATCTCACCTTTTTGTTCTTTATAATGTGCAAATGCTTCGATTTCTATTTTCTATAATGAACATGTCCAAACCATAGCTCAAATTTGCATGCCCTATTTTGAAATCACGTGCCCTAGCTCTTTTTGCAACATGTATGCATCACTCAAACCCTTCACCAATGGGGGTGCAAGCTTCTTCTATGCATGAATCTGATCTCCACGTCTAGTTTTGCACTCTGCACACCTCAATATATATCGCTCAACTCATTTTCACTTAGGCTCTTTTAAATACTTGCAATTACAATGGTAAAAATGAACTCACATCATGTCCTTATATATATTCAAAAAAATTGTGCATTTATTGCTCCTTCACTACCAACAATCCTCTCATTAATTGACCATTTTCACAATTTCTGCGTAAGACATATTCACACCTCAACTATAACCTTCTAGTGTGCCTTCCTACCTTCTAAGCTGCAGACTCCTCTTTAGCACGCTTACATGTGCTGAGTACCTCACCACCGTGCCTTCTCCTACTAGTCTCTACATGTAGTTGCTTGCCTCACGTTATAGTGTTCCTTCATTTATCCCTATCTATGGTCATCATTTAGAAGCAATCTCTCTTCTAAATAACTCATTTCCAAACTCAAATAACACCTATAACAGTTTATTCCTTGATTTATACCCAATTGTAAACATTCACCCCAGACTAATGGTATGTGTAGTCCTTTGCGCATAAAAATATTACAAGTGGTAATTAGCTTATGGCGCGTAAAACACGCTTATTTATACAAAACACCAACTAAATTGACAAAGCATAGCAATGAAGAAGGAAATACATTAAGGGAATACATAAATGAAAACCTAAGCTAAATGGAAACACTTCCTTATTACAAACACCAAGAAGACTTATTTATAGTAGGGCTTCAGCCTACTCCCATTGAAATAATCTGGGTAACCATATTCCATCAAGTGCTTCTAACTGACAAGTGCATGTTTCAAGTATGTGAGTGATAACATATGGTCCTAACTAATGTACTTTAAGTTTTCTGGATGGTGCAAAAACTTAGAATCATAAAGAAGCACCATCTGTCCAATCTCAAACTTTTTGTCCCTAATGTTTCGATCATGCCATGCTTTCTACCTGGCCTTTTCTTGCTTTTGAATCCAACATGCTATTACTCGTCGCTCATACAGACTTGATCAAATTTTCAATTTGTTCTTCTAATGCTTTCTCATTAGCTAGACCTCCAATGCACACAATACGTAAAGAAGGTAACATGAATTCTATAAGAAGAACTGCTTCTGCACCAAACACCAATTGAAAGGGTGTGGCCTTATTTAACCACTTGTATGTTGTTCTATACACCCAAAGTATGGCAGAAAATTTATCATCCCAATATTTCCTTCCAACATCATAGATTTGTATGTTATTGAAAGACTCAAAGCAATCCCATTTTCCAGAGGATGATAAGGGGTAGTTTTATGGTGTGCAATCATGAACTCATCCAATAGAATTTTGATTGTCTCATTCAAAAAATGTGTGCCCCTATCACTGGTCAAACTCAACGGGCATCCATACCTTGTAATAATATTTTCCTATAAAAACCTAGCTGTTATAGCTAATGTACAATCCTTGGTGGTT
This sequence comes from Taxus wallichiana var. yunnanensis, assembly GCA_018340775.1. Classification (NCBI taxonomy): domain Eukaryota; kingdom Viridiplantae; phylum Streptophyta; class Pinopsida; order Cupressales; family Taxaceae; genus Taxus; species Taxus wallichiana. The sequence goes on along the minus strand of CM031233.1, from coordinate 41,426,216 downwards.
TTTGCTTCTGCCCACCTTGTTAGATAATTTGTGCAAGTGATCATGTAGCATGATCTAGTCCTACATGTGGCTGCTGAAATAGGACCCACAAAGTCTATAGCCCATTTTTCAAATGGTTCTACACTAGGAATAGGGCGTAAAGGAATTTCATCTCTTGACCCTAGTTTGCTAAGGTGCTGACAATGATCATGGCCTTGCAATATGCCTTAAAATCCTTATACAGGGTCTCCCACCATAATCTAGTGAGTAGAATATTGTGTGCAGTGGTATCACCTACATAGTTCCCACCTACAATACCACCATGAGCCTCTTCCATGATATTTTTACACTCATGTTCTAGTACACACCAGTGCAATACTTCATATCGGCCTAACTTGTACATGTCACCACTAATCAACCTAAATGGTGCCACGTGAATCAAAAGTTATTTCTTCGTTTCTTCTCTAAGGATTTCATTCCTTCGTGCCATACCAGATTGCTTAGAAAGATAGTAATGTCCTCTAATTCGATGTTGTGCATTCAGACGGGTATAATTGTGCATTAGGCATGGTATCTTCAATTGCGTCGCACATCTTCTCCCGACTTTGTATTTTTCATAAATGGTCTGGTCTATAATTACTTTTCCCTGGTATTACCACAACTATAAAATTAAATTCTTAGAATAAGAGTACCCATTGACATATGTGCCTCGTAAATGGGTTTGTTTACCAAATACTTCAATTTCATGTGATCGGTATAGAATAAAAATGGTGATACTAGCAGGTATTTTTGAATTTATGTAGCAAATAGATCATTGACAAAGCTTCGTGCTCTCGTGGTTATATAATTCATCTCTACATGATTCAACTTTATACTAGCAAAATAGATAGGATGATCTATAATACCATCTCCAGGATGAGCCAACATCGCACCAATGGTCATGCCAGAAGCATCCACATGTACATGAAATGGTTGGTCCCACGAGGGAAAGTGCAAAATAGGTGATGTAGTAAGTTTCTCCTTCAATGTCTCGAATGTGCACTACTGTGATTCCCCCAATAGAATGTCCCTTTTCCTTTTAGTAACTCCTCTAAGGGTGTGGCAACCTTAGCATATCCTTTGATAAATTTTCTATAATACCCAGTGTGACCCAAAAATCCGTGCACCTCACTCTAACTGGTAGGTTCTTTTAGGCCGACAATAACTACAATTTTAGTTGGATCTACCAACAAACCTTCCTTGCAGATAATATGCCCTAATAGAGTGCCAAAAGGTGTAGCAAAAACACACTTTTTGATGTTCAAAGATATGCTTAACTATCTACATATTTCAAACATTAAGCGCAAATTATCACAATGATCCTTAACAAGCCCATATACCGTCCAATCATCCAAGTAAACTTGCAAGAAAAGATGAATAAAATCTTGGAATACTTGAACAACTATTTGTGAAAATACGCAGGAGGGTTTTTAGTCCGAATGACATCTTAGTATATGCAAAAATTCCCCATTCAATGGTGAAACTAGTATTTTCCTGATGCTCATGTGCAATCCTAACCTAATGATACCCAGAGAATCCATCTATAAAGGAATAGATCTCACGCCCTATAATGCCTTCTAATATTTCCCCTATGAATCGTGTAGGGAAAGGATCAGTCACACATGTAGCATTTAGCTCCCTGTAGTCCACAGAGATCCTAATCCGACCATCTTTCTTTATACTAGTCACCATTGGGCTAACCCATTCTGACTCGTCCAGGGGTTTGATGATTCCAGACTTCAACATTTTTTCAATTTCTTCCTTGACCTTTACGCACAAGTTGGGGTTCATCCTGTAGGGTCTCTTCCTAACTAGGTGCACACCTTCCTTAAGATTTATCTTCATTTCTCCTAATGATGCATGCACTCCTTTCAATTCATGGTAGCCCCTAGGAAATAAATCTTGAAAATCATGCAAAGCAACTCCACTATTTTTGCTACTTCAGATTCAGACCAATAATCTCCAATTATTGCCTCTTTAGGCTCAACATCTGTACCAATATTCACTTTCTTGGTCCTCATAGGTTCATGATAGGCACGTGTGTTATTATCTGCACTATCCAAGACCTCATGTGCACTTGTTGAATGATCTATATCCAATTCTTCTACTTCTTCATCATCCACTATGTAGACCATCTTCCCTTTTTCTTTCTCAAAGAAAGCATGCTTAAGTAGTGTGGCATTTGTCTCTGTTTCTATAGCAAAATGTGTTCCTAAGTTGTTTCCACCAAATAAATCTTGAATGAGTTATTTATCCTTTGCACTTTCTCCCATAGTTAAATAATTTATAAACCTTAATGCCTCTTCTACTGGAGGTTTAGTAGAGAAGTAGTCAAAATTCTGGACCATACCTATAATCAAATCCTACCAATTTCCAGTTTCTCTATGTAGCTCTGCATATACATACCAAGTGCGTGCGCAACCTTGTAAAGTGGAATAAAGTTTTTGCACCCATAGTGATAGAGGTAAATCTTCCTGCCCCTCTATCCAGAGCCACTCACACTGGTTGATTTGGTGCTTTGAAGAGGTTGATTACCATGATATGTGTAGATTCGAGTTGGTGCATTACTCTGGAAAACCGAGTTGTAAGAGAAATCTTGACTTCATTCCATTCTAAAAGATTATCCCTATGAACCACCCACCAGCGCACTACTTTCCCATGTAGGGTATATGCTATCATGTTTCTTCTCTCCAATCTGGCCTATCCATTGTTCCTCAATGGCATACAGAATACCATAGGGTCCCCTTCCCAGTGTACCAAGGTTTGTATTTGTTACCTATTCTCTTGACACAACGATGTTTACTATTTCACGTAAATGTACCCTTTACTTCACGCCTCCCAACTCATAAGTACCATGAGCCCAGCTTATCACAAGCACTACTTGTAGTATCGCTAATAGATTGTGTATCTTCCCATGAAGGATTCCTTATTTAGATGGCTCAAGCACTTCTGGGTCCCAAATGGTGCATACATAAATCCTATTCAGATCTTCCTCAATGAAAGGCTCAACATAGGGCGTAGGTTTCCCATTGGTTAAAGGGATAATAACTCTTTCCTCCTTGTTTTAAAAACTGATATATCCCTTGTTGAACTGAAGATTAACATTATTTGCATAACACCAAGGACGTCCAAGTAGAGCTGGGAAACTGTCTGCTTCTACAAGTGCTAAAACCTCAAAATCCCTAGTGAACTTAGCCCCGTATAGTAATGGATGCATCTTTTAAAACTCGATAGGAGTGGCCTTAGTTCAATTAGCCATAAATAATACATTAGAAGATGGTTACAATATAGGTCTCCCCATATATACCCATGTATATAAAGTAAGCACATTGACTTCTACACTGTATTAATCAATATATTGCTCAAAATCCATCCATCCACAACAACATTCAGAGTGATTTCCTTATCATAGTCTAAGATATGGGGGAAGATTTGCATGCAGATCTGTCTCCCATTCTTAGTATTAGCACACGAAGTGTTTCCCTTTAACCAACTCCCTAGTAATGGAATAATATTCTCCTAGCATAGCATTCTACATACCTCCTTCAAGTCATCAATATCTAACTGGACCGTCTCTACCTCCTTCTTTAGTTCCATCTTCCGTGATTTCTCCTTTAAACATTATATTTCACCCTAAATATTTCTAAGTACCTCCATGGTTTCTTGATAAACCTCCTTCTAATGGGTAGGATCTGGGTACTAGGCATGTAAAACCTCCTCTTTAGTGATAGTAGGCTTCTGTTGTAATGCCTCTCTAGCGCACGTAGCTTCAGCGCAAGTAGTGATCTTTATAAGCAATACCTCAGATTCTAGTTCCAACTTGGGCATCCACTGATTTTCCATAGTGTGTTGTATCCTAACCATCCCTATGCCTTTGTTTTCTTATTTATGTTGCTTACTAAGATGCTCATATAAGTCTAGGAATTCCTCATAACTATGATTCTTCCCATAAAAAGAACAAGTAATATTCTGAGGACATTAGCTTTTGTAATGGTTAGGAGATCCACATGTATAACATGTCCGGCAAGGAAACTCACCTCATCCACCACCACAGCCTTGGCCTCCAAATCCACCACGATATCCTCAACCTTTGTCATGACCTCCTTCAAAATTCCCTTCATTTTGATCATAGTGCACTTGATTTTGATCCCGATCTTGATGCCCACTCTTACCCTTAGAGTTATTTGATACTTTGTATATTATACACTAATATCTATAGCATCATGGATATGACCAATCAGTTAGTATTCTTCCGTATTGTGAGTCATGGACCTACAAATTTTACAATAACAAGAGATATTCTTCCTTATCACATGTTGTAATAATGGGCAGTGGCTAGCATCATGGTTTAAATGACATATCTCACAGTCTAGCAACAATGAACATACTAATCTGTGGGGACAACTATCCTTGGTGTGACCTTCCACTTCACAATCTATACACCAAATCCCCATGCACGTCTCATGTGCTGAATTTTTGATAGTTTCTCCAACTGCTTCATCATAGCTGCAATTTGTGCCTCCAAGAATGGACTGACTCAGTGTCTATACTCCCGACTGCCTCAGCACGTAAAGCTACTTCAAGTGCTTCGTGTGGATTTGTATGTCTTATGTGACAAAGCCCTTCTAAAAGGTGTGATCAAACCTCCAATGAACCATTGCGTGTGTTGGATTGAGTGAATATCATAAAAAAGCTTATATAAAAGTGTTTTGTAATGGGTATCATATTCCCTGACACTCTCAGTAGTGCCTTGCTTAATATCCTTGAGTGCTCTTATACTCTTCTGCTTGAACTCAGGGATGTGAAACTCTTTAAGGAAAGCATCTTTTAATGATGCATAGTCTACGCAAGTCTGATTAGGGTCAAAATTTATGTACTAGCTATGTGAATGTCCTTGTAATGTAGTGGAAAATTTACTTTCCCTAAACTCGAGAATTCATGATCCCATTTGTGTGCCATAGTATCTCACATATGTGTACGTGTTCAATAGCATCTTTTATGCCTCTATATACTGGAAGATGAAGAGACATCACCGTGTAAATATTATGGGGTTGGTCCAGACCTTTCTCACTTGATTCAGAACCTCCTGTGTTACCTCTACCTCCAGAACCACCAGATCCACCAGAACTAGAACCACCTATACCTCATGATCCTCCACTTCAGAGCCGAAGAAGACCGGAAGATGTACTTTCTGTGTCCCAATAGTAATATTGTATTGAACTCCATGGTTTGTGAAGTGGTACCACTCCTGTAAGTGAGCCCCAAATTTTTGAGCTCACATTCAGTTAGATGATGCACCTAAAAAGGTACCTCCCAACAACAACGAAGATGTTTTCCCTGCCATTGATGTACTTGTTGTGTTACTTACTCCTGCTCTCCCACTACCTAAATTAACTTACTGACTATTTTTTGTACTAGATACTAGAAAACCAAATGCAAGGGCTAGGTTTCTAAATCTTTCGCAAGCCATCTCTCTCTTCAATGCCATATGCTCTGCAATGTCACTTTTATTCTCTATCTCCCCTCTCATGCGCCTCATTATACTTATGCATCCTTTCTTCTCTCTTCCTTTCTATCACCAAGTCTATCATCTTTCACCAAAACCCATCGCTGCCCCCACGTGTGGTGGGGTTTAGTTAGCCATCGGTTTTCTTTCTAAGTTTAGGGTCACCATCAAGATTTTGATCACTAGTGGAATTCATTGCAAGTAAGTTCCCTTCGGATACCGTAAAAATATAATTCCACTACCTATGGGAGAGAATAATTGGAAATTGATTACTCTATAATATAGCTATTCAGAACACCATGAAACCAAGTATCCATAACGTGTGTCTAAATTATATCAGCATCATAAAGGGCCTAAAATTCTTCCTGCATCCAGACAAGTGTACGATACCTCTAATTCCTTTTAGACGCATAAACAACCGACCACTCATACGCGGTTCTACTTGGAAAGATAGTGAAGAATCTCTCATACAAACTATCATATAAATTATGTTCCACCCACACGGGTGTGTTAAACTCTAATCGATGTTGAACCTCTCATGCGTACTCTTCTTCTAGATATTTTATCCACTCCTCAAAACTTGCTAGGGTTAACCAAAGACGTCTTCATCACAAACCATCTTGAAAATAACTAAAAAGAGGTCCCTTAAATGGAAACAATGATACAGACCTAGAATTTATGAGAAATAACCCAAGCGTGAACTAACAGATCACCCAACCTAGACCGAGTGCTCACTCAAAGTGCGTAAAGGTACCAATCCCCTTCGTAGGGTTTCTTGTGCAGGATGTTAGCAAGATGAAGAGTTGATGCATTCAGATCCATAAATAGTATAAACATTCTACAGATCATATTCTAGATCTAGATCTAAAGAGTAATGGATTTAAACAATAGCCATAATGAATTCAACCATGCAAGAACTAGTTATGATCATATTTAATACCTTAAATCAATCAATACTCTCGATTATACTAAACACAAGTAAATACATAGAAACTTCTTACAATATTTAGTACCATAAGTTCATGTGCACATCATATATGGTAGCATAACTTCAAAATAGCTCATACATAGTCCTCTCTAACCTATGCAGATTACTACATATTTATAAGGGTGGGGACTTTCCCTTCACTACTTACATAATTCCCAAAAATAGGTCGTATGCTGAAAATAGCCACGTGCCTTTACAATAATAGACATACATGCAAGTGCACTAATAATAGATATCTTTTGGTTAATTATAAGTAATAATTATATTATTAAATCGAACCCATGCAAATTTCTTATTAGAAGATCTTCCAAAAATAGCCTATACGTGTCGCGCAAGTCTTTATCCAGTTTGTGTTCTCTACACGCTATCTCCAAAAACAGCCCATAATTATGAAAATGGCTAAGTCCTTAATTTGTCCATGTCTTTCATGGGCATTTCATTCCCTATCCTTTTGTGCCTTTGAACATACCTTGTTCCCACATGCGAACCTCCTATGTGCCTTATACTAAGTTTCATACTTTGTCTTCTCAACATAACTATTCCTCTAAAAATATTTTATAAGCTTGCACACCTATTAATTAATCACTTTGGTTAATTAATAAATCCCCTCAAACCCCATGACTCACTAAAGGACAAAATAAACTCTCCTAAGATTGACTCAACCCTTTCTAAACCTCCCTTATCCACAACTAACCAAACCTCCTTACTATCCTATATGTAAAGGGATGTAGAGATTATTTTATCCATGGGCTATGTGAGGAGCCCTCCTACCTTTTTGCTTACACCTAAATGAGCACGAGCCTAAGCTATAGCCATTTTCATCATCTTAGAGTATTCTTCATTGGAAGAACTATCTTCATTTCTTGCATTCATTCATACATTCTTGAAATCCTTGGGATTCAAACATTTGATCACTAAGGATCTAAATATGTTCATTTCATTTGATTAGCATTCAATAGAGATAGAGATTAATGGATTAACATGTTAGTTTTAATATTTATTCATCTTCTAATGCAAGGATGTTGGTAGATTAGTCTTGTTTAAGCTCTAAGCATGATGGTGCATTGATTTTGACTTAGCTTTGTTTAGGACTATTAGGTGTTAGCTCTAATTATTTTGCATTGCTAACAAATGTACACAACAAGAAATAAATAACACATGTGACACAATATTTATAGTGAAAAATCCAAATAGGGTAAAAACCACTATGAAACAATATTTTACTTTCAAAGAACTAAATTTACATCCAAGAACTTTCACCTCCTCCTTTCAACCTTAATCACAAGGGTAAAATAATATTCACCTTTGATATTTCATTCAAACATATCGATGAGAACCTAAAGTCCTTTTTAAATTAGGTGATTGGGTATGTCTTCCCACCCAACTTTTCAACCTTATCGGTTGACACATATACCTAGTTTTATAATATTTAATATTAGAAATATAATCATTTTATGATATTAAATATTTAACCGACAATATATACCTAGGTTAGCATATTTAATAATATAAATATAAATATTTCATATGATCAAATATTAACATATATATTAGTGATGGACCCATATACATTAAGGGTTGGTCAGACCACTTAATCAATATGTTCCAACACTCCCCTTAATTTTAAGTGGGATAATATAACATATGCCAATGTATTACTTTCCCATGGTACACTACAAGATTTACAATCCTTAAACCATAAAGGTTTTAGGCTAGCATATTGGTTGAAGAAATTATAACACCCTTATCATACTCAAGTTACTTTTTGGTAAAAATGATTTGGAATGTCAAAGATCATCGCATGATCAAAGTGGCTAAGTATGATTTGTGAGTTTTACATATTCTGACAAGTTCTCATAAAAGGTTATGAACCTAAGCATATAGGAGTCTTTTATAACCAAGGACCTTAATAATATGGTTGTATTTAGATGTTTACTAGTAAACTCAATAGCACTAAAGAGTTTACTGAAGACCACCTTTAATATCTTTTTACACTTCTTTATAAAAAAGAATTCGAGGAGGTATACATGCTCGAAGATCTTTTACACTTGCCCAAAGGTCTTTTTTACACTTTTCCGAAGGTATTTTACAAATGCCCGAAGGTATTTTTACAAAAACTAAGTTCCATTAGGAGGTGACATTTTCATGCACACTCTCCCTCAATGGAAACTCTGAAAATTCAAGTTTTTCATGAAAGTGACAAAACTTTGCAATACTCAGGGGCTTTGTGAAGATATCAAAGCAACTCCGCTCTTCAACAAGATGAACTTGAGATCTATATCACCACTTAAAGCACCTTCTCACGGATGAAGTGTATATGTATCTCAATGTGTTTCATCCTATGATGTTTTTTGGATTATTTGTAAGATATATGGTGCTTTTGTTGTCGTAGAAAAAGGAACATTGCATGGATCATTCATCTTTATCTCATCGAACAACCTCTTTAGCCATAGAGCCTCTTTTGTGGCTTCCATTGCACTTCTATACTCAACTTCTATTAAAGACATAGAAACATTTCGCTACTTTTGTTGCACCAAGTAATGGCACCTACACAAAATTTAAACACATAACTGTATATATTTTCTATCTAATATATCACCAGATGATCAAAATCACAAAATCCATATAAGTTAGCATTTTCATTCTTAGTATAATGCAACCCATAATTGATTGTTCCTTTAATATATCTAAGAATCATTTTTACAAGATTCCAATGATCTCTATAAGGTTCCTACATAAACCTGGAAGTAATTCCTACTGCATAGGAAATATCTGGTCTAGTTATAGTTAGATAAATCAAACTACCAACTAACTGCCTAAAAGTAGGATCATCTTTTTCACATGTAGGCTTATGATCAATATTTAGTCCAACTTCCATTGAAGTATAAAATGGTTTACAATCAATCATAATAAAGTTTTTCAATACATTGGTTGCATATTGTGTTTTGAAAAAATAACAATAGAATGAAATACGGTCATACAAAGAACATGATGTGAGAGATCTAACTCATTCATTTTGAAGTACTATTTCAATTTCTATTTAATCCTATGAATTAAAGTGAATTGTCACCAGTCATAAGAAAAACATATATACATATAATGATAATATAAGAGCCTTCTTGCTTAATGAATATATTATTGTCAGAAGAATAATTAACAAAACCCAATAGTTTAAAGAAGGAAACAATTTTCACATACCAAGCTCTAAGAGCTTGTTTTAAACCATACAAGGATTTCTCAACTTACAAACATAGTTTTCTTTACTAGTTTCTTCAAATCCTTTAGGTTGAAACATGTAAAGTTCTTCTTTTAAATCACAATTCAAAAAGTATTTTTCTTATCCATTTGGTATATTTCCCACCAAAATTGATCGGCAATTACAAATAAGGCCCTAACAATATTCATTTTAGCTACAAAGGAAAATGTCTCAACATAATCAATACCAAGTTTCGAGTGAAACCTCTAGCAAAAAGTCTAGCTTTATGTTTGTCAATACTACTATCATCATTATATTTTACTTTCTATAACCACGTAGACCCTCTAATACTTCATGGCTCAGTTCATACAAATTAATTAATGCATGGTACATAATATGGATTCTAATCATTTTCCTAAGGTTAATAGGATTTTAACTTTCTAACATAGATTGAGCCTAATTTAATTTCTTAGCTAGGAATATATGAGTTTCAAAAACATCTATAGCATCAAAACATCATCATGACCATTTACTAAATCAGAATCAAAACCATCATTTAGAAGCATTTAATGAAGTAACTTCAAGAGAAGAAGACAACACATGTAAACCTTTCACTAGATTATATCTAGACATTTCATATAAGCTTCAATAATTAACATGTCCTAACCTTTCATGCCATAGTTTTGAATTATTCAAACTTTGAGATATAAAACAAGATGCAGAAGAGAAATCATCAAAAATATACAAACTATTTCTTTGAATTCCTTCATCTATTATACTCTCATTACTATCCTTGATATACCAAGTATCATTCATGCATAGATTCTAGTTATGTCCATACCTCTTTCGGATGTTCAATATTACCAATGTGTAGAAGGTACTCCTCATTCACAATGTGTAGAATCATAGAAAGAGCTGCATTTATTCATTGTAAGAATGCATTCATGTTATCTGATTTCTTGATGACTCGGTGGGAGAAACCTCATATCTAGAAATAATCGTCCATAGTTTTCTCGCCATAAATTATGTTTTGACCCAAATGTGTAGTTTGTTCCATTCAGGATCTGGGTTTTGTCAAGACTGAAATAGTTGGATGTCATTATTTTCCGAACTCGTAAAACACACGCCATTATAATATACAATGTACCATAGAGTTAGATACATATTTATCGAAAAATAACAACACTTTTAATAGAATCAGATCTAAATTTTATATATCTAAAGAAACTATTTGATCATAACTAATTTTGTCATTACAATACATACTAATTAACCTCCCATGATCAAAATAATAACCCGCAATATAAAAAGCTCTGCATTATACCCTAGATTTATATAAAAATATTTCCGACCATATAGAAGAGAAGAAGAAACCGCTAAGAATGCATAACAACTTCAAATTTTTGAAAAAAAAATAATGTAGGAAAAGATATGGCCAACTTAAATTTGACGTCTAAATGACTGTCATTATGACTTATTTTTAGTCTATCGTGACGGTCATTTGATTGTCAATTTTAACATAGTGAAAGTTTCCTAGAATCTACGAGATTAAATTTGATGTCTAAATGACCATCATACTATCTTATGTTTGGTCTACCATAATGGTCATTTGACTATCAAATTTAATGACGCCAAAACTTGTATATTTCTAGAATGTGAAATTCCATAATTTTTTCTTCTGTATAATATTAGGGAGGTTATATTTTAATTTATTATAATAACCTATTATAATTTATAATGTACAAATATATACATTTTTTTAAAAAAAAGAGGTAAATAGTTTATATAATGTAAATAAAAAACATATAGTTCATAAAATGATAAACTATAGTATTTTTGTATTAAAAACACATAACCCTTATTAAAGGGGTTTATAGGACATAGACCAGGGCAAAAAAAGAATTTTATTAGGTGCAAGTAGATTTATGAGACAAGTAATTTCACCCGGGAAATGAAATAAATTGAAATCCCTATTTTCATGAGCCTTGTCTCCTCCCTTCATTTACTCTTACTTTTACCCTACACACATTTGAAACTATAGAAAGATTGAAAAATATTTCATATAATTCCTACAAGCTAAAAACTTTATAAATTTTATGTGACTATAGCTACCAATAATTTAATAAATTTTTACCACACTTCACATGGGCCTTCAATAAACTAGTTTTTTTAATTCTTCATTTATACCGGGAATTCCACATTTATACCTAAGATATTATCCCATATTATTATTCACTCCCACGCTTATATAAAAGAAAACCTTGAAATAGGTTTATTTATATAGTTTTTATAAACTATAAGATATAAATGAATGGGGTTGCCCCCTTACATGGATAATATAAATGGTTAGGGACACATGTTAGGTTTAGGTTTGAATACTTATTTTTAAAAACTATAAAATTATAGTTATTTTCTTATAAAAATATATATTTTTGTTTTTTTATAAATTATAAAATATTACTATAGTTTTAAGACTACAGTATTTACATAAATTTATTAAAGAAATAGAAATGACCCTATTTAAAGGGATCCCGATAACTATAGATAACGCCTTTAATAACAATATGTGAAAAAAATTCAAACTAGGATATTAGACCAACTCGCATTATGTTGTTTCATTCCATAGGTGTTGTTGTATATATCTACCCCCCAGGTAAATATAGATAAACACAAAAGGAAAATATGTCGGGAGGTTCAAAAACCCGACACAAAAGGAAAATATGTCGAAGAGGTCAAAAACCCGACACAAAGGAAAATATGTCGGGGAGGTTCAAAAACCCGACACAAAAGGAAAATATGTCGGAGAGGTCAAAAACCCGACACAAAGGAAAATATGTCGGGGAGGTTCAAAAACCCGACACAAAAGGAAAATATGTCGGGGAGGTTCAAAAACCCGACACAAAAGGAAAATATGTCGGGGAGGTCAAAAACACGACACAAAGGAAAATATGTCGGAGAGGTCAAGAAACCCGACACAAGGAAATTCGGGTTTCGGGTTTCGGGAAACATGAGACATGAAGCATGCAGATCACAAAGGATGTCCCGATGCTTGAGAGTTCCACAAATCTAAAACACTTCCTAGGAAATCGGGTCTTGGAGTCGGAAAAACATGTCGGGAAAGCATGGGGTGAAAACATGTCGAGGCATCCTCCAAACCCAATGCACATGCAAGTCCATTTTCTGACCCCGAAACAAAGGAAATGTTAGAAATACTGATGGAAGCGGGTTTCAGGAAAACATAAGTATCAAACACATGTCGAGGCATCCTCCAAACCCGATGCAAATGCAGAGGAGAACCCCAAACCCGACAGGAAGACCCTGACACGGGAAATATTCAGATCGCCATAACTTTTCACAGGGAGCTCGGATTCACGCAAGGTTGAACTTTTGGAAAGCTTGCAAGGTCCTCTACCCAACTACGACTGGATATATTTAATTGGGTGGGAAAAAGTTCTTAAAAATGCAAAATATAGTGCGCCACTTTTTGGGTTTCTAGGATTCTCACCTACCACCATAATGAGATGAATTAAATGCAACCTGGAGGTGGTTGGGGTAGATTTCGAATTCCTCTCTTCTCCCTCTCTTTTTTTTCCTATAAATTGTAAGGAGGGGCTTCTTTCTAAAGGTTGGACATTCTTGTTTTGCCCCTCCCTTCTTCTCTTTGCGCAGTGAATTTGTGGAGTTCAAACCTCCCATCTAAAAGCTGTAATGCAACCTGTCTCTTGGCATTTTGTAGTGTATTTTATCAATCTTTGGAGCAAATAATGCATGCCTGTGGATGATTCTCAACCCTCTCTATATTCATTTGCATCCTCCCGATCTTTCAAGACAAATTTGGTTATCTCTGTGCATGATCTTGCATTGCATTTTAATGGTTTGTGTTTATTGGCAAGACATGTGTGTTCTTCATTCCTCGGTGCATCACCTTTGTTAGTTTAGGTTTATTTTTATGCATCTTCTTACCCCGTCTCCTTCGTAAGTTAGATTAGGTTTTGAGTAAACCCTCTCGCATTTTTATGTGTGCATCGAACAAAGGAATAGGAACCGGCCTTCATCAGGAGAGCTTTTCCGATTTCACAAGGTCCACACTTGGGAAAAGCTCCATGTTATGCAATCGCACCGAGAGTCTCAACCCATCGAGTTTCGGACATTCTGGGGTGCTATGATTCGCCATCAATGTGTGTTTTAAACCCGAGCCAATAGGAAAATTTTAATTTTCCTATTCTCCGTATGAGAGACCTTGTGATTTGAATTTTTACATGTTTACCCTGGAATTTAACCTAGGCCTGCACATACATTACAAACTATACAAGAATTAATAAAATATTTCTTAAACATTTTAACCTTTACATATGATATTCATGCCTAGGTAAAAACTTATTCCAGAGCCCCTTTCACCAAGGGTTTCGAGGACAGGGGGTCCACCACAATTTTCCTACAAATATCAATTCTCTGCAAAAACACACACAATTTTAGTTTGCACAAAAATGGAAAGAAGGGGGCTTGATCATTTTAAATACCCTTTCGGGTTAGTTGAAAAAACCCGTAAAAATTAAATAGATTAAATACAATAACTTAGACCTAACCTATTTAATTTAAACCATGCTCTAATACCATGTTAAAATTTGAAGATTCTAATAAATACGGATTAATCAACTTACATATTATATAATGTTACAATAAATATTTAAATAAATATTACATCATAACATAAATAAATAAACAAATACTTACAAGAAATAAATAACACATATGACATAGTATTTATAGTGGAAAACCTCAAATAGGGTTAAAACCACTATGAAATAACCTTTTACTTTCCAAGAACCAAATTTACATCCAAGAACTTTAACCTCCTCCTTTCAACCCTAATCACAAGGGTAAAATAATTTTCACCTTTGATATTTCATTCGAACATATCAAATGAGGACCTAAAGTCCTTTTTATATTAGGTGACCGGTATGTCTCCGACCCACCTTTTCAACCTTATCGATTGACACATATAACTAGGTTTATAATATTTAATATTAGAAATATAATCATTTCATTATATTAAATATTTAACCAATAATATATACTTAGGTCAGCATATTTAATAATAGAAATATTTCATATTATTAAATATTAACCTATATATTAGTGATGGACCCATATACATTATGGGTTGGCAGACCACTTAATCATTATGTTCCAACACTCACATAGATGATTATTGTGTATTACATTGAAATCACCAAATTTCATACCCAATGACGAGTCAGATTCTAGACTAATGTAGGTTGAGCTATGTGTGAAGGAACTCGAGCCATGCATTAGGTAACCTAAGAGGGAGGATGGGCTAATAAATAAGACTAAGCTATTTTTATGATACATCAAACTAGATGTGTGAAAGATGGGCCATTGAGAATCACGAAATTGAGTCATACATATATGAAAGGTTAGCCTCATTTATATGAGAACCGAGCTATTGGGAAAAATTGTATAGGCCCGGCTCCATGTTAAGTCATGTTGAATAGGGCATAATACATGTGCATGGATATAATGAACCCAAGATTTCCCACCACAATGTCATCAAGCACATCCTTGTTGGAACCAAGTTGATCATTAAGACGACCAAATTGTTATAAAGAGCCATCAAGCTCTACAAGTACCTATGGAAAGCTATTTCCTAGACCAATTCATTACGTAGAATATGAGCTCAACGAGCCCATAGCCAAGCTCAAATATTTTAGGCCAAATAGGTGTAATATCACCTTCGAACTCTGTAGAGAACGTGATAAAGTTAAGACAAACCGGCTATTTACACCTTAGCTTGCAGATTGTAGAAAATATATAAGAGGTTGAGTTGGCCCCACAAATTCATTAAGTTTCACAAAATCAACGAAAAGGTCATGACAAGCTACTCCGTGATAACTAAGCCCATCAGACCAACTCAAATCTTGTTGAGATCAAGTAAAAATGGTGGAAAGGCAAGGAGAGCTCGAGCCCGAGTCATCCAAGGAAAAACGTAGTGAGCTCGATGGCACAAGAATTTTCAAAGAAAACTAAGTTCGTGGAGGCACCTTTGCAATGAGGTAGATAATTATGTCCCAAAAAACCCACATGACATTGGTGCAAAGAAAGAGCCGAAATGGCCGAAAGGTAATGAGATGCAGAGATGGCAGAAAAATTTAGCCCGATTCGCACTTGGGACAAGCATGTTCGAAAGACCCAAAATCACCACAAAAGGGAGTGATGTGGATATGTTGAGGGTCAATGACACAAACAACACATGGCGGGTCAAAGTGGGTTTGAAGAAATGATGCGGGTCCAACATGGGCATTTCAGCATAATGCGGAGAAGTTGGTGTTTGTGAGCCCAAGTGGCCCATAGGTAAATTGTACAATTTAAGCCTAATGTGTCCACATCAAAATTAATCTGAAAGCCCCAAAATAGTGGAATAAAGAGGATAAATAATAATTTGCATTTAACCACGCAACGTAGAAGCCTGGTCATTGAGGTGGAGACTAACTTGGTTGAGTTGGTCAAATAGTATAAATGGATCAATTTTCTATGTTTCCAAAATGATATGAAACGAGCCAACTGTGAATGTCAAGTTGGCATGGAAATAGAGCAGGGTAATGTGGACTCTTCCCGAGAAGGAGTAATAAGGCTATGTTGGAGGAGTTACAAGTAGGACAGTTTAGGTGGAAGTAAGCGGTAATGTAAGGAAAGGGCCGGCTCGGCCAAGCTGGTCGAGGTGGCCATTATAAGGCTCAAAGCATGAAGCATGCTCCCATCTCCTTTTGGATGTGAATGGTAAAATAAAATGGGCCCACCATGATTTAAATTCCCCAAGACATTTTAATGATGTAAAACATTAGAAGAGAAGAGAAAAATATTTAAAATGTCTTTTCCAGCCAAAGGTATTAATTCATAGACTCATAAGCTGACAATCTCAAAATAGTTGCCTATGCTCAGATGGCCATATCTTGAGCGATTTTCAACAAAATCATGCAAAAAAATCCAAGAAAATTAGGAATTGATACATATTTGCTAGATAATTTAATAGAAAACAAACTTAGTTCAGAATGACGGTTTAATGGTGATTGAAAGTAAAATTAAGAGGCATGGATATCATTCTCTCCAACCGCAAGTGATGGGATGACATGAAGAAGAAATTTAATCCTCATCCAAGTGATCACCGATTTAAATGTATTTAATTAATTTGTTTACCAAATTAATTAAATATTATATATATATGTAAATTGTAATGTGATATGTAACTCAAGTTGAGTCAAATTGAGGTTGAGATTGGGGTTAAGAGTTGGTCAGGTAGTTTCATAACTACTTCTTGGAAAAAGATGCCTATATAAGGCTGCATTGTAATCATAATAGGGATATATCTATCTCTCTCACTCTTTCATTCCATGTTCTTGGAGAGGCTATTCTATCTGCACATTTTTTTGTTGTAACTTTGTGTACACAGATGAATACAATACTTTTATACCACTGTGTTAATGATTTTCAATTGAAAAATCTACTAATCTGCTTGTGATTAAATCATTAACCCTGTTGTTCCTTCATAGTATGGTGGATGCCTAGGTAAATTAGACTTTGTGCCGATTATCAAAGCACATGGAATTTGTGCCATACCAACCTATTTTGAGGGAGAAGAAGACTTTGTGCTTTCCAGATTTCATGCTCATTGTATTCCTTTCTGCCAGATAGAGAAGTTCCCTCTTCCCATTCAACAAACCTTGTAAGGAAATCTTGTACGACCAAGAAGGACTGGTGTGTCCTTGATAAGATATATTTGTAGAACTTTGTGTCTCATATTTGTCTATCTTGCCTAACACCTACAGGGTTATGTTATTTTCCTATTCATTCTTCCTTTCTCTCCATAGTTTCCATTTCTCAAATTTTCTTCCCTTTTTTGTTTTACGGTTAAAAGCACCAAAAATACAAAAATCATATCATACGAGGGAACTGCCCCTCTCACAAAGTAGAGGAAATTTCACCCTATTTGAAGCTAAATTTCCCTAACTATTGCTTATTTTTCCATACATCCATTGGGCATATTCAGTGGTAAAATTCCAACCAACACGGTGTGTAAATACAAAATAGAAGCAAGTAAATCAACTAGGATATCAAAATTATCAATGGAATTAAAACTTAACTACAATACAAATGCTAACAATGAAAAATTGTTGTAATAAATATATGAAAAATAGGTTCACATGTTATGTATTTTCAAAGTCACATGATGGTTGAATAGAGTGGGCACAAGATGCAATGATTAGCTATTGTTCTCATTGTGATGCCACATGGCACATTCAAACAAAAACAATTATGACAATTATAATCATGTTTAAATCAAAACAGCCAAGAGTATAGACATCGTATTGATTGGCTAGCTAGCCAAGACAAGAGTATATACACTAGCCACAATCAAAACCCAGTCATTTACTTGCAACGAAGACAAGATCGTCCATTTCTATCGTATGTGTGTCTATATAACAAACAACAATATCATATGACAATACAAACATCCATGTATGTGAGACCATCACATATACATATGTATATGTATACTTGTACATATATGTTTGTATATGGATATGCATATGTATACGCATACATATACAAATGCATATGTGTGTGTGTGTGTGTGTGTGTGTGTGTGTGTGTATGTATGTATATATGTATATATATGTATGTATATGTATATACATATATATATATGTATGTATGTTTATATATATGTATATATATATATATATATATATATACACACACATGTATATATATGTATATACATATATATATATACATGTATATACATATATATATATATATATGTATATACATATATATATATGTATATATGTATATACATATATGTATGTATATATATGTATGTATATATATATGTGTGTATGTAAGCATATAAATATGAAATATGTCAATAGAGACAAAATTGCTTTGGGCGGTATCGTGCCATGCTTGGTAGGCGATTATTTTGAAAAGTCTAATGTATATGCACAGAGATCATACGATATGGATGCGGGTCATATGATCATGTAGTTAGGATAACATTAGGCTCATTTTTGACTCCTACATATTCATACACATACATATACATATACATATTTTTCATTAATTCAAACAAGTTGCAAATTTTAGATTTTTCAAAACATTTATATACCACAACTAACACAAAAAAAGAAACATGTATATATATATATATATATATATATATATATATATATATATATATATATATATGTCTTGGAATGTAGATAGTTGTATTGAAAATTTCAAATTTGCAGTGTTGAAAATGCAAAAAGAAAAAACATGTTGTCTTTTGTTGCTTACGATATATGTTTGTCCATTGTAAAGGTAAACATGGTTGCCATTTGGAGATTGGAAATTCATGGGGTGTCTAATACCTTAGAAAATCTAACATGTTCATCATTCATATTATATGACCCTGATGGCAAAAAGAAAGTAGAGAGAGGCACCATTATGGGATATTCCAAAATGATGATCCACCAGGATAAGTATAGGGCCTTGATATTAGGTCTTGAGGAAGCGTTATGTCATGAATTTTGAAACATTTGTGTGTTTTCTCATGATATGATTGTTGTTAATCAAATGAATGGCGTATATCAATGTAACAATGTAAATATTTTTCTTCTTCGTGTTCAAGCGCTAGAGATTGTATCTCGCTTTGTGAAATGTTCATATGAACATGTAAAATTCAATAGAGGTAGGTTGGATGTATGTCAAGTGTCTAGGGCTAGAATAAATGAAGAAGTGGTAGCATTGTTAGCACTTTCCATGGATGACATTGTAATATGATATATGTACACAGATATTTCCTTTTTGTGTTATGTACAATTATGTTTGTAGTTATTTAATGGCTTAATACATGTTATTTGTGAAGCATTTGTGCAATGGTAGACATAGATTTTTTATGGCAGGGAATTATGCATCTTGTCGGAGATATAATGCAATAGTTATCGCAAGATACTTGGAACTTGGAGTCATCATACTGTTATGGTGTGTACTCTTAGGAAAATACATGTAGGCACTATATCTATCCAAAATGTTATTGTTAAGTTGAATTATGATTGTTTGTGATCTTTTGTTATTTAGCCAGTGTTGCGGTTGGATTTTGTAAAGTTGCATGTCACGGACATTGCATCTTCATCGCAAGTAAGAATACAAGATTTTCATTTTCCTTTTCCATTGCTGCATTTGAAAAATAAATAATTGTATTATATTTTATGTTGAAACTAATATATTAAGTAACCAATGCAATATTATTTAGGAACCTCGTGCTGGCTTCAACTCAGAAGATCAAAATGACAAAGGCAAACATTTTACCTTCAGATCTCTTCTTTGGTATGTGTGTGTACTTTATCTAATAATCGTTCTAACATTGATTGTTTAAAATTTGTTGGAATTTGGTATTATTTATTATGTCAGTAATGATTTTTATATGGTATGGATTGTTGAGTGAAGGATGACGAGGCGGCTGCAACGAATGTTGCTTCGCCGTCACATGTACATGCCGATATAGCTATAGAGGAGGTAAAATTACTTTAATTTAAAGTTGTATTTGTTATCGTAAATTAATTTAATTTGATTATATATTATTGTGTATGTGTGTAACAAGTTTGTATGACTCACTACATGATTTTTGGAATGATTATTGCAGGAGGATGCACCTAGTGTTGTTGCTCCAGGCCATGTAGAGGATGGTATTGTCATCGATGAGGTAAAATCAGCAAATTGAATATTGTAATTTATTGTTTTCATATATGTCCATTAGTGACTAATTGTTTATATGATGTTGCTTGAATAGGCCCCTCTTCACTATAGGAGGGAGCATGATGGGGATCACATACTTTATTATTATGAGTACCCTAGTTGTGACAAAAAATTTTACACTCTACGGATGCTAAATATCCACAGGAAAAATTCCCATTCCCTCCCTCATGTTCTCCCTGAGAGGAAAGGGGGAAAGTTTACTGTAAATCATCCTTAAAGGGCCTCTAAAAAGTGGAGGCAATATAGGGAACAAAGAGAGGGAGACATTGAGGGTGTGTTACGTGTGCACTATATTTTGCAGAGGTGACGTGTGATACAATGCATTTGCAAGAGGGAAGGGAAGGCATCGTTCAACAATATTAGTAGATGCTCCAAGAAAGAGGTTGACGATGCCATGAGGGACTATGATTCGGAGACTGCGAGGGCTAAGAGGAGGGAAGACATATTGGCTTTGAGAGAAAAGAAGAAAAACATGGTAAGTTTGAGTAATAGTTTCATTTCACTCTTTTCTCATTGTGAGTACATAAGTATTATCTATTTCTTATAAGTTACATGTCATTGTCTTCACAAGTTGAGGAGGGTGAGATGGATGCAACAATGGAGGGGGTCATTCCTAAAAGAACTAGTAGAGGTGATTACAATGTAAGTTAGTCATTTTATATTTAGTTTTGTTATCTAAACACTTGTTCATGAATCCTTCATTAACATTTTCATTGATACAATATGTATGTAGGAGGATGACATGCCACTATTGCATCTATATGAAAAATGTAAAAAAAGTAGCAATGAAACCAACCAACAGAAAGGAAGCTAAGGTAAATAAAAGTGAACACAAAATTTGTGAATTGTAATTTGTAGTATTTGTTATAAAACCATTGTAATAAAAAAGTTATTATTTTGTAGGTTGGTTTGTTACAAGTGGGTGATGCAGTGGAACCTTTTCAACTAATCATTGATGTGGCGGTGTAAGAAATGAAGGGCATGGTAAGTCTTAAGTTGATCCTTTATTTGACCTTGTAATCACTTGAGACTCTTCTCTTTATGTTCTTTCTTTACTAGCCCTACTAGATTGTATCTTCACTTATAGTTTGACATGATTTCAGTATTTACATATGTATATGTATACACTTCTCAGTCTCATATCAGATTGTTGATTCTCTGAGTGAATACAAGGTGATCTTGAGAAATGTGGTGAGCATTTGGTTCTTGTAGATTGATTCTTGTGCACTATTATTCCTTATTACTTAGGTATGACTGTATGTTTACATTTGATAAGGGTGTAATCCTTGGATTTTGTATTCTATAATTGTATAATGGATTAATATTAACAAGAGCTTCAGTTTTTATAGTTGTGAGGATTGGAGTAAGTTCTTGATGACAAAGGAAGCTTAAGACATGTTCAAGACTGCATCATTCCCTAGTATATTCTTCGAAGTCCATACAAGTGAGTTTGTGTGAGAAGGATTTAATGCATGGTAGGGATAAGATAAACTTGTACATGTAAAGGTAAAATGTAAAGATCCATTATTGATATCCTTTCTTGCGTACTAGGAAGGTTGACAAACAAATACAATAGTTTGAGGCTCATTTGTGATCTTCTTCTTGCGTGTTAGGGTTCTTCAAGGAGAGTGGGAAAATGTGTTTTTCTTGTGTTTCATTCTTGGTATAGTAGTGTGATATGCAATTCTATGTTGTGGAGGAGTATAGGAGGGGATGCATGCCTTGTATAGTAGTGTAAGACTGATTTGTGTTGAACTCTTATGTTGAGCTTTGTAAGTTTTGTTGTTTGCATGTAAATGTATGTTTGATGAATAGGGTATCTATATGACAGCGTTATGAATTTTCCTTAGTTGAAAAAGAATATAGCAAGAGTGATATGAGACAATTATTGTGATAGCAAGGATACTTGAAAGTTCCCGATGATGGTATCAATGAACACCGTGTTCAATGAAATATTTTTGCAAAGATATATGAATATGGGGCAAGACCCCAAAGCTTTGTGCAAAGTCCCTCAATGGACCATATGATAAGAAATGAGCAAGGAATCCTATTTGCATGTATTTAAAACTTGAAATAAGCAAGAAATATAACTAATAGCATTAACCTCTATTCTTGAAAGCTTAATAAAATGAGCCTAATAAGGATCTAAGTAATCAGTTTTGTTGTTTACTCCATGAGGGTGAATGAATCTCACTAAATGGATACATGGCCAAGTTTAGCTATTCCATTACTAACCTAACATGGGTGCAAGATGAATCTCTTTTAATGGTGGATGACCCAAGATCAAATGCCTTATTAGCTTGGCTAATGCAAATGAGCTCTTAAGCTTTCTTAGGCTTGTTTTGGCTTTAGCTTATGTAAAGTTGTGTGTTTGAATGGGTAGGATTAGCCTTGTATTTATAGTTTTTGGTTTGGAAGAATTTGGAATTTGGGTGCATGTGGGACTAAATTTTAAAAATAACTTTAGGATTATATTAGGATAAACATGCTTTAGGCTTAGTTAAGCTTGGTTTAGGCTAGTTAAACTTTGATTAGCAAGTGATTAGAGACCCTTTGAGATTTGGGAGGGGTCTGGATAACCAATTGTGACTGATAGATAGCCTACGAAGCCAATAGAAGTGGTCTAGAGAGAACTAGGGAGGTTTTGAATGGTTAAAGGGAGGAATGTTTAGTTAATAATTGAGAAATTAGCCAAACAAGTTGAATATGGGAAGAAATACGACTAAAAGAGTGTTGTGCATGGGCATTCGAGAAGGAGCAAAGAAGGGTTGATTAATGAAATGTTGTCAATCAGTTGAATTGGAGGAAATGCTAAGTGTAAGCGTATTTTAGGTGTCTAAATTTCCCCTCTTTGAGGTGGTGTAAGAGACATCACTTCAAAGAAACTAGACAAGCATAAACAAGTAGAAAAATTTGAAGGGATAGAAGAAAAATGAGTAGAATGGAGGATGCCCCCTCGATTGTCAATGGGGTGATATAAGAACTCGATCGACGATCGAAAAGATGAAAGAAAGATAATAGAAGAAAGAATAGTGTGGAGAAGAAAGGGGATATAGAAGAAAAAGGAGTATGAGGAAGAGGGAATGAGCTAACATCCATCCTATAATGCCCGGTCCCTCGTCCTTCTTTTTCTTCTTCGACGACTGTGTTGCTAAGAATTTAACGTTGTTGTGCTCCTACTGATCCTTGTCAATGTGATTAATAAGTAGTATTAAGTTGTAATAATAATAGTAATATAAATAGTAATAATATTATTATTTTAATTATCGATCAACGACAACTTCTTTATCTGATTATCGATTTGTTATCAACTTTATTTTTTAATTATCGATAAGCAATTTTATTGTTTGGATTGGTCGCTTCACGGATCGAGCCTCGATTCACGCAAGAGGAGGGTATCCTATTGTGACGTTGTGGTTGGTCCTTGTCTTGCGTTCGTTCTCGAAACTCCTCTCTCGGTTCCTCCTTGGTTGACCAGGCTTGCTTGCATATTCGTTTTATTTGTCGATAAATGAGCGTTGGGTTTTGGCATCAAAATTTTATCAGATATTATTATGGATTTCCTTAAGCTATGTTTTCATTATGTATTGACTTCATTTTAGGGTTTTTATCTTTTTATTTTAAAAGTTAAAACAAACAAAAAAATAAACAAATAAATAAAATAAAAGTTTTAAATTAAAAAGCCCATGATTTTTGTTGTGGGGCGGATTTAGGGGAAAAAAAAGGGGGCTCGGGCCCCATTTGTTTTGTTTTCTGCCTTTGGTTTTGTGGAATGGAAAGAATACAAACAGCCACCACCATAAGGAGAAGGAAACTCGAACCATTTCTGCACAAATGCCTGAAGGAACAAAGGTTTCATATGGTGCTTTGGTCACAATTTTACACAGATCTATGTGCTTGGGCACCTTTTTGTCTTCTTCATAGAAATGCCTCACCAAATGTCATCCCATGGAGTGCCATGTTCTTTTGGCAGCCTTTGCCAGCATCCTCCCTACCTGCATCAAACCCGAGCCTCTGTTCTTGCGTGGACAGCTAGCACAGATGTGTAGTTTGCAAATGCTGAAGGGGGCGTTGTTTGTAGTGTTTGACCAAATGAAAGAACGAGACAGCTTCCCTGGAAAGGCATGTACTATAGCATTTAGAAGGCATGGGTTTTCCCCAAGAGACAGTCACACTATTTCACCATGCAACAAACAGGTCTCCAGCCCAATCAGTTTACATCTGCCATTGTATTTCCAGCCTGTGCCAAAATGGAGTTGTTGAAAAGGCGTGGGAACTAGTTGATTTAATGCCTCAAAGAAATGCGGTCTCATAGAGTGCTATGATTGCAGGCTGTGTAAAAAAATGATTTTGTTGAAAAGGCCTTGGAAACTTTCAAGAAAATATTGTTGGCAGGTTTAAAGCCAAACTCCACAACACACTCAGCATCCTTCATGCATGTGCCAAAATGGGAAGCCTTGGAACAGGACATGGGTGCCTTTGATTTTATCAAGGCAAGATAAAATAATAATAATAATAATATATTTTCTTGTGTGTGTGAATGGCCATTCGTGGTCGAGGCCTAGCTATCTTGAGGAAGCTCTAAACTTTTTCATCAACATGACAATAAACTGGTGGTGGTTGTGTGAAGGTGTTTTCTTGGTGCTTGCAACAACCTGTGGCGGTTGTGTGGATGTGCTTGCTTGGTGTTTGGGAAAAGCTTGTGGTGGCTGGAAGGATGTGTTTTCTTGGTTCTAGTGAAATAAAAACATGGTCTCAAGGGCTTCAGTCAGGGTAGGGACATTTGGCAGATGTTGTAGTTGCAGGTGTTATGGCAGATATGTATACAAAAATGTCAACTGTTTGACAAAACACCTCAAAGAAGTGTTGTCTCATGGAATGCCAGGATTGCAAGATATGCACATAATGGATCTGTTCAAAAGGTTTTAGAAACGCACAAGCAACTACTTATTCTATTGGAAAACTTCAAGTGATCGGGAAGTTGGTGTGACATGGTGGAGGTTAGATCCAGGCTCGTGAACTGGTTGACGAAGTGCCAAACGAGATACTGAACCGAAGCCGCGGGTTTGACTGACTCCATCCCTTCCAGGCATGGTCCATCTTCCCTTGCCTCTCATAATTATCATGTTTTAGTTCTCTTTTGCAACTTAATAGATTTTCAAAACATTAGGATTTTAATACAGTTAAATGTTATTTCAACTCATTGCAAAAACAATGAAATGTCGTGTCATAACTCACGAAATCAAAATAACTCTTCTGCATTAAAACATGAACTTCCAACCTCATTCTGTGGTGATTTAGAAAACTTCCTACCCACCTGGATCACTTCAATATTGTTTTATCAACAAGACGAAATTGACTTCCCATTAATAAAGTTGATCTTCTCCCTGTGTAAATAGTTAATTTTTACATTTTTCGAGAGACTCATTAAGTACCCTTCGTAACTCTGAAAATGAGATGTGAAGCTTCATTCATGTTCCTTGATATGCGAGGAGTCACCTTGACCTTTGGTTTGACCCCGAACAAACATATGAGATCTTTTTACGCTCTTATAGGAGCCTTGTTACACTATTTTACAAAGTAGTAAAAAGTTGTTAAATCTAGAAAGTTGGCTTTCATTTTGAACCACCATTTGAAACTTGGATAGAGAAATTAATTCCCGTCTTCGCAAACCTCTAGTGTTTATACTAGACAATTGCATGGAACATTCAGTTTAGGGAAAAACACTTTTCTAGATAGTTTGGCAAATCCATTTTGTAGGCCTCCATGGTTGAGTTTGATGAGGTTCAATTGGATCAATTGTGACTTGTCACTCCAGAAAACTTGTCGCCATTTGAAAATGGTTTTCTAGTTCTCAGTCCCGTCGACTCTGATGAATTCTCCTTATATAGGGGAACTAGTAGGAAGTGTCTCGTTGCGTGCTCATCCATCGAATGTCATTTTTGGACATGGATTTCTGAGCCCTCGAACTAATTTTTGTTCTTTTACAACTGGGTCAACTACGACCAATGGCCCCGGAGAACTAGCCGCCAAACGTAAACCGTTCACTTTTTCCCAATTCCGTCAGTTGCTATGAACTCTTGATATATCTGGGGACACGTAGAAAGTTGATTGTAGTGTGCATTCTCATCGAAAGATAACTTTTGGAAGTGGTTTCTTAGCGTCCGAGCTTGTTTTGTACGTTTTTGTAGCTAGTAAGAAAATGTAAAAATAGAAAGTCATGGACCATCGTAGGGTTGTCGGACCACCACCTGTAAACTCTTAACACATACAAATAATTGTTTAAAACTCTATAGTGGAACCTATTGTGTGCATTAGAACTTTTGACAAAATGGTGTTTTCTCTCTCTTCCCTTCTCTTTCTCTCTCCTGGGTTACAAAATGAAGAAAAATGAAATGTAATGAATACATGTCTCTAGACCTTTTTATTTCGATTGCAAATTGTAATTATTATCATATGTAAATGGGAAACTGAAAAATGATACTTATGTTAGGTTAGGGTGGATGCCATGCTAGCGAATTATCGCTGATATCATGCTCACGTGGGTTTTGCAGGATGGAAGAATGACGACAAAAAGGTGATGTGTAATTCATTAATTATCATTGTAATTTATATAGTTCATTGTTAAAAGAATAAATGTATAATGTAGTCTCTTGATACAGAAGGTTATATTGGATAATTTGTTGATATGTATGAAATGCTAGTTTCAAGGACATCTAGGAAATGTGCATTTAATCATAGTTCAATTTTGATTTATAGTACACCTGGTAGAAAGGGTTTGATATTTATATAAGGTAAATAAATTTGAAGTAATATCTTGTAGTGTATATTTAGTGTTCATTAAATGATTAATGAGTCATCTTGCACATTTATATCTTGTAAATGTAATAAAGAGAATTAAATCGAAACACTCTACCCTTGTTCAATATCCGAGCATAACTTGTTTTCGTGTGTGTTACTTTTTACCCTAGAAGACATTGAAAACCGTAGGTTGAACTTAATCCTTGCTCTCAATGGAAATCTCCTAGCTTGAGTAAGCTAGAACCCGAGAATGAGCTTATCATCTTAGTCAATATGTTTAGTGACATTGTCTTAAACCTGTCTGTTAGGAGCGACACAGTCAAACTTCTCTTGGAGTATGTAGAGCTAACTCCTCCTTCGTATCCTAGTGGTTTATCTTGTTTGCCGAAGATAGCTTTAAAATTAAAATTCTTCATCGAATGAAATCCCTGTTGGATCCAGATGACATAGATGGAGGAGGTGTCTTAGCTGTCTAGGCCTTAAACTTTTGTTAATGAGCTCCTTAGCTCCGCTCAGCTTAATGTGTTACCCTGGTTTCTCTCAGCATAGCACCTTGGTCCTTTCTGAAGGTGGTTTAGCATAAATATGTCCTCTTGCTTAAAACGCATATATAGTTGAGGGGTAGACCCTTAGGTGAAGTTGGAATTAATCTAAAACTCAGTTGATTCGGATGTTAACTTGGGTTCATGTGTAGCTACAAGTCTTCTAATCCTTTATGTCTTCAAGAGGTTAGACAAACACTTCATAGCTCCTTTCACAAGACAATGCTAAAAATAATAAGACCATTTTGTGACGTAGAAAATAAAGCATATGAGAGTAAAAACGAGAATTGAGGTTAGGATACTGCCTCTCTTGGAGGCCTTATATCTCAATTAAATATCTTTATGTGATTCAAATAGTATGTATTGCACTGTTGTGATCAAACAACGAGATAACAAAAGATATATATAAATATAAACAGAAAGTCATTAAGTCATTGATTTAGAATAACTATGGTAGGGAAATAACTAACCCATGATTGAGGTTTGTTTTTAGTAAAAAGCTATCTTGTATTTCAAACCTCCGTAAAATCCTAATGTCACCATATGGACACCAAGTCACATTCACTTGAGTGGTAAGAGTAAACAGGTAGACATTGAATGTATGTTCGAGAAGAAGATTTTTAACATGAGAGTAAGATAATTAAGTACTTTATATGCATTTGAATTATGCCAAATAAGTGTGTAAGTTATGGGAAACTTTGTAAAGAATAAGAAGCTAACTTAAAATGGTCGAACTGTAAATTATATGTGAGATGAACTTAAAGTTTTTTGTAGTTGGAAAAAGGAGGAAGCTATCCTTGCACAATAATGTTCTTGGAGTGTTAATCATAACTAAAATACAGTTAAAGAAAAGATGTGTTGTGGGTGCGCCATTCCGAAGTCATGTTCTTGGGGTTGGGTCATTGTTAGTAACCATTCGTTGGTAAAAGTGTAGTATTGACATGCCTATGATGTTTTCATGTGTCTATGTGAGTCGATGACTTATGTGTTTGTCGTATGCGAGTTGAGTTTCTGTACTTGAAGCCCATGTTGTGTTGTGTGTAGTGAGCAATGTAAGTAAAAAAAAAAATTATCCTGGTACTTTACTGTTGTAATTATGTGTGTAAAATGTGGGCACTACACATCGAGTGCCTTTTAAACAACTTTATTTTCATCATATTGCTAGAGATCTTCATCATCGGTTCTTATTAAAAAGAATGAACACAAGTGTAGTATGACATGAAAATCCATATACGAATAAATGTCCATTGCTAAAAACACCAACTCCATGCAACATACAAAATGCAATGCAATACGAGAAAGTAAAAGATGCCTAACTCCATGCAATATACAAAATGCAATGAAATACAAGAAATTAAACAAGCTAAACTAACAGAGAAATAAGTACCATGTTTTTTATCCAACTTTAGTTCGACACGTGCAATGAAAAGGGTTATGATGGTGCCCAAGCAAGGATACATGCAAGGGGAATAATGGAGGACACTTCCGTCCTATGAAAAAGCAATGTGCACTACGAAATAGTACTAGGAAACTCGTTGTGCCCCAGAGTACAGACGAAGTAAGTAGCCTAGCTTTTGTTGATGGAGGTAGATCAAGATGATCCGTGAGTCGCACACATGAACAAGTGAGAACCAAAGAGAGATGTTTTGTAGGATGGTTTATATTGTTCAAAAGTTTTTGAAACATATTTGAATGTTTTTATTTTTCTAACATATTTGAATGTTTTTGATGATTTTAAAAAAATTAAAACTATGTACAGGAAGACAAGGAAGCATGGATGCCCCTAGCGATAGATGGGATGTACAAGGGAATAAGGCCACGTGTGTATGAGAAAGGTGAAGATGTAAAAATTCCCCAGCGATTAGGTGGGAGTATTCAAAGGAAAACTCTTCACATGTAGAAGTGGGACCCAAGGCCATTATGGATAGGTTCAACATGATGATGAACGTAAACCAATGAAGTGCTAGGAAGAAGCAAGGATGCCCCCAGCGTAAGTTGGCCTAAAAGCACATGATAGAAAGGAAGGAGAAGATTGTTTTTGTGAAAGGAGACAAAGGTGTTTGAAAACATGGAAAAAAAAAAAGTAATATTATACACATGGATGTTCTGAAATAAGTAAAAGAATGATGTGAATGATATGAATGTAGCTTAGAAGCCTCGTGATGAACAAGTGATTTGCCAAAGGCACAAATATTGAGACGAGATAAGGACTAAAGTAAGAGTGTGAACAAAGTCCAAAAATGACACTTGGTAACATACTAATCCTGCCTACTCATAGAGATCCAAAGTGTGTGTGCATGGAATTTATTACCTCTTGAAGGGAAGATTAATGGAAAACAAGTGAAGACACCCTAGCCAATGTGTAGGAATGATTTATTTTGAAAGGTGGTTTTGTGAATGGAGGGTGAAAGGAGAGCTGTACATTTCTTCGCTACTAATAAGGCATCCATAGCCCCAACAAAGATGTATTTGATTATAATCACAACATTGATCTATTGCCAGTCAGGCGTCCATAGCCCCGATAGAGATTATTTGAAATACCCCAAGAGAGAGTTATATATCAATTTACTTTTGCTTTTAGCTTTTAGCTTTTGATTTTTATTGATTTTGATTCTTTTTCTTTCTGAAAACTTATTTCAGCTCTCTTATTTGACAAGGGGTTAAGAACCACAGATATCTTGATGGAAGGAGGTGGAAGTGATTGTTATGACGACATTGGCTAGTGTCAACAAACATGTCAAAAAAAAATTCACAAGTTTATTAGATGTTGAATGTGATAGGATCTCCAAGAGGTCAATTGTTCTTTAATTTACCAAGGTGATAAAAGACCAGGGTCAAACAAATACCATAGAGATAAATGTCACAAAATGTGTGCGAAAAGGCTAACCAAAATATCACCGAAGGGATGAAAATGGTAGGAAGACTTGTAGAGGAATGACAAGGAAGGGAAGAAATAACATCCATGTGTACGCAATACCTGATTGCAATGTTTGAGAAAATGTACCTTTGATTTTTCTTGTGTTTTCTCAATGTTTTTGTATTTTTGAATTGTTTTTTATTTTTAGGTTTTTGATAGTTTTAAGGGTTTGGGACTAAAAACGTCACTCCATGTGATAGGATCCAACAACAATGTTTGTGACTTCCTTGATAAGGGAGACTAGGTGTGTTTGTTTATCAAGATTCATGTTATTCCCGATCTCGATGATCGTGGTGAGCTCGTACTCAAAAAATGACTACAATTTATCCTTAAACAAGGATTGTTCATGCAGGAGCTTGAGTTCCCTATCCATAGGTTTATGCACTTTATGCCAAACTTGATGGTTACGTTGATGTATGATTTTGAATTGCACTTGATTTTGAACCCTAAGACCGGTGGAGTTATTGGGAGCTTTGGAGCTCTTGGAAAATTTGACCTGAGCTTGATAATGAACCTGTTTGGGTTTCTTATAAGCTGACGTATGACTTTTTTGACCCCGAGAAGTGGGAGAAGAGAGCGAATGTTTATGTTTAGAAATGATGTGAGAAATGACCGCGGGCTTGCCACAACCATTGATATAATAAATATGTGATGAATGAAAAGGATACGGTCCAAGAATTGAAGAGGATGGGCTACGAGGAGGTGAGCCACTGATAGAAGGCAATGAAGGGCTACTAGAATATGGCCCTAAGATGGAAGAAGTTGGGCTACGAGGATATGGCCCGAGAATAGAAGAATATGATGAAGGGATGCTAGGGTGTGGCCCAAGTATAGACGAGGAGGGACTACTTGGAGGCATCCCATAGATAGAAGATGATGAAGGGCTACTAGGACGTGGCCCAAGAATAGAAAGTAATGAGCTATCAAGAGGTGACCCATAAGTAGAAAATGGAGGACTACCCGGGGTGGCCCAAGGATAGGAGAAGATGATGGGCTACTCAGTGGTGACCCAAGGCAAGATTTTGATTGAGGAATGATGATAGATAATGAATGATTTGGAAATGAGAAGATAGGCCATGGCTCAATGCTAGACCCCAACATCTCATCATGATCAGAAGAAGGTGAAGATGAAATAAAAGAAGAAGAATCAAGTTCCATGACTTTAGGATTTTCCTCTATATTATGATAAAAGGAATCGACTTCTTTTCCCCAATACGCAAGCGTATCAAGTTCAAGAAAGAATCCTTGTTTACAATCCTCTAAAGGGATATCATCGTGTAGTCTGATTGTTTCTTCATTCTGAGAG
Organism: Taxus wallichiana var. yunnanensis; assembly: GCA_018340775.1. Classification (NCBI taxonomy): domain Eukaryota; kingdom Viridiplantae; phylum Streptophyta; class Pinopsida; order Cupressales; family Taxaceae; genus Taxus; species Taxus wallichiana. The sequence goes on along the minus strand of CM031233.1, from coordinate 41,394,124 downwards.
AAATCAATTAGTAGAGGTTGTTGTCCTGTGGCCATAGAAGGTTTAATAGAAGAAACAAGTCTGATGAGCAGGGAAGATTGATTGATAGAAGATGGTGACGAAGAGAGGAAGTAGGATTGGTGGTAGGTTCCTCATGAATGGATGATTTGGATTTGGACCTATGTCATTTTTCTAGAAGATGACGTAATGTAGGTTAGAAAGTAGGATCACATAGCCATTCGTTAAGTTGTGACATAGGAGTTGAATTAGATGATTGAATAGAGGGAATCGAGTCATGGAACTCTTTGATGGAGGAAGAGGTCATTGAGATGACTGATGAAGGAGGTCCTGCGAAGAAAGGGAGGACCGTGACTCAAGAACCAAATTAGATGTTTGATCGATGGAACTTGGAGTCACATGAGTCTTCAAATGAGGAAGATGTCATTGAGGTGACTTGGAATAAAGGTCCTGTGAAGGAAGGGAGGACCGTGATTCAAGATTTGATCTAGGGGTATCCAAATGATAGTTGGGATCCAAGTCTTCAGAAGAAGAGTGGGAGTCTAAATGGTAGTTTGGATCTAAATCAGAAGAAGAGGAGTGGGGGAACCTAAATAATAATTTGGATCAGAAGCATCCAAACCATACCACCGACTATGAGTTGAAGGTGGGGAACAAGGTACCCAAGTGGGCCCTCTAGCACAAAGAACCAAACAAGGTTTAGTTGTAATGGGAATATTTTGATTTGAATTGCTAAACATAGGTTCCATATTGTTGTAAATGTGAGAAACCGCGTGATAGTTAGTCATTTTGGCGTTGTTTTTAATTACAAATGTCTAGATCTAGATAGTGTGATGGAAAACCTTCAAAGGGAAGGAAATTCCATGTCGATTCAAGGAAGCATAATGGCAACCAACTAGACATTGCGTAAGTATGGAGATGCGTGTGTGATTTTCCAAAGAGGGTCTAAGGAAAATGGACATTGTGATGACGCAATCTCAACGAGATCAAAAAGGATTTGTCCTAGAAAACAAGATTTCCCGATGAATAATCACAAGGAACAATCATGCAAGTGTGAAACACAAAGCCAATCAACAAGGAAATACACCCTATGCAAATGTGTGTGCAAAGTAATAGTTTGATGCAAAAGACGATCAACACAATGTCAATATTTACGTCAAGCTCGAAATGAACAAGGCGTAAATATTAACAAAGGGAGATCAAATGATGAATCAATCCAAACTATGATGATGATCCGAAATCAAGATCAAGTGGCCATCAAAGATATAAGGATGCATCCACACACTTTAGACATTTAACAACTCAACCGCAAACATGGATGAGCGTAAACAGACAAAAAAGTGGTGAACACCATCTATGACAACACTCTTGAAAGATGCCTTCTCTTGCCCCAAATGGGCAACAAGAATGAAAAGGTGTAGATCAAAAGATGGAAATGAACTAAGCATCACTTGGGCAGAGCTTCGCCTTGTCCAAAGGTGAGAAAGAAGCTAAGCTAAGTGAAACGTCATCCAATTTCCGTGATGAAAGGCACTTAGATCCAACTTAAGTGGATTCTTTGCCTTGTTTGAAAAACAAGGTTTTGAATCCAAACAAGTTATCACTTCGTGATGGCCAAGATGTGACAAAGGACTAGCAAAGTGGGCTCCAAGACAAAATGGATTTCCTAATAAGTTCTCTCAACTAGGTGTTACAAAGTTATCCACGAGCGGGGTGATTTACCCAAAAAGTCACAATGACTAGTTTGGGAGTATCTCGGCTTTGCCCCCTTCAAGCACAAAGTGGGTAGTAAATGCATCCATCGTGTACTTTTAATAGGGTTGCGATAGGGAAAACTTGTAACTCTATCTCACAAGGAAAACTAATCAAGTGGGTAAGTGGAGCGCTTCCTGTTTCATCCATGAGGTTACACAGTGGTGGACTACTTTAGGGTTCTTGGAACCACCCCCATTGTTGTAGCTTAAGGCGTTATGCCAAAGGGGTTATGTTCCAATTGAGCGGATAGGGACGTACCCTTTTCTGAAACCTGTAATACAATGTTTTGAATATGGTGTGTTTTTTATCTTTTTAACTTAAATGTGGTTTTAAGTAGCACACCATTTGGCAACCTGCATAAAACACGTGTATTAGAAGTTTTTGTGTTTTGTCTTAGCTCCTCCTTTCTTTGACAATCATTAGGTCCTATATGCAAGGAGTTAGTATTTTTCCACAAAATATCATGATATCAAAATAGAGTTTGCCTGTTGCTTTTGATTCCTAAGATCACCAAAAAGGTGTGAAGGAAGAGCATACGCAACACAAAAACTCAACTAAAATAAGTTTTATGAAAAAAATACATTAAGTGTGCCTTGTAAAAGATAGAGTTCATTTTTAACCAACTTTGAAATGTTAATCCATTAGGAAGCATAATTTAAGTGTTTTTTGAAAGCAATAAGAGGGTTTTGGAAGTGTTTTTGGTTCCCAAGATCACCTAGAAGGTGCGAGGGAAGAGCATACACACTTCGAAAAACCTCTATCAACTAAGACATGGAACACTTAACTAATTTAGTCAAAAATAAGACCAAAATAACCCTATAAACAACTGATTAGTGCCACAAAACCTTTCAAAGTGTTAGAATGGCCAATAAGACAATTTTTCAGACTTTAAGACACGTTAAAAAATGACTATTTACTTAATAATGTAAACCATAATTTTTTTGTAAGTCAAAATCCTAATTTTATGATTCATTGTGTAGTTATCTTCAATACCTTTCCAACACAACAAAAATGGAGTCGTTTTGAGCTCGGGAGCAAAAGTTATGGCCTCCGGAAGATTAGTGGTGGATGCAGTCTGACGCAAACGCGCCCAGTATGATGAATACGCACTGTTTCAACGGATACACGTGTGCACAGTGTTTTTGTACCTAGAAACATAGAAAACATAGAAAAATTGATGTATACATGTCCAGTATGATGGATACGCACTTGTTTTAATGGATACGTGTGCGCTGTTGGTGTTTTTGCACCTTAAACATAGAAAACACGAATCAATGATGCGGCGCGCCCAATATGATGGATACATGCCTGTTTCAATGGATACACGTGCACACAGGTGTTTTTGTGCCCAAAAACATAGAAAACACAAAAATAGTGATGCATACGCACCCAGTATGATGGATACGCGCTGTTTCAATGGATATGTGTGCGTGTAGGTGTTTTTGCACCCAAAACATAGAAAACACGTAAAAGCTTGATGACATAGACGTGCCCAGTATGATGGATACATGATTGTTTCAATGGATACGCATGCGCATAAGTGTTTTTGTGCCCAAAACATAGAAATCACGAAAGCTTGATGCAGACGTGTCTAGTATGAAGAATACACACTTGTTTCAATAAATATGTGCCCTTTGTAGACACCTACGCGCGCCCGTAAAAAAACCCGCAAAAAACAAAAAAATCAAATTTTCAAGAGCAAACAGGTTAGTTGTTAGTCAAAGTGTCCTATTTCTATATCAAACCCATAAAATGTATATAAATGAAGGTCATTTATCTAGGGTTAGAAATAAAAATGAGGAAATAACAAGTGATTTGAGCAAAAACTTGAAAATGAACTTTGAAAAACCTAAAAGACCTCCATTAATGGAGGGTGGACATAAGTGTCCCACCGGGCATGCCAAATGTGTTCAATGAAATATTTTGCAAAGAGCTATGGATATGGGGCAAGACCCCAAAGCTTTGTGCAAAGTCCCTCAATGGACCATATGATAAGAAATGAGCAAGGAATCCTATTTACATGTATTTAAAACTTGAAATAAGTAAGAAATCTAACAAATAACATTAACCTCTATTCTTGAAAGCTTAATAAAATGAGCCTAATAAGGATCTAAGCAATCAGTTTTGTTGTTTACTCCATGAGGGTGAATGAATCTCACTAAATGGCTACATGGCCAAGTTTAGCTATTCCATTACTAACCTAACATGGGTGCAAGATGAATCTCTTTTAATGGTGGATGACCCAAGATCAAATGTCTTATTAGCTTGGCTAATGCAAATGAGCTCTTAAGCTTTCTTAGGCTTGTTTTGGATTTAGCTTATGTAAAGTTGTGTGTTTGAATGGGTAGGCTTAGCCTTGTATTTATAGTTTTTGATTTGGAAGAATTTGGAATTTGGGTGCATGTGGGACTAAAGTCTAAAAATCACTTTAGGAATAGATTAGGATAAACATGCTTTAGGCTTAGTTAAGCTTGGTTTAGGCTAGTTAACTAGAGTTTAGGCTAGTTATACTTTGATTAGCAAGTGATTAGACACCCTTTGATAGTTGGGAGGGGTCTAGATAACAAATTGTGGACTGATAGATAGCCTACGAAGCCAATAGAATTGGTCTAGAGAGAACTAGAGAGGTTCTTAATGGTTGAAAGGAGGAATGTTTGGTTAATAAGAGAGAAATTAGCAAAACAAGTTGAATATGGGAAGAAATACGACCGAAAGAGTGTCGTTCATGGGCATCCGAGAAGGGAGCAAAGAAGGGTTGATTAACGAAATGTCATCAATGAGATGAATTGGAGGAAATGCTAAGTGTAAGCATATTTTAGGTGTCTACAAACACAAGCACGCATAAATTGTATAACATTATAACACGTTATTTGAGAGCTCAATAAGTTGAGAGTTGTCATCTTGGAATAAGAGGATTGTCAAAAAGAGGATGCATGTATGTTGACGTTTTAATCCTTCCACCATCTTTAGAAGTTGTGAGTAGGAGCATTTGGTTAAAAAATGAAACATGAACCTACAAAGAGAGGTAAGTATTAAGATAATGTGAATGATTTTGCTTCCCTGGTAAGTTGATTTTGTGGACTGGATGTAAATAGAGCCTTAGCTGAAATTAGGAGTCATGACATCAAGTTTAAAGAAATTTATGCCAATTTTTTATGGTCAGGTCCCCATAAACCTTCACTAAATATTTTGATAGGGTATGTGAATTTGAGGCCTTAAACATTGAATTTTATCCTTAAATTTTGAAGCAACCAAGTTGACAAACTCTTTTAAAAGATTCAACAAGAATTCTAGTTTTTTGTTGGAGGATTTTTAAGTTGTTTTTTCCAATTGGTTGTCCCAGAGGTTATCTCAGTTTACAGACCTAGGGTTTGGCTATGATTGAGGAGTTAAAAGGCTCAAACGGTGGAATTATGGATTGAAATGTGAAACATATCATTATTGCACATTCCTTTCAAGGGGTCTTGAGAATTTAAGGAGTAAGACTGGTGTAGAGCCAACACTCAAAGACACATTCAATAGAATATTGTCTCTATACAATCTAAATTCAGTCTCTGGATCACTAAATAACTCCATTTTAACAAGTTAACATACTCCAATTTTGATCTTAACCCTTATTCTCCACTTTATTATCTAATAACCTTATTTAAATGATTCTAGTGCATGTTGTGAGATCAATTAAAAGGGTCAGTCCCACTAGTAAATGTAAAATAAATTCTTACCTTCTTGAGGACTACTCAAAGTATAACTCAGTCCCACTAGGTCTCTATAAACTTATGCACCCTACAATTCATTAAGCTGCAGTGTATTATCTGGGACCCACGAGAAAGAGGAGAATGAGGAGATCGACATGGACCCCGATTTACAAATACGCAATTAAATATCAGTTGATTATGTTTTTGCATATACATGAACATTTAATTATGATTTATTTTACTACTTTCTACAACTAATTTAATGTGCAAAGATTACAAGTGTCTCTCAGTGGCCTCAAGAGAGAAGGGCAGGAGAATTTTCCGATTCAGGAGGATTTACAGGTAACCTCTATGCGAAGTGGAATCAAGATTCTATGTTGTGAATCGTGTTACGATATAAATAGTATTAAAAATAGGAATAAAGTTATAATATATAAATTTATTTTTGTTTGGACTAACTACCAAAATTCTTTCAAAAGACTACTAAATGTTCCTATAATGCAGCCCTCCTCCACTCTTGCTACATCTACAGTTCCGACACGGTGTCATCTATTGGTGATGTGGTGGATGTCTGTATGTTTGGAGAATTGGTGGGCCATGGAAAAATTCACAATGTTGGTGCTAATGCAACTTTTCATGGGAGGAAAGTTCCATCAGATTGTGTCGTTGTTAATATCCTCAATGTCACCGATCTTGATTTCCCTCTACTATTTCCTACCTCTTTTGCAGACATGCTAGCAGATGTTATCAATAGCTATACCATTTGGCCACTTTATAAAATGCATCTTAGCTAGCCACCTCATCAGGTAATAGCTTGTTTGGAAATGTTTTACATGAAGTTTTGGCTTTGCGTTATTATTAGCCTATATGAATTATAGTAACACAAACTGTTTAAATTTTCCAGGATGATGCGGTACCCACCAAAAAATCAAGGTGAGAAAAAATCACATCATTGACACCAGAAACAATACATAATAACCCAAAAAAATCATACTTTGAAATAATTACCTCCCTTGCGTGTACTAGAAAATGGAGGAAATTTTGATTTCATGCTACTAGCCTAATTATTTCAAAACAATAACATTAATTTAGTGACAAAGTTTTAATTGATACAATTGTGGCTTGTTTTAATATAATAACACTGACATTAACATGTGCTTTAATTGTGTATTTGTTGGATTTAATCATGATTATATTTTTCATAAGTGTTTTTAGTTTGAATGTGCCATGTTGTATCACAATGGGTGCATTATTCATGATTATACTTTTCACAAATGTTTTTTGTTTTAATGTGTCATGTGGCATCGTAATGTGTTGATTATTCATGATTATAGCTATCACATTGTTTTTTTGTTTGAATGTTCCATGTGGCATCACAAAGGAATGATTATTCATGATTATACTTGTCACAAAGGTTTTTTTGTTTGAATGTGCCATGTGGCACCACAGTGGATTATTTATGATTATAGTTGTCACACTTTTTTTTTTGTTTGTATGTGCCATTTGGCAGCACAATGACAGCAACAGGTAATCATCACATCTTCTCCCCACCTTATTCAACCATCATGTGAATTAGAAAAATACTTAACATGTGAACCATTTATTTCCTCTATTTATAGCATCGACTAACGTTGTTCTTTATTTGTATTGCAGGTGAGATTTGAATCCATTTGTTGCCATCCATCAAGCTTAGTTAAGGTAATTTCGTATTTTTCACTGGTTTATTTATCACATCTGTAATTAAAGGTGACATTTTCTTTCTACAAGTTCATTTATTTTTACTAGTTCATTTATTTTGTTGCAAAGTTGAGGTGTTTGTTCTTGTGTGAGCAACACATTTTGTTTATGAGCTAACTTTGATTGTATATCTCATTTATTTTAAAAGATGGTGTCAAAATTTCCTTATTCCATTGAAAATCCTCTCCTTGTTAATACTTTGAAGTCTCAGACACAGATTCCTTGGTTTCCATTCCCAAAACTCGTGCCCTAGCTATAACTAGACTATGCACAACATAATAGCCTGAGAACACTTAATGTTTAATAATTTTTGATGCATGGTTTCAAAGTCTCAAAATTTAACTGTAGGTCCATGAGACCCTTTCCATCAAAATAATATTACCAAGTAATGATGAAGACTCGTGAATTTTCCTTTTTTGGATTTTGTGCATACCTATCCTGTAGATACCCCTGGTCACAGTCTGAAAACACTTTCTTCTCAAGTATTATTTTATTCACAATATTCAATTCTTGGTGAAATACACCTCAATATTTTGAGTCCATCTTATAACATCCTTTCCATTCTAAAATGATTCATAACAAACATTAATACCACTCAGATCTTGTATTCAAATTCCTATTCACAGATTAGTCTCAGTCAAGGTTATACTTGCATGCAAAAAGGAGATAACAAATTCTTTAATCCCTGAGTGTTAGGAGTGTCATTCATTACCTTCTCTTTGTTTGAATCATCATCATGTTATTACTCATGTCTTATCATTCCAAAGAAACCAAACAGAGGGTCAACTTGATCTCAAGAATCCCTACTTTTCCATTTTCTTGACAACATGGTTTATTTATCACATCGGCAATTGAATGTGACATTTTCTTTCCACAAATTCATTTATTTTTACTAGTTCATTTATTTCATTATATATTTGAGGTGTTTGTTCTTGTGTGAGTAGCACATTTTGTTTATGAGCTAACTTCGATTGTATATCTCATTTATTTTAAAAGATGATGTCAAAATTTCCTTATTCCATTGCTTCATTTTAGATAAGATAGACTTCCAAAATTGGACAAAACAATATGTTGGTTGGATATTTTGTCAAGCCAAAATATGAGGTTCAACCACAGTACATGGGATTAAATCCCTCCTCAAAAATAGGTGAGGTTGCTGTTTATTACTAATCTAAAACACAACAGATTTAATATGTACATTATTCACACTACTTTAACCATCGGGTTGGGATAGAATCCCGAAATCCATATCCACACTAGGTGAAGATATTGTTGTTTTTCGAAATGGAAAGGATTAGAAAGGAAATTATTATTATGGAAGAAACACAATGGAAAGGAAATGAGAGGAACATATTTTCTTTCGAGCAAATGTAGATCACGAAATAATCATACGAGTTTTAGATAAAAAAGTAATATTTGAAATGATTAGAACAATCAAGATGCTAAAAAAGAATAGCTTAAGATTATGAACATAAGAACAATATCTTAAGAAAGATACATCTCACAACACAAAGTTTGCAAAAATAGCATCGGTTTCTATTCCTCAAATGATTAAAAGAAAACACAAAGTTTTTCTTCTTCACAATAGTTCTCAATATTCCAAAAATCTCAACCCTTTGGAATGCATAAGCATCCCTTATTTATAATAAAAAGGAGTTGAGAGAAAGTAGGATAAATCCTAGAAAATAGTCCTTTAAATGAGAGTCCTATTTTGCTTGACTCTCACGTAGGAGACCAAGTCAAAATTTGCTTCCTACATGACGAAATGAAAATGAAAAAGACATGTCGATTTCAAGATTGAAATGACATGAAACATTATGCCTATTTTGTTTCATCATCTTTGTCTTCCTCCAGTAAATCCTTCTTGTCCCTAAACTCTTGGAACTTTTGGATTATGCCTTGCATCTCATCTTCATCAAGCGCAGTGGAATGATCACTCAGGACTTCACACGTTTCCTGAGTATCGCTCGCATTACCAGGAAGTTTCTTCATCTCTTGTTGAGTTTCCTCAGTGTTTCCAAAGAATGTTCAATTTTCACAAACCTATCAATGATTTCCATACCGAAGCCATAAGTTGGTTCATGCTAAATTGATTCTTGGATCTACTTGTAAAGATCATCAACAAAGGCGAGAATCTTTGGAGCTTTCATTCAAAACCTTAGCGTAGATCTTGATTAGCTCTTCTTCTATGTCATTTGTACCATTAACCAATTGATCTCTTGATTCCCTCAATTTTTTGCAAGCCTCATTGAGAATATTTATCCTAAATCTAATGGCTTTGGTCAGTTGAAAATGCTTTTCCCCATGTGGAATGATGCCTTCTTCAACCAAGATGCGGGATGGAACCTATTTCAGCATATGGAGAGCTTCAAAAGTTAACTCTAGGTTCTCGAATTCTACTGAAAATTCATCATCCATTTTCTCTCCATCCTTCTTTATATCCTCCAAGGATTTTTAGACTTCCATAGTGTCATCAATGACTTATTTTCCTTGTAGGAGCAGCCTCTGGATCCATTCATCGATCGTTCTCCCCTTCTCATTAATCTTCTCAATCATGGGTACCAATGAGAAATCAAACTGATAGGAGTAGAGGATGATGGTGTTGACTCAGGAGGCTTTAAGATCTTGAGTAGTACTTCAGTCAGTTGTTTTACTTTCTCTTTTAGCTCATCTTTGTTTGCCTTAGTTTCCTTTAGCTTCTGGCACAACACATTCATGGCATCTTATGCATCTTGTTGTGCTCCCTCCATTGTTACTTTTCCTAGATCAACCCTTGTGATTTGATAAGCGTGACCATTATATCATCCTTGGTTTTATCAGCCACGGGATTGGAGATTTCCGCAAACTTATGCCCTGAGGCATCCACTGAAATCCTTGAAACTGTTTTGGGTTTCTTGGTCAACTTGGTAGGAGTGACCTTGAGGGAACTGAAATCAAAGGCTGGTAGGGGAACTACCACCTTCCTCTTCCTTGGGGTCTGATCTATTAACCATTGAGGTGTATTGGAAGAATTTTCTCCCATTGTAGGTGTTACGGTCACATCCTCAGGTGGAGGAAGGTTATCTTGTGGAGTGGTGACCACTTCAAGTGTAGTGTCCATGGAAATGGACTCAAGGAATGAAGGCATAGAAGGAGGAGGCATATCCATGGTTAACTAGGGTCCAGTGGGGAGAGGTGAGAGGCTAGAGAAGATACTAGCCATGGTTGAGGAACTTGGTGAAGAAATCTGAGGAAAGGAAGGTTGAATGGGAGGAGGCAATGATTTTGAAATTAGAGCTTGAGAGATAAGAGGAAGACTTACCTCGATGAAGCTCACAACCACAAGGGAATGGGAGGTTGACCAATCTCTTCTCCTGAAGGAAGATTTCCTATTTTTGGTGGTGGAGCTGAATCAAGAACCTCAATCATTTGTGGGAGAGTGGCCACTGGTGTGTTCTCTTGCTCTTCTCCCTTTCTGAAAAACATAACCTTTATTGGCTTCTTGGAAGGGTTTTTATCCTTTTCCTTTTTTCCCTTAGAGGGTCCTGCTTCCAAAGTAGCTAGCTTTGAAAAACTCCTTCTTTATAAATCCTTTCCCAAGAAATGAGCCATGCCTTGAATGTACGGGAAAGAATTTGAGAAGCTCTTCTGTGATAGAAGCTTTCTCAGTAATGGACCAATCGATGGCTAGGAATACATATTGGTCTTCATTCAACCCATCATACGAGGTGTCAAGGACACTCTCGTTGTCCTTAGTGCCTTCTGGGATGTCAGATAAATCTAGCATCTGGATTTCTTCAATTGTCAACCTGCTATTATCTTTTCTTCGGATGGCAACTTCATCCTGAAGATCAACCCAAATGTCTTCTATGTTGGGCACATGTAGATATAAAGTCCCGTACGATTTAAGGACTCCTTGGAAATCAAATCCATCTCTATGCTTCATGTGCTTCTTCAACTTGTCCGAAGCTCGTGCACCACATTCTTGGCTTTAACCAATTGTTGAGCATGTGTACCTTCCGATGTAAATAGGGAAGGATACGGTAGCCTTGTGCTTACTCTGTTAGAATTTGTGAAAATCTAACAATTGTCTAACCAACTCCATCAAGATCAAATTATCACCTGGGAACCTGGGCAATCAGAAAAGATCACTTGGGTACATGACCACCCAAAGGTATGTGAACTTCTTGAACTGCAAGAAGATACAACCCCATTTTGATACTTCAGCCCATGCCCATCGATTCTCTTCTCTTTCTTAAATCAGGGTTCAGATACGAGATGTTCTCATAAAATAATGTGTCATTCACTCTTCTAAATTGATCCTCAGACCCCTTCATTGTCAATTGAGGGAAATACGATATATATGTTTGGTTGACCTACTTCCCTTCGTGTCCAACCCTGGATAATTCCTCATGTTGGCATTTACATTGACAGTAACATATGACGACATATAAAACTTACCAATAGTCAAGACTGTCTTCATCTGGGAATCAATCTCAGTACTTATAAGAATGCTCCAATCAATCCCTTGTTCGTTATTATTTATAATGACCATGAATTGATACATCCACCCTTGGAAGTCTCTTGACTCGAGGAGTCCAAATACTCGACTCAACAGGGTGATGATGTCACTGATTTCAAGGATGAAATCACTCTTGGGGACAAACTTGGGAAACCTAGAGACGGCTGGCTTGGCCTTGATCAAGAATTTTTATTCACATGTTTGATGCAATCTTCTTGATCTTTGTCCCAAGCTTTCTGTGTTGACTTAAGATCTACATCGACATATTCCTCAAAGTTGGGCAATCTTAAGAGGTCATCAAAGTAACCTCCATCCAACTTCACTATGGTTTCTCCTACTTGATTTTTCACTGAGCGGGAATCTGAGTCATAATTGGAAGCACAGGCCAGAATGAACTCGGGGCATTGAGAAAACATTGGGAATCCTACTATGAGAGGGAGGCCACTATTGGTTATTGACTTCATCCAGGGACTCTGAGAAGAATCCTTGGTTCTATTCCAAAAGTCCTCCATGTCTATGTTACCAAGCTCCATGTCTCGGATGTCATAGTTGCAATCTATGTAGGAAGGGGATTCCATTTTTCGGTACTTGTACTTCATCTTTCCTGACCTGTCTGACTTATCCTTAGATGATCCAGGATCTAACATGAGAAGTCTTGAAGAAATAATGCCTAGATAACTCCTATTTGAACAATTGGGCTTGGGAGCTTGCTGAGCAATCCTACAGACCCGCCACACTGCAGAGTATATCAGAAACTAGGTCATGTCAGACACTTCGAAAAACCTAACACATAAGGTAGAAATTAGGTGATGTTGAGCACCTGTGGAATTCAATACTCTGTGGAAGTTGGAATATGTCGACAATTTGAAAAACCTAACACAAGCAGAAGTCAGAGGATGTTGAGCACTTTGCAAAACCTGATACACTGCGGAAGTTGGAAGATGTCAGACAATCTGAAAAACCTGACACAAGTGGAAGTCGGAGGATGCTGAGAACTTTGCAAAACCTGATACACTGTGGAAACCAAATAGTGTCGAACACCCTGTAAAACCTGAATCAAAGGTGTCGGGTTTTTGGGATGTCAAAACAGGTAAAATTTCCACCAAGCTTGTAAGTTAGGTTTTATAGATTATTCCCAAAAACTATAAGAGTATATCCATGGAAGAAAATAATAAAACACCCAGGATGAGTTTTCAAACAAGGGGTTTCATGGAAATTCAACTAGAAAATGAAGAAAACCACCCTAAACCCTAAACCCAGAGGCAAGAAAAATCAAAGAGGAAAAACACCGAAAGAACACTTCAAAAACAAACCCAAAGACCACAAAATGATAAGAAGAGAAAAATACCTTCAATAAATTTGAAAAATGGTCGAAGATGCATCACGAAGTTGATCAAGAAGTTCAGTCAGGTTTTGAGGTCGAAGGACCATGTACGAAAAATCCACGCAAGGAAAATATGTCAGGTAGAAATGACATGCAAAATTGGACTATTTATAAAACCCTAGCATTTATTACACCTCCTCGACACGTGTGTCAACTAACCAACAACTCGGCATTAATTCCATGTCATCATGCTTAGCACTTTTGAAAACCCAAAACAAATGTTTTCTTAATAAATCGAGTTTCGGGAATCAACCAACATGAAGCATGTAAAAGACATGTTTGGATGCTATTGAGTTCAAAACCCGACACAAAGGATCATTTTAGGTTTTGGGTTTGGGAAACAAGCAACATGTAACATGTTTCATGTAAGGCATGTTCTATGCTCTGGATTTGAAAACCCGATACACTGGCATGTAATCGGGTTTTAGGTTTCAAAAGACACTCAACATGAAGCATGTAAAAGACATGTTTCCATGTGATGGAAACCTGAAAACCTAAAAATCTCCTTCAAAGGGCATTTTTAGGAGGTTTTGTCAAAAAAATTCTATGGTTATCTCAATTTTAGTTGGAATCACTAAAAATGAGATAACACAATACATATAAAAACCTACGATGGCTCGTCTAAAATGCCCGGTCATGAGAATAAATCTACATTTTTCAAAGATCGATTGGAAAATGCCAAAAAAATTGACAATGACACTATTGCATCTAAGATGAGAAGGGATGAATTACATTATAATATCTTTGGAGGTGAGAAACGTAACAAATTATTTACTTTTACATTAATTTCACAAATGTGAAGACCGTAACATAATGATTTCACACAGATTCATTCATCCCAGAGGAGTCCTTGCATAAAATTTACGAGGAGATGGCTGAAGTTGACAAAAAACATATAAAGGTTTTGGAAGAGAAAATTGCTTTTTATGAAAAAGAGAACAAACAACTACAAGAAGAAAGAAAAGTTGTAAGGCTAAAGCTCATAGATCTGCGTGAGTCAAAGGCCAATATAGATATGGACTTGATTCAACTACATATGGCACATAAAAACCTGGAAACAATGAGTGTGGAAAAGTTGCAAATGAAATAAGATGCCTTGGCCAAGCTTCAAGAGGTGGTCACCATTCACGACCAGGAACACAAACATTTGAAAGAACTATTCAAAAGCACGTTGGGATGTGCAAACATATGTAATGAGAAAACAAACTAAAAATGTGGCATAGCCACATGTTTGTAAAATTGTTTATTGTTATAATTTGTAACACATCAATAGTTATTAGTTGTGCAAATTATATTAATAATATTTGATGATATTTTACTTTATGTTTTGGATTCACATGTTCTTACTATAATTGTATTTTACTTTTAGTTACTATATGGATTTATGTCTTTGTTTCAATGGAAGATTGTTGGGAAGATAAAATAAAATGGTAATGATGAATAAAATCTTACACGATGTTACGAAAAATTGTAACGATGAATAACATCTTACACGATGTTACGATCTTACATGATGAATGGATTTAGTTCTATCAGCAATGTAGCTCAATTGGAGTAGAGAAACGAATTATTTGGTTTCTCTTTTTGTATTTTTTTATTCAATTTAAATTTGATTTGAGTTGGGCCCCTCTTGGATTTGTAAGATTTATATATTTATTCACTAATAGATCTAGTGTATTAATTTTAAAGTTATGTGAGAAAAGTTTGTTCATGTCAATATCTTAAAGGTATAGTAAAGAGGAAGCTTTTGCATACCAGCTAAAGTGGATTCCATATTATTTAGGTGAATATTGGATGGTATTAATCTCTAGACACTTTATGTTAACAATTTTTATGTATAATCTTGGATTCAACAATGTCCACCTCTTATCTCTTCTGTGGTATACACACAGTGTGTATACCAAAAACAACACTACCACATGATATTACAAAGGTCCAGGTATGTGAGACAAACAAAATACAGGTATATGTAAATAATTAATGAATGATCATTCATTAATAAATGAATGGGGGTTATGGTATGACTATTTCAATTTATAATTAAATTTAGCACAATGGATTTGGGTTGTCTATAGCCAGTACCACAAATATGGACTATATCCTTGAGATGGATGAAGAGAGGTTCATTGTCCTCAAAGTTGAGGTACTCTTTTACATACGAATGCACATAATCCACAAGTGTATTATCATTGGTTTTTAGTATTTAAGACCTAAAGTGATGTTAAAAAACGTCCTTCACAACTTGTTTACCTTCTTTCACCTTCAAAATTATACTCCAAGCAAGTATCCAACACTCTAAAGCAAGTAGACTATACTCTAAAGTAAGTAGCCAACACTCCAAGCAAGTAGCCAACACATCAAATTATATCTGAACAACAATAACATAAACTACACTATTAAATAGTAAAGTGTGTAGCATTATTCATAACAATTAAAATTTACAATCAATTGACATATTGAACATCTCAATAACCTGACATATCTATGTTCATGACATATGAACTATGGTAGACTATACTCGAAGCAAGTAGACTATACTTTGAAGCAAGTTGAGTAAAGCACCTATGTCCTATAAGACACTTATCATAATGAATTATTGCATACATTTTTTCCTTTTGACGTATGGGCATAAATCATTTGGGATTTACAATTAGGAGTGAATAAAGTTTTATTAACACATCAAATTATATATGAACAACAAAACATGTAAATGGTAATAACGTAAACTAGATGGTGCACCCTATTCACTCAACTTAGTTCATATCACACATTAGAAGATCCTAGATTGATCCTTCAATGAACATGTAAAATCATCTCTATGAACATTCCTAGAATGCAAGAAACAGTTCAAGGGATTAAAGAATGAATATACACAATACATGGATAATGCATTCTTGTATCATTTCCACACATTTGAAGTTTTCATACAGTATTGAAAGTCATTTCTCAGACTAAAACAGAGCATCATTCTTCCAATCTTCATATATCCATTACAAAAACTTCACTCCTCCTCCTCTTCCATGAGGATCAACCCTTTTTCCTCCTATTTTCCTTCTATTTGAATGACTATCCCAAGAATAACTAACTTCTCTAATCATCATCCTAACTAGGCTTCACTAACTTGTAACTTCCTTGAGTTAAGGACTAACATAGAGTTATGTCTTTCTTACATGTCTCAAGGACCCAAAGATGAGTTATACATCCTTTATTCACTTAACTTGACACTCCTACATACTTACCAACTCATATACAAAACCAAAATTGGCTCAAAATTATCTCTTATGTGGTATACACACAGTGTGTATACCACAAACAACACTACCACATGATAATACAAAGGTCCGGGTATGCAATACAAACAAAATATGGGTATATGTAAATAATTAACAAATGATCATTCATTAATAAATGATCATATACTTTCAAGAAATCTTGTCACAAGGTTCTCCACCTTTTCCAATTCTAATAGACTTAGCTCTGGAAGAAATGAAGATACCTCTGGAACCTCATAAAATAGTTTCAGAAGTTACCCCCTTTGGTTCCAGAACTCATTCAAAGATTTCCGAAATCATAAGATTTGAAGTGCTCAACAAGATGGAAAATAGGATTTGCATGAAGAAGAAGCCTTAAATTAGTTACGGATACAATATCATGACATCCAACTATAAAATGTTTATTCTAAGACATTGATGAAGATTATATAAAATGCAAATTTTAAATTATATCTACACCGAACAAAGGCTTCCACATAGGAATAATGCATCTAAATCAATTTTTCCTACACATAAGATTTCATCCTCCCTTAATTTCATCTCCCCATATTTTAATGATAGCTCAAAAAAACTCTACATAAGTTGTTAGCACACATTTAAATCTTTGTCACACCATTTGAGGTGGAGAAAGGGTCAATGATGATCAAATGATTTAGATTCAAAGATCTAATAAAGAGAAGAGGGTGAAAACAAGTAAATGGAAGTCTCTTCCCAAAAAAACCAAAAAAATAACAAAAAGGAAATAATATAAAAAAATCTCTCAAAAGACCAATTGAAAAACTAGAAATGGTGGTTGGTCCATTCAATAATTGGTTTATTTTCAAATAAAATGATTTTTATTTTCAGTTGCTACTTCTAACTAACTTTTCCTTTCTACTTTTAGGGATGATGAGTCAGTAGGACAATTGGATGACGTCAGCAGGATATGGTAATTATATTTTGTTTCTTATTAAAGATCAAAATAAGTTTTTTTATAATAAAATTCTTTTGACCAGAGCTATGAACCAAGGGGTTCTTGGGTCCCCTCCCTTACAAAATATATGATATCCATAAATATAAATCAGGGTGATTTACATGATAGCAAATGAAAGAAGCCACCCTAGTACAAAATTTCAAAAACCATAGTATACTTTAACGAACTACTATAAAACTATTAATATGAAATATCAACCACCTCCTCCTTCACGTGCTTGTTTTCCTCTACACCTACCTCATCCCATCTTCTACAAAATCTTGGATCATCGAAAAACCTCACTAGACTTGGCAGCCTTTAGGATAAATTTCTAGGAGAATCTACATTGGTTTCCGAGTTGAACAATCTAGGGGCCACAAAATCAATAGGCTCGTGAGATTATCCAAGGCCAAAGGAGAGATATAAGATGGCTTAGATCCTTTCATCCTGAATTTTTGGTGGATTCTCACTCTAAAATGCCACAAGGCTTTGTATCGCTTTTCTAGTTCATCCACATATTCTTTCGCCATCCAGTATGAAACCACCAACCTGTGTGACTGCGGGGAACTAGTGGGCATGCGAGAACTCCCACATGGCTTCCTTTAATCCTATCGCATTGATCCAATTGGATCCCCATCAAGAAACGGCTAATCTATGATCTTGAGAAAAAAATAGTGGCAAGTGGTGAGTTTCAAAGAGGAGTGGTAAGTGACACTGGTATACGTGATAGAAAAGGGAAGCAAAAAATAATTTTGTGTTTTAAGCGCTGGTCTTCATCGAATGTCAAAAATTTGGTGAACCCCGATTTTTTCTTGGCACAGGGCCCTTGGCTAGGTTCAACACACTCAATTTTGGAGGGGTTCCTTAGCCTCCATTGTTTTATCATCATCTATGTATTTATTTGTATGGTGATATTTTGTATATTGTAATGTTGGTGGCTTAACTAACTCAATGTATAGCCCGACTCGTCGAGTCGATTCAACCTAGCCACCGAGCTCCATTATTACTCCTCGCCACATTGAAATATCAACTTATCACCTCTTATCTATTTACAACTTGAGCTACCCACATTTCTTCCTCAACGTTATTCCATAACTTTCCAAACTTATTCTCACTTACCATTTCATTCTCCACACAAAGCATCTTATTTCCTATTTACTTCTAAGTCCAAATATAGCATTGCATTTAATATTCCACCACATTAAACCTACATGCCAAAACTATGTGATCCACATTGTAATTGTCAAAGGTATTGATTAAGACTGATGTAAAGTGTAAACCACCCCACATTTTAGTTTTTAGCCATCTTTCACGTAAGGGATATGGGATATCTCCCAAACTTAACAAATGCAATTAAATGGTGAGCGGTGGGAATTGAACATACAACCACTATGTTGAAAAAAACTATTCTAAGTTGTTACACCTCAACGTGTGGAAAAAATATAAAGAGAGGTCATTGGTATTTTTAAGGATAGAGGCAGTGTCTCGTGAGGTAAATTGGAGAATTGTGGGAGATAGAAGGAGATTCATCCAAAATTTCCTAAGGAGACTGCCATTAAAATTGTAGGAAGAAACTTTTGTAATTGTTGGAAGGTCTATACATGCTCTTGTAATTTTTTTAGCATTATTTTATTGGATCGGTTTTATTTGGACTCGGAGATGTAGGTGCATTCACCGAACTCGTTGATAAATTACATTTTGTCTCTTCTCTGCATTTTCAGTATTTTATTCTCTCTTATTACACAGACTTTTAGATTTTAAATAATTATTTAAAATGGAGAAAGGGAATAATGTTTAAAATTTCATCAGTAATCATTTTATTAAGAAATTTAACAAATGTAATTTCTCATGATTATGGATCAAGTTGGTATCAGAGTTGGTCTATGATCAGTTTGACAACTTTTTGGATTGCATGTGTGTTTGAATGTTGACAAGGTCCCGTTCCAAGAAAGGTGAAGGAGAATTAACAGCAATTGATTCATAAATTGGATCAAGGCATTCTCGAAGGAAAACTATGATGGAAGAAGGTTCACATAGTCCAACAAGGGCCGAGGAAGAAGAATTCTGTAGATCCTTCATGCGAATGAGCGAGATGGTGGAAGAATTATACCGAGATCATCTAAGGACAATGGAGAAAGAAGCGGCTCTAAAAATAGAAGAAGAAGGGCCATCCACTCCACCTAGACACAGTTCTTCCTCCACAAAGGATGGTAACAAGAATTCTAATTCTTTTCCTTCATTGAAACTAGATATTAAGTTTGAATTGCCAATGTACAATGGAGAGCTTAATGTAGAAAAACTGGATAACTGGATCAAGCAGATTGAAGTATATTACAAGGTTCAAAGTATTGTTGATGACGAGGCAAAGATCCATTTGGCTACTCTTAGAATGGGTGGTACTGCACTCATCTGGTGGGAGAGTAAGCTTCAGGAGGCTGATGCAAACAAAGGTAAAGTAGCTTCCTCTTGGAATGATTTTGTCTCTCTTTTAAGACAACAATTTTATCCTTTGGGTTATATGCAACAAGTTATGATGGATTGGAAAAAAATTCATCAAACTAAGGGACAAAGTGTTCAATATTATACATAGGAGTTTAGAAAGAGGGCTCTTATTCTTGGTATTTCCCTTCATACACAAGAAACACTAATAAAGTATATTGGTGGGTTACATAGCTATTTGAGACATATGATTCTCGTGCTTAATCCTACTAACCTTGATGTGGTATGTGTACAAGCTACTCATTTGGAAGCAAAAGGGAAAACAACCAAAGAGTATTCCTTTCCAAAACACAAGGACAAGAAATCCAACAATGAAAGGAAAAGGTTTGAAAGAACAAGATAAAGGAAAGGGTAAGCAAAACAATATTTCTATTGTTAAGAAAGAAGGTGAGAAACCATTTTTAATCATTGTAAAAATAATCATGATGAGTCTAGGTGTTGGGAATTACATCCAGAAAAGAGACCGAACTGGGAAAAAAATGGAAAGGGAAGAAAACTAATGTTGTGGTGCAAGACCTTGGATCTGATTCTAGTGATGAAACTAAGATCACAACTATGGGTCTAAAAGGTTGTAGTTATTCCTCTCCTCCTAACAGCTAGTTCATCTATTGTTGCATATTATTCTAACACACAATCTATGCATGATGAAAAGAAGAGAAATGAGATTTTCCACATTAGAGTTGTTTCTAAACATACAAAAATTGACACTCTCTTTGATAGTGGATCTCAAGCTAATTTGATTTCAGAAGAGGTTGTAAAGAAATTGGGACTCAAAACCAAACCACATCCTAAGCCTTATCCTCTTAGTTGGGTTTGTGATAATGCAAAGTTACAGGTAACAAAAACTTGTAGGCTCAGATTTGCTATTACAGACAAGTTTGTAGATGAGGTTGATTTGGATGTTGTACCTTTGGAAATTTGTGGTATTGTCTTGGGAAGTCCTTATCTTTATGATCATAAATCAGTATTCTATAGGGAAGAGAATAAATACTTGCTTGTTAAATATGGAGTTGAATACATTGTTAGAGCTCATCAGGTGAAAACAAGTCTTTCTTTGGTAAATTTAGGATAGATGAAAAGGATTGTCAATTCAAGCAAGAATTTTGTACTCATGGTGGTGAAAGCTAAAGAAAAATACCATGACAAAGCTTTCAAATATTGTGATCCTAAACATCGTGATGATTTGGTTAAACTTGTTTCTAACTATGATGATGTGTTTCAGGATCCACAAGGTCTTCCTCCTAAAAGAGGAGTTCAACATGAGATTCAGTTGTTGCAGGATGCACCTCTTCCCAATATCGACATGTATAGATTATCCGTGGTTGAAAATGAGGAGATCAAGAAGCAGGTGATGGAATTGTTGGAAAAAGGAGTCATCCATCCAAGTTCATCTCCGTGTGGTTCACCTATCATTTTGGTTCCTAAGAAGGATGACACATGGTGAATGTGTGTTGATTATCGGGATCTAAACAAAATCATGGTGAAAAATCATTACCCTCTTCCTTGTATAGATGATTTATTGGATCAGTTGAAAAATGTTGTTTATTTCACTAAGTTAGACTTGAGAAGTGGTTATCACCAAGTTAGGATCAATGAAGGTGATATTTGGAAAACTACTTTTAAAACTAAACAAGGTTTGTTTGAGTGGCTTGTTATGCCTTTTGGATTGTGCAATGCACCGGCTACATTCATGTGTGTGATGAATGATGTTTTTAGGCCATTCATTGATAACTTTGTAATAGTCTACTTAGATGATATTCTAATCTTCAGTAAATCATGGAATGAACATGTTGTTCACATTCAGAAATTTTTGGATGCTTTGCGAAAAGGAGAATTGTATTTGAATATGTCTAAGTGTGAATTTGGAAAAACATATTTAATTTATTTGGGTTATGTTGTGGGACATGGTACATTGAAAATTGATCCTGCAAAGGTCATTGTTAATTGGCCTAAACCCAATAATGTGACAGAGGTTAGAATCTTTCTTGGTGCAGTTCAGTATTGGAGAAAGTTTATTGCTAACTTATCATTTATTGCATCTCCTTTGCATTATTGACAAGCATCAAACAAGTATTTTAGTGGGGAGGAAAACATCAAAAGGATTTTGACACACTGAAAGAGAAAATTAGTACTGCTCCAGTCTTGGCACTTCCATATTTGTAGTAATCATTTGAGATTGAGATGGATCTATAGTGATTATGCAATGGGGGTTGTGTTGATGCAAAACAAAAAAACCTATTTGTTACCATTCGAGACCTTCACAAGTGTGGTAAGAAATTATCCAACTTATGATAAAGAGTTGTATGCTTTGGTTCAAAGTGTTAAAAAATGGAAACATTACTTGATGGGAAAAGAAACAGTGATTCATACCAATCACAGCCTCTTCAATAGCTTGATAAAAAAACCAAGCTACAACAATCTAGGCACTTCCATTGGATGGGATTTCTATAGCAATTTCATCTCATGATCGGTATAAGAAGGGTACACAAAATAAGGTTGCAGATATGTTATCTAGACCTCCATTTGTTGTTGCATCTATTCTTTTACAACATAGTTCTTTGGTTCATGATAGTTATAAGGAACAATATGCTAATGATGCTAACTTTAAAGAAGTGTATGAAGATTTGATGAGTGGTAAACAGGTAGGAGAATTGGATTATCATGTGCATGATGGAATCTTGTATCATTCTAGTAAACTTTGTATTATGTGGGATGAAAGAGTTCAAGTGGTTAGGGAATCTCATACTTCTCTTATATCATGAAATTTTGGAGTTGGTAAAACTACTACACATTTATAGATGTATTGTTATTGGCCTCGTATGCATGAGTATGTAACAAAATATATAAAGGGATGTTTTTTTGTTCCAAGAGCGAGCCAAGTAATAGGAAGCTAGGACTTTACACTCCTCTTCATGTCCCTAACCTTCCTTTGGAAAGTTATTTCCATGTATTTTGTAAGAAGCTTGCCCATGTCATGGAGAAAACATGACTATTTATATGTGGTTATGGATATATTTAGCAAAATGTGTGTGTTTATTCCTTATGCTAAACAAATTACTGGTGAAGGGATTACACATTTATTCTTTCAATATGTATGGGTTAATTTTGCTTTGCCCACTTCTATATTTCGATTAGGATTTTGAGTTTCTTGTGAAGTTTTGGTCACTTTGTGGGACTTTATGGACACTAGACTAAAGAAGAGTACTAAATTTTATCCGCAAACTGATGGCCAGGCAGCAGAGGTCATAAACCGCACTATGGTACATCTTCTTAGAGGTTATTGTGGAAAACATCCTAAATTGTGGGATGAACATTTGTATTATGTGCAACATGCTTATAATTGTGCCATTCATTCTTCTACTATGAAGTCTCCTTTTGAGACTTGTTTTAGTTATCTGCCTAAATCTCCATTAGATTTCACTTTTGGGAAAGAAACTATTGTTAATGGACATAGTGATACTGAAAACACTAAGAAATTTGTGTAGTGGATACAAGAGGTCCATCAGTTTTCTATCAATAGTTAGAGAAAATTCAAGAAAAATACAAGGCTAGGCATGATAAACATAGGACTAATCACAAGTTCTAAGTGGGTGATTCAATCGCTTCACATCAACAAAGAAAGACTAACAGTGAAGGTAAAAAGTTGAAACCAATTCGGTATGGTCCATTCCAAATTTTGGAAAAATTTGGTAATAATTATTTCGGTTAGATTTACCTCCTTACATGTAGATTTATTCAGTTGTGAATGTGGAAAATATGAAATTGTATGAACCACCTATGATTATTGATCATGATGTTAATGTCTCAGTGCCTTCTATTGATGATTTTTCTCCTGAGTGTATGGATGAGTTGCAGGAAGATGTCATCTTGGACAAGAAAGTAATAACCTCATGGAGGGTGATGTGGAGTACCTTCGTGTGGGCTTGAAAGGAATGCATCCGAGCAAGGAAAAGTGGATGGAAACCTGGAAAGGTGAGGGAGCAATACCCTCACCTCATCACCAACTAAAAATACTTTTGGAGGTCTAAAAGTTTCTCAGTGGGGAGGAATGATCCAGGTGGATCCTCATTGAGAAATAATCGATCTACAATCTTCGACAAAATGGCGTTGAGTTTCAAAGAGGATTAGTAAGCAACACGGGTATACATGGTAGAAAAGGGAAGAAAAATAAATTATGTGTTTTTAAGCACCATTCTTCAATGAATGTCAAAAAATTTGGGGGACCCTACTTTTTACTAGTCAAGGGCCCTCAACCAGTTTGACACACTCGATTTTGGAGGGTGCCTTGGCCGCCATTGTTTTATCATCATCTATGTATTTATTTATATGGTGATATTTTATATATTGTAATGTTGGTGGCTTAACCAAAGTTGGTGGATACCCCGACTTGATGAGCCGAGTCGACCTAGCTACCGAGATCCATTATTACTCCTCAACACATTAAAATATCAACACGCCACCTCTTATTTATTTCCAACTCGAGCTACCCACATTTCTTCCTCATTGATATTTCATAAATTTCCAAACTTATTCCCACTTACCATTTCATTCTCCACACGGTATCTCATTTCCTATTTACTTCTAAGTCCAAACATAACACAACATTTAATATTCCACCACATTAAACCTCTAGGAAAAACCCATGCGATCCACATTGTAATTTTCAAAGGTGGTCATTACGACCGATGTAAACTGTAAACCGCCCCAGATTTTAGTGTTTTAGCCAGTCGTCACGTAAGGGATAAGGGTTATCTCCCAAACTTAGCAAATGTAATTAAATGGTGAGTAGTGGGAATTGGACATGCAACCACCACGTTGCAAAAACTAGTCTAAGCCGTTACACCACAAACGTGTGGGAAAAATATAAAAAGAGTTCGTTGGTATTTGTAGAGGACAGAGACAATTCTATGAGATAAAATGGAGAATTGTGGGAGATAGAAGGAGAGTCATCCAAAATTTCCAAAGGAGACTGCCATTAAAATTGTAGGAAGAAGCTATTGTAATTATTTGAAGGTCTGTACATGCTCTTGTAATTGTTTTTAAGCATTATTTTAATGGATCGGTATTTATTTTGACCCGGAGATGTAGGTGCATTCACCGAACTCCTTAACAAATTGCATTTGTGTCTCTTCTCTACATTTTCAGTCTTATATTCTGTGTTATTATGCAGACTTGTAGATTTTACATAATTATTAAAAATGAATAAAGGGCATAATGTTTAAAATGTCATCCGTTAATCATTTTATTAAGAAATTTAACAAATGCAATTTTTCATGATTACGGATCACACATGGTGGTAGAAAATTAAATAACATGCTATCAACACTATTTCATCCTTGTCTCCACCAATAAGCAACAGATTTATCACGAACATTAATCTTTGTGTTCACCCTTGGGCATCCATGGCCCTGCACATATATGTCCCCTATCACGCTTTCAATTTCCTTGCCTAAAGAACCCGATGGGATTCAGAAAACCTTCTTCACCTGAGTGGTGGAAACATGGCCATAGAAGGCCATTTCCTATATTTTTCCCTTGAGATAAAGGCAGGGTAAGGGCATGAGATCCATTAGAAGATAGAAAATGAAACCCACAAAAATATGGAGTAGAGAATGAAGATAGGCATGAAAATGAAAGGCTTGTGGGCTCAAGATAAAGGCCTTTCCACGTGTTGACCTTTATAAATTACTCATGCCTTAGGTTGGCTTCCCTTCCTAAGATGACATCCAATCCTGGCCATGATGAGTGATCATTAGAGATTGTGGCATCATTCACCTGAACCACCCCATAATTTTCTAAGAGATCCGTTGTTAAATTGGCTTCACAGTATACATGCCCAATTTTCAAGTTAGCATGTATGATTAGACTTAATTCTTGATTGTTGGCTTTATGAGTTATTAAAAGCACAATGGGTGATGTGATGTAATAAATCACTTCCAAGGAAGGCCATCATGACCGTTACTCAAACTAAATTATTACACCACCCTTGGAAAATGGAATGACATCATTTTTCTCATCCCGATATTCAGTTCTGAATTGGGAAAAGCCTTGAGAGGTTGATATAAATTTGAAGCAGGGCATAGACAGAACTGATTAACATTGAAAGTGTGGTGAGTTTCAAAGCTAATTCTAAAGGTTCCACAGCTAGGTCTTTTGACAGTGTGGGTCGTTGGGAAACTTGAATTCTCTACAACCATGGGAATCAAGAAGAAATCTGAACCAGAAGATGACACTCAACTCATTGCAGATACTGAAGTAGCAACCATCTTTGAGCATGTGGGATGGCTAGGGTTTCTGAAGAAATTCTCCAAGTATAACGATGAACTAGTAAGAGAATTTTTATGAATTTGAACAATTTAAAGCTAAAGTGAAAGGTGCTACAATTCCTTTTACTGTTAATATAATCAGTCAAATATTGGGTATTCCAATTTCCCATACACCAAACCCTGCCAAAGGCTCTTTGAAAGAACTAGTGGAAGTCATGTGCCAAGAAGGTGACCCTGAACCCCAATATATTTTCACATCCAAGAAATTCATAAAGGGAGTAAGGCGAGCAAGCCTTCCCAAACCTTTTGATAGAGTAGCCTTTTGGGTAGTTAAATATCTCACCTGTGATGGGCAGTATGGAACTTTCGGGAAGGAGGTTGTTAAAATGTTAATCCATTTGAAATATGGAAACACAAAACAAGAGTACATGATAAACCTCCTAAATTTGTTCAGACTATGGCCCAAAGGTATTCATGGGGTGTTGGCACAATTAGACATCATGGTTTGGTTCAGTTAGTATGTGAGCATCACTTTCTCAATAAGAAAAATGGGGAGGAAGCATGGATGAATTTTATTCATAAATTTAAGCAGACCCCTGATGTAATCAGAAGGGGAATCCCAACCCCATTTACCCCTAAAAAGGACTTGGGAATTGGTCCATTAGAGGGAAAGAAGGAATAAACAAGTAGAGGGTAGGGTGTCAAAAAGGAGAAGGATTGAAGGGACTGAAAGAGTAACCACCTCCCCTGAGGTAACTCAGGCCTCTCCAACCTCTCAAGAGGAACAAATCCCTACCTCTGACATACCATCCTCCAAACCCAAGGAACCAAAATATACTCCCATTGACTATGAAAAGGTCAACATTTTGACTGTGATAGCCCACCTAGAGAAGAATTCATCATTCAGTTCAGAAGAAGGATCTCTAGGAGGAAGTCTACCTCTGAAGAAATGGTTGCTCCTAAAAGAAAAGGAAAATCACATAAGGAAGCATAAAATGTTGAGGTACATGAGGTCATTGAAAGAGAAGCT
This sequence comes from Taxus wallichiana var. yunnanensis, assembly GCA_018340775.1. NCBI lineage: Eukaryota > Viridiplantae > Streptophyta > Pinopsida > Cupressales > Taxaceae > Taxus > Taxus wallichiana. The sequence continues at coordinate 41,367,036 of CM031233.1, read as the reverse complement.
ACTAACATTATTGACAATATGAGGATTTTACCTCCTCTTGGAACTCAAATGGAAGAAAAGGAGCAATTAGCGATGGTAAATATGGAGTTAATAGGATAGGTATTTGAAGAGGTGGGTGATTTATCCATGCCCATAAATGAAGAGGATGATGTTACAGGATAGCTGAGTTTTGAAGAGCATCTTGCAGCTTGGAAGCTAAAAGGAAAATATCCTCTTGATTAAGGAAGAAGGATATCCAACTCATGTGGAGTTGATATGAAAAGAGGAGAAATAACACTCAAGCAAGCTCTGTTTTTGTCAAGAGCAGAAATTATCATAAGGGAAAAATATGAAGAATTGGTTTTTCTCAAACTCAAAGTGGAAAATAGAGAAAATCATATCCTATCTCTACAAAATGAGCTAGAACAGCTAAATACTCAGATGGAAAACAAGGATAAAGAGTTAGAATTATTAAGACAACACTCAACAATTAAATATAGGGAATTACAGTTGAGAAAAGAACAAGATGATGATAAAGAAAAATAACTTGTTTTATGGAAGTCAAAAGTACTTTCTCCACAGGAGAAACTGGATCAAGAAACTCAAACTAATTCTCCTGTAAAAATAGATCCAATAAACCAAGTTGTTCAAATGGAATTATCTTTCTTGTCAATAAATTAGCTCTGGGATGATACTTGCAGGAGATTGAATGAATTGAGGGTAATGAATCGGGAGTTGAAGGTTAAAATGGAAGAGGAGAAGAAGCAAAGGAAAGAATGGGAAAAAATAAGTAAGAAAATTCCATATTCAAATGTGCAGAAAACATTCAGGTAGCATGCATGTGGGGGAAAATTACTTGCATGTAGGAGACCTTCTCCTGCATACAGTGTTTTCTTGGAAGAACAATTCATTAGATGGCAATTGGGAAGGCTTGCATGTGGCCTCCCACATGAGTTAAAAGATGAGGAATAATTCATGGTTGCTTACTCCTTAGCCACCCCTGAACAAAAGAACCTTCTTTGTGAATTCTATTTGTGTAATTATATGTTGAAAGATATGAGGGCTTCTTAATCAATTTGTATATTGGAGAGAGCCAACTTCAAGCATTCATTTCCACACTGCAAAACCAAATAACTTGGGGAAGAGAGATTCAGAACATATTTTAAAAGCTAGCACAATTGGCCTCTACATGAGACCTCAGTATCCACATACATCTGTAGTAACCAAGGACTTCAAAACTCTTGCATTTTGTGTACATGGATTAGTTAACTAAGCTAGAGAAATGAAACTAAAACAATCTACATTAGTTCCAAAGAAAATTAACTAAACATGAACCATCATGATAAGAACTTAAAGAGACTAAACATTATTAACATGCATATAAACTTGAATAAAACCAAACTAACATGCTAACAAGCTAAATCTCTATTCTCTATGATTGCTAAAATATAAACTATGCACCTATGAAGAACATAAGCAATCAAAATGGAATGGTGGAGATCTCAAGAATTGAGAATGGGATCTCACCAAGACATGGCTATAAGGCCATTTTGGATCTTCCCATATTACTCAAATTTGAGTGAAAGGATGCAAGATAGAGAATCTATTTCCAATAATGGAGAATGGTTCAAGATCAAAATGCCTATAGTTTTCACTATTCAAAGCATGGTGTGCGAAGAAAGGTAAGAAGAAGGGTTCTTTATATAGCTTACATGAAGAGGCAAGGCTAGAAAATTGATGAATGTGGGATAAAGGTACAACAAGATTAGGAATGGATAAGGTTATTTTATAAAGGTAATCTTGATTTAGAAGAGTTTAATTTTTCATAAGTCATGGGAGTGGGGGATGTTTTAATTAATCAAAGGTGATTAATTAATAGGTAGAGATAAGCTTATAGAAGATAATTAGAGGAAAATTAGTATGATTTGTGGGATTTAAGAGAGCAATTTGATCCAATAAATGATGATTTATTGATTGAGATTAGCGGGTGTAATTAATTAATAATTATTAATTAATCAAGGTAGAAGTGGACATTAATTAACGAAAGGTCGTTAATCGGCATCCCGAGCGATAAAAAGGCTAATTAATTAGTGAAGTGTAATTAATTAACGAGAATTTATTGATTTAGATTAACAAGCGTAATTAATTAATAATTATTAATTAATCCAAGTAGAAGTGGACGTTAATTAACAAAAGGTCGTTAATCAACATCCTAAATGATAGGAAGGTTAATTAATTAGTGAAATGTAATTAATTAACGGGAATACAGGGAAAATGGTGGTTTATTGATGAAGTGTCATCAATTAATGGGAAAAGGGATAGTTAGTGTAATTTAAGTATTAAAATTACGTAAGCGGATTTTAGGTGTCTACATTTGCCCCTCTTTGGGGTGGCATAAGTGACGCCACTTCAAAGATAGTAGACAAGTACAAACAAGTAATTTTTGAAGTAGTGGAAGAAAAATTAGTAGAGTGAAGGATGCCCCCTCGAGTGTCGATGGGGTGATGAAAGAGGTCAATTAACACTCGAAAAAAAAAAAAAAAAAATAGAAGAATTTGTCCCTGTTGCCCAAGTTGCTTTTGAAGAAAAGTATTGATAGAAGGAAAGTGATATATAAGAAAAATGAAGATGAAAATATATGGATATAGTTATCATCTTTCCGATGTAAAAACCAACTTTATTTCATCATTTTTCTTATGAACAATGTCATTAGTCCTTATTAAAAAGAATGAACAAAAGTGTAGTATGACATGAAAAGCCATATATGAACAAATGTCCATAGCTAAGAACACCAACTCCATACAACATACAAAATGCAATAAAATACAAGAAAGTAAAATATTCTTAACACCCTACAACATACATAATGCAATGCAATATGAGAAAGTAAACAAGCTAACCTAACAAAGAAACATAATGCAATGATTTTTTTAATCAAGCTTTGATTCGACATGTGTGAATTAATGACAAGGCTTAAAAGATAGTGCCCTAAGCAAGGATACATGCAAGGGGAATAATTAAGGATGCTTAGCTCCTATTAAAAGCATGTGCACTATGAAACGGTAGCAAGCAACTCATTATGCCCCCGATTGACATAGTAATCAAGCGACTTTGTTAATGGAGGTGGATCAAGATGATCCAAGAGTCGTGCAAAAGAACATGCGAGAACCAAATATCAACGTTTTATAGGATGATTTTTATTGAACATTTTTATTTTTTAGAAAGATATTTGAATTGTTTTTATTTTGAATTTTTTTGAAACTATGTACAAGAAGACAAAGAAGCGTGGATTCCCCCAATGATAGATGGGATGTATAATGGTAGAATGCCATGCATATGTGCAAGAAAGTGAAGATGTGAAAATTCCCCAGGAATTAGGTGGGATTATTCAAAGGAAAAATCTTCACGCGTTGAAGGGGATCAAGGCCAATATAAAATAGGTTCAATCATGAGGATCAAGGATGCCCCAGCGTAAGTTGGCTAAGAAACACATGAGAGGAGCGAATTAGAAAATTGTCTTATTAAAAGGGGGAAATGTTTTTGCAAACATGGATGTTCTAAACAATTTCCAAATAACAGAGGATTCTACGAAAATATTTAGAAGGCGGTCGATGAAAAATTGATTAGCCCAAGGCACAAATCATGAGACAAGACATGTGCTAAAGCAAGATTTTTAACAATGTCCAAAAAGTAACATTTAGTAACATACGAATCATGTTTACTCATCAAGATCTAGTGTGTGCACATGGAAATGAATTACCTCTTGAAGGAAAGAGGTGATAGACAATAAGTGAAGACACTAGCCAATGTGTAGGAATGATTTAGTTTGAAATTTGATTGGTGAATGGATTGTGGAAGGAGAGCCGTACATTTCTCCACCGCGATCAGGCATCCATAGCCCCGACGGAGATGCATTTGATTCTAATCACAACATTTTTCTACTGCCAATTAAGTGTCCATGGCCCTTGTAGAGATTATTAGAAATACCCCAAGAGAGAGTTATATATCAATTTTATTTGTTTTTAGATTTTTCTTTTAGATTGATTGATTTTGATTCGTGTTTTGTTTATGAAAAATTATTTCAAATCACTTATTTGACAAGGGGTTAAGAATCACAGATGACTTGATGGAAGGATGTGGAAGTGATTTTGATGAAGGCATGGCTAGCATCAACAAAGCACGTCTAAAATTTCTTCACAACAATTTTATTATATGAGAATTGTGATAGGATCTCTAAGAGGTTAGTCATTCTATAATTTACCAAGGTGATAAAAGACCAAGGTCAAATAGATACCATAGAGATAAATGTCACAATATGTGTGTGACTAGGCTAACCATAATAACATTAAAGGGATGAAAATGGTGGATGACTTGCAGAGGAATATGAAATAAAGGGAAGAAAGAAAATACATGTATACGCAATACCATATTGCAATGTTTGATCTTTATACCTTTGATTTTTTTTTGTAATGTTTTCTCATTTTTATATTTTTGAACAGTTTTATGATTTTTTTATTTTTCGATGGTTATCGAAATGAAACATGTCACTCTACATGATATGATCTAACAATGATATTTGCAATTTCTTTGATAAGAGAGACTAAGAACGTTTTCTTATCAAGTATAATATTATACCTAATCTCGATGATCGTGGTGAGCTCACACTAAAAAAATGATTGTGATCTGTTTTGAAACATGGGTTTTGTATGTGGGATCTTGAGTTCCCTATCCATAGGTTTATGCACTTTTTCCATACTTGATGGGTGCATTAGTGTGCATTTTGGAATTGCATTTGGTTTTAAATTTTATGATCGTTTAATTTTTGGAATCTTTGGATCTCTTCATCCTTTTGATCTTAGTTTGATAAATAACATGTCCTGGGTTTCTTATAAGCTAATGCATGATTTTTATGATCCCTATAAGTGGGAGAAGAATGTGCACATTTAGAATAGATGGGATAAATGACGAAAGGCTTGCCACAATAATTGGTAGAAGAATAATGTGATGGATGAAAAGGATACGGTCCAAGAATTGAAGAAATATGGGATACCAAGAGGTGAGCCACATATAGAATACAAAGGGATACTAGGATGTGTCCTCATAATAGAAGGAGAATGGATGCTAGGATGCAACCCATAGCTAGAAGATGATGAGCTACTAGGATGTGGCCCAAGAATAGAAAATGATGGACTACTTGGGGTAACCCATACATAGAAGATAAGGGGCTAGTTGGAAGTGCCCCAAGAATATAATATATTGTACTACTCAAAAATGTCCCAAAAATAGTAGAGGGAGGGCTACTAGAACGTGACCCACACCTAGAAGAAGATGAAGGGATACTTGGTGCTAACCCCATAAGAGAATGTGATTGAGGAATTGTGATAGACAAATATTGGTTGGGTGATGAGAAGATAGACCATGGATCAATGCAAGACCAGGAGTTTCATCATGTAATGAATAATGTGAAGATGGAAGAATAAGAGGAGAATAAAGTTTCATGATTTGAGGCTCTTCCTTCATTTCTTGATAAAAGGAATCAACCTTTTCCTCACAATACATGGATGCATCGAAGTCTAAAGAGAATCCTTTCTCATAACTTGTTAGAGGGATATCTTTGTGTGCCCCTATAAAGGCCATGATTACTCCTTCGTTCTGAAAGAAATCAATTGGTATGGGTTTTTATCGACCACAAGGATTTGATTGGACGAAAAAGGGCCAATTGGTGTGAAATATTGAGAAGATGTTTGATGATGATTGATAGAAGAAGGTGACATGGGGGACAAAGTAGATGTGGAGCTAGATGTCTCGGGAGTAGAAGAAGGTGGTGTGGACCTACCTATACGATGGTATATCATCTATAAACTAGTAGGATTAAGTCCAAAGTTTGCAGATTGTGACACGTATTCGATTCAGATGTTTGACTAGAAGGACTTTGAGTCACATGAATCTTCAAAGAAGGAAGAATTTGTGGGGGTGATTGATGAATAAGGTCCTGCAAAGAAAGGGAGGACCGTGATTCAAGAATCACATTACATGAATAATAACAAGTATCCTGTGAAGAAAGAGAGGAACGTGATTCAAAAATTGTATTAGATGTTTGATTGGAGGAATTTTGAGGCACACGTATCTTCAAAGGAAGAATACATTGTTGAGGCAAGCTGATAAAAGGGTCTGCGAAGAAAGGGAATACCGTGACGTAGGATTCATGTTAAATGGATGATGAAGATGGTCCTATGAAGATAAGGAGGACCACAACATAGGATTCACATTAGATTGATGAAGAAGAGGGTCTTATGAAGATAGGGAGGACCACGACTCAAAATTCAAATTAGAATTTTAATAGTGGAGGCCCTACGAAGATAGAGTGGACCACGACTCAAAAGTCAAATAAGAAGTTTGATAGTGGAGACCCTACGAAGAAAGGGAGGACCGCAACATATGAGTTGAATTAGATGAATGAAGGGGAGAATTTTTAGTGAAATAAATGTTTAGAGGAGGGGAATGTCATTTAGGCAACTGATTATTCCTTAGAATAAGGTTGATTAGATGAAGTTCACGAGACTAAGGAGAATCCAAATAATAGTTTAGATTAGAATAATCAGGAGAAATAGAAGAATTGGATGAATAGGTCATAATAGAATCCTTCGAATTAGAAGGAATGTTTGGATTATAAATAGAATAATCATCATACCGCCGACTATGATATGAAGATGGGGAAATGTGTAGCTGGATGGGTTCTCTAGCACGAAGAACCAAATGAGGTTTAATCATGATGGGAATATTTTGATGTGAATGTCGAAAATTTGATTCCTTATTGTCATTTGTATAAGGGGCCTTGCAATAATTAGTCATTATTGCCATGTTTTGAGTTCAAATTCCTAGACCTAGATTGTATGATCAAACTTCTTCAAAGTGAAGAAGGTTTCATGTTGATTTGGGCAACATAATGAAAGCCAACTAGAAATTTCGTAAAGATGGGGATGCTTGTGTGATTTTCTAAAAGGGATCTAAGGAAAACATACATCGTTATAATGTAATTTCAAAAATCCAACAATATTTAGAAAACAAGTTGCAAGTACAAAGAATCAAAGGCTCAAAATGATTGTCCTTAGAAATATAAGTCTATAAGGTGAACGATCACAAGGAACAATCATGCAAGCTCAAAACACAATGCCAATCAAACTTAAGTGATAAAAAATGACCAAAGAATAATGAATGATAAATAATCAATGGATCAAAGTGATTGTCCTAAATGGATAAGTCAAAATGACAAATAATCGCAAGAAATAATCATGCAAGGTTCATTTTAAACCAATCAATCATTGAATTACTTCCTAAGTGTTTTCAAATGGTAGTTTGACGTTTTAAGATGATCAACGAAATGTCACCACTTATGTCAAGTTTAAAATAAACAAGGTGTAAGTAATAATAAGAGGTTAACATGATTTCCAATCAAATTATACTTAAAACGAGTTCAAATCTAAGCAAGAGCTATATCTCAAAAAGTGGAGGTTACGAATATGAACAACACAACAATACCACTAAGATACGTTAACCAAAATTTACGGAAAAGTAAGGTATTAGTATTAAAATAATATTAGTACGACACGCACAAGGTAACAACAACACCTTTCAAAATCGAGGTAATGTTTGAAATCAAACCAAGGCTAAAGTATACCAAGGAATTTTTATGATGCACATAGCATAACGTTACAATATAAACACTTAGGTCGATTTTGTAAGAAACAAGATGTAAGTATCAAAATTGGTATGACACGATACAAGAAATGTAACACTTAAAAAAGAGAATCAAGTGAAGAATCAAGCCTTAACTAAAATGACGATCTTGACTTGATATCAAGATCAAATGGCTATCAAGATATGAAAACGTACCAACACACTTTCAACATTTACCATCCAGTCTCAAGCAAGGACGAATGTAAACAGTGCAAAAGTGGTGGACACGATCGATTGATAACACATGTATGGTTTTGCCTCATCTTATGGCGAGTGAAAAACTAAGTAAAAGTAATGCTTCACAAATTTCATGGTGAATGACGCATAGTTTGAACTTTGATGAACTCTCCTTTTCTCAATAAACAAAGTTTCAACTCCAAAAAAATTCTCCCTTTGCAAAATCTCTCAATAACGATTGGTTTGGTACAAACAAGTTGGCTCCAAGTCAAGATAGCTTCCTAGGTGGTTTGCTCAACTAGGTGTCACAAGTTATCTAAATGCGAGCGCGATTTACCAAGAAAGTCGCACTGACTAGTCTTGGGTTATCTCAACTTTACTTTACCCCCTTCAAGTATAGTGAGAAATTAATGCATTCATCATGTACTCTCACTGGGGTCATGATACGAATAACTTTGACTCTAACTCACAAAGGTAAAACTAGTCAAGTAGGCGTGCGAAGAACTTCCCATTTTGTCCACAAGGTTCCCTCTTACGTGGACTACTTTGGGGTTCCTAGGACCACCCCCATTGTTATAGCTTAAGGATTATGCCAAAGGGGTTATGTCCTAGTTTTAAGCGAGATGGGGTGTACCCTTATCCAAACTTGCATATACAGTGTGATGAATGTGGTGTGTTTTTTATCTTTTAGACTTAATGTGGTTTATGTTAGGAAATTAATATTAATGTTTACTATGATTAAGAATTAATGAGTGATTTGTAATAACAAATCACGTATATATTTTGTTAGTATATAAGTTGTTATTAACAACTTATATTTATGGATATATTATTTGGTGATATATTGTTATAACAATATATCACGAATAGATTATTGTTTTAGGAGAAGTTGTAGGAGATGTTGTAGGAGATATTTGAGGAATTGGAGTTCCTCATATTTAGGAGCAATATCTCCTATACATATGCATTGTATGTAGCAAGAATACAAGAAAATAATATAATGATTCTATGTGTTTTACCTGTGCAAGTCTGATCCAAAATCAATATTTGGTATCAGAGCAATGTCCGATCTGTGATAATTTCATACAGAATATTTTTTGTGCTATTTCTTTGCCATTTCCCTAAGCAACAATGATTGGCGTTTAAAATTTGTCCTTAGCCTTTGACGTCAATCATTTTTTTTTTTTTTAAGCATCCAAGCTCGTGCAGACTTTTTTGGGTGAAAAGGAAAATCCAACGCTCGGGTTTGATATATTATTTTGTAAAGATCTGATCAGTGTCAGAGAAGATTCATTCGTGTGCATAGCGGATCCAAGAGTTCATTTCTTTGTTAGCTGCTATTCATTTTTTTCACGTAGCAAAGAGGCGTGTTCAATGCGTTTGGAACAACGATACAGACCTGGAAATTGATATCTGATCTATCAATTACGTGATCCTCTATTCACTGTGTATATTGTTTGGAGCTCACGGTGCTTAGGCATATACATAGCTCATTGAAGACTCCAAGTTGAAATGCATATCATCTTCATCTCGGATGTATACAGGAGTTGTAATTATTGATGCGCAGACTGTTATAGCTCCAGTGAATTCTTTGCATGCATGAGATTATCAATACAAGACAGATAAAAGATGTGCCCATCTACACTCGGATCAACACGTGCCCTCGTGCAAATATGCATGCATAATAAAAGATGGTCTGCACAGTCAAATCCTTTGACAGTTTTAGTGTTCTCACGGGTCTGTTTGGTTCGGCCCTGAGTTGTTTTGTATTGACAGTACTGCTGTGCAAACCGTTGTTCCATCACTTTATTGGCTTGATCAATAACTTCTACAAATCGATTCAATTGAATCGCCATGCATTGAGTCGCATCCAGCTATAGATCAGGCAGACAAATAAAGGCAAGTATTTTTCCAATATTCAAAGGTATTTGCATTTCTTAGCAAAGCATACACATGTTATAGAGGTCAGGGCAATTATGGCTCTTAGTTACTCTTAACTAGCTTGTTGTAGTTTGTGAAAAATTGTTAAGTCTCTTTAATTACTTTTTACATGTTATTGCACGGACGCATTCTCGGTAGAATCCGACGTCCATATTGTGTGAAAATTCATAATGAATAAGTTGAGTCACATTGAAAAATTTGAAGGCAAAGATTTTCATACCTGGCAAGTGCGGACTCAATTATTCCTAATCAACAAAGACTTATGGGATATTGTTGATGGAAAAGAAAAAAAACCGACAAATGCAGATGAAGCAATAAAATGGGACAGCAGAGATCGAAAGGCTACAGCAATTATCAGATTGGGTCTATCAGATGCTTATCTACATCATATAGACTTAAAAAAGTCCTCTCATACAATCTGGGTGACATTGAACAAGTTGTTTGGATCACAAATGGGAAGCGCAGTGATATCCTTAAAGCAAAGATTGTTCGGCCTCAAGATGGAAGAAGGTGAGAGCATGGTGGAGCATATCAGTAAGTTTCGGTCTATCTGTAATCAACTTGCTGGCATAAAAGTAGATGTACCTGATGATGATGCTAAAGCAAGTATTACTTAATAGCATGCCTTCATGTTATTCTAATATGGTCTTTACATTAAGAAAAATAAATCCAAGTCTAGAAGAACTTATTTCTTCTTTGTTAGATGAAGAAAAAAGAATTATGGTTGTTGAACCAGAGGAGACTGCAATGTTTGGCAGAAACAAGAAAGCATTTGGTAAGAAAATACCCAAATACGGTTCAACCTCTAAAGGACCAAAGAAACAATTTACATGCTACTATTGTAAACAACCTGGTCATATATCTAACAATTGCAGAAAAAGAGCACAAGACTTACTTGATGGGAAACTACAAGATAATGCCATGATTGTTGATGAAGAAAGAGAAAATGAAGAGGAAGAAAATACCGCACATCAAAGTGATGAATATTTTCTCTTCTAGATGATTTTGACTTGGGAAGACGGAGGCACAGGAGGATGGAGTTCATTCAGCGACCTCTCGTCAGTCACCAACGACGGGGCCGCATGAAGTTGTGGTGATAGTGTGTGTGTAAGTGTTCTTTCATTTCTGAATTGCAGTTTGTTGTGTGCAGTATGATTTCAGTGTTCTTGATTGAATAAGTGAAATGTTCACAATGAGGGGGGGAACATGGTCTCATTGTTCCATTTCCATTATGTTTTATTGTTCAGTTTTGAAAGCAAGTATTTCCTACATGATTCCCTTTTGTAGTGACATTGTATAATATTGATCAAAAGTATTGTAGCAATCATGATGTAAAGGTTTTGGTAAACCTGTAAAAACCAATTGTGTAAGGTTTTTGGTAAACCTGTAAAAACCAATTGTGTAAGGTTTTTGGTAAACCTGTAAAAACCAATTGTGTAAGGTTTTTGGTAATCCTGCAAAACCAAGTGTGAAAGGTTATTGGTACACCTGCAAAACCAATTGGTAAGGTTGTTGGTAGAAGCTGGAGAAAACCATCAGTGGAAGAAATGTGCATTGGCACATGTTCGAGTTTTGTGCAAGCCCAATGCTGCACATTTATGGAGTTGATCATGAGCACACAGAGGTGGCAGGCTACAATCAGTGAACGAGATATGTTGTACCATGTAAACATTAAGGGGGGGAATGTTAGGAAATTAATATTAATGTTTACTATGATTAAGAATTAATGAGTGATTTGTAATAACAAATCACGTATATATTTTGTTAGTATATAAGTTGTTATTAACAACTTATATTTAGGGATATATTATTTGGTGATATATTGTTATAACAATATATCACAAATAGATTATTGTTTTAGGAGAAGTTGCAGGAGATGTTGTAGGAGATATTTGAGGAATTGGAGTTCCTCATATTTAGGAGCAATCTCTCCTATACATATGCATTGTATGTAGCAAGAATACAGAAAATAATATAATTATTCTGTGTGTTTTACCTATGCAAGTCTGATCCAAAATCAATATAGTTTAGTTGTTCGTCATTTGGAAACCTGTAACACATGTGTAATTAGAAATTTTGTTTCAATTCTCCTTTCTTTGAAAAGTGTTTTTAGGTCCTGTCACGAAGATTTTAGTAGTTTTCCACAAACAAAAAGAGGATAAGATGTATTTTCCGATTCTCAAGATTGTCCTAAGACACAAGAAAAGAGCATACGCAATGTAGAATCTAACTATTTACCTAACAATGGAAAAACACTTATATTAAATGCACAATTTGTTCATTTTAGCCAATTTGAAGTTCATTCACTTAATAAAAATTTGAATGATATGTTTTTGAAAGCATGGAAAAGGTGTAGAATCATTTCTTATTACCAAGATCACCTAAAAGGTGCGAGGGAAGAGCATACACGATCCTAGCCTCATAAACCAAAATGTAAAATTCATTAACTTTAATCAAGAAAGATTAGCACAAAACATGATCAAATATACCCTACAAATCAATAATTGGCCTTTAGAAAAACCCTGCAAGGTGTTAGAAAATAATACCAAAGTTTCTTTTGATTCTCAAGATCACCAAAAGACACAAGAGAAGATCATACACAAACTTTGATCTAAGTAAAAATGGAAAAACAACATTCATTAAAGAATTGAAATGTGTTAAAAAATATCCATAATCATAGTCATTTCTGATTCTCAAGGTCACTCGAAAGTGCAAGAGAAGAGCATACATGGCGTTGATCAAAAGTGAATCTAGCATGCAACGAAAATGACCAGTTTTATAATAAATGAAAACCCTACACTTTTTGTAAGTATAAATCCCTGAATTTATGTTTTCATTGCATAGTTCACTTCAATACCTTTCCAACAAAAAAAAATATGGAGTCGTTTTGATTTCGGGAGAAAACTTTATGGCCTTCGGAAGATGGGTTACGCATATGCTCTTATGCTCACGGGTATGCACTTAACATGTACTCAAAAATGTCAAAAAAAACGTCCCTTAATCTACAAAAAGGTCAAATTTTTCCAACCAAGATTCAATTTTGAGAGTAACCCATATCATTAATATATGCAAAGAAGACTCAACACTATCAAACATTAACATTCATGATCAAAAATTTAACATTTTCAAGAAATTGACAAAACTAACATGTAGAATGATGAAAAAGTAAGCTCTAAAAATGAAAACATGGAGAAATCTTGAAATTTTCTCACCAAGATTCAATTTTGACAGCAATCCACACGTTAATATGTAAATAGAAGACTCAACACTATCAAACACTAACCTACATGCTCAATAATTTAATATTTTCAAGAAATTGATAAAACTAGCATGTAGAATGTTGAAAAATGAAGCTCTAAACATGAAAACATAGAGAAATCTTGACTTTTTCCCATCAAGATCTAATTTTGGCAGTAACCCACCACATTAATATGTAAATAGAAGACTCAACACTATCAAACACTAACCTACATGCTCAAGAAATTAAAATTTTCAAGATATTGACAAAACTAGCATATAATGATGAAAAAGTAAGCTCTAAAAATACAAACATGGACAAATCTTAAAAAATTGTCGCCAAGATTCAATTTTAAAGTAACCCACCATGATAATATATAAATAGAAGACTCAACATTATCAAACATTAACCTATGTGCTCAAAAATTTATGATCTTGAGAAATTGACAAAAATAACATGTAAAATGTTGAAAAATGAAGCTCTAAACGTGAAATCATGGAGAAATCTTAAATTTTTCCCATCAAGATCTAATTTTGATAGCAGTTTGCCTCCTTTATACCTACAAAGAAAACTCAACACATGCAAACTCAATAAAACAAGTTATGTCAATATATTCAAAAAGAGGGTTAGTAACCAAAATTAAAACTTAACTATAAAAACTTGAAATTAATTGTTAAGGACAATGGGTCTTCTCTTTGGGCATGTCAAATGAGTGCATTGATTAGTTAACTAAGCTAAAGAAATTAAACTAAAACAATTTACATTATTTCTAAAGAAGATTAACTAAACATGAACCATCATGATAAGAACTTAAAGAGACTAAACATTATTAACATGCATATAAACTTGAATAAAACCAAACTAACATGCTAACAAGCTAAATCTCTATTCTCTATTATTGCTAACTTAAACTATGAACCTATGAAGAACATAAGAAATCAAATGTGGTTGGTGGTGATCTCAAGAATTGAGAATGGAATCTCACCAAGAATGGCTACAAGGCCATTTTGGATCTTCCCATATTACTCAAATTTGAGTGAAAGGATGCAAGATGGAGAAGCTATTTCCAACAATGGAGAATGGCTCAAAATCAAAATTCCATAGTGTTCACTATTCAAAGCATGGTGTGTGAAGAAAGGTAAGAATGAGGGTTCTTTATATAGCTTACCTCAAGAGGCAAGGCTAGAAAATTGATGAATGTGGGATAAAAGTAAAACAAGATTAGGAATGGATAAGGTTTCTTTATAAAGATAATCTTGATTTAGAAGAGTTTAATTTGTCATAAGTAAGTCATGGGCGTTGGGGATGTTTTAATTAATCAAAGGTGGTTAATTAATAGGTAGAGATAAGCTTATAGAAGCTAATTATAGGAAAATTAGTATGATTTGCGGGATGTAAGAGAGGAATTTGATCCAATAAATGGTGATTTATTGATTTAGATTAGCGGACATAATTAATTAACCCGAGGTAGAAGTGGATGTTAATTAATGAAATGTTGTTAATCGAGCATCCTAAGTGATAAGAAGGCTAATTAATTAGTGAAGTGTAATTAATTAACGAGAATTTATTGATTTAGATTAACGGACGTAATTAATTAATAATAATTAATTAACCCAAGTAGTAAGCGAGGCGTTAATTAATGAAAGGTCGTTAATCAACATCCTGAGTGATAGGAAGGTTAATTAATTAGCAAAATATAATTAATTAATGGGAATAGAGGAAATATGGTGGTTTATTGATGAAGTGTCGTCGATTAACAAGAAAAGGTATAGTTAGTGCAATTTAAGTATTAAAATTGTGTAAGTAGATTTTAGGTGTCTACACATTTAGTTTCAAGTTCAAATGCCATTATATTTCCAGTCTGGAATGAAATATTGCATCTTTTACATCATATGAGCAGTAGCACTTTGACTAGGCTTTCTTTGCTTTTATTAAAAGGTGGAACCACCTTATTGTACCCCTAAAGAGGAGGGAATTCATCTCTCTGACAAACTTAAGGTGGAGTTTGGGAAGAGCTAGAGCCTTGGCAACAATAATTCCTCAAGTCATAAGTGAAAAAGGAGGTATGTGGATTGGCATGAGAACTAGGCCCCCTCTCCTTCTCACACCTATGTCTCCATGGAAAAATGTGGAAACTCGGGATCCTCCAGAATTTGAAAGGTGGTGGTAGGAAACAGAGGTTGGATATGGGTTTAGCACCTCAACTGAAGATACCTGGGAAATTCAGTTTCATATTTTTGATTTAAGTAAAAAAATGCAATCCAGGATATATGACCCCACTTTTGGTGTATAGGGGTTTGCAAGAGGACTTGCAACAAGTAAATGTGGGGAAATGATAAGGTCAAAATATACCTCAATTTGTGCAAATAATAGCTTCATATTGTCACCTTCTTGATTGAGTTAATTGCATTTAATAACTTTCCTTTCATATGATATAAGTTCAAGATATGATTGTCCATCTTTTGTTGATTAAATTCAAGTGTTCCAAAATACTCTTTTATCCTCTAACAAAGGACATGGAAAATGTCATTTTTTGAATGAACATGTCATACTCTACATGGAATAATGGGTTTTGGCATAATCAACATTTTAGACGAGTTGGTGATTCATGGAAATCTGAAGCTTAACTGGAACGAATAGAGATAGCTTTGGAACCTCGATAGATAGTTTCAGAAGTTACCCCCTTTGGTTCGGAACTCATTCAAAGAGTTTCAAAATCAAAGGGAGGAATTCCTAATCCAGTAAAAATGGATTAAAGGGGTGAAGCATGTACTCCTCAGATTGAAACAACACTAGTTGTTCACTAATTTCCTAAAATACCAAATATAGACAAATATTCATATGTATGACTATCAGTTGTATATCAAAATTTTCTCCCAATCTCATGGCTATTTTGGATATGATCAGATTGGTTTAGATTTAGGCTTAAAATAGTATAATCTATTAATAATATATTTTTGATGTAATCTCCAGAGAGGTGGGAAGGATATAAAAACCCTTCCCTAACTCTGTTAAGGGGATCCAAATAGATAGATAGCAAAACCCTGTCATTTGTATACCAGCTTTGTGAAAGACTTTTATTATTTGAAGATTCAATAAGATATAGCCATCTGATTTGAGAGAACAAAATCGTGTTTGATTCCTGATCTGAGGTGGAGCAAGGGTTGTGGTATTTCTCTTTTCAAGTATTCTCTGCAAATTCTCTAATTCTGTAATTTTCCATTTCAGTAAAGTCTATTCCATTGTTGTTTTTGAAGTTTATGTTGTCCCTACATGTTATTATAATTTGTGTTTATTTCCTTTCATGCAAATCTCCTTTAAGCAATATTGGTTAGTGTGTTTGATTGATGCAAGTGTGTTTGATTTATGCAAGTGTGTTTGATTTCTACAAAGTGTGTTTATTTCCCACAAGTGTGATGCAATCTGATTTCAATAAGGCTTTGGATGGAAACTCAAAACATTAAGAAAACCCCAAAAACAAGTCTCACACAATTACTAGTTTACTCAAAAACTTTAACTTGTTGCATATAGCTTTAGACACCACCTGGTTTTGATATGACATCAACCTTTAGTTGATTAAATGAAGGGTATAATGACACCCATCACTCCTACATCACATTGATTGATCAATAATAATAAAATAGTTACAAAGTATCATAAATACCTCCTTGGCTCGAATTTGGTTCATAAGTGACCTTTTATTCTTCATGATGACATCATGTATGCCAACTACTTAACAAGGAGTGACCTCAAAGAAAAGAGCTACAATTTCACATAAGAGGTCATATTTTGGAGCCTCCAAACCATAATTGAGACCTTACAACACCTAAGGAACCTATCAAACCAACTAGACCTCCTACAAATACCAAAGAAACCAAAAATGACTTAAGAGATTTTCAAATTTTTGAATAGACAAACTATATGTAAGTACATATACTCACTCAAAAAAATGCACAATCTGTATGGGTAGTAAGAGTACTTAAAAATCAACCACACTATTATACCTAGGAAGATCAACCTCCTCAGAAAACTTTGCACATATTTCATGTAAACGTTGGGTACATACAATCTCCTGCAGGGTTTCTTCTCTATTTTGCAATAAATAAGAAGTATCAACCTAAAATCCACCTTACACCTTCATCTCAGAGGTCTACAATCTCTACCAATGGTCCTTATCAGTATTATTCACACTCATGCATGTAAGGAAATGCTCATACCCTCACAACCATGCATTCAAAGACATGTACCTACAACCATAAGCTTTACCAACATCTTCTCATGTAAATTGTATAAACACACAGAACATGACATTTCATTAATCAAGAACAAATAAACTACATGTCTTCCTTTTCATGGCACAAACTTCTGAAATGCATCCTTATCAGCCTTCAAATTATGGATACAATGAACAACTTCATTTAAGAGTTCCTCTATCACTGTTATGCACAGATTCTTGTCACAGTTGTAATGTTTGTATCAACAAGATTGTCAAACTCACAAAGTGGACAGGGTATATTGCTTCTAAGATTGAAATCACTCCCCAAATCTCCTCTATGTCTAGATGACTAAAAGATGAATTCTCCAACAAACTTCCATCTAGAAGGAAACCCCCAGATCATTCAATCATATACATTACATATCAAAGCAACCCATTCTCAGAACAGAGGATGTACCTTTATACCTGTAGTCACATCAATTATACATCTATGTATTGAAAGAGAAGAGTTTAGAGATTTAATGTAAAACTCAGGTCTATTCCACAAGATAAGATTAAAAATCTCACAGACTTAGAGTGCAACACATATAGATTTCTTCTTTGTATACAAACTTGAGTTTTCTTCATTTACAATATTACAAAAATGTACCACTTCTGGGTTACAATATTATAATAT
Source organism: Taxus wallichiana var. yunnanensis (assembly GCA_018340775.1). NCBI lineage: Eukaryota > Viridiplantae > Streptophyta > Pinopsida > Cupressales > Taxaceae > Taxus > Taxus wallichiana. The sequence goes on along the minus strand of CM031233.1, from coordinate 41,349,072 downwards.
TACAAGGCTACAATATTACAAAAATGTACCACTTGTGGGTTACAATGTTACAATATTACAAGGCTACAATATTACGAAAAAGTACCACTTCTAGGTTACAATATTACAATATTACAAGGCTACAATATTACAAAAATGTACCACTTATGGGTTACAATATTACAATATTACAAGGCTACAATATTACAATATTAAAAAATGTACCACATAGTGAAAATTCATTCAAAAACTCATATTCTTCCTCACATACTTCTTGAAAACCTTCACACAGTAGGACACTATCTAGATAGAATGAGAGCATTCAGTTACATTTTGGCCATTTATAATATATTCATCCAACTCTAACTGAATGTGACACCTTAGACCACTTGCTTTAAGACTTCTGCACACCCCTCCATCATATAAGCTGCAAAACAAAAAAAAAAAAAAAACATATACCACCATTATCAGATACAAGATCATAAAATATACACATAATACAATAAAAGCTAAATGTGTAAAACTCATAATGCACATAATACAACATTTAGCATTATTTGTCTTAAACATGATGAAGCACCATGAAACATTATTTGTTGTAATCATACTAAAACAAGACTGTGTAATCCACATAACAGTAAAAACCCTACACTTAACATTATTTTCCATAAAGACAAAAATACCTTCAAGATGCATTTGATGTTCCAAAAGAGATTCGATGACATGGAACTTGAATTTTGGTTGAGGGGTTTTTCCTTGCGAATCACGAAACACAAATTTAAGTGTTTTGAATTCCAATGAATACGTCTTATAATCACATTACATTCATACTCACCCAAATTCTTTGCTTATAGCCTCACAACTTTCTCTAATTGCTATACTGGACCATTTCTATGTTTGCTTGAGTAGTTTCCTTCCATGAGTTGTGTCAGGAAATGTATACTCCTCGTACTCTTGAGCATCAATGTTTAAATCTGGAACCATGATCTCCTTTTACTTCCTCTTTCGAGGTTTCTGTTTGACCTTTGAACCATGGTATCAAGGAGGTGGTAGAAGTCTCCTTTGCACTACAATCTGGAATGAAATCAAATGGCAATGAACCAGAGTCATGTAAAAGCTTCTTAAATTTTTACACACAGTCTCAAAAGAAAAATTTGTTCATCACTATCTGGAACCATATCCAACAATGATTTCAAAAACTCTTTAGATTGACTGAGCACTTGCAATGCATTTCCATGGTTTCTAACATGTTTCTCAGGACTAAGGTATTGTGTTTCCTATTGAATTCCTTCATCACCCTCAACTGTCACCAAAAATAAAATTCATTTAGTAATTGATAAATTGTTGATATATCAACCACTATTCATTCATAATAAATTATGTATTGTCAATGACAATGCGGGGCTGCTCTCGATGGATCATCTTTAGGCACAACGCATTCAACTACTTCTACAACATGAACAACATGGTCATCTACAATGACAACAATAATTTTAGAGGATGTACAATGAATTTTCTGAGGATAACAATGGTATGAAATAGTTGAAATAATGAAATGAAAACATACACCCTCACCACTAAAATTTGGATCCCTAGTAGATGCACTACCCTCGTGTGTCCTCTCAAGTTGTGACACCTTCAAAACATGTTTGTAGGTGTTTCCTTTGGTATCCCAAGGACAGTCACAAACATAAAAATTTAGGCCAAATCTCCGAACAAAATACCATCGGTCCTTGGATGTTTGACTTCTAACCATGTAAGACCCTTGAATAGTATGGTTTTTGCACAACAATCATTGTCTGGTATTGCTTTGGCCCTCTCAGTGGCAGTCAAAAGTTCCTTCTCCTTCTTTTAATTTGTCAAGAAACTTGATACTTGCAACTTCCTCTTGTGTTTGTAATGGGGTTCAACTCGAAACACCAATGTGTACAATAACCAATCCATTCTCCTTGTGCATTTCTTTCTTCGATCGCACAAGTATCGGGTCTTCAAGAAACAATGGTAAGATTCTATGGATGCATTTGTATCCTAATTGGCATGGGTGAAGTTGCAGAAATTCTTTGACCACATAGCTACACACGTAAACAATAAAACCATTAGAGATGACTTAAAAATTATTAAATCTACACATAGCTATGTAGTTAGCACTTACCAATACGTCTATCTTGCAGCCACGTCTTTCGAAATACTCCATAAAGGTGGTCTCCTCTTTGAACTCATCCATGAACTCATCAATGAGGAAAAGGTCATGTGCTCATTGTTGCTAATGGCACACATGATATCGCCTAGTCTCTGGAATATAACGGACCCCACCTCCTTTGTATATCTGTAAATAAATCGACGTGTGACAATAAGTAATGCAAAACAACAAAAAGTAACCCAAGCCTCTAAAAATTATATTACAAAAATGAATAAAAGCAAACCTATAAATATTCTTTAGCCAAGCCCATGTGAACATGTCAAATGCATAACAAGACATGACAACCAAATATAGCCATGATACACAATTAACATTGTTATGAATGTAAATTGTGTGTATTAAATTTATAGAAAAACCTATTAGTAAATTTATACTTTATAGCTTGTATTTCAGAAGCCACATCATCCGTAATGAATGCATTGACATGCCAATCCATCATTTTCCTTTTCCCCCTCACGTAGACTTCACAAGCCATGCATATATGTCATCCACTTTATTATGGGACAAAACTTCCCATGCAACCCCAGCCTCTTGCTCATCAAAAACAAGAAGCGTGTACAATTGGTATTGATGCAAATGTGTACACAAAATTATTGTTAGTATGAGAATGACTTAAAAAAATATATCCAAATATAAATTATGCATGTAAATGAGACAACAATGTCCTTACCCCATATTTATTAGTTGAGAACATGGAATCCATTGCAATGATGGAGTTGTGGGAATGACGAACCATCATTTTAAGAATCCACATTGTTTGAAGGCCCATAATGAAAGGCACATCAGTCCCAACTGGCCTTTGATAATAAAAAAATGTATCCCTTTCTGCGACATGCCACAAATTGATACTAGTGTTATCGTGTTGGTGCTTTTGGGATCTAATGCTCTTCACCCTCCTCCATGCATTCAACATGTCTTTCCTAGTTAAGCACTCATCTCTTTTGTTGACAATCCTCACCAACTCCAGATCCGTGTAGTTCCTTTCCATAATGGTGTCAATAAATATACCAGCAAGCAAAAAGAGATTCAATGTATTGCTTACATTCAACTGATAAATTTGGATCAAAACCACTTTGTGGATCCAAGCTTATGTCTTTTACACTAAGGAAAAACTCACCGTTCTTATCAACATGATACATATCATTGTATATGATATGTGCCACATCTAGTGTACCAAACATAACCCTCACATTGAAATGGCTATCCATGTTTTTTCTAAAACCTCCTAATTATTTCACTAGTAGGTGGTTTGTTTCTATTGTCGTCAGGGCCATAAGCACAATGGTAGCTGAAACAAAAGGAAATACATACTGATATCAGGTACGGAATTTGAAAAATGTGGCACTAACATATGTGAACACTATTCCTAAGGATGACCAAACATAAATTTAATATAAACAAACCTGTGATACATAATGGTAGCATGTGGTGGTGTGTGTTCCTCCATAACAAGGTGGACCCTATTCTGCTTGCATACGAATGTCGTCTCAGAGCTATTGAGAAGGCCTTCCCCTTTAATAAAGGTATTGAGCTATGCTAGAGGTATTTCCGCACAAATATCCATGTGACCATTGTCTTCCCCAATCAGTGTCCATTCAAGATCATCTTGAGAAAAATGTGGTTTCCCATTTCCCACATCCTGAACATCTAGGGAAAGCAATTGTTTGTACTTTGTCATTCGTGGCATCCTAAACAAAATAATGTAAACAACTTCATATAATTAGTAACCATGGTATTTAACATATCAGTATATGAAATGTTATACATAATATGTTATTTTTGTAAACATAAGGCACCATAATATGACACAAGTCATAAAACTGATCTAAACACCTATCGTATGCAATGGAAAGTTGCAAAAGCTATGGAATGAGGATAAAGAACCTCAAATCTTTGCTAACTCATCCATGCACCATGAGATAAGAGCTAAACAAGAGTTAATCCTATACATGCATCATAACTTTGACAAAAACATCAAAACCTAGCATATATACTACTCTCTACTCTTTAGATTACTTAATTAAGAAATTGAACCTAATAAGATCAACTTAGCAATCAAAGGGGTGATTAGTTGTTTATGGTTTTCAAGCTTTCAAGAATGGAGTCTCACCATTAATGGCTTCAAGGCCAATGGTTCTCTCCATATTACTCAAAACTTGGTTTAAGGATGCAAATGGAGGTGTTAGCTCAACAATGGAGGAAGTAAGCTTAAGATCAAATGTCTAATTAGCTTAAAGCTAATACAAATGAGATCCCAAAGCTTTCTTAGGCTTGGTTTGGCTTTGTTTTATGTAAAGTTGTGTCTTTGAATGGGTAGGCTTAGCCTTGTATTTATAGTTTTTGGTTTGGAAGAATTTGGAATTTGGGTGCATGTGGGACTAAAGCTCAAAAAGTAATTTTAGAATTAGATTAGGATAAACATGCTTTAGGCTTAGTTAAGCTTGGTTTAGGCTAGTTAACTAGGGTTTAGGCTAGTTAAACTTGATTAGCAAGTGATTAGAGACTCATTGAGAGTTAGGAGGGGTCTAGATAACCAATTGTGACTGATAGATAGCCTATGAAGCCAATAGAAGTGGTCTAGAGAGAACTAGGGAGGTTCTGAATGGTCGAAAGGAGGAATGTTTAGCTAATAAGAGAGATATTAGCAAAATAAGTTTATTATAGGAGGAATACGACTAATAAGGTGTCATAAATGGGCATCCGAGAATGGAGCAAAGAATGGGGAATTAATGAAGTGTCGTTAATCGGATGGATTGGATGAAATGCTAAGTGCAAGCATATATTAGGTGTCTACACTTACCACATAAACTATTTCCATCCTACTTTACGAAATGCTACAGAAACCTCTTTAGATTCTACTAGGAAACTTCTTGATGTAGGAGCATCATGAAGGAGAGTCAAATTTTGAGCAAATGACATCTTGATCATGGTTAGGAAGGTCTAAGGGGGTCAAATGGAGTGGGTTTGAGTCATTTAGAAGTCCATTATAACTCATGACATTGTTGGGTAAGGGAGTCTAAATTTTAAAAATTCAAATAATATACTTTCCCTCCTATTTTGTAATTTGAAATTATAAGGGGTATAAAGACCATTCTTGGTCTATGTTGATAAGTTAGTGGTCTAGGTATTTGAAGAGTTATGTTTAGTTTTTCAAGTCATGTTATGAAGACTCCTAGTATGTAAAAGGAGAAAAGAATGTAACTAGGTGTTAAAATATGACTTTGAGTCATGACATATAGACATCAAATCAGTTAGGGTTCAAAGTATGGAGGTATTTGAAGAGAGACTCCTAAAGGAGAGTTATTTTTCATTAGGAGGGAATGGCTCGTGGAGAAGAACTGAGAAGACAATTTTGTAATAAAATACAGTTATAAACAAGAACTTTGTTTTACATATGAAAGGAAGATTGTTTTCTTGAGGAGTTAGATCATGAATGTAAGGAAAAATATCCAAGAAATGGTGTGAAATTTATGATTGATGGCTTCTAAATGTTGGTAAGATGATGATCACTGGTTCTTAATGTCTCAGAATGCATGATTGGCAAGTTTGTGTTTGAATTTGTTTGATGTGCATTGAAGGTTTTGTGCAAGTTTGAGTTTCTTAAAAAAATGATTAATTGTTATTAGTGCAAATTCCTTGAACCATATCAAATATTTCTCTCTTGTTAGAGTGGAAGACATCTCAGGGACAATGTATAGTTGTTTAAATGAAGATTTGAACCTTGTTTGAAATAAGAATCCTATGACTGTATCACTGTTAATCACAATTCTATAGTTGAGATCAATGTTTGTAGATTCTTGATTTAATTTTGAATAGTGATTGCTCAAGATCTAGGGAGAGATCATTTCATATTTTCTTGAAGTCAAGTGTATAGAAGTATAGTATTTATAAGGATCCTAAGTGCATGATTTCTAAGTTTCAAGAAAGACTGTGAACCTCTGTGAAGACATCAAGAAAGAACTTGTTGTGGTCTAGTGAATAGTTGTTCAGTGATTTTATTAAGTAAAATATGTGGTGAAAGATCCTATTCCTTAACAAGAAAATACTACTTTTCTTTGTGCTAGTAAAAATATTCATTACATGATTGTAACTGTGTGATCATTCAGTCAGGATAGTAGGAATATTGAATGAAGAGAAATTTCACGTGCTTCTCCAACCATACTGGTAAGGAAACCTTGTTGAGAACCTCTAAATAAACCTTTGGGGAAAAAATTGTGCCATGAATCAAAGTATAACAAATGTTATAGCTAGTTGAAGACCTCTCGGGCCTGTACAGTTTGAGGCTAGGGTTTCTAGAGTAAAATTCAAATATCTCCTAAATGCACCATGGGAATTGGTTTAAATTTAGGAATAAGGTTTATTTAGATGTGGGGCAGGTTTTTGAAAATGAATTGGGTCAAAAGGAATAAATTCATGTGAGTTATACTTGACTAGTTTGAAGGAAGGGTATTACATAGTTTTGAAGAGTAAGGGAATAGAGTCATTTTACAAGGAAAGTAGGTGATAGAAGAAAGGTATTTTCTTGAAAAATTTTAGAAACCTATAAGACCATAATGGGTGCTAATTTAACCACTTATTGTGCCTTGGAACCTTCTACACTCTGAGTAAAGCTTGATAGTCACTTTGGGAAAACCTAGTAAGGGTTTATTGTCAAGATTGCAAAAGATGAAGTATCATGAGTTGTGTGTTGAATCAAGTCCTGATAATTTAGGAGCATGTTGGTATGACCAAATATGAACTAAAGGAGCTTAGATAATCTTATGGGAGTCCTTAGAACACTCTAAGCATGATTTAAGCAAGAACCCATGTCTTAAGGTTTAGTGGACAGTTTTGACAAAAGAGGTAGAAGTGAGTATTTTGATTGTCTTGAATGTCTTGTATAATGAGGCTAACTGTGTTATGAGTGGTGCATCAGGGGATAATGATGAGGAAGTTTGATAAAGAGAAAACAAGCAAGGTTACTTGATATTGCCAAGAATTGTCAAGAAGGGGCTTATGAGGGCAGTTGAAGAACAATGATGAAAAGGTAAGATTAAGCATTGCAAATGTATTTGAGTGAATGATATAGCATCCTAGGAAGGTAAAGGACACAAATGAAGTGAATATTGAATTCTATCCAAGACATATGTTGGGGATGGGTCTATGCGGAAACATTTACAACTATAGAATATCAAATCCAAAACATGTAAATATGAATCTAACAATCCCCACAAAATCTACAGCAGTGGAAGTATAAACAAGAATAATCCAAATCACACAAAAGTACACACACATAACATAGCATGTACCGTGGTTCACCCAATGTGGGATACGTCCACCAAAGATAGAGATATCATATATATAATATAACAAGAGATTACAAACCAACTCTTATGCACAAGAGTACATGTATCTCTACAAGAGTATCTCCTCCTCCCAAATCTCCAATCAGATCTACTTGAGTACACTAAACCATGCCTCCATACCACCACCTATGTCTCCTCCAAATCTCTAACTGGATCTACCTGAGTGCACTACAATTGTGCCTCTAAAACACCACCAGATCTCACATACCTGAAGCTACCCTACATCTTCCACTATGCAACCAAGCTCTCACTGTACTGTGAATCTAAAAACAAGACCTCTAGAAGGGTCTACCAATGTGTAACCATAACCGTGCACCAAGAAATAAGTCTCTCCATCATCACTGCATCAACATGTGCAAACATGAAGACAACTTCCTCTACAATACTAGATTCATATGGATCAACAATACATCATGATCTCATGGATCTGTAATACAATATCTCACAACATGTGGATCTACAAGAATGAGCAATAACAAGATCTCACAACAACCTATGGATCTAACAAGAAGAAACACTAAGTTTTTGCATACTATGCAAGCCATTACATGAGACTAAATAATACAAAGGAAATACAAGTAGAAGATAATACCATCTTCTCACCAACAAAGTGTACCTACACTTTCCTTTTGTTCAGCTTCTCTCTATGAAAGCTCATGTCTTCATGCAATCTACTTTTTTTTTTTCTTCTTCTTCTTCATCCTTTCAACCAAGGATAGCTCAATTCTTCTCTTTTCTTATTCCTTTTGTTCTAACCCTAGTTTTCTAGCTTATATAAGCTTAGACAAACTTAGGGCACCTTAGTTATGCATTTACAACCTTTAAATCAGCTTTAAAACAAAAGCTAGATTAAATTCCCATGAGTTAAATATAAACTTTCATGCACAGGTAACCGGTGCGATTACTCAGTGCTTGACCGGCGAAGGTTACCACGACTAGCGTCGATTCATTGAGTAAACCAGCAAGGTGTAAATCATGTTAACTGTGAAGCAATTCAGCTCCACAATCCTAACACCATAAACCAAATTAGCTATTTTTTTACTAAGAACATTTTGGACAAGAAGTGAATACAAGGTAACAAGAATACGTTTAGATCAATTTCTTGAATTCAAAGATAATGATGATTGTGAGAGCTTGAATAGGGAAGAGAGAACAGGGTTGTATATGAGTTTAAGCTTAAATAATGCATAAAGGAAAGAAAATTACTTGCTAGATTCAAATACATGTTATTGTACACCTGAAAGTTAATGAAAGAAGTGAATAGTGTGTTCTTGTTTTGATGATTAGTTGAATTTGTTATGATTCTCTTAGAAGTTATAGGTAACCTAAGAAGCAACTTGGAAAAATAGTAATTGAGGTGAAAGGACCTTATGAGGAGCGGAAAAAATTATGAATTAGTGGATGTAAGGTGTACTTAAGGTTGGAATAGAGTATCAATGATGAAGATTTAAAAATGACTTCTAAATCGTAAGTAAGCCTAGAGGAGCCTTAGGAAACGCGAGAAAGGTGTTTTGAGGGATGGAGCTAGAGATGGTGCTAGAAAATATGTACAAAGCATAACAAGGGTAATGGGTATGTGAAACTTATTTTACATTTGCATAAAAGTGGATTTTTTTCTCTATACATGGTGATTTGACCATAACCAAGGGCAATTGGGAGAAATTGGAAAAACAAGTAAAGGGAGTATAAAAGCAAATGGGTGTAGAGTTACTTGATGAAACTTTGTAGGGTGATTGTTGCATTTAATTGGTCCTCAAAGAGTTTACCATTGAGACTAGATTAAGAGGAATGTGTGTTTTATGCTCAAAATGCAAATTTAAAGGGCTAGAAGGAAGTAAGAGGGCATAAAGTGACTTTAAGAGAATAAAAAATACCAACACTTATTCAAGCTTGTAACCATTGTTAATATGTGGTATACACAGATTGTCATGTTTACATTAGATTGGTTGATTAAGGATGGTGATGGGATTTGGGTTGGAATTTTCGATTAAGGATGGTCGATTATGATGATGTTTGATTGATTAAAAATTTAAGGTGATATAATGATTAGCGGTGTTCACGGCAGGCCACCAACATGTTTAATACACACCCTAACTAGTCAAGTGGGATTGCAATCAAGCTATTTCTCGCTTTCAATACCACACACTAAGGGGTGCCACTCTTGGCTCACCACCTATGTACCAATGTGGGGTCGGCTAGTAAGTGATCTTGGGGAGTGCAATCTCCTTGCACAATAGCTTGATATGTGGCCAAAAGGTTACCTAGACTAGGATATACAAGCTCACTAGGGGAGTACCTGATATACCTTACGGTACATGGGGCCCAAGTCTATGTTGCAAGGATGTTGTTTAAGGCCTAGGTTTTGGGACATGGAATCCCCTCACTTCACGCCGCTCTTAGAACAAGAAAGTGCTTAGCTAATAATGACAGCTCTTCAATAATTTATATACACCGGAACACGGGGTGTGTCTACATGCATGGAGGTGAATTCCATGGTCACGAGACTCCTAGGACTACGGAAAGTGTGTGGATGTCACTTCCATGTCACGTTGCCACTAAAAAAAAATGGATAGGCTAACCACTTTTGATCCTCAAGATCATCCTAAGACACAAGAGGAGAGCATACATGATTTAACCTTTGGGATAAACAAACAATGATACAAAACACACAATAAAGATGATGCAATGTAATATAATTAAACGATAAAGATTTTTTGATTGGGTCTTCAAGAGGAGGCCCTGTAAAACAAAGCTTAGTAATTTGATTTATAAACCCAAATGTCTTGGACCGATCATCCTACAAAACAAAGGGTTAGTAGTTTGGAGCAAGAATAATATAACTCAATGTGTAGCTAAAATGACAATATTTAGCAAAAATTAAAACCATGAATAAAGTATCATATAAACTGCTAAATTGATGCTTTTATTGCATAGGATACTAGGAGTGAAAAATTGTGGAATAACAGCGTCATAGGATACTGGTATTCAAAATTTGTGGTATACACAGGGTGTCACATTTGCACGTATGCGACAAATGACACAAGTAGTGTAATAGAAACACTAATGTTTGTGTGTGGTTTACACATTTTTCATGCATTAGATTTTTTTAGGTTTGTGGTATACACACATAGTGTGGTATACACAAATGTTTGGATACTTCATTTTTTTCCAGCAGTAGAATCGACGGATTTTGCAGATTTCTACAAGGGTTTGAAGAATAAAATTACAACAGTGATTATATTTTTATTCCCGCTAGAGTGACCCACTTGGAGGTTTGTTTGTAATTGTTGGAAGGTGTTTCCGATCTATTTTGCATTGCTCTCTCTTTATCTGATTTTAATGTATTAAAGCAAATAGATTTGGGAATTTTTGAAGCACTATAGGTGCCATTTTTAGCCATAATATATTGCATATTTCTGAGTGTTATATCGACACTTTATTCCTCCAAAAATCAAAGTTTTTAATCACAAAGCAGACCTTAACAGCGTTATATTATACGAGTATTTGAAATTTGTGGAAAACATAGTGTATAACATTTGCATATATGTGACAAAACATTGCAAACAGTGTTATATGATAATGTTATTTGAAATCTGTGGTATACGCAGGGTGTCACATTTTTTACGCATGCGACAAACGCACGTAAACAACATAATAGGAAACTGCTAGTCCAAATTTTTGGTATACGCAGGGTGTCACATTTATGCATATGCGAAAAACGTCACAAGCAACGTTATACGATATTGGTATCTGAAACATATGGTATACATATGGTCTCACATTTGTGTGTATGTGACAAATGAGGTTGTATTTGGTCCTGGAGGATTTGGTCTCTTCACATAATCCATATAGGATTGTTGCAGGGTCATTTCCAGCCACATTCTTGGGCCACATTTTACAATGAATCATGAAGGTAGCCTTTTAATTCTTAGTGTTTCCTACGATTTTAGCATCAATAGTAGGTTGTTTCGTCTACTTATTGCCTAACCCATTTTTTAAAGATACATTTTTTTTTGTTTTTCATTCATGGCAGCCATGGTTTTCTAAGAAAATTTTGTAACAAAATTATAAATACTTCGCAGAAGATTGCTCTACAAAACATAAAAATAAATAAAAAATTCTATATGTGAACAAGTTTAAAATCAAAAAATTGCATGGCCTCATAGCAATTTTAAAATGTCTATCTGTGAAGACAATTGTATACATAGTTTTTATCTCTCTTTTATGGTATACACACAGTGTGTATATTGTTGTTGATACTATAATTATATTGATATTATAAGTATATCACGGTGTTTATATTACTTGTGTATTTTTATCTCTCTTCTGTGGTATACACATAGTGTGTATTGTTAGGAAATTACATGTTAGTGCTCCACATGAGTGTATTAGTAAATAATAATTATGTGAGTAATTATTATCTTGTTATTGTAAGTTAGTATATATTGTTATATTGTTGTTATATAAAACAACATATAACAATTATTTGTTGGGTGAGTTTCAACAACTCACGTAATTAGTTTTGACGGAGATATTTGTTGGAGGAGTTACAACAACTTCCTAAAATATAGGAAGTCCATATCCTATATATATGGATGTGACTGTAATGAAGTTTAATTGAAAATTGTTGAATATCATTCGTATTATTTTTATGCTTTCAGTCTGATCCAAATTAATATGTATATCACAATCCAAAATACCACATACAGTGTGTATATCACAGTGTGTATATTGTTGTTGATACTATAAGTATATCACAAAGTGTGTATATTGCTTGTGTATTTTTATCTCTCTTCTATGGTATACACACAAAGTGTGTATATCACAATCCAAAATACCACACACAATGTGTATATTGTTATTGATATTATAAGTATATCACAGTGTGTATATTGCTTGTGTATTTTTATCTCTTTTATGTGGTATACACACAGTGTGTATATCACAATCCAAAACACCACACACTGTGTATATCATAGTGTGTATATTGTTGTTGATACTATAAGTATATTGATACTGTAAGTATATCACAGTGTGTATATTGCTTGTGTATTTTTATTTATCTTTTATGCTATACACACAGTGTGTATATCAATGTGTATATTGCTATTGATACTATGTAAGTACGTGTTTTCCTCTAAAAAAACTTCACAAATCTATAGAATAGAATAATAATAAAAATGTCTATCTGTGAACAACTTTAAAATCTGAAAATCGCATAGCACTTGAATGTTTTTTAAGATCTAATGCTTCTCCCCAATTCTGCGTAGTGGACCTTCTCTCAATTCTCCCAAAATCCTATGAATAAAGTTGCAAAGTTCGCAGTTTTGGTGCCAAATGCATGTTTTGTTCCTTGTTTGATCGGGTATATCGTATGGTGCAAGTAAGCTTTGCATTAAATGTTTCCAACTTCAAACTTCGAACGTCCTTTCCTCAACACATCATTTGTCTACTTGTATCTGCCTTCGAATCAGCCTCAGGAATGGAGTTTCAGTATGACAACTTATGGTCATTAATATGGGGGCCATGTGATCATATCGCCATGATCGCTGGCTCCGAGCATTTGCACCACCCCAAACATTATCATGTATGGAGTGTACCTCGCAATTTCCCTTCACAGTCATTCATCGATAAGTAGGATGCAATTACTTCATTAATTTGTTTGCTTACTAATTCTTTAGCAAAAATTATTGGTTACAACTCATGTCATGCTGATGGATGTAGCAATTGTATAGCCAATTGTAGTTCCGCAGAGATTGGCGTACTGAGCGAAACTGCAAGTACACACCTGTAAAGCATCTGAAAAAGTGCAGTAGAACACATGAGTAAGATGTAACAAGTAAGAAGAAAGAAGAATGGTGTTACCAATACCTACCTAGATTGGCTTTAACGGCATCCATGTACGTGTAATTTCACTTTCCTGTGACCAGATAACAGTCATAAAGCAAGCAGGAGGTGTAATATGTTACAAAGGAAAAGGCGATCATGGCGGAAGGGCTGGAAATCCATCTGAGTTGAGATAATATGCACACTTGCCATCCACAATGTACCTGCAAAGTACGAAGTGCAATGCCAACTAAACCAAACCATTAATTAATTAATTAATTAAAACTATCGAAACATTTATAGGTTTTGATTATTGATATTTACTTACCTTGTCATTTTGAGCGGCAAGTTCTTGAGAGTGGAGGAGGGTTTTACCAAAATACAAAGTATAAATCAGTAAACAAATATGGGTTGTTGTTTTGTTCAAATATCTGCAATGCATTTTCCAATTATTTTCTTCCAAAGATGACACCAGGAGATTTTAGGTTGTGGGGGAGGAAATCATAGCAGCGTCTCATTATAGGATTATACTACTCGAGACATTACCTCACCAGAGATCAAGCATATCCTCACATGTTGCAGAAAAATGTGTACTTCTTACAGCCTACCATTACCTTGCGAAGAACTATTTTCAACTCTGGCTCAATTGAGGAGGCATATTAGCTGTTCTGTTTTCCTTCTCGCCCATCTTCTGTCAACCAGCAGCCAGATAATTTAAGTTTCTCACATGCTTCCCATTTGTCAACCTCTACTTCCATACGAACGCCACTTGCTCCATCTAGAGCAGATCGAGTCTTATTACAACTTGTTTGAAAAACAAACATATACACAATTTGTATATATTTCATTGATATTTCAAAAATGAGAAAATTAAATACATACGGTCAACTTACAAAAATAGTTTAAACATACTTTTCTTACACGTAATGGGAAAAAAATACTCAAAAAGGTATCTATTTTGTGTTATCTAGGGGCCAAATTAATGGTTCTTAAAACATGCGAAAGTGAGAGCCAGTCTTTCCTTAAAACACGGTTCTCTTATTTGTTAGTAGTGACTATTACCACTCTTATTAATTACTAAGCTTGAAATAATTTTGTTTATTTTAAAAACCTATTTGATCTAATAATATTTAATTATGTGCTTTTGAATATATGCACATTACGTACATCATAAGGATTCCATTTTATTTAAAGTATGATACAAATCACTTCTATATGTTTGACTCCTTTTTATTTGTTCCATACCTATTTTAAAATCCAAACCTTAGCATGTATGTTTAGGTAGATCATTCAACCTCACGTTCCTCTTTAATGTCGACAAATTCCCTTATCATTATCATTAGAACCCTCATTTTATCCATCTACAATTTTCCCCTTTTCATTTTTTTAATTGGATCGCTATTTTCCCCATGGAATCCATTGATTTCCTTGGTAATATGGCGGCATTCCGGGGGCCCTCTAGATCTATGGCCATCGAAAGGGTGATGAGTAGATAATGACGTAAATGCAAGTTAGAGTTATGTGCAGCAAATTTTTGTGTAGGTAGTGTAGAATCTGGTCGAAATTTTAAATCATATATATAGGATTGTAACTTCATCACTTTTAAGATTTTGTAAATTTCGTGTACAGACACGTTTTGATTCACAATTAACCGTAATTCTCAACTTCATGCCAAAAAAACCCGACATCCCACGATACGCTTCTTCATGCTATTAACAACCCTCTACCCTCAGGATCACATAGTGTGTCAAAACCAAAAAAACCGATGTTAACATTTGTGCAAGATCTACTATAGCTTGCTATTTAAACGCCATTTGGCCCAACTCATGTGTGCGTAATCCAACACATTCTATCACACATACCTTATGGCTCATACTTTGCAAGACACTTCTCATTGGAAAATGATGCCTTACATACTACCAATCCTATCTCGTTGTTGATGGTCATCAGAGCTTGTTGGCACCTCTTCCTCATACTATCAATTCATGTATGTCGTTATTTACAATACTCCCTCATGCGAAATTACTGGAAATGACACTTTGACACAACTATTTGTATACAACCAATTTTCAAACTCCATTCTGTCCATATCACCTCCGAAAAATCTCCTTCCATCACATACATAATATAAAATTAGAAAACAAGTTTTCTAATTTTATATTTAAGTAGATCATCAAAGAGGCTTACTAAACTAGACTAATAAGCATTTCCCCAACTATACGTGCCATAATCACATTTTTCCCGGTCTAAGGTGGCACATGTAAAACTAGTGTCCTATGGGCTATATTGCAGAGTCTCAAATGATTGAAACATTGGCAAAAAGAGAAGTAACTCCGTTGAAACCATCTAGACTTCAGCAGTGGATTCCATTCCAACATGTAACTAACACCCCAATCCATAAAAATAAAATGCCATCATACGTGAGTAGGGGAGGTCATAGAGACAGGGCCATGGACTGTGAACTGGGGAGAAGTTGTCTTGGGTATATTAAAACTAGCATATGGATGACGTCCATTTTTTACATTTACTCGTGAAATCAATCAAGATTTCATGACTTAATTATGTAACTTGTATCAACAGGGAACTGCTAACTTGCTTTTCGGGTCATATAACGGTGTTTTTGTCGGTCTAAATTGGTTTGCATTTGATGTCTAAACATGTATGTCGGGAGTGTATTTGGAGTGATCTGTTTTTTGTAAAGCTTGAAACTTATATTCGATCCCTTTATTATAAAAACATATTTTTGTAGGGATCTTTACTTGGATAAATACAAATAGGTGTTGATTAATGAGATATGGTGTGGTCGCATCTTGAGTTGTTAAATGACGTTATAATGTTATTATGAACTTAGGTGGTGGGGTAAAATAGCTTGGATATTTTGGTGTATGATCGAGCACTGTGTGAAAGTGTTGTTTCATCCGAACGCGACTAAAGAATAAGAAATACGGACGTGGCAACACCAAGACACTAGATGCCTCACGCGTTTATCGGGTAGGACGACACATGAGCTACTAAGTCCTCAAGGATGCCAAATGGGTGGATATTAGCACTACCAAGGCTACCCTCACCATTAATGTTGGATATATACTTCAGGTATAATTAATAGAGTTGGGAGTCTAATGTAACTAACACCAACTACATATTCAACTTCAAAATTTTCTTTTTGTCCTTTTTTCCTTTTTCGTCGACCATGTGTGGAGTAACAACAAATGCAAGAGCACCACTCATCGACTATTAAATAACAGAGACAACGAGATGTTGTTTTTTTGTGTTTACCATCGTGTCAAACCTAACACTTGTTAAAATTTGTATTTCAGTCATTTTTTCTATCAATAAAGAGGAGGAAACATTTCAGGCTAGATATTTGAACATCTATATGGCCACAAATGACACACAAACTTGGGTAGGTAGATATGTATATATATCTAAATTACTCTAACTAATTGTGAGAACAACAACATAAGGTATCTTGTGGCAAGAGAGTATGTTCATATGATTAAATGAGATGAACCTCCATTAAACCTTGTCGGAGTTGTCTATCTCTAGATGTAAGTTCCCGAGGTTTTTCAAGAAAAACAAATTCCACGTACCCATCTTTATCAAAAGTAAATCCATGTTAGGAATGGAAAATTATGTAATCGGGTATTGCACCAACAATGGCGAGGTGATTTTTCAAAGATTTTTAGACCTATAGGTAGTGATCACTCGGTAACTTTACAAGTGTGATTAACTTGAGAAGGCCCCTACCTAATAAAAAACACAAATACTCGGTACATAAATGCTTCCAATCCTCGTTGTCGTTATTTTCACTTCTCGCTTCACCTTGGATGCACTCCAATGAAATTCCCTTTAGTAATGGTTGGGTTAGTCTACATAATATATTTAACAAAAATCCCCTTCTCAATAAAAATTGCTTCATGCCCACCCATACCACTTCCAAGGACACCCCTCGATAACATCATTTCTGCATAGACTTGCTTCTTCAGAGAAACCACTATTAAATACAAAACATTAACACACATGAATTATTACGCTAGAGGCATACCTATAGTTAGTATGCATCTCTCACAATGGCATTATACTAGTTGTGGCTTGCTAGAAACATGCACCACCTTTTGTTTTCCCCTTCCACTGAGCTACATCCACATCCCACGGATGCAATGTTGGTCATTAAATGATTTAAAAGCCACAATATCCGAAGTTTTCTTTACCTATGGATTTTGTTTATGGTTTCCATATTCGTTTGTTTTTGTTTCACTTCTAATATGTGTACAATATATCTACATTACCTTTTTATGTTCTTATACAATTTGAACTTTGACTCTAGATTCGCATGCAATGGTTTTCAAAGACTTGGAGTACAATTCTTTTCCCCACTTCCATGTATCTTTTCATGCATTTCTCTTTTAGGTTACCATCCAGCTTGTATGATCATTGTAGGTCCTAATCCTTGGTTTTTCCTACTCCATGTTACAGATAATGGGAATATTGGAATTTTGATTTCAATCTTGTTTGTTGATTATAATATCATTTGAAGGCATTGGGTCATTTTTACTATGTTATATGCAATGGTGCTTTTCAAGTTTATGAGGATTTTATTAACCAACAAGAATGAAATAAGTTAAAATACTTTAGAGGACTGACTATAATCTTTTTTAAAAATCATAGATATTTCGAGTATATTCACATGTCATTTGCATATATGTTAGCACTTGTGAGTTGACTCTAATGTGAAAAAATAAACTATAACATGAAAAATAAAAATAACATATCAGTTCAAAAAATTAAGTTTTTAATCCATGTACCTAGCTATAGTCTTTCGATGTAAAAAAATACTAATCCTAGGATGTTATTTTATGTTACTTTTTTGGAATACCTACACTAAGTTTTGTGGACGAATTGAATTTCTCTTAGTTATAACGAATGCTTCGATAATCTACTTGAGAATTTCATAATTTGAATGGTGTTTAGTTGTAAATTATTATATTAACTAAAATGTAATATTATAATATCTATTTTAATACGATATATCTATCTTAATATTGAGCACGAGATGTGATTATTTATATAAAAAAACTACACAACCACACTACTCCCACGCAAACCTTTTCGGCGTAGACGGGTTCCATCAAGAGCAACCACTAGTCACACACAAAGCATTCTCCATGACCTATGTTTGACCACTCGCCCACTTTCCACATGGGCTCTCGCTTAGCAAGTGCTTGGAGATAAATGATATCACACATTGTTTGGGATTGAATAGCCTTTAGCCTTTTTAATGGCTTAGCAATTTTCAATGTGGTTGCTCCATGTGCTAAGTTTGGCTCGTAGATTGGTTGGTAGTATGGGATTTTGACTCCTCCCCTTGGAATATTGAGTTTGATTCATAACTCATCCTCTTTCGCTCAACTCTCCTTCAAATATTGATCCAAGATAAAAACATGGCATTTGCAAATGAGTTTGGCTCAACTCCCTTTCATAACTCATCCTCTTTGGCTCAAGTCTCCTTAGAATATTGATCCAAGATATGTGTAACTTGGAAATAAATTTGTCTCAACTCCCCTTCATAACTCATCCTCTTTGGCTCAACTCCCTTTGGAATATTGATCCAAGATATGTGGCACTTGTAAATGAATTTGGCTCAACTCCCCTTGGAATATTGAGCTCGATTCATAAATCATCCTCTTTGGTTTAACTCCCATTTAAATATTGAGCTCGATTCATAACTCATCCTCTAGCTCGATGAGCTATTTGGATATATGGTGAGTTGAACAATGTGGTAAGTGGGTCTCCCTCCGAAACAAGAGTGGACCTCATAGTCTTTTTATGACCGAGGTAAAGAAAAAAATTCCACTTCATTTTTGTTCCACCAATATTTCCTTTATCACCACGTCAAACCATTTGTGATTTCACTGGCGCCCTTTCGATGTTTTACATGTGCTAGCTCGATCAGCTATTAGGAAATATGGTGAATTTAATAAAGTGGTAGTTGGGTCTCCCTTGAAACAAGAGTGGACCTCATAGGCTTTTTACGACTAGAGGGAAAGATAAATTTTTGTCATTTCATTTTTCTCCACCAACATTTCACTTATCGCCACTTGTTGACTCCACGCCAAACCATTTGTGAATTCACAACATGCGCTTGTGTTGCTTAACATGTGTTTGTTTGTATGGTGGCACCTAATCTCACGCGGATCATATCCTTTATATGCGGTGTTTGTTTTGACTCATTCAAAATGCTCTATAAATATGACTCAGGGCTATTCCATAAGAAATATGTACTAGGAGGTTTTGGGAACATCCAAACGGTGAGTTGACCTCGGATCACTCCTATCCACTAAGATGTTTTTGACCACCAAAAGTATTCATTATTAGAAAATGAAGCTATACCATCCTCATTTCTAATTGTTTATTTCCTTTGTCAAACACGAATTCTTCCTATACCCCATCGATAACTTAAGATTTAAATCAATGAAGCATTGACAAAGGTACATGACACCCCTCTGTCAAAATCTCCTTAATCCATGATCAAAGGAGGCAATTTGTCCCAATATGGAACAACAGCACTCAAAGCTGGATTTATTATATCTTCTCCCTGCACACTCACAACACAAGGAAAATAAACACAAAATATTGCATTCTAAAGTGGTGTTATACTAGGTCACCACTTGTACAATTTTCCCTTCTTGGGGTTTTACAATTTAATGCAATATAAATGGATTGTAAAAACAATTCCATTACAAATGTTTCCCAAATGGTTCTTACACAATGTGCATATAAACACAAAAACAATGGTGTTGGAAATAAAATGCAACTTACCAAAATTGCATTTCCTTTATTGATCATAACCACATCATCTCCCCTTGGAAGAACACTTCATTTTACTTGAAATGTTATCTGTGATGATTAACATCTTTCTCGATATTTCACTTTTCGCCACTTATAAAATCCATGTTGAACCATTTTTTATTTCACAATATTCCCTTGCACTACTATACATGTGCTTATTTACCTATCGACACTGATCTCATGTGGATGATACATTTTGTATACGGTGTTTGTTGTTTCCACTGCTCAAAATGCACTAGAAAAGCGAATCCGAGATCTTCCATGCAATGGGTCATGAGAGGTTTTGAGAACATATAAAGTGTGATTTGGCATTTGGATCACTCCTCCCAAGTTAAGATGTTTTTGACCACCAAAAGTATTCATTCTCAGAAAATGAAGCTACACCATCCTCATTTCGAATTTTTCTTTCCTCTTTCAAACACAAACTCTTCCCGCACCCCATATGCTAACTCAAGAGTAAAATCAATAGAAGCATTGAAAAAGGTACATGACACCACTCTATAAAAATATCCTTAATCCATTATCAAAGGAGGAAATTTTTCCTAATAAGGAGCTATGTAAGCACTCAAATCGAAGCTACTATATCATCTCTATGGACATTCACAACACAAGTAAAACAAACACAAAATATTACATTCTAAAGCAATGTTATAGCAGTTCACCACTTATACAATGATCTCTTCTTTGGGTCTTACAATTTAATGCAATATAAATGGATTGTAAAAATAATTCCATTACAAACATTGCCCAAGTAGGTCTTACACAATGTGCATATAAACACACAAAAACAACAGTGCTAGAAATAAAATGCAACTTACCAAAGGTGGCTTCCTTTGTGTAGTGCCCCCTCTAGTTAGTAGTAATTTTTATTTTTCGACCATGACGATTTTCTCATAATATTGAAAAATGTTCATGTTGTTTGTGAATCCCCATGTGCCCTATGGAGATAGGTATAATTCTCTCGGTTTTAGATTAAAGGTATTTAAAATCTTTGTCCAAACATCTCGGGAGGGTCATTAAATTTTGGACTCATTTTTGTTATCGTGTTTGAAAGTGTTTTGGGTGATCGTCAAATGTCCCCCAAATTTTTAAATTCTCCATGGATGAAAACCTTCCATTCTTTTCTTTGTTGATTCCATTGTGGAGAATGGCTTCATGGTTTCTCAAAGTATCAATTTCGCGATTGGAGAATGGCTTGATGGTACTACCCTAATGAATCTAGATGTGACGATGCAAGATTTAGGGAGGTTTGGATGCTTTTGTAAGCATATGAAGTGATTTCTCTAATGCATTTCTTTAGGAGTTTCAAATTAGAAAATGAAGTGGTGTTTACTTGTTTATATAGGGGTCAATAGATGCTTTATCTAAGAAAGGCCGACATAAATGAAGTATAATACCCAATGAAGGATATTAATTTGAAAGTGTTGTCAAAAGACATGCCGACCTAATCTTGTACAAATTATTTAAGAATGGATATAAATTCCTAACCAAACCGTATAACTCGACATGGAGTAGAAAATATGCGAAATGAATTTTGGAGTTGATAAACTAATATTTTTTATTATATTTATGCATTGTGTTCTCAAAATGTGTCCACATGTTAGTGTGCAAGGATAAGCAAGATAAATAATGGACCTCAGAAAGTGCAAAGCGGGAATAGAGATGTTGTATTTATCATAGCAAGAGAACATAGTCAAACCAAGAGTTTTCAAAGTGTAAATTACCAATAGCGTGACTATACTTAATTTTATTCTCTACATTAAATTTGGCATTCACTTGAGTTTTCAAAGTGTAAATTTGAATGTTTTCTGGAGGGATCCAATAGCGTGACTATACTTTTTTTTATTCTCTACATTAAATTTGGCATTCACTTGAGTTTTTTTTTTTTAAAGACTTAAGAGAATTCAATTAAAATAGTAATATCTTGCTACAATGATACCAAAGGGTGGAATTTAATCGTGTAACAATTTCAAATTTTATTCTTTACATTAAATTTGATCATAACTTACATGTTTTTTTAAACTTTGACAAGTAAATAAATAATAATATCTTGATCATCTTGGTTTTTTAAGTATGGTAATTAGTTACATTTCAAATTCTGTTTTACAAATATTGAATAATTAACCTCTAAATTTACAATTTATTATTATACATTCAATGAAAATTTAATATTGATATTATTATAAAAAAATATTTTATTTTATCTAACAAGGTCTTACTTAATATTTGTGTTGAGCATATCTTCCCGGTACGTTCCGGGTTGACCACCAGTTTGGCATTTGAATCCTCCATATATTACGTTTCCTAAGACTATGTTAAGATCATCTGACACTTCTTCAACCCGTGTAAATCTTCATGGTGACCTTTTTATGCCCACTGCATGGATCGAGCAAGTGTTTCTAGTTTGTCATGCCTGTGACATATGTGTTGTAATTTCAACGGTGGTAGTAAATTTCATATTCAAAATTTAACTTTTCTCTAAATACCACCGTCACTCATTTGTAAATCCAGATTCCCACTCATAGCTTCCATTTTTTATGTTTGGTTGTAGGTATCTAACCTAGTGGTCCCATCATCCATGGGATTGTCGCTCCTAAAAACATTCAGTGGGTGCTGCAGAGATATTTAGGGATAGTTTAGCATATTTATGGTCCCATGGTATTTTTAATTTTTCTCAATATTTAACCTATTATTATTGTTTGTGCAGGACTCTAAATAGGACATCCATGTTCGTGTTTGCAACTGGAACTCAAACGCATCAGGGAGATTTTGCATCAGACAGAGGTAAATGTAAAGCTCATATCACAAAATCATTTGCATAGATTGAATGTTGATATAGAGCATATGGAAGAAAGAACTCACACGTATGGAGGAATATATCTTGGCATCTACATAGTGCGTACATTGGTTAAAAATGGGGGACATATTAACGTTAGAGGAAAAGGAGGTCTAGTAACTTTAATGCATTTGTCTTTAGTGTTTCGTGCACCTTTTAAGAACTCGAGACAAATTTCACAGTAGATTTGAAAGAGACTTGAGAAGGACGACACAACGGTCTTATTGGCCCTAAATGGTGAAGTTTCTCATTTGAAAATGTTCCAATAGTTACAATCAAATGGTCTCGAATCACATCAAGCAGCTCACTGGAATAAAATGACAGAAGCTCTTTCTAAAATAGATTGTATAATATGTTCAGTTTTACATGAAAACAGTAGTGTTCAGTTGATGAGTATGACATATTGAGGATTCTCAGTGAAGGAATGAAGCTGTGCAAATTTCAAAGAAGATTCAATATTTTCAAATGACACAAGGGTTTTCCAATGAAATGAATTGTCAAAATCTCATAATTTGTTTTGTAGTTATAGATTCAAGATTCTTTGACGTGGACATAAATACCTGGAAGGGTAAAGTATCTTATCTCAACAAATACCCAGGAAGAGTAAAATTTTCATGGCTCTTTGAATTATGATACCTCTGCCATAATAAATATGGAATTGAGGAGATGGGACATTCTCTCATGGTAAATAGGCCTCTGTATAAATTAAAACTTGTTCAGATATTGACAAAAATGATAGAACATACGACATATCAATTAGAGAAAAAGGGTACTGGTAACAATTAATGAAATTGTATCCCATAGGCCATGAAGGGAATTAATGTTTAGAGATAACTGTTGAAACCTCTACAAAGTCTGAAACTGTAAACTTCCAAGCTGAAAATGGAACTTCAAATAGATTGAAATTTGACTCTATATCTAGTGGAACTGATACAAGAACTCCCTTTAAGATCCTTGACACTAATCTGTGATGAATATTCCTATCAATGTACCAAACAAGCCAACAATTCAATTGGGGTCTAGCAACTTAATTGTAGTCAATTCAATGCTAGAATTATTTGTTTGTGCCAACAATTCAATTGGGGTCTAGCAACTCAAAATTCTACTAAGCAGTGGTAGATATAAGTAATTGTTTGTGCCAACAATTCAATTAAGGTGTAACAACTCAAATTCTGCCAAGCAATGGTATAATTAATTGCTCGTGCCAATAATTCAATTGGGGTCTAGAAACTCAAATGTAGTCAATTCAATGCTAGAATAATTTACTCATGCCAAAAATTCAATTGGAGTCTAACTACTCAATTGTAGAGTGAGTAAATCCCGTTGAGCAAAGTTGGTTTTTCCTATGCTTTTCTTGTATATAGTATACAAAATTCTAGTTGCATGGTTGGATTCCATTTGAAAAATAGATTTTAAAAGTTTGATTTAAGATTTGAAGTGAGAATATCCATAATTAGTAGTTAGTGGTGATAAAACAGTTTTTTACTTCTTTGAGGTGGTGAGAACTAGAATCTTGTAATGAAATTACTAGTATAATTCAGATTATGAGCAACAATAGAACACCAAATAACACAATATTTCAGAATAATGATCTCAATATGCAATTAGAATAGCTTCGCCACTTCGAGGGGTAACCTCCAAACCATATAATAAGACTCAAATGCTCAAATGATAATGAACTACTACCTACAATCCCTTATATATATTATTCATATGCTATGGCCATCACCAAGGCCGACCTATTAAGCATGAGAAAGTATAAATGATATAATAAAATGATATGGTAAGCCACAAGTCAACTACTCATATCCTAATACAAGGAATATGTTAAGGGTGTAGCATGCCCTTCCCTTTCAAACCAACATTGTCCACAACGTTGAATAATCCTGGATGTTTCTGCAGAAAACCTTCATCCTCCCAGGTTGCATCTTCTATGCTCAGATTCTTCCACTTGATCAGATATTCCTTAATGTCTCTGGTTCTCAACCTCTTAGTATGTGTTTGTAGAATCTTCTCTGGCTCCAAAATGATTCTTCCTTCCTTGTCAAGTTATGGTAACTCTGTCTAGGCTTCAAATTTCTATCCAATAACCTTCTTCAGGCATGAAACATGGAATATTGGGTGTATGTTTGAAGATGGAGGCAACTCTAGTTTATAAGCAACACTGCCAATTTTCTCTAAAACCTTATAAGGGCCATAATATTTAGGAGAAAGTTTTTTGTCCTTTTCTATTGCTTTAGGGACATCTTTTTGTAAGGATGGAGATGTTCAAAAACCCAGTCACCAATTTCAAAATGTCTTTCACTACAGTTTTGATCTGCTTGTTGTTTCATCCTATTTTGTGCTAATGCTAAATTCTCCTTCAAACTAGCCAAAACCTGTTGTTGATGTTGAATGTGTTCCTCAACATCTCTGACCTTAGTTTTCACCCTCAAGGAGGAAGTGATAGAAGGTGGATGGTAACCATATAATGCTAAAAATGGGGTCATTTGAGAAGAAGTATGAAAATCTGTGTTATACCACCATTCTGTAAGTGGTAGCCATTTAATCCACCTTTCCTTCTTATCTGATACAAAACAACGTAGATACCCCTCTAAGCATTTGTTGATCACTTCTATTTTTCCATCAGTTTGAGGATGATAAGATGAACTGTGAGCTAGCTGAGTACCCAAACAGGAAAATAATTCTGTCCAAAAATTACTTGTGAAAACAGGATCACGATCACTTACAATTATCTTTGGGGTTCCATGTAGCCTTTGAACTGTCTCCAAAAAATAGTTGAATCATGTATTGGCTACAAATGGATGTGATATGGCACAAAAATGGGCATATTTTGTGAGCATATCCACAATCACGAAAATGACATTCTTACCCTCACAACAAGGTAATCCGGTGATGAAATCCATGGACACCTCCTCCCATCTCTCGACTAGGAATTGGTAAGGGTTGCAATGCACTGGTGTCTTAATTATTTCTCTTTTGTTCTGTTGGGACACTAAACACTCTTATACAAACTTTGTACATCCCCTTGAGTCCTTCCCAAAATAATTCTCTTTTTATTCTATGATATGTCTTCAAAACCCAGTGTCCTCCAACATGGTGAGGCATCTTATGCTTCAACTCGAATATTTTGAAGTATAACATGTCCTTGTACCATAGGGCATTACATTTCCACTCAATTTTTTAGATTTCATAGATCCTTGCTTGATATTATGTATTAGAGATTTAGTATCGTTGTTCTTGATCCCATTCCAATCTTGCTTCATCCACCCAATCGGTCGTCAACATGGACATTCCACATAGTAAGGTATCTCATGCGGATGTATCCCTTCTAGACAACACATCAGCTACTACATTTTCTTTACCCTTTTTGTATATGATTTCAAAATCATAACCCAACTTTTTTGTTACCCACTTTTTTTGTTCCTCATATGATAACCTTTGCTCCATAAAGTATTTGAGACTGTCATGATCATTTTTACCTTGAAGTGTCTACCCATGAGATAGGGCCTCCATTGCTTAACCGCATGAAGAATAGCCATCATTTCTTTCTCATAGACATGTTTGAGCAGATCTTTTCCTTTGAATTGGCAACTCTCAAATGCAATTGGTCTTCCTTCTTGCATTAGAACTGCTCCCAATCCTGATCCTGAAGCGTCACATTCAACAATGAAGGTTTTTGAGAAGTTAGGAGTAGCCAAAACTAGGGTGCTACACAAGGCTTCCTTCAGCTACTCAAAGGATTTAGTGGCTAAGTATGTCCAATGGAAGGCATCCTTCTTTAGCAATGCAATGAGTGGGGTTGTTATTCTACCATATCCCCGCACAAATCTTTTGTACTACCATGTTAGTTCTAGGAACCCACGAAGTTTTTTTAGAGTTTTGGGCCTTGACCATTCCACTATAGCTTTGATCTTCTGAGGATCAACTTTGACGCCTTCATGGGATACAATGTGACCCAAGTACTCTACCTCTTGTACACCAAAAGAACATTTGGATGGATTTGCATAAAGATTATGTTTCTCTAAAACTTCCAACACTTTATTTACATGTTACAAGTGTTCTTCCCATGTCTTACTGTAAATCAATATGTCATCAAAGAAAACTAATACAAATTTCCTTTTAAATGGCCTAAAAATAGTGTTCATCAAGATTGTGATGCCCGTTAAAACAACCCACTTGAGACCCAAGAAACAACCTAGGGTTAGTTAGAAAATTATGGAATAATTTTTTTTATTAGAGGTGTCCACAACCAAGTTGTAAGACAACAGTTGACCCTTTTAGGTTCTGGAAAAAATATAAAATTACAATAACATATTTTTCATTTATTAAAAACTATCAAAGGTCACATGGTCCAACTTTTAGGGTTAGAAGTTTCAGTTAGGTTCAGGGAGAAATTTAGCCCCATACCCACTCTCTAACAGGATCATAGTTTCAACTTGATTTTTATCATAGTTAACGCTTCCAAAATTTTCCTAAATCATTCCCATTTGATAGGAAATTTTCTCACCTTTCTGCTGTGATATAAAGAAGTCCTCCTAACTTCTTGTAGAATTCAAGTTATGAGCAAGCGGACTTTAGGGGTCCAATTTTCCCCAAGGGGACATGTGTCATGCAGGGTGAAGGAAAATTTGGGTTGACGGGTTGCGAGGTGGCGTTTAGAATTTTTCCTTTCGCGGGAGAAAATTCCCATTTGCACCCACGCCTCCGTGGGTCCTCCAAGGACACGTGGCAGCCTCAGAGTCATCGTCGGGAAAAAGGGAAGGGCAGAGCGGCAGAAGAATTTGGGGCCTTTCGCCCAAGAGTGAGAGAAAACAAAACAACGCCCGCGCACCTGCGGGTCCGCTAGGGACACGTGGCACGGGCCATCGTGGGGCGAAGGAGAAGGAAAGGCAGGCTAGTGGAGATTATTGGTGAATTTTGCCGAAGGGGGAGATCAAGGGCAAGTTAGGTGCGCGGGTTTGTGCATCCAAGGGAGGATTTCAAAGGGCGGGGCGGGTGTGCGGGGTCGCGGGAAATTTTAGGAAAAATTCCAAAACAAAATTTCTAAAGGTAAAGTTCGCATAGGTTCCGCCCCTCCCTCTTGCCACGTGGCATCCTGTGATTGGTTGCGGGCCGGCAGGGAAAGTTAAAAAAATTCCAAAATTTTCAAAAAGTGTCGCACGTGCGCCCACCACCGCCCGTGAGGACACGTGGCGCAGCCTTTGATGGGTGTGGGTGGCGGAGAAAAATTCAAAAAAAATTCCAAGTGAATTTTTCAAAAAAATTCTAAAGGGTAATTTCAAAGGGAAATTTTCGGGCCGCGGGCCCGCCAAGGAAAATTTTCCCAAATTTTCCCGCCAAGGTAGAAAAACTTCAAAGGGCCATAACTTGAGCTAGAAAGCTCGGTTTTGGGAAAACGAGGACTTTTTGGAAATATCTTGATGCCCTCTTTGCACAGAATCATAAATTTTACTTTTTGATAAAGTTTAAAGGGTCAATTTTACAAAAATGATCTACAGGATTTTAAAAAGCCAACTAGTAATTTCCAACTTTCAAATTTGATTAAATTGTATCTCCTCCTTCACTCAACATGCCAAAAAGACATGGAGAATTGATCTAGGGAGGGTTTAAAGTGTTTTAGGGAAGTAAATTTTCTCAATTGATTTCAAGTTGCATTTTTCCAACAATTGACAGAAAAACACTGTTAGAGGGATTGGATTCGATTTTGCATTAATTTAACTTGTCTTCTTAAGTGTTCTTTGTCAATTTGAGTTCCTTAATATCTTAGCATGCTAAATTATATCAATTCCAAGTTGATTGTTAAGTGCAGGTCTGAACTGTGCATTTTATTTAAATTTACCAGTTTTAAAATTTTGCAAAGAGATTCACTTCAAGGAAAATTCTGTATATCCAATTTATCATTTAAGTGTAATATCTTATTTCTAATCTGGTCTAATACATTTAGTTGTATGTAAGCAATTCATTTCAAAGCTAGATGGTAAAGTCTGATTTCCAATTTCATATATTTCCAAAGGAAACAAGCAATAAACTTCCTTCATACGTATTTTCTTTCCTTTGCAACTAAACAGAGATTCCAATCACAATTTGATATTCCAACTCAACCCAACAATGCAATGAGAGATGAACTTGCAATTCTTTATTGATTTCAACAGAATATACATCTTTCAAAGTTTGACTGTAACAATCAGAATTCTATTTCTTTCTTTCCAATAACCGAACAAAATATAAATGTCTTTCACAATTCAAATGTATAACTTCATAATCAAATTACATACATCTTTCTCCACAAAATACATATTACAATTTCATCCACAACAAGTGGGAAGGGATTACAATGAATATGTTTTCACAAGGGACTATCAAACTGTATTTTCCTTTGCTCCAGGATAGCAACATGCACATTTTCTCTTTCTCTAAGTTGATCACAACAAAAGAGGGGGAAAGGCAACGCTCTCCACCCAACCAAGACATCCAATGAAAGGAGAATCCTTCCTTCATCATTAGCCCCCGAGCCCCAACCAAAATACAATAATAGATGCAATTCAACCCATGGAAACAACTGGCTTCCATAACACACAACATTCTTTCAAACATGCACATTTCAATATAAAACATAGTTCAACACAAAACAGCAGTTCACAATTGCAATTGAAAACAATTCAATCAAAACTCAGGCTTGATCATGCAAGCCAAAGGAGCAAGGTCTATGGGGGAAGCTACTTATGCCTCCCAATTGAGAATTGGGCATCCACCAATAACAAATCGCCAAAATAATTCATCACACACATATCCTTATGCCCCCCACAAATCCTCCTTATGCCCCCCACAAAGTAAGAAATGCAAGCTATTTCTTTTCCATGGTGGATCCCAAACCCAAACTCCCTCCACAAAATTCGATGCCAATGGCATTCCCTTATGCCCCCACATGGATTCCCCATAGCCTTCTCCTACACCATTCCTAAGGCAGTCTACCCAACCAGCCAACAAATAAATCAAAACATGCACCATTCACACAACACAACAAGAAATTAACAGCATAAAAGAGAGTTAAATTCCTACCTCTCCATGGTAACTTTTGATTCCAAACAACAAGCAAGATTCAAATGCCAAAAACATAGTTCAAAATAGCAATCTCCTAAGCATGCAAAGCTTTCTCCAAACTTCCTCCAAAACAAGAGCTCCAACACAAGAAAATGTGCCCCAAAGAAGTTACAAAATGATTCAACAACCCCAAAACAAGAAGAGATTTTGAATTATATAGAAGAGTGAAGAGAAGAGGATGATGTGGATCCATGTAGGATACCACATTACACATCCTCCAATTCAAACACAAAATATAAAATCCATTTTGCCAAGCACAATAAAGAGGTGGGTGAAAATATTACAAGTTACTTGCACACACCAAAAACCCACACCTCAAGGGACACAAATTAAATAAGATGTAAGAGAGTGCAATTAAAAAAATTCAACATGACTTAATAAAATGCACTATAAAATTCACAAATCACTTCTCCAACCATAAGTATGGTTGGTAAATTAAATTTAGAGGCATGGGACAAGTTTTACTTGTCTCACAAGCCTCCAAAAATAGCCCCCAAGGACAAATTTGAATTTGTCATGGTGGAGTATTTCATACTCCAAAACTGACTTACACAAGCTCTTACACAACTTACACATCCCTTACAAATTTAATATAAACAGCCAACAACTCTTATCTTTCCCATGTCCCAATTTAACTTATTTAAATTCTAATCATATGATTCTCACATTAATCTATCACAACATAATTAAATAAAGGAACACATTACTAATAAAATACATACAACAATAATAAAATTTAACCACATCAATAAAATACATAATACCCATGGTCACATGTAAAGGTAATCCCCCATGGGAATCCCTAACAAAACAACACACAACACAAAACAAGTTGCCATGGTGACCTTGTCGAATTCACCTAGAATTCCATTGTGGTTGGTCTCTCGATCCCCAATGTTTTTGTTGTGATATTTTTAACTGCAAAATACAAATACCTCCTTCGGCCTCGTGGCCATATCAGAACATCCAACATGATATAAATGAAATCACAAAACCAACTATATAAATGAATCACAACAACATCAAAGTAACAACTACATCATTTGCATTTTAAATCAACAACTATATCATCATCATAAAATATCCAAAATCACATGTCCGAACAACATCCATAAACATCCATGTCAAATAGTATATCATCATCCACATATGAGTGTCTCTAATGCCCATCATGCATCATAATCAAATCAAGATCAACAATAATCCATGATCAATGTCTAACATCATACTAAATCAAAACATAATAATGTCTATAATGTAATCACAGTATCAAAATAGGTATCCAAAAGGTGTTAAAGGGAAGTGGGCACTACACTTTGAAAGGTTGAATGTGCATTTGTAAGACCAAAAGGCATTACCAAAAACTCATAATGGCCCTCATGAGTCTTGAAAGTCGTTTTATGAACATCTTCCTCTTTTATTCTAATTTGATAGTACCTAAGCGAAAATTTAATTTTTAAAATAAATAGCACCATGCAATTCATCAAGTAAATCATCAATTACTGGAATAGGAAACTTATCTTTGATTGTGTACTTTTTGAGTTCTCGGTAATCTGGACACATCCTCCATGTTTCATCCTTCTTACCTACCATGACCACTAGTGAAGAATATGCACTCTGGCTAGGCCTGATGATACCTGCCTTCAACATTTCCTGAACCATTTTCTCAATCTCACTTTTCTGAGAATATGGATATTTGTATGGTTTGATGTTAGGTGTTTGGCTCCCTGGAATCAACTAAATGGCATGATCATGATCCCTAACTAGTGGTAGTCCCTTTGGAATTGCATCAAAAACAGATGAGTGAGCATCAACAATCTTCTAAAGATCGGGTGGCATTGAAGACTCTATATTTTGTACTTCTATGGAAAATAACTTTTTTATAAATCCATCTACTCATTTTATGAGAACCTTATGCATCTGATGAGAGCTAATAATCTATGGAGACTTAGCTACCATCCCATTCAATTGTATTTTCCTTCCATCTGAATGAAATCACATGAACAATTCTTGGAAATTCATCTCTATAGTACCTAAGGTTGTGAGCCATTAGACACCCAAAACAATATCTGCCCCTCCCATAAAAATAGAAAACATAAGTGAGTCTAACATGTAGTCTCCCATGGAAAGCTTTATACTATGGCACTTTCCTGTGCACTTGACTGTCCCACCATCTGCAATCATAACTTGCATTTCTGGAGCTGGGTAAATAAAACAATTGAGGCGGGCAGCTAACTTACTATTTATGAAGTTATGAGTACTCCCCAAGTCAATCAACACCGTCACCTTCTGTTTTTTGAGATAGCCAATAACCTTGAGTGTTTGAGGAGTACTAATACCTGACAATACATGGCAAGAAATTGTAGGTTGGTGATCCTCTACTTCATCTTCTACTAGTTCCTCAGCCTCTCCTATAATTTCAACTTCCTCATCATCCTCATTACCTCCGTCAATATAGAACAACTTCTTCTCAGCACATTTGTGTCCCGGTCCATATTTTCTATCACAGTTAAAACATAATCCTTTTTCTCTCTTTTCTTTCATTTGTTGAGGAGTCAGTCTAATTGGCCTAGAAAATGAAGGGGAAGAGATACTAAGGTCTCTAGTGTTAATGAAAGGTGGCCTCCTACTACAAAGAACTTTTCCTCTGCTTAACATGCCATGATAATAGAATCAAAAGCTTGAGTGGATTAAACATACGTACCTCATGCTCGATGTGGTCCTTAAGACCCCTAAGAAACAAGTCATTCAGATTCTCTTTTGAAATATTCTCCACCCTTAAGGATAAGTTCTAGAATTGATGCACATAATCTTTAACTGATCTTGTTTTCCGTAACTTTGCTAATTGACTAAAGTAGTTCTCTGAAACACTGGAACTATAGTGCAATTTCAACTCCTCGGTAAAAACTATCCAAGTGACACCGAGACCATTCTTCTACCTCTGAGCACATAACCATCAATACCAAACAAATTGGTCTGGTTCAAGATACAGGGATGCCAATGTCACCTTTTGTCCTGATGGTGTTTGATGTAACTCAAATAAGTTCTCCATTTGATTTATCCAATTCAGGGGATCCTTACCATCAAATTTGTGCATATCCACTTTCGGCATCATGTTCCGTGGTTGTGAATAAATTGGATTTTGATTGGGTTAGAAAAGTGGTCCAACATGGCTATTTTGTCCATGATTTTGAACTAAAGATCATCCTTGCTTGATATGGGCCGGATTTGGGCCATACCGCTTACCCTTTACATGTTCGCATGATATCATCCAACCGATGATTGATTTGGTCTTTGTCTCCTTTATAGGCCATCTCATATTGTACATTTCGCAACTCATACTCAAGTTGGCTCACCTTATGATCAATCTGGGGTAAACCCTAGTCTTGAGGAATATGTATTTACCCCTTCGACTCTGCCTCTTCAATCACTACCCCATCTTTATCTCGAGGTTTTACCCAGAGTAACCTGGATTCTTTTTGCTCTTGTAGAAGGCTCGCCATGATGTCAAACCTTGGGGTTTAGGGTTTCAATACAAATTTGGCCGAAAAATAAAAAACACGAGAGAAAATACTAATATCATTTTTGTTAGAGCTTTCCAAAAATGTAAAGAAATTGAAAACATTTCACAATTTGCACCCTAGGGAGAGATTTTATGAAAACCCCTACATTTGTAATAACTTGTGAAAAATAAATCAAAAAAGTCTAAAAGTTCCAGGGAACCTTAATTGAAATGTTTCACAACTCGGGTAAAAATATCTCCCACCATTTGCTCTCTGGTTCGTAATATATGAAACAAACAAATTAGGGTTTTTGCCCTAATTTTGGCCCAGATATCAGCTTTGATACCACTTGTAATGAAATTACTAGTATAATTCAGATTATGAGCAACAATAGAAAACCAAATAACACAATATTTCACAATAATGATCTCAATATGCAATTAGAATAGCTTCGTCACTTCGAGGGGGCAACCTCCAAACCATAGAATAAGACTCAGATGCTCAAATGATAATGAACTACTACCTACAATCCCCTATATATACTATTTATATGTTATGGCCATCGCCAAGGCCGACCTATTAAGCATGAGAAATTATAAATGATATGATAAAATGATATGGTAAGCCACAAGTCGGCTACTCATATCCTAATACAAAGCAATAGGTTAAGGGTGTAGCAAATCTTAATATGTACTTTCTGATCTATTCAATCAGTGGCTAGTGTGCAAACTCTGTTTAATTTTAATTTTGTTCCATTCGTTTGGAGACTATGCTTTGTATCAGTTTGCATCAAACGTAGATGTAAATATTTAAAATTATGAAACCATGATCATGACCCTTCTGAGCAAGAATTGAGGACATATGCAAGGCAACAATTGCTATTAACAATTTAATTCTGATTTGATAGAGTAAACATTTTAAAGAGAATCCAATTAGAGCTAGTGTTAGGCATGGTAAGTATTAAGGACCCATCAGTAATTGGGAACTAAAATGTAGCAGTGACCAATAAATCTCATATATTTCACCTAATAGATTGGACAAATCTGAATAAGAAGACATGCCACTGTAGATCAAATCACACTAGAATGTGTAGACACGTAGACATAAATATTGAATATAAAAGAGCCATGAACAATCATGGTCCTTCTCAAAGACGAAATCGAGGACATACACAAGGTGACAATTGTTAACAATTTAATTCTCATTTGATAGAGTAAACATTTTAAACTTGCACAATATGCAAAACTATTGTCTAATGATATGAAGAACTATTGTTGTTGCCTATCATCTATCAACCACTAGAAATGTAGACATCATTACGGTTTGTAGAAAGGCCGGATTGTTGAAATAGGAAATCATGAACAATTTCTTACCAAAGGTAGAAATGGTGCATATTAAATCAATGGTGCGAGACATTAAAAACTAGATCTCAAATCTCTGCGTTTAAACATTGGGTTAATGCGGAAGAGCCCGCACTTTTTGTTGCTACAATATATGAGAATATACTCTATGGGAAGTTGAGAAATGTATCATTAGGTTTTCATTGATGTCAAGTTGTACATTGATGTCAAAGTATCCCCAAGGTGTCCAGGTGTGTCCATAAGGTGTCAAGTCATGTCATGGTGTGCAAGGGTGTTTTGGTGCATGGTAAAGTGATTCAAGTGTGTAATGAGTATCTCCAAGGTGGTATGAAGTCTTCCAAAGGTCAAACATGGTCACACATTGAGTATCAGGTGTTAACAAGTCTCTAACAAGTGTCCATGGTCATCTCATGATGTTTCAGGTAGCTACAAGGTTAATCCTAGCTCCAAATCAGGCAGGCAGGTATGGAAACATGACAAGTAAGCCAAGTAAAAGTAGGATGAACATTTTTTTGAGTGGTGTGAGCTGGTATAGAGTGTGTGGAATGAAGATCAAGGAAATACTTAGGCATACAGGCATGAAGAGACCAATTTTAAGTCATTTCAAAGTGCATTTAAGGCCAGGAGACAAGTGAGTTGGTTAAACCAAGGCATGATGATGCAAACCAAGCATTACAGGGGATTAATATGATGATATATGAGGTGTGTAGGACTTCACCAAGGTCTGAGGAGGAAAATTGAGCACTTTTCCAAGTTGGCATTTTTCACCCTTCAGGACAAGAGAACTAGAGCTGCAAAAATGAGATGTGGCGGAGGTTTTTGGATCAAACCATGAAAAATTATTATTTTAATGTATGGAGGGGTGAGTTAAAAAGGTGTGGTCCAAATTTCAGGACCTAAGGAGGTGTTTTGCAAAAGTTATGCAAGTTTTACCAAAACAGTTTTTGGAAAATGCATTCTAAGCACCCTAACTTCTTAGCATCTGCTCTAAAATATTTGGATGTGTTAAGATAAATCATAGAAGAATTTTTTGTATTAAATTGGGATAAAAACATGATGAAAAGGGTCTCAAGTCAATTGGTTAAGTATTTAAAATTTCACGATATGATGTGAATACATTTCCTTATGATAAGGTAATGGCAAGATGGAATTCTCTTGCAGAGAGGAGAGGGAAAAATAATTCTAATATAGGGGTCATGCGGATAACAACGAATATATGACTGAAATCACAACAAAAATTAGATAACAATGTTGGGAACCAAAATTTTCAAGATATGTTTCAATTTGAGCGTTGATATTGAGTAAAGAATAATGAAAGTACATTTTAATTTGGAAAGAAAATTTCATATCAAATTATAAGTATGTAAATTGTTATTTTTACTATACAAATGTTCATTATTGAATAATATTTTCACGATACAATGTGAATACATTTCCTTATGATAGGGTAATGGCAGTATGAAATTCTATTGTAGAGAGGAGAGGGATCAGCGATTCTAATAGAGGGACTACGGATAACAACGAATCTATGACTGAAAATCACAGTGAAAGATTAGATAACAGTGTTGGGAACCAAAGTTTTCAAGATATATTTCAGTTTGAGCTAGCTGATATTGAGTAAAGAAGAATGAATGTACATTTTAATTCTAAAAAGAAATTTTCATATCAGATTATAAATATGTATATTGTTATTTTTATTATATGCATGTTCATTATTGAATAATATTTTCAATGTTGCAATTTGTTTAGAGTTTTTAATTGAAAAATGTCATACTTATTTTTTTGTCTTTTAAATGAAAATAATATCATTCTATTTATGGGAGAATTTTTCAGTCTTACGCATGAATATAGTACAAATACAACACATAATTTTTATTTGCCATTATTTTCAAATAATTTCAATGTTTGTTCTTTGAAAAATAATTTCAATGTTTGGAAACACAACTTGTAGTTCTGTCCACAAAAAGTATTTGAAAATGATAATAATCAATAATGTATTATGTAATAGTAATATCAAACACAATTGAGAATAATAATCACATTAAGAATCCATTTGAATAACTTATGCACTAATATAACAAAAGTAAAAGTAAAACACCACATCGATTGAAATTTGAAACTTTCAATATTTTCATTAAAAAGTATATATATTTATACGCTAAATTTGGAAAAAAATATAAAAAGATTCTAAAACGACATTTACAATTTCACAATTTCTTTTTGCAGCTTCATCCTTAAGAAGATTCTTCTCTATGTGTTTCGGTTTTTGTCCGACTCTCTTGCGCATGAGAACTTTCTTTTATAACACCGATTGAACAAGATTCTTTGATGCAGCTTCGATATTTGAAATAATTTCTCATTCTGGATTTGTTGCATCACCAAAGAAACAATAATGTTGGATCCTGTTTTGTTTGCTTCTTCAACAATATCTCTGGATCCATTCCATTTGCCTTTATTATCCTTCTTAAGGTATTATTATGCTTGTTTAAGATAACAAGCTTTTGCTTCAATTCAATTGTTGCATTTAAACTTTTCCTAGCACTTTTTAAATGCACATCAAGCACTGTAGCCTCATTTTTCAAATTTTGGTACTTTGAATGCATTTCAAAATAGAAAAATAATTAATTATCAAAAAATGTAAATAATATTTGAAATTTTAGTAAGATTTATCAATGTCTTATCTCGTTCCACATTTATCAATGTCTTATCAATGTAAATAGTTGCAGACGGCCCTTATCTCTCGACCACCTATTGTGGTAGGTTTGTGCTTCTGCATTTAAATTCTCAATTATATTCAACATAATGTCCAACACTTCATCATCATAATTATTTTCAAAAAGATACGAGATGCATACATGCCTATATTCAACAAAATATCAATCTTTGTTGGCTTGTTTTGAATTGAAGTATATAATGTGTGTCTTTGGGAGTGATTATTAAATCATGAATTTATTTATTTAATCATAACTTTAGCCCTAAACTCCCACAATTTTAATTTTTCAATATCCTTCAATAAAACTTCATTAACAAAGTGGATTCACACTGTCAACCAAAAGAGCATTCAATGCAAACGTAGTTTTTTGGTCATTAGTTAAACCATTCTATAATGGAGAAGGTGTGTTTGATCTATCCACTCTTATTGGAGAATGTTGCCTTGCCCAATGAATCATATCTTGGGGATTGAAAGTTCCATGGGCATGAACCACCTTTCCAATCCCTAGATCTTCCTCATCCAAATCAATTTGATTCAAAAGTGAAACACCCCGTCCACTAGGAATATTGCCCAGTGAAAAACGTTGGAAACTCAGCTGCAAAATTAAGGGTGCCCCTACTTGAAGCTAGAGGAACAAATGAAATATGTTTGTCACTCGCACCTAGTCTCGATATTTTGTCACGGGGTTCACTTAGTAAAAGTATGGTATAGCATATTCGTTCGAAGGGTATTAAAGAATACCCTTAATGTTAGTTTTTACCTCCAATTATTCAATTGATAATACCCCCTCCCATTATATTATTAGAATGAAAATACCCCCTATTTTTTCCATGTACCTTACATACCCATTTTTCCATTACAATTTTATTTACCCCTTTTTATTTCTACCCTAATATATCAAATAGAACATATTTTTATTTCTACCCTAACATATCAAATAGAAAATATATCATGTTTTCCACTCAATTATTATTTTCTTAATATGTTTTTTCTCTAGAAAGATATTTCAAAGCCATTCAAGATATATTAT
Organism: Taxus wallichiana var. yunnanensis; assembly: GCA_018340775.1. Taxonomy (NCBI): domain Eukaryota; kingdom Viridiplantae; phylum Streptophyta; class Pinopsida; order Cupressales; family Taxaceae; genus Taxus; species Taxus wallichiana. The sequence goes on along the minus strand of CM031233.1, from coordinate 41,310,326 downwards.
CAATTACGTTAATGTTAAACTTTAATCATTTATCAATAGTTATTCAAATAATTAAGATGGTGAAATAATATCATTTACATTGAAAAGCATACTCAATCCTAGTTTTCTATAATATTATTATTTCTTGGTTAAGAATCTCCTAATTGATATTTCCTTATTCAAAAAGAGATTATAATTTAACTTCATGAAAACACTCCTTATGCAATATTAAGGTATTTATTTTTAAAAACTAGGGGTCAAATATTTTAGTTTAATATTAAAATCAACCCCACCTCTCCTTAGGCCCACCTCTCTAACCTACCCCCAATACCTAATTCAAAATATTAGTAAATTAAACCCTTTCACCCCTAATGTCTACCAATATATTGACTTTGATTTTATCAATTTTAATTACCTCAATATGAATGCATGTGCTAGGATATTGCCTAGCTAATGAGCCCCACTCCCCCACCGCCGCCGCCGCCGCCGCGCCCCCCGCGTGTATTTTGTGGTGGAGGTGGCATCTTCCTCTTCATAGTAGCAAATGGATTTTGAATTGGATATGGAGAAGGCCCTGCAACAATCAATTGTAATTTTGTAAATAACATAAGAAAAGTCAAATGACAAACATAATAAGATTGAAATAATAATAAATATAACGATATATCATGTATGATTATAAAAATTGCTTAGTTGAGTGGATTCCAACCGAGGTGCCTTTCTAATGGGGTATGTTGTAGTTGATGTGGTTGTTGAGAGAAGTAGTGAAAGGTCCGGGAGTTGTACTAGTAAGTGTGATCTAAACATAATTAAATATCAATGATTGATGAGCTTGTTGAATTTTTATTTAAAAAAATATAAGCAAAAAATACAAAAATGAGATTCATACCTGGAGCCAAAGAGTGAGGTACCAAAGATATTTCTACCTCCTGTGTTTGATCAAATTCATATACATTTTTATTGGGCTAGCGTGAGCCCGACGATATAACCCGTGTGTTATGGAGACCTTCCTACAAAGAAAGTAATATAAGTTACAAGAAATATTGAAACATATACAAGTTTTAAATAATTAATTACATTTATTTTCAAACATATTGAAACATATATACATCATAAATTAAAATACATGTGATTAATGTCTATGGTATGGTGGATGTGTCAGTTTGAGGGTTTAAGGAACTCCTCATCCATTTGACAGATTGTGGAGGGGTGTCCTCCTCTGTGTGTTGATCATCCAAAACAATAACCGAATCTCCTGAACCTAGTGGGAAATGACCTTTGATAGCAACTTCCCTTCGTGATGTAGCCGCAACAGACTATCTTCTGTGATAATTCAACAGTAAATTGTTTATTAATCCCAAATATTAATTATAATAGATAAATATTACAAAAATAAAGAATAATAATTAAAAACCAAATAATCAAAAATTAGGACTCGCCTCTTGCTCTTAAACTATTAACGACAAAGTTGATAATTTTGCATGCATTGTTGTCGGAAGAGTGGTGCCACATAAATTATAAAGAGATTAATAATATAAACCAAGAATAAAATTTGTTGAGTTGATGGTAACATTGTCATTCAAATGAATGTTAGCCAAATCAGCTCTTATCCTGGAGGATAAGAAGCTGCACCAATCAAATTTCTGCCCACTTAAGGTGTGAACGATATACGCCAAAGCCCACCACGGAATATATGTATATTGTTCTTGTAATATAATTCTGTCCTGGAAGAACTACACCATGGCCTACAGAAATGGGTGACTAAAACCTTGAGTTGAATTCCTCTTTTTGAAGGGTTTTGGGAAGTTGTAAGTGTAAATACAAGGAGACACATTTTGTTAATACTCAATTAAAAACACAATCAAAATCTGTAAAATTGAAAATAATCAAAATGAAATGTTGTAAAACTGAAAATAAACTTACTAGCAGTAGATAGCTACAATTGCATCAATAGATAATTGAAAATGAGACTCCAAATACTTGCAATCTTCATATGATAATACAGTCTTCATCGTGACAGGATCCACATCCTTGTGTGGTAGTCTGTCAAATGCTCAATGTCCTTGGGTGAAGTTCCAAATGATTGTGCATGAGATGGGAGTTAAATATGAAAGGTGAAAGTGGAAGTGTCATAGTTGAGTAAAAGATTGTTAAGCATTTTCTAGTCTGTCCGAACTTGGGGCATTTACACTAGCCCTGTGTGGTTGCTTCGATCCATTGGGAAAACGTATTAGGATCCTCTAGAAATGTGTACAGTTGAGAAAAGACCAGGCTCTTAAATGAAAACTTCAAAGATATTTTTGTTGATGCGGTGGGCTCTTGGGTTGTGTGGAAATTGTCTTTCTTCTTGGCATTTTTTCAATCTGTTATAAAAATTTTGCTTCTTGTTTGTATTTGTCCTTTGACGTTCTAGTTTCTTCTTGTCTGGATTATACAAATCACCTTTTTTGTTGAGGGTTTTTCCTCGTATGCTCTGGCTTCTCTCATTTGTTTATAGTGAAAATGACTATTGTTCATGTATATATAGGACTTTTAATACAACTATCGGTCACCGCATAGAAAAATCACCCTCTATGCTAACGGTCGGTGGCATTCTCCATGTTACCGGCCGTCGCATTCTACATCTTATCACCCGGTAGCATGCAGAATACTACCGGCTAGTAGCATTAAGGATGCTACTTGTTTGATAGCAGTGTAGAATGCTACCGGCTAGTAGCATGGAGAATGTTCTTGGCCGGCGAGTAGCATGAGTACTACTTCCGGCCGGTAGCAATATTCATGCTCGCCGCGAAAGCATGTACAATTCGACCGATCGATAAGATGGAGAATGCTACCGGTAGCATTCTTTGTGCTATCACCAAGAGCATTATTCATGTTGTTGGTCAAGAGCATGTTAAAACTTGCTCCTTCTACCGTGCTAACCTTACCCAAAATGATGTTAAAAATCGTCTTCCACATGAAACAACTTTTCCCGCAATTCATCATACATGCGAAAGTGGTTTTACTAAAATTCACTCAATATTTTCCAAAGCTTTTTTTCGGAGGTACCCTTAACATTTTCCTTGCTAAGAACATTGCTATTTATAGAATAGCATTCGGATTATTTATGTCATATTCAATTTTGTGATTGCAATGTCTCCAATAAACCCGTAAATATTGATATCCCTCTTATATGAGCAGCGTTTGAACGCCCCTGTCTCGGAAAATCTCCGCTACCCATATTTGTTGTTGAATGTGATGTACCATTCCTCGATACCAAACTTCTCCGCCGTATTGAATTTTGTTAAAAAAATTTGACAAACAGTACTAAATTTTTGGCAAGTATCCCACATGCTTACTATTTACATATAAATACCACCTATTCCCTAATTGATTCCATTCCTTAAAATGAAGAAAATAACATTGATGAATGCCTTCATGTTTCTTAGAAACATTAAAAAAAAAAAAAAAACTTGAGATTTGAAATGTTTACTTGTTTTTTTGGGTTGCCATGTACAGACACATTTGTGAGCACTTGCCCTAGATACAATTGAGCAGGCTTATCCATCACAAATCCAGGACATTTTAAGTCATAGCATCCTGTTGATTTGTAACCATCACTCTGTTCAATTCAAATATGACATTAGAAACTGTAAGTTGAAGCAAAATAAAAAATTCTATAAACTTAGAAGATTTTTGTATTGAATAACAAACTTTTACATATATAAACAAGAGATATACAACACGATCATACAAAAAAAAAGGTGGAAAGAGTCACACCCCAGAACGCCTTGATGCAATTTGAATTGCATCCTTACCATCCAACGTATATAAAATCTAGGTGTAGCATCGCCATATAATAGTGGGAAGACCTGTAATGATCACATTAGGAAGTTATGAATCTCCAAAACTAATAGCCCAACTTTATCATAGTTATGGAGTTTGATTTATTGCATAGTATATTCAATGCCAATCAACACAAAAGCATTTGGTTACGTGTCAACCATCTTGTATTTCTGAATTATTAACGATCGTGGTTTTCGATGACCTAACCTCATTAAACTACTAACTCACATCATATCTATCGATAAACGGTTGTCATACGCCAAGGTTTCACGTTGTATAAGTCACAATGCCTTGATTGATCACCGGTCTTACAGTGGCATGCTTTCAAAATTAAAGCATTGAAAAAACAAACAAACGTAAGTAAGTCCACAGAGAATACCAAATGATGTGTTATCGTATTTAATTACAACATTGAAATGATTAGATCGTGAACCTCTTTCACGAAATTGTCATCAAACACATTCATTGGGTGAGCCGCTTCATCTTTAATCTCTCTTGCAACTACCAAAATCATTAACTCAACAACCAACAAAAGCTTCAATATCCCAAAAGATTTGTGAGAAGCCATGCTTTTACGCAGATCTAATGCCTTAAAATTTATATTTATAATACCATGGCTAACACAATTAAATTTATGGAATTTAAGTAAATAATAGGTTGTAATAAATGACTTGAGGTTAATAATGATTTATTTTTGTCATAGAAAAACTATTGAATGACAAATTCTAATTAAAGAATATTTAAAATCGAAATTAATAAGTGTTTAAACATTCTTTCATTAAAACCCGTGTAGGTGGGCAAATAAAACAAAATGTTTTCCCACCACTTATTCACGTGGCCACTTAAATAGTTTTTATCTCCTTCAAAATTACTTACGGATTAATATAAATCCCACACCGCAGCATTCTCCACGACCTAGGTTTGACCATTCACCCGCTTTCCACGTCTCACATCTTATAAATTGACTAAAAGTCGTGACTTAAACTTGAAATTATTATTAAAACCAATAAGATGTGTTTAAATTAACTTAAATTATACATTTGAATTACATGAAGATCTCCCCGTCACACCAATCCGGGATTAATTCACATCTTTCCAAAAAGTTCAGGACACTTTTTGAGTGAATAAAAATAAAGGATATATAATTAATTATCAAAAATATATGCAACCCTTTATCAACACAACAATGACTTATTCTTGCAAATGAACAAGAACTATAAATCAATAGTCTTTCCTTCACAAATTATCCACCAACAAGCTTGAGAGTTCATACTGTTATTTTTGATGAATCAATCAATTATTTATAATATTATGCTGCCCATAATCTATCAAATCAATCATTTTCATGCTCATAGCTTGATTTAACTTCCATTCGGAATATCCTGGAACACCCACAAATCAACAAAAACTTACTAATCAAATGGATCCAACAAGAGCGTCACTAAACCTTCCTCTTATAGTCAAATCCAATCTCGAGGTGATTTTAAGATTTACAACCAAAGGTTTGCATTTGCTTTGTATTGATTTTTTCTTATTTATTGTAATTGTCATGGTCTACAATCCACTACTTGTTCAACAATTTAGATTTGCTTACAAACTATGTGATCTATAACTCTCACTAAGAAACTAAGAGCTACAACAATAATTAATCATCCAACACGACATAATTGAAGATGCAACCTATAGAGCTATGTTGATAGCTATATAAACCTCCTAGCTAAAGATGAAACCAACCAAAAATCCTTCTTAAACTACCGAGAAATCACCCGTCGAAGATATAACATGTTTTGACCTTATGGCTCTTAAGGGACTATGCCCGGACAAGGTAGCCCAAAAGCACGGGTAGTGTAGGGAACCAAAACAAATCCTCCACTAACATTCACCTAGAAACCCCGATGTGTTGGCGTAGTTAGTTCGTTCCCACGAACTTCCGTTTGCAAACTACGCCTGGGAGCCCTACATTAACTCGCACCGGCAAAGATTTCACGCGTTTGCAAACAATAAGACAGTGAGATAACCGAATGGGAATGGAGAAAACAGGGATGATTTCATAGAAGGCTTAAACATGGAGGTCTCTGATCTAATAAGATGTTTGTAGGTGCCATAGAGTCCAAGAAATCATGTCAAAGATATAACGTGTTTTAGCCTCAAGGCTCTTAAGGAACTACGTTCGAATGAGGTAGTTCGAAAGCACAAGTAGTTTAGGGAACCAAAACAAAGCCTCTAATAGGTGTTCACCTGGCCACTCCGACCTGTTGGCATAGTTGGTTTTGTCCAACGATCTTTCATTTGCAAATTATAGCATCTGGAAATCGTACGCTGACTTAGACTGCAATATTTCGCACGTTTGCAAACAATACGACAACGAGAGAACCGAATGGAAATGGAAAAAACCACAAGAGGATTTCGTAGAGGGCCATGAGATGGAGGTCTTGGATCTCGACGAAACATCTCTAGGTGCCATGGAATCCGAGAAATCACTGTTGAAGATATAGCATGTTTTGGCGTCGGGGCTCTTAAGGGACTACCTCTGACGAGGTAGCCCAAAAGCACGAGGAGCATAAGGAAAAAAAAATCCTCCAATACCATTCACCTAACCACCCCGACATTTTTGAGTAATTAATTCACCCCACGAGCTTCCGTTTACAAACTATAGAGTTTGATTTATACACTAACTTAGACCGCAATATTTCGCGTTTGCAAACAATAGGACAACGAGATAACCGAATGGTGATGGAAAAAACTCGTGAGAGGATTTTATAAAAGGAATCAACATTGAAGTTTTGGATCTAACGAGATGTCTCCAAGTGCCACAGTCCGAGAAATTACATGTTTAAGATATATCATGTGTTTGGTCTCGAGCCGTGATTAAAATTTGCTAGAAAATTCCCAAATCTTCAATTATCACACTCGAAACTACAAGCTAACATATGTCATAGCATGAAACATGCATACATACCTCCATAACAAAAATAATATAATTTTCATAGCTAGAAAAGTGCAATAAGGCCTCGACAACTTTGCAGGGAAGTTATTCAAACATCAACCCCAACTATTTATAACAAATTGACTTCAAAGTTGTTAATAATAAATAAAGTTCCATACATGTAAACTGTTTTGATTGCTTTGCAAGTAAAACATTTATTGGATTAATTAGACCAAATAATTGTATCGAAGTTCATTGTTAAATAAAAATAAGTCCGAATTAATGTGTCAATCTCTCAATGGTGTTGTGGTGTTTGAGATCCATTTCGAATGGCCTCACTCATCTCGCATCCATGGTTCCACTTCAATTATTTATTACCTTTCATATACCATAACCAAGAAGTTGCATAGAGAATATTCTTAATAGAGAGGATAACTATTAAAAAGCCAATTACAATATGGATGATAAAAGAGAGCACATTGAGAAAATGAAGAAACTTGGTAGAAAAATGGAAGGGCAGCATTTATTCCCTCATCAAGCCTCCCGTTATTCAATAATGCGCTACATTTGAGTCCAAGGCAAGTAATTACTCCCCTTTTTGCCGATTGACAAGAAATGAACATTGCGATCGGGGCCAAATTTGAAGTCGTCAATGCCCTTCAAACGTCTTTTAGCTTGTCATAGAAGGGTGATTAAAATTTTACACTTCAAAAAAAAATTGAAATTTAAAATTACACTTCAATACTAAAAGGCATTAAATATTATAAATTTTCATTAGAAGGGCTTACTAAAAAAATAACTTTTCATGTAAATTGTATGCTAAGTTAATTTTTATAATTTGTTAAATTGATTTTAATAAATAAAATATTAAATAATAATTAGAGCAACAAACTTCATGTTTGTTAGCTTTCTATTTTCTATATTAAAAGAAATCTTCACTCACTTCAAAAAAATCATTTACAAATTCACTATGAAAAAGGATAAATATCTAGAAACTAAACAATTTTTTGCTCTTTCTATTTTCAAAATCATGTTTGGAATTCCCTTATTTATTTTGTAAACTAGTCATTTAAATTATTTATCTTGATTTTTAATTTAAATGAATTTTAAAATTATTATTCGATGTTATATATTTAATAATTTTGACATTTTTTATATTTATTTTATTAAGAAGCTAACCTTTTTTATTTTTTTATTGAATGGTAATGTGTTATTTTATCTGTCATTTACGAAGGGTAAAGCTTCAACTAGCTTGTCAAATTAAAATATGGGGTGCCCTTCAAATTTGATCACTGATTGCGATGATTAAGTGAACATTTATGATGATTGTCCAATTCCAATATGCGGTAATTATTATATATATGAAAAAACAGAGGATGGTTTGTTCAAAAATAATGATAGATTTATTCTCTTTGAAAACATACAATTTGTCTCTGATCCTCAAATCCAAAACTTGTGAAATTATCTGAATCTACATCCACTAGTGGTTTTGCTTCTCATAATTTTATCTTCAGTACATACTAGCTAGTTTCTCCTCTGCTTGACTAGAACAAGACTACCAACTATTCGTAATAGAATTCACTGCACCTGCACCCACTCAAAAACTTCCCACGATACCAGCTTGTTTCTCCTCGTCTTGACTAGACAAAGCTACTGGCTCTGGTAGAAATCTAAACCCGATATGCAAATACAAAAGCCTATTTCTCTTCTCGTGTTTTCAATTTCCCAAAATTGGAATCTCGTTGTCCAAGACATGGGTTATACTTGTAGGAAATGATCAAATTCCACTAGAACATAATGACATCAACTACAAGGTTGCATTCCACGTGAAATGCATAATCCCTGTGCTCTTATTTACAGAGAATGACTAACTTGAAATGCGCATTTCCTTTGCTCTATTTTAAAGAGAATAACTACCAAAAACAACCCAATATAGAAGAACCGTTATTTAACTTACCATCCCTTGTAAGGCAGGGGCCTCAGAATTCATCCTGAACACTTGGCCTCCCAACTGAATGCCATTGACTCTTGATAACCTCAGAAAACAGCCCAACCTGAAGTCAGTCAGTCATTCAGATATGGTTTTCTCGACCTGCATGTACTCCGGTTTTGGTTACTTGTGCTCACCACCAAAGCTCGAAACTCATTCACATCTGCCCAATAGTAACTAATATTCGAGTGATTGGAAGAATCACTTTATTTCAAGTCAAAACCTTGACATGGATATTATACATGATCCTACAGCAAATATTTATCTTCGGTACTCCACACTTGGATATTATACACTGTCCTCTCAGTAACTGTTAACAAAATCATAAAAACAAGATTAGCCTTTTATCAGTTCTCCTTTAAAAATTTGGAATCCAACTTCTTACTACGTACAAGAAAAACAATTTAGAACTTGAGTTTCTATCTACTGAAAAAGTAAGAAGACCCACCTCCAGCCCTGGGATCCGACTTCTTACTACATACCACGGCACTGGTATTGATTACAAAAATAGCAATTTAGGACTTGAGTGTTCTGTCTATTGAAAAATGTAAAAAGAACCTTACAGCCTATGACAAATCAGGGCCTTGATGATAGGAATGACACCAACAAAAGCAATTTGAAGGTGTTCCAAGCTATTTATACGAATACTAGCTTGCCCTTTACCCCTGCCGTCAAAATTTGCACAAGCTTCCAAGGTTGTACTCCTTCCAATAGCAAAATGTGATTGCAAATTGAATCCAATAGTAAGATCTTCGTGCCAGTTCATTATGGAAAGCCCTAAAGTAGCATGTTTACCACCAACTAGATAATCCTCGTCTCTCAAGGTAGCTTCCACGTTTCCACCATAAGCTAGGCCACCTCGATCAGACATGGCACCCCCATTTAAAACGACCTTGAACCTTTTGCCAATCATCAATATATCCTCAAGCTTCATACCAGCCGATAAGGTATCCCCTAATAGAGTAAAGGACATTCCAGCTTTGGTCTTGTTGTATTTGAAATTACTGAGTCTTGTTTCACTATGCAGGTTATAAGACATTTCCTTACCAATGTTCTGAATATCAAACCTCGCCGTTGTCATTTTTCCTTCTCCATGCTTCAAGGAAGCAGCACATTCTAACTGCAGGTTAGCCTCCTCCTTGCCCTTTATGACCTGACCTGAAACTGAAACAGGAATTACGCTTCCAATTACAAAAGTCTTCTCTAAATTCAACCCTCCATAGCCAATATCATGATCCCACCCATAACTCTCCAGTACTGGCTGTACAAGCCACTGACTCACCATGTCAAGCAAACGGTACCTGTAAGCAGGACTATCAGCATCAAAAGATGGTGGCAATGTCATATCTAGCATAGGCATGGGTATCGATTTAGCTGTGCCAATTTCCTCTTCCATGTGCTTCTTGTCTTTTTCATTTCTCTCCTTGGATGTATTTATCTTCTTCATAGAACTCCGCCGCCACCTCTTTTCTTTCCACTGTTTTTTCATGAACAACTTTTCCCTGTAGTCTAAGTCATCAAAATAGGCTTTCTTCTGCTCTTTATCCAAACTAGCAAGCTGAGACCTTGTCAAACTTCTTAAAGGAGGTAGTTTATCATACTCAGATTCTTCCTCCAGATCTGATGAAACATCAAAATCATCATCAGAAACATCCACATCCCAAAGTTGTTCTTCGGGCAGCTTAAGTTGAGATCTTGACTGCAACAAAGAGTAAAGAAATGAAGGCAATGATGGAGCCATTACATGAGTTACCGACGGCTTCTCATGCATGCCATCTTCTTGCAACTTCAAGAGCGAATTTGCCTCGGCCAAAATTTTGGACGCAAAGCAAAGTAGCAACAAGTCATTCTTCCAAGTCTGCCCATTTGGGAGAACTCTCTGACCTGCCCTATTGGTCCTGCATGAAGGATGGTTTTCTACCAAGGATACAGGATTCACAAGACGCATATCTCCTACAGCCTGGCGGATAGCTTTCTGTACCACCTGAAAGCACTGAGATACATATGTTTCATAGCTTATAGGAATTCCATACGGACCATCAGGCAGAGCAGATGCAGCATGTGTAAGGACTAATATGGCATTGAACCAGACTGCAGGTCTAAAGGCATCTGTTATAGTGCGTAACAAATGGACATCTCCATTACCTCTGCTCAGCATATCTAACCGGTCAATGTACACAACAATATCTGGGGGTGTCTTCTTAATGAAACGCTTTATTGATGCCAAGATCTTCCCATTTAGAGATTGATCAGCTGAGGAAACAAGAAGCCCAGGTGTGTCGATCACTCTCACCCTGATCCCATTAACTGTCCCCACAATCTCTTGCACCCGTTTAGTCCCTGGTCTAAATGCATCAGTTTTAGATTTCACTTCGCCAAAGATTGAATTGCTAGTTGCACTCGTACCAACTCCAGTCTTCCCAAGAACCAATATCATACAAGTGAAATCCAAATCTTCCTGCCGAGATGCTTCTATCTCCCGCTCAATTAAATTGCTTATGTCAAATCTGAAAGGTCCAGTACGGCCAAAATTCTTGCTCCGCCACAGCTGATCTGCAAATCCAAGCCTGTATAGCACCTGTCCAACCACAAAATTGTCTGGAGTCTGGCACAACCTGTGAGCAAGACGGAGGAACTTCACTTTGAGCTCCTGAAGTTTTTCTTGGGTTTCATGTAATTCATTGATCTGGTCCATTGGAGATGAAGATGGTTCACGTACTGAAAAACCATTTGGTACAGAATGCTGCAGCAAATTTATTGGACTCTCCAGTGCAAGAACAGAGGATCCAATACCAGCAGGGTGGGCAGCACCAAGCACCAATGGACTGTTGGAAGCAAGTAAAGCAGTCACATTCGCATGCAAGTCGTCTTCTTCCTCACTTTCAGTATCATCTTCTACCTTTCTCTTTGAGCTAACATCCACAACCCTATTAACAGGCTTGTAAGACCAGGTTGGAAAGTTAAACTCTGATGAAGGCTTCCTATTAAAATTGAGCTCATATATACTACCAGAGTTATCGGTACCAGGTGCCAATGGATTGTTGGAAGCCAGTAAAGCAGTCAATTTTGCATGCAAGTCATCTTCTTCCTCACTTTCAGTGTTATCATCTTGTAAATTGATCCACTTTGAGCTGACATCCACAACTCTAGTGAAAGGCTTGGGAGACCAGGTTGCAAAATCCTTGCCCGAGTTCTCAATTATTTCACTTATCTGAAATCCAAATGTGCAAACTCCATTCTGAGGTGGATTCTCTTCTGCGAAAGTAACATCAATTAGTTCGTGAGTTTCTGCCTCAGAATACTTCTCCTTCGGGACTGCATACTCCTGCTTCAAGTCTATGTCTGCAATTGACTCTTCATATATCCCCCAACAGGCATACCTACAACTGATGCATTTTCAGTGACAATATTCTCACGATTTGGCTGTTTTTGGTCAGTTTGAGTATCTTCTAAAGGTTTTACCTCCCTATTTACTTTTTCAACTACATCAATAGATTTGATAATGCCCGTGTCATAAACAATTAAGTCTGCATCATTTGATTTTAGAATATTTATAGAAGAACGTGTGCAATCCCATGACACATTCTGAGCTACTTCACCAAATTCATCCATGCATTCTTTGTTACTTGCACCTTGAACTTCTACAAGATTCAGGTATACATTTTGAACACTACAGACTTCATCTCTTTTGAAGAGTGGCAACTCATCAATCAGATTCATATCTATCTCAACCTGACTTTCATTTCCAGCATTAGAACCCAGTATTATCCATGTTTCATCATCGGTCACATCAATGTCTCCAGAAATTTCTATTTCCTCATTAACCACCTGAGCAGCCTCTATCTTAGCCCCCACCTGCTGCTTATTACATTCAGTAGCGACCTGAAAACCAAGTTGTGTCTCTATTTCAACCTTCTCTACACAAATATTTCCTTCACCTACATTATTTGGACCTTTGATTGACACTGGAATTTCAGTAAGGTCCTCGCCGAACTCATTTATAGGTAGTTTAAATGTTTTGAATTCATCGTCTATCTTCTTCTCAAATCCTACTCCCAGATTTTTCTCCACTGCTCTCGCTTTCTTTGTGCCAAACTCACTCATTGAAATTTCTGATTTGGCAACCGTGAGCAACAATCCTGCCTCATCAGTGGGTACTATCTGACAGTCATGTTCCTTCCTTCAAATATTGCATGATGTGCCTCCTTCATCTCTATTGTTGGCTCCTCAGTCACAGAGTTGCAGATTTCACATGTGCCTGCCTCTTTAAGTGCTATGCCACATTCACCCGACATATTACATATAGGATCTTCAAACATGCAATGTGTCAGTATACCCATTTCTCTCGCATCACATATATTAGAATTTGAAGACTGAGATATAGCCCTTCCATCATACTCAGGGACAGCATCAAATGGGTCTCGCCCTCCTAAATTGTTCTGATTTTTATCTTTATTGTCTTTTATATCATGATTTTCATCTTCTCTCACCTTTAACCACTTCCCCAATCCGTACTCATCCGATTGAAGCATAATCACATTTCCAAACACAGCTTCTTCTTTCTGGTTTTCTGCTTCATCCTGCTTGAGCTCAGGAATCTTCTCCCTTTTCTCCTGCTGTATGTCCTGTGTCCCATCCTGCTGCTGCTCATCATTTTCTTCTTTTCGATCCAGCAAGTTTATAATACCCCTGTTTTTGTCCTCAGCTATTTCTATTTCTCCTCTATTCTTCTCAGCCCCAGGTGATTCATTGTGGTCAACGTAGTCCACTTTGAGTCCTGTGACGGGCATTTCTACAGCCAAGGTTTCTTCAGAATCCATTACGCTTTTGACCACTTCCAGTTTGGAAACAGGCATGCCTTAAATCCAACCAGTTCTTTACCTGAAGTAAAATTAAAAAAACAATTGCGATTCAAAGGATGTAATCAATATCCGCAACCCACATAAAATAGTTCTCAACCAGCCTCTCCAAACAATAAAGCCTACATGCCCATACCCTCAAAAGTGGAGCAATTATTTAAACTACCAATCAATTACAGAAGTGCCAAAAAAATCAAAAGGTCTTCTTTAGATCCTATGCCTAAATGCAGGTTAACTAAGACAATTAGACGCCCAATGTACCACAAGAATCACAATATGCAGATGAACACCAAATATTTCTATCAATAAAATTCAAACTACTGAGCCAAGAGCCATACCCCTTGAAGCCACTCCTAGCTCGTGGTTTATAATTCATGAAGTCATAGCTAATACAGTCTATTTGTGTATAGGCAGTTTCAAACACATGGCAACTGGTTGCTACGATAACACTTTAGTAATGTTATATTGAAATAAACTACACTACATACTCGAGATTTTGTCTTATTTATTTGAAAATGCACGATTTCTAATCTACAATTTGATGGAAACCACCAAATTTGTTCCGAATGCACATCTAGATTGGATTATCAATCAACCAAGGCAGGGATACTGCCCAATATTGAAAATACATATAGCTATTCCTCTATGTAGCAGGTTACAAGGCCATCTTGTCTTCATAGTTGTTAAAATCTAGGGATATATTAGGAGAGGCGGCACTTGTTAACTCTGCTCCCAATCGAGGTATCGATATATGGTCTTGCGTAAATGTCTCTTTCATTTTTATCATAGTGTTTGATTAAGAATTACTATATCATACTACTCACATAACCCATAAACCTCTTAATTCACTCCAGACCACAACCCCCAGCTTATGGAGCCAAAACACAGACTTAGAAACCATCCAAAAGCTGTGGGAACACCACCCTCACACAAAGTCAAAATTCCAAAACATCAAACCCTACCCTGTGTTTTAGTAATTGAAGGCTTCCAAAAGCATTATTTTTGAGATTTTTATCCTCTGAAGATGACTTTCATCAACAGCCATTATCTTGGTGACATTTTTTTTCCATATTAATTTGGTAATGATCGTAAGGCAAAGGGACCTACTTAACACACAAGCACCATAAATTCGAAGCCTGCTTTATTCAGCAAGTTTGAACTTGTGATAGAATGATAATGAAAAAAACTCATTAAAACATGAATCGTATTCAAATACTCTCACTGTATAAACCAGCTCATAAACCCAGTTGACATGTGGTGTAGCAACAACGGGTTGCAGAGTCAAATAAAATCTTAAGAACCTGTCCGAGTTGAAACCGCGTTGCTATAAAGCTGGTGAACCCATAATCTCACCTGAGGTTTGCCAAGTGAGCTCAAGGTATTGTGGTTCAAATGCCCCCACTACAATAACTCCAGGGAACAGTGACAAGGTTGTGGTGTAAAGAATATGTATGTGATATACTCGAACCTACCAGAAAAACTAAATCCCACCCAACACGAAAAAATCACAACCAATTAAATAAACAAGCATAAACCCTACTGCAAAATCCCACCAAAACGATCTAACCCCAAAATCTTTCTCCAACCAAAAATGCAACAAACAAACATAAATGTAAGCTGAGACAAAACTCATTCACAGAAACAAAACCTCCGGCTACCCATGAATGTTTTTGACAAACTAGAAATAAGAAACTAATGAAATTGTTTGTAAAAGAAATCAAGGCTACATAAAATAGAGGGAATAATACTAACCTGTGAATGGATTGGTAGTAACCGTGAAGAAATTCAGAATATCTGCCTGCAATGGCATAGTACGAAGAATGTTGGGCACCCACTGACCCAATATAAAAAGAGTTAACTATTACTGTATGAAAATATTTCATGTGTATATAATGGGATTTGAATGTCATTACAGCGCAGATTCCGAAGTCTCGTGAAGCTTGGAGATAGAATCCAACTGTCCCTCATACCAACATACACATTTCCTCTTATATTTGGCATTTATGAAGTGAGATTAAGTTCTTTTCTTAAATAGAATTAAGTAGAGTTTAATATATACACCCCTTATGATAAGGTTTATTGTTTTCGAAGAAACTAGGAAGCTCTTTAACATCTAATTTTTGTATGTGTTAGTGTATTTGTGTGTTTATTATTATGGTGTTAGTGTATTTGTGTATTTATTAAGTGTTGGTCTAAATTAGGTTTTTGTCAACATGTGTTTCTTCATTTGTTTATGATTTTCGATAGTTTTTATTTTGTATTGTTCCTTGCAAATGTATGTGTTTGTGAATGTTATGATCTATTTTATTTGGCTTGGTCCTTCCATTTCACGTCACTTCTCTTTTTCCTTTATTCATTTCGACCTCCTCAACTTCTATTTATTTTAGACCCTTAAAAATATCACTAATAAATTCAAATAAAAATAAAAACTACAAAACAACTCCTACACAATTCTCGTGCTCGTTGAATGTCAAAAACATTGTTTCCAACTATTCTCATCATTTTCCTAATTTTGTAACTACTACAAGCCTAGTCATTTTCTTTGTGGGGCCTTTCGACCCTAGACTTGGGTTCCTTGAGTTTTATGCCCCTTCTCACAACTTTTCCCACCCAATGTGTATTAGTTTGTGTGTCAATATGGCTCTAAGTTGAATTTAATAAGTGTATAAATACAAAAGTGCACTAGTAACTTTAAGAAGATGAGTGTTTCTCATAACCCTTTTTTGGCTTTGCCTGAAAAAAATATTATTAATAAAATAAAATGGCCTAATTATTGGTTCAATAAATGTAATGCATTTCTATATTGATTTGCTTCGTGATTGAATGTGCATATAAATGGTGTTAGTTGATTGTGGTGGTACTTATTAGTTGTTATCTTTTAGTTATTATGTTAACACTTGGTAGTAATTGTTGGAAGCACAACCTTTGGGGCGTTAAATCTTTTCACTTATCTTTTAACCATTCATTAACCATTCATCAACATATAGATTAAACAATGATTAACCAAACACATGAGCATGTACCATAAGAACAAAATCTCCCATGGACTTTTGCGGTTCTTTCTTCATCTCGAGTAAGTTGAGCAAGGAGTGCATGAGCATCTTGGCAGATCTTGAATCTTTCTTTAAACTTCTTTTTTGTATCATCCCAATCAGTAATTGAGCGAGATGGAAAATAATAAAATCACTCTGCATTGGCATCTTGTAATGTTTCCATGAATATGCTAGGAAATAAGGGATAAAATATGCAATAATAATCGTAATCGAGCAATAAGAGAAACTAATATGCGTAAAATATTACAGATCTCAAATAAAAGTGTAGAATAAAATAACACAACACAGAGAGATAGTATTTAACGTGGTTCACCCAATTTGGGCTACATCCACCAAGAATCAATTGCTCGATTTTATTACAAGCCACCACTCTCTCAATACAATAACCATATCTGTTTGAGCTATGCTCAACAAACTCTCTGAAATTCACACCCGAGTTCAAAACACATCTGCAATGATACATAATACCTACCATATGCACAAAACCATATAAATAGACAATGCTTATGCAGCTTTTACAAAACCATGGGTATCAAAACCATGGGCCAAAACCGCCCCATAAACCTAAAAATCCCGCCCATATGAGAAAAGCACGTTTCCCGGTATATCAAACACGTTTTAAGGCCAAAAAAATTGGGGCTACACCTGGACCCCCACTCGAGGCCCGGCCCGCCCCAAACCCGGCGAGACAACTATGGAAAGTGTACAAGTACTCTTAGTGTATAGTCTTCAACACTTTCTCACATGAAAACAGCTCCACAACCTAACAATCTCCCACTTGGAGACTAGTTTTCCTCTGAGCAAGCTTCTCAACCCTTCACTAGTTTCTATGAAGACCAACCAAAGTGAACACAACTTCGGTTTTCCCTTGTGACCACCTTGGTCATCATGTCTGCAGGATTCTAACTAGTATGAATCTTCTCCAGCTTCAACTTCTCTTCCTCCAAAGTTATCCTGATGAAATGGTACCTTAATTGTATATGCTTCGTCCTAGAGTGGAAAGTAGAGTTCTTAGCTAGGTGTATAACACTCTGACTATCACTATGCAGACTTTCCTTCCTCCTGCTTATGCCCCAACTCCTCAAGCAATTGTTGTAACCAAATGATTTCTTTGCTTACCTCTGTGGCACCAACATACTCATCCTCTGTGATTGACAAAGCCACCAGCTTTTATAGTCGTGAAATCCAGCTCATTGTTGTCCCACCTACAGTGTAAACATAACTTGTCGTGCTCCTCCTGCTATCTACATCTCTAGCCATATCTGAATCTACATAACCACACAAAGTGGTGTTTGATCCATTATAGCACAAAATTGTCCCCATGGTCCCTCTCAAATATCAAAGGATCCATTTTACTACTCGGTAATCTCTGCCTAGATCACTCATAAATCTACTCACCGCTCCCACTTTGCGCATGGGCAATATCGGGCTGGTGCACACCATGGTATACATCAAATCGCCAACCGCCGATGAGTAAGGTACCTTGGACATCTAGTTTCTCTCCTACTCTGTCTTGGGACAATGCTCCTTTGATAACTTGAAATGGCCTGCTAAAGGAGTCCCAACGGTTTAGCATCTTATATATTAAACCTCTCCAAGACCTTCTTAATGTACTCTTCCCTGAGATAAAGTCAACTTCCATTCCTTCCTAGCCCGAGATATCCTCATACCAAGGATTTGTTTGGCTGCCCCAAATCCTTCATAGAAAGGATTCACTTAGTTGCTTCTTATGTACTTTTATTTCTGCATGTTTTTACATGCAACCAACATGTCATCCACATACGGACACATGATGATATAACTTTCATCCTCAAATTTATTTGTATACACCTAATAGTCGAATGACATATGATAAAACCTTGCTCCATCATGAAGCTATCAAATTTCTTATACCATTGATGTGGAGCTTGTTTCAAGCCATACAAGCTCTTCTTCGGTTTGCACACCATCTCCTCTTTACCTTTGACCTCATAGGCCTCCTGGTTTGCTGGATATATAGTTCCTCCTCCAAATCACCATGGAGAAATAAAATCTTTACATCAAGCTATTCTAAGTGCAAGTCTTTTTTACAACTATTCCTATAACAGTTCAAATAAAAGTCATTTTTACTATAGGAGAAAAAATCTAATTAAAATCTATACCTTTTTTATGTGCAAACCCCTTGACCACCAATTGGGCCTTGTATCTTTTCTTTCCTCCTTCTTCCTCTTTGACTACGAACACCCACTTGTTTTATATAGCTCTTTTGCCTTTGGTTAGCTTCACCAAATCCCATGTCAGGTTCTCCATGAGAGCCTGATGCTCCTCATCCATGGCTTGCTCCCACTTCTTCTTGACATCTACCGCATTGTTTCATCAACGCTCTCTCGGCTCTCCACTATCGGTGAGTAATAAATAATAAAGAGAAGGAGAAAAACGTTCAGGTTCTCTTCTTACCCTATAAGACCTCCTCAATATAGAAGTTTGGGGTTCCTGTTGAGGAGGTTCTTGAACTGATTCATGTGTCACTTTCCCATCGGAAGATCCTCTACCGCTACATATTCTTTCTTGGATTCTTCCTTGTTTTCCTGCAACTGTTGTTTATACATGACTTTCTCATTAAAGACCACATCCCTAGATCGAATGATTTTCTTGTCCTTAATACTCCAACATTTATATCCAAAGTCATCACCACCATAACCAATGAAAATACATTTTTTTGATTTAGCCTCTAGCTTGGTCTTATCATCCTTGTCTATATGGACAAACACCTCACATCCAAAGACTCTAAGAAATGAATAATCAACTTTCTTACCATACCAAGCCTCCTCAGGTATGCCTCCATCCAAGGCACTTGAGGGTCCTTTGTTTATCAAGTACACAGTTGTGCTCACCGCTTCTACCCAAAAAGAAAGAGGCAGTCCTACATGTAACCTCATGCTCCTAGCACGTTCCATTATTGTTTTTTTCATCCTTTCTGACACCCCATTCTATTGCAGAGTTCTGGAACCATCTTTTTCTTGCAGATTTCATTCTTAGAACAATAATCATCAAATTCATTACTGCAATACTCCCCTCCATTATCTGACCTAAGAAATTTTAGCTTAAAACCTATTTCATTCTCTACCAAGGCTTTCCATTTAACAAAAGTGTCAAATACATTAGATTTGTTTCTAATACAATAAACCCAAACTTTCCTTTTTACATCATCAATAAAAGTAACATAATGACTTGAACCCCGAGAGATGATACCGAGCCGGCCCCCACACATCAGAGTGCACCAGCTCTAACTTACTCTCTTTCTTTGTAGGTCCAACCTTAAGAAACCTTACTCACTTTTGTTTCCCATATATGTAGTCCTCACAGAACTCCAAACATGTTTTTGTATATCCAGGAAAATCCTTCTTTATGATCTCCATGCCCTTATGGCTCATATGACCGAGCCTATAGTGCCACAATGTTGTATCTACTTCTGAAGCCACAAGATTACAAACATTAGTGGTATAAGTGATTAAATACAAGGTTCCAACCTTCTTACCTCTTTCCACCACAAGAGCACCCTTGGTAACCTTTCAAGAGTCCACTGTAAATATCATAATACAACCATCACTTTCTAACCGGCCTGCCGATATTAGATTTCATTTTAAAGTAGGCACATGTCTAACATCCTTCAATAGCCATGTATTCCCATTCTGCATCTTAACCGGAACAGATCCTTTTCCAACTATACTGCAAGGCTCATCATCACCAAGAAAAACATGCCCAAACCCTTGAACATAATCAACAAAATAATGCCTATGTGGAGTAGCATGGAAAGAAGCCCCTGAATCTAAAACTTGAGATTCAATAATATTGTGCAAAGAAAGAATCAAAGCATCTTGACATACATTACTCGTTGCCACATTTACCTCCTTGTTTTCTTCCTGTTGTTTCTTCTTATCCCGAAGTTCCCAACAGTCCTTCTTTGCATGTCCAGACTTTCCATAGTGTCAGCATACTATCTTGCTTTTAGATTTTGACCTTGCTCGATCCTTTGATTTTTCATGGCTTCCTCTATTCTTCTGTCTCCCTCTAGTTTCCATTGACAAAGCATTTCTGAAGTAAAAGATTCCCTGGATCTTTTTCTTCACATTTCCTCGTTTAGAATCACCCTAAAACATCCTCAAAATTCAACTTTGAGTTATTTGAACCGAGTTCTTTCGCCATTACAGAAGCTATTCCAACTCTCAGGTAAAGAGCATAGAACTAATAAATCCCTAACTTCTTCATCAAATTCTATTGTAACCGAAGCTAGCATATTTACAACTGTATTAAACTCATTTAAATGATCTGTTATTGAACCATTCTCAGATATCTTCATATTAAACAAATTTTTCATTAAAAATATCTTATTTGAGGCAGAGGGTTTTTCATACAACTTCCTTAATGCATCCATCAGTTCTTTTGTAGTCTTTTCCTTTGAAACATTAAATAATACCAAAGATGCAAGACACATCCAGATTGTCCCAAGTGCCTTCCTATCCAACAAATCCCATTCCGCATCCATCATGCTCGAGGGTTTGTTCACCTTCTTAGACAACGGAATATAAAGATCCTTCTGATAAAGGTAATCTTCCATCTGCATCTTCCAAAGATTGAAATTCGCCCATTGAATTTATCAACCCTAGATCTTCCATCATCTTTCATAGCTCCCACTCAAGATAAAACTTTCCCTGTGATTCAAAACTTCAACAAACCAAACCAAGCTTTGATACCAATTATTAGGAAATAAGGGATAAAATATGCGAGAATAATCCCTCACAGAATCGCAACAGTAGAAACTAATGTGCAGAAAATATTACAGATCCCAAATAAAAGTGGAGAATAAAATAACACAACACAAATAGACAATATTTAACATGGTTCACCCAATTTGGGCTACGTCCACCAAGAATCACTTGCTCAAATTTTATTACAAGCCACCACTCTCTCAATACAATACCCATATTTGTTTGGAGCTATGCTCAACAAACTCTCCAGAATTCACACTGAATTCAAAACACATCTGCAATGATACATAATACCTATCATATGCACAAAACCATATAAATAGACAACTGCTTAAGAATTTTTACAAAACCGTGGGTATCAAACCATGGGCCAAAACCATCCCATAAACCTATGGGTCAAAAATCCCACCCATATGAGAAAAGCATGTTTCTGGTATATCGGGCACGTTTTAAGGCCAAAAACAAAAAATTGGCCCCAAACCCCAGTGAGACAACTGTGGAAAGTGTACAATACTCTTAGTGTATAGTCTTCAACACTTTCTCACATGAAAACAGGCTCTACAACCTAACAAAATACTTATACTATGACATCTTCATGTTGTACCCCAAGAATGCCACAGTTGTGATGAAAGTTGTGATATGATCATCTGGTTATTGCTTTTCATCTCCATAGAATTTTGGAAAGTTCTTTCTTGACTCTTTTGGAAGTTCATGAAGTGGAGGAGTCAAAGCCAATGGACCAATGTTTTGTCCCCATGGTACAGGTGTTTGTGCTACCATTTCTTCCTCTTCTCTTTCTTCTTTTGGTTCTTCCTCTCTTTCTTCTTGAAGGAATGAGGATTAGTAGTTCTACAACCGATTCTTCAATATGGCTTCAATAAGAGGATTTTCG
This sequence comes from Taxus wallichiana var. yunnanensis, assembly GCA_018340775.1. Taxonomy (NCBI): domain Eukaryota; kingdom Viridiplantae; phylum Streptophyta; class Pinopsida; order Cupressales; family Taxaceae; genus Taxus; species Taxus wallichiana. The sequence goes on along the minus strand of CM031233.1, from coordinate 41,288,054 downwards.
TGAACTTGACTTATTACTCGTATAATAGTGTAGACATGTAAAATGTCGACATAATTAATAAATAACTAAAATATCTATAAAATATTATTTAATTCATAATATATTTCCCCCTTTCTCACTAAATCATTATCTCACAATTCCCATTTTAACTTTATAATAATTAATCACAAGATTAATAATTATAAATCCCCTTCCTAATCTCATCTAAACATTTCTAGCAATTTAAAATTCCTACTCACCTACCCACCTACCCTACACATAGTTTCTCCATGTAATCATGTCTTTAATCGCCTTTTAATTTAACCTAATCTTAAACTAATCAAATCCTTCACCTCTAAATCTAGAGGCTTCTATTTCTAGAAGTCTCTCCAAATCCTCCATTGAATATAAAAATTCAAATAAGGCTTCCTCTCTGCATTGAATTTTAAATTCAATGGATACTTCTCAAAAATTCCCGAATTCTCCATTCTAGAAATTTTTGATCCTCTCCTCCATCCTCAACCATTTATCTTCATCCTACTTGGATCAATCTTGAACCTCCATTTCCTCTCCTAAAAACTATAGATTTAGCTCTACTCCTCCATGAGAGCAAGAAGGATGAATCCATAACAAATCTCTGCCATTTTATTCAATCCAATCTATTAATCCATCATCCTTCATCAATCAATCTAAGGCAATCAAGGGGAGGTGTTTCCCAAGTGTCTCTACAAAATTTGAAGCTATCAATACCATCCTTGAGAAAATCCAACACAACAAATGCAGAGCATTTCTTTTGATTGGTAAGTGCATGTATTGATGTAGTCACAAAATCACACACTTACTACTATTATTATAATGCCAAGTATGTTGTTTTATATATGGATCTTGCGTAAGAAAAGTATTCACTAATGACCCATCTCGTTGTCTAGTCATCAATATTTTTGGTCTTTGTTGTTATTTGTCTTACACATTCATCACTCACTTTAAGTTCATATCAGGTTTTAAGGGCTCATATTTGTCATGGTTCACTCAATTGTCATCTCTAGTCTTTGACTAGGGCACCTAGATAGGGATTAAGGCTCCCTGGTCCTAATTTCTACGTGCCCTAGGGCCTGTCACACTTGATTTTAATTTAGGCATTCAAGGTCGATCTTTATTGTTTTCCCTCCCATTTCCCTAGGTACTAGTCGGCATGTCGGGTCATTAGTGTCAAAATTTGAACAAGATATCCCTATATAAGCACAACATACACACTACCTTAAGGGAAAACTATTTCTACTAAGGGCTAGCTATCTACATAGAACAAGGGACTACATTTGGGAACTATTCTGCTTCACACATTTCATGAGAAGGGGTGTATTCATTCTATTCCATCCATCATTTTACATTTTATCTACCTATTTCCTATTACTTTGGTGTCATTGGTGCTAGAGAACCCTCGACACATTATTACACACACAAGCACATAAAACTACATTGGATCGAGATGTAGTGCAATGCTCATCATAAGTCCATCCATTTGGCGGTGAGGATAGTCCACCATTCATTTCTATCTTTCTTTATTTAGAATTTGATGTTTTGTGTGGGGTTTTACAAGTGATTATTCATTGAGATTAACATCGACACAAGCAAATCAAGTGTGAAACTCACCCAACCAAAAGCAAAGTATTGTGAATATCTAGCGATCATATCGGGATCAAATTTTGAGCTATTCCAAAGTACTATGGCACCCAGATCTCATATCAAGGCACCCACAGTGCCCCTATCCCTAGGTGCACGGTCTGCTAGAGAGCCTAGATATCTACTTTCTCAAGCTTTTGTGTGGTCGTTTCCTCCTCTTGTTTGCCTAGTTCACACCTTTGTGACATAGTTTTGCACCTTCGTCGAATCAATAGAAGGAATTTTTAACCCTCTCTTGCACATTAGGGTTTCACATTTCTATTTACTTAGTTTTTAGTCATTTCCTTTGTTTATTTAGTTGTTATTTACATCTTTTCATAGAATTAGATTAGGCTATAATATCACATTTTAGTTTAATCAATTGATTCTCTCCTCCTTTCCATCTCTTGCTCAATCTAAGGTATTGTTTGAAAGGATTAGATTAGGAATCAATTTAGTTTTTGGTTTATAACTTGCATTTACATCTAATATTTTCTAACATATACATTTCTATCACTCACCATGGGGATTACCACTCATTTTCACCATTTTCAATCTTATTTTATCTCTAGAACAAGTTGTCAAAGTTTCAAGAATTTTTAGTTTCATTTACACCTTCAAATTTTGAATTTTTGTGTTCCTTTGTCATTTTTAGCATGAAATAATGCATATGCTCTATGTTTTGGTGCATATGTTGCAAAATTGGCACATTTGCCCTGAATTGATGCCTTTTCCCTTTATTGGCACCTTTGCCATATTTGGTGCATACGTTGCATACTTGGCGCCTTTGTTTTAGCCTTGAATCTATGTGATTGTGTTTTCACCAATTTGTTAACTGTTTCAAGCTTTTGTCATACATCAGCACCTTTGTGACTTGTATTGGCACCTTTTCCCTACTTTGGCGCGTATGGCAATTTCGATAATCAATGCCTTAAATCGTAAATTTTTATGACTAACATTCTAACCCTAATTTCCAAGTGTTCTTGGTGGTTTTTATAGGTTTAACATTTTTTTCATAGGATTACCATGTAGAAAGGGGATATTTTGTCCATTTTGATATTTATCTTGTTTCATCTAACATTTTTGTGATTGTAGGGTTTCACTTAACCAAAAACTACTAATCCTTTTATCTTACAAACTTAATCGGTAGAAGATATTGGGTTTATCAATCAAACTACTAACCCTTGTTTTGTAGGGCCTCCTCTTGAAGACCGAATCACATAATCTTTATCGTTAATTATATTACATCCATTTTCTTGCAACATATTTCTTATGTATTTTATATTTTTTTCTTGTTTGACCGAAGGTGAAACCGTGTATGCTCTCCTCTCGCGCCTAGGATGATCTCAGGATAAAAAGAAGCTAGCCTTCCCCTTTTTCTTTTATAGGGGCAACACGATGTAGAAGTGAAATCCACACACTTATCACAGTCCTAGGGTCTCATGACAAAGTGGGTTTCATCTCCACGCACATAGACACATCATTTGTTTCGATGGGGTATATAAATCTTTGGAGATTTATCGTTATTGGTTAAGCACTTTCTTGTTTTAAGAGTGGCGTGAAGTGAGGGGCTTCACGTCTCAATACCTAGGCCTTAGACATCATCCTTACAACATGGACTTGGGCCCCACGTATCGCAAGGTATATCAAGGACTCCCTTAGTGAGCTCATACATCCTAGACTAGGAAACCTTTTGGCCGCAATCAAACTATAGTGTAAGGAGGTTGTACTCCCCAAGATCACTCACTAGTCGACCCCACATTGACACATAGGTGGAGAGCCAATTATGGTACCATCATCGGTGTGTGGTATTGAAAGTGGGCTATAGTTTTATTGTAATCCCACTTGAATAGTTAGGGTGTGTGTTACATGTTTGTTGTTTTCTTGTGAACACCCTTAACCATCCTATCACATTAAAATTTTAATCAATCAAACATCATCATAATCAACCATCCTTAATCAAACAATCCCAATCCAAATTCCATCACCATCCTTAATCAACCAACCTAATCCAAATCTAATCACCCACACATCCTATTAAACCATGGCCTTTGATCATCAATCCCCATCCTCTCCAAACCAACATCTAAACCCCTACCTCTTTTCTAAATCCATCAACCAAGCTATCCCATCATCCCCCACCCATAAAAGTCAACCATCTTACTTTGATCATGAAATCACACACACTATCTAACACCTTAATAAACAAATCTCACATCCTACCTCAACCAATCCCCTCCTCGCCATCCAAATAAACCATCTCATGTTGATCTTAACATCCTAAAAACCATCCAACAACTCAATCAACAAATATCGATCTTAAATCATGTATCAACCAATCACCTCCTAAACCATCATATCTAAACAAACCCCATCCACAATTTCCCCTTCCTAAGATCCCTACCCCTCACCCAATTGAATTCCTCTTTGAGGAACCTAAATTATCTCAATCCACACCCCGACCTAATCAACATAAACCACTATCCCCACAAGCCAATTACATCAACTTTGACTACCTCACTAACTTTGATCTAGATCAAGAGGACCTCCTTTATGTCCTTGTTAATCTAGTCACCAATCCCAAGCCCACACAACCATCCCAAATTCCAATCTCCAAATTTGTTATCAATCATCATGACCTACACCTTCCTCCCATCAAAACTCATGTGGATAATCCACCACCATCCAAAATCTCAACTCCTAAATCTAGTCATCGTAAAACCTATAATTGAGTCCCATTCACATATCCAAAAAAATCCCAACAACTTAACCCAAAATTATTATCCCCACATCTCATCTTAGTCCTCCATCCTTGTCATCTTCATCATCCCAATCTAATCCTACAGAATTTCTCATAGATAGTCCCACATCCCCTAATCCACCATCAAATTTAACCTCTAAGCCTATTTCATCCCCTCCATCACCTACGCCCAATCCTATCAAAACTATCTTATCCACCATGACTCCTAAGTCACCCTCATCCTCTTCTACCCCAAATCCTAAACCATCTAATATGGCTCCTACGCCACCCTCATCCTCTTAATCCACACTTAATCCTATCTTACCCCTTCATCACCCAAACCTAATACTATCATATCCTCTAATCCTATTTCAAATCCACCATCCTTCAATCCTAACACATCTAACATGAATCCTAAGGCACCAACTCCTAAACCTAACAAATCCAATCCCAATCCTCTCCCCACTCCATCTCCTACCCAATCTAATGAGCCTCTTATGCCACCTTCATCTACTTCATCCCCTAAATTGACCAAATCTAATGTGGTTCCTACACCACACCCATCTCCCAAATCTCCTTCATCCCCAACATCACCTAAATCTAATGTGACCCCATATCACACCCATCCCCTTCATCTACATCTACTAATCCCAAACAATCTAATCCTAAGCCAAAACCATCTACCTCAAAACCACATACTCCAACCAATCCAAAATCAACCAAATCTACTTTGGCCTCCAAGCCCAAACCATCCACTTTGGCCCCTAAGCCTAATCCATCCCCTTCATCTTCTAAGCCACAACAATCTAATCTAACTCATAAATCCAAATCAACCAAAACATCTCATAATCCACCCAATCCTATACCTTTACTTCCTACTCCCCCAAAACCATTTAACCTAAACCACTTCACTCCTTTAGGAGAATCCTTGACCACCATCTTCCATCGTCTAAAAACCTTCAACATGATCATCCATCCCCCAATCAAATCACATGATCAAAACCTTCCCAAACCATCTTGGTATCGAGAACACTATTATTGTGACTTCCATCACACCCATGGACATTCAACCAATTGTTGCATGTAATTTAGGTCTTATGTCCAAAACCTCATTAACCAAGGGCTTCTTGTCCTTGTACCTCTTTATCCACCACCTTTCCATCCCAATCCTCTCCCTAACCATCGCCCACCATCCAAATCCCACTTAACATCCAAACATTCACCATCCAAATCTCATCATACATCCAAACATCCCTCACCAACAAAAAACCAAAACAAATCTCACCTCCCATCCTTTGTTAAGTTTAGCCTTTAATGGATGACAAAACTATAATCCCCAGTCTCATGATGACCAAATGGCATCATCTTCCCCATCCACTTCATATCCTATAGATAAAAATGTGTTCTCTAGTATGAAACATCAAGGCAAAGGCTTAGGCATTCGCGAACCCATCTCCCTTCATCAAAATTCAGTCATTTAGGCTTATGGTATAAACCTAACACTAACAATGTCCCTCCCACTAATCCATCACAACCCATTTCTACCACTCCTCCTACCATCCTTACCACTTAACCCAATCACAAATCATTTAATCCCCCTATATATACCAAACACCTAAAAATGGATTAAGCACATAATTTGTTTCTTGCACACAAATGTTATTTCTTTCCCACCCATCCTCCTTCCATCCAACATCTAAATACCTTTACATCTAATCCATTCTTATCATCACATCCATTCATATCCTCTTCCAATCCATTCATTTGAACACTTGATCGATTTCTCACACATGTTGTAAGACAATAGTACCTACTACAACCATGTGACCTTAGTCTATCATTACCTCCAACATTCAAGAAAAATTTTCCTCCTAGAGATCCACACACTTTAACACACTTAATCAACTTTTGGTGAAGACCATTAGGCGTGTCTTTTAACACTCTATCCAATTTCATCTCCACACTCATTTCCATCCCCCATCAATCCACTAGTGATTCTTAACCCCTTGAGAGTTCTTAAGAGAGTGGAACCTCTTTATGTAAAAAAATCCAAATATCAAAAAGAAAAAAATCATATCAAAATTAAAAATATCAAATGAAAGCCACCTCAAGACTCTCTCTCTCTCTAGAGGTGTTTCCAACATCTCTACTGTAGGCTATGGACATATGGCTGAAAGTAGAGCTAATGTTATGACAAGAATCGATGCATCTCCATCGGGATATGGATTCATAGTTGATAGCGCAAGTAATGCACATCTTAGCCTTCCATTCACCCTCCATCCACCTATTTGAATTAATCACTCCCTATACATTGCCTAGTTTTTCTTCACATACTACCCATTAAGTCTTCACTTCAAGTGGTAATTAACGATAACAAAAACACACACTTTGATCTCGCAAAGACATAGGGCTCACATGTTTCCATGTATTGTTTAGACCTTGGTCACACTTCTGTTTTAGTCACCTCTTTCCTTACAACATGTGTTGTTAGGATCATCTTTTATTCATCCTTGATGTTATTTTCCTTCCATCCATCACATCCACATATTGTTCCCTTGGATAAAACATCCGTGGGAAGACAATGATCCTTTCCTTTTCATCCAATCCTCCTCATGTCCATTTTTGAAATGTCATTAGATGCATGATCTGGGGGCATCCTTACTAGCATCCAATGGAGGCATCATCCATTTTAGATTCCCCTCATTTCCCATCCTACCCTACACTTGGGGAAAATCAAACCCATTTATCCATCCACACAGACCACCCTACTTTACACTTGGGGGCACACCACATCTATCCCTTAATCCATCCCCTATACTTAGGGGCATATCTTATCATCTTCCATATCCCCCATCTTATCCTATACCACATCCCTCATCCTATATATCTCCCATCCCACATCCCATCTAATCCTAACCTATCAACCAATCTTTATCCTATCCAACCTATCTAATTTCCCTCAAATCCTACCCAAACATGCTTTGGGACTTATAGGAGAAAGTTGCATCCCACCTTACATCCCTTCCCATCCCAAATCCTTTCATCCTACCTATCCTCAACCATTCCCCCATCCCAAAACCAAAATCTTAACATCCAACATCAAATAATCTAAACATCCAAAATCCAAAATCTAAAAATTAAAACATTCAAAAATCCATAAAAAGATCATTAAATTACACCAATAAAAAATACAAAAATGTAATGCCTGTGCTTTTGCTTGTGTGTATTTTCTTGCTTTTTTACGTTTACATTTTGGCCGATAATATGTGCCCCCCATTGTTTATTTTTCTTTAGCATGGTCCAATGATACGATGACCATATTTTTGCATTAATTTGTCCAATGATACGAGGACAAGGGCATTTGGAAATTCAATCATCATGGTCTTTATACCTTGGTGCATCTTGCTTTATGTCATATCATTAATCAAAATTGTTAATGATGATATAATGAGCACTTTATGTAACATTCCCATTTTCAGACTTTTAAAAACAAGGATTTTTTTTTAAATAATGTTCCCTGATCTAAATTCATAATTTAGATCACACATTCTTTATCAACCATTCATATAACAGATAACCATATGCAGCTGTAATGACTCAGTGTACTACCGATCTATTCATGTTAAACATCAAGTATTGAATACTTTTCGTATACTACATATACTTGGTTGTTCTTACCCTGTTTAGGGTATTGAGTGATCTGTCTAAGGATCCTATCTGAATATTTGTTACCAATATTCATCAAGCATCATGAGCCTTAGACTAGGTGACATAGGACAACACAACCAACATCTTGCGATACTTTGGCCAAAGATTTCTAACATATTGTTTGTATTACTATTCCTTGACGACATACTCGTCAATCCAAAATATGTCCTTCACCCCACTCTATTGTTATCTAGAATGTCCTTCACTGACTTCCATCAGTCCACTTGCCCAAGGTTTAACCCTAGTTCGAGTTAACAACATATGTTATGATAAGGGGAGGCTCCCGAAAACTTAGGGTAAGTTGGCATACTGGGTCGACCTAAGTCAACCCCGTGTGCCAAGGTACCCGAGTTTTAGAGGGCTACTCCATATCTTAACCATGCTACTATCCAGATCTAGAGATAAACTAAGATCAAGTCCAATGTGTGTAGATCTAGATGATCAATGCAGAAGGGTATTGCCACATGTCGACTGCATCGTTGTATCCTCGAGAAGATCCTAATCTTCTTGAAGGTACAGCCCTGCAGTTGGCGTGTGCCAACATCCTACAGAACAACCTCATCGAGATGTACATACCCAAGGAATTTATTAATTGTTTAATTAATTTGGATTATTTAAACAGATTTCAGCCACCTACCTAATCCCTAATCCAACATTCCATAAGTTCTTTTCTAAATTGATTCATTTAGCCCTTTAAGAACTTTGTTATATTCATCACGCTTTTACTTTTCGAATACATAGTTAAACTGTCAGTTAAGCATAACTGCACAGTGTTATAATATTTCATATGTAAAAAGTACATTAACTTTTTAGAAAGTTCAAGGCAGAAGATATCCAAAATAAATTAGACTTCATAACAAATGAAGTCTGATAAATTGAAGTCATGTTATCAAATCTATATGATTTATGAACAGTTATGAAAGATGAAGAGTCTTTCATTATATGTATAGTGTTAGGGTTTATTCTACCCTTGATCACTTTTTTTTATAATGTATGTTCATCCTACTTTGCATTACTATGATTTATAGTTTATATAACGAAAATCACATTCTACAACTTTTCAAGTTGTATCATAAGTAGGGAGATTGAACTTAATCCCTTGATCCAATCTTATTAAAATTTAACCATTTAACATATAAATAATATGAAGGTTTGACAACAAGATGGAACCCATCTTTTTCATACAAATGCAAAGTAATTTACACAACCAATACTGGTAATCTCCCACCTTTCAATTTATCTTTATAACCATTACATTTACAAAACTTATGCATTCAGGTAAACTGCATAACAACTATATTAATTATAAAAGAATACTACTTTTCTTTTCCAATACAGTCTCAAGAACAAATCAGAGTTCATCACAAGAAATAGACTTAAATCAGCCAATGTATCATGTAAGTTTTGCCTTCTTTATCACTTACGAAGTCCATCTGCAAAAATTGCTAACATGGGTCAGTTCAATGAACTGAGCATGATAAGCACTAAGCCTTAAAAAGAAGTGCATTCCAATAATTGTTCCATTAAAACAACTCTGCTTTAATGAGACAATTATTACATCAAATAATCAATATATCAAAAGCAACGAAAAAGAAGTACACTATAAACAATTAATTTTACTTCCATGAAAAGGAACAAAATATTATCTACCATTTCAACCCTACAAATAGAGTCTAATTGATCCCATCAATTATCCTTAGAAAAACAACATATTATAACATCTCATTGTTCCCAATCTACCATAAAAGAAATCAACATTTATCTTTGCTTCAAGCAAAAGAACAATTTAGAGCATGGTTCATATTAAGATGACTCATCTATCTCCTAAACACAAGAAGAAGAAGAACCATTACAATTCATGCCTAAACACAACACATCCAAGAACAGAACAGATTCAAAACATGATTCAACTATTTCTCCCAAAAGACTATTACCTTAAAATTTTAACAATTAAGATATTCATCCGAGCAAAATTTCATTTAATCCAAGAAGAATTAGAGGATCAATTGGTTTTACCTGTAAGTTTTAAATCTACTTTTAATATAGAAGTTAAACTTTTGGAGATTTGAAACAACGTTCAAATATCAAGGCAAACTCATACAGGGTTACTCTCTACTCTTCATCATCCAAAGATAATTCTGAAAAAGATAGAGTGCCAGAGACAACTCACTCATCTCAAACCAACAAGCAAGGCCCTACAAAACAATAGTCTACCAACAAACTGACATTTACAGTTCAATAAAACCAAATAATATAACCTCTTCCAACATCATTTCTACAAATGATTGTGCAAAGGAAGACCAAACAACTCATACTAGTATCCCAAGGTCAGGTTTCATTTTTGCATTACAAAAAGAATAACCAATTCTTGGTTCAACAAATTATAATACAAAAATTATTAGAACAAATTCAAGTAATCCCTCCATAACAGTATACGGTACTAAATTACTAAGTTCTTCTCATAAAAGAAACTCAGAGTCTATTCTAAGAGGTCTGAGATACAAGTTTCCTCGAACTAAGAGAAAGGGCTACTCCCAATTAAATACCATCAACATCTCAGAAAGAAGAAACAGTTCTTAAACTGAATTAACAATTTTATTCATCAAACGAGAATGTTTTTCCATTGATATCTTGGAGAGTTTTCCCCACAATAACCCAATTATTCTCCCAATTTTACCTTGAGCAAAAACTCGACAAAAGAGTTGTAATTTTTTAAACATTTATAACAAATAGAACACAACTCCAAAGTTCCGAATGAGTCAGACAAGTCCTAACAAAGTTTAGAACTATACAATACACATATGAATGCAAAGAAAATACAACTTCCATTAACAGTCTGAAATTCCTCTACATAAAACACAGGTACAGAGCCATAAATGGCATCATCAAAGCCCTGATTATTTCTAAAAATATAAACACGGGTTCAACACAACAAGTGACTCCTACATGAGTTCAAATCAAATGTGAAGTCCAAAGACTAACTCAACGGAACTAAGGTTTCCCACAAAGTTCAGAGTCCACATAAATAACAAAATGTGAGTGTCGTGTACATTACAACCTTGTATTAACAAAGTGAAAATGATCACTAGAGAAAGACACAGATCTAAGCCATTTACGGACTTCAACAACAAAGTCCAGGTCATTTACAAGTATAAAAATCACGATCCTTAAGAACAAAAGTTCTCTAACAACAGATCAGGAAACACGAGTATTAAATTACGTGCTCATAATCAAATACAAACTTCTAACAATAGTTCAGAGCTACCTAGGTCTCCAAACTCCTAGTTCAGAACAACAAAAGCTCCAGCTTTTATAAGAAAACACAAAGTCCAAATACTAGCTCAAGTAGGACTAGGAATTCCCACAGTACAGAGTCCACACAAGTAACAAATACGAGTGCTTTGTAGTTACCAATCTACAATAACTATTTCAAATTTCAAAAGAATGTAAAACACGGTTGCAGATCCCAATATTTTCTCTCAACGAAACTCAAGTTTCAAATCTAAAATGAGCTCGGATACAAGCTCCATTAATACACAAGTTCAGCTCAAGCTCATGATCAACAAACACAAATTCCAGCAAGTTTAGATAGAACCCAAAGATCTCCAAACTCTGAACCACATTTAAATAGCAACGAAGATTTATCTAAATAGATTACTTCGATTTCCCATTCTAAATGAAAAATCCAAGTTACAGAGATACGTTTATGCATGCATTCTTATTTTTAAGAACTGTACATGGTAAGTTTCTAAATAGAACTCTATTTACCATGAAATTCAAAACCAATAACATATATTTAATAAACCCCACAAGTCAATAACCAGACAAAATAAGGAATCGAGAATCTCATAGAGCAGAATCATTTTAATGAAACATTTATAAGAGAGAAAAATATCTTAAAGTTTAGAGCCTATCATGCCTGATAGCGCTTCTGTGAACTCAAAAATAATCTCCAGCCGAGCTCAAAACTTCTCCTTTTCTCCACGAAAAATCAAATAACCATGTTCTTTTTCCACCATGCCTCCTATATATTCCACAAACTGAAAATAGGTTTAAAACCTCAAAAATAGCCATCAAGTGTAGTTCTATCTGCTGGTTTGAAAAACCAGTGAGCATGCAGAGCAAAAATCACAAAACATGCAAAGTGAAACAACCACATACCAAACCGTTTGCATGCCTTCCAAGGCAGTTTGAGCATGAAGACCAAAAACAATTAATTCCCTTAACTCCTATTTTCCCGCCTATCCTCCTTTGCCACCACCTCTCATGTTTAGTTATTGCCAAATCAAATCTAACAAAGAATTCCATTTTAGTGGAGCCTCCACCTAAGCCTCCGCCAAATTCACTAACCCCTGCCAAAGCTGGCAAGTACCTCCAAGCAATTAAAACCTTATCAACAATTTTAATGCCTTGGAACCATCACCTACCATGTATGCGACCACCTAATTCCCCATTCAAACCCATTAGTTTAGGGTAGATTATATTGTTTAGGTTAGACCTTAGGTAATTTTTGACACGCACACACACACACACACACACACACACACACACACACACACACACACACACACACACACACACACACACACACACACACACACACACACACAAATATACACACCCACACACACCTTAGGTTCCTTAGGTTATAACCCAAACAACAATTACCACAATAGGTCTTAGCACATAGCCTAAGGTAGTTTCCACTTAGGTTAGATTAATTTACTACACTATAGTTTTAGGCATTAGGTTAGATCATAATATAACCTAGTAGTATTAGGTTAGGATGCCAATCAACCGAATCAAAGCAGAATAGGAAACTTTAGGTTAGAATAGGAATTCTGTTACGTAACATAGTTTAGGTAGTAATTATTTTTACCTATCTTAGAATTCCGTAGGATAGTTCTTCTTAGGATTATGGATCTTTCCTATGCCGTGAATAGCTACGGTTAGTTTGTGTCAACATTGTCCTGGTACAATCGAACTGAAAAGATCCAAGCATGACATACCATTGAATAGAACATGTTCATACAACAATCAAAGAACTAGTATCTGTCAAAGTTCAGTCATATGTCTATCAATTCCTGGAATGTCGATTTACCATTCATCCTACAGAGCAGATTTTAAAACATTCCTTGGATCACTGAAATTGATCCAAGGATGAGTCAGATTAGTAGAAAAGTTTACAATTCTTAAACCAGATTGTAACCCACCTACAAGAAATGAAAAATGGATTTAAGAAAGCCATTCCAATTCAGTCAAAGGATCTTAAGAATAGAAGATGATTTATCCATATCAAGCATGATCTCCAAAATTCAAAAGAACACATCTTTATAAGGAAAATCACATGTCAACACTTGAAATGTAAAGGAGGAAAATAACAACTATCAAGGGTGTTACACTTTATAGTAGTGCACCCCCTTCTTTCATCATCATTTATCCTTATCATCATCCACTCCTAATCCTCATCGTTATCTAATTAATTATGGAACCACCTTATCCTTCAATCCAATCAATCATTTATCAATAAATTAATATCCACATCCAAATCTTATCATCTCGTCCAACATCCAAAATCCTCACCCCTAGTTGGGGCATCTTCTAACATCCTCTCATCAATCAAACTCAAACATTATTTCTCATCACTTCATCAATCATCATCCCAATCCTCTCCTCATCAATGTCCTATCATACAAACGATCCAAAACCAATCCTCAATCCTCCAAACCTAACATCCTCTAAAAAATATACCTATCCAATCAATCCTCAAATGTAATATCCTCAACTCCAAAGCATCCTCAAACCTAAATCCCAAATCTTCCATCCTAACCCCTTGACTAGGGCATCTTCTAATCCACTAATCCTAAATCTTCACCCTTGTCATACATCATTGACTAGGGCATCCTCTACTCAAAAATCTAATATCTCATAATATTTTAATCTCCTACTCCTATAATCCTCTATCATATCTTCTAATCATGCATCCTCATCAATATCCTAATCAACATCAACAATCCTTCTATTCTCTAATCCTCAAATCCAATATCCTTAATCTCAACCCCTTGATTGGGGCATCCTATAATCCAACCCCTTTAATCAATCTTCTAATCCTCTAATCCTCTCTCATTTACTAACTTGTGTCTCTCCTCTTTTCAAATGGTTACCCAACTCATTACCTCCTAACCTAACTCCTTAAGGTGAGCATCATATTACCATCCTAAAATCTTCTCTTATTTTTCTTTGAACGGTCATTTCTCTCTGCAATAACCCTTAAAAGAGGGGGAAAATGTAGACATGTAAAATGTCGACATAATTTATTTTATTATTGGTAAATGGTTTTGAAGGGGACCATACCCCAAAGTACAAAAATCCCTAAGGTCGGATGAAAACAAGATAACCATTTTGGTTTTTTGATAGCGAGGACCACACCCCAGAAAACAAGGCCTAACAACCAAATAAAATAGAGAAGAAACAGGTGGCGCAGAGGACAAACTATTGTCACGAAGCCAAAAATAGCTGAATAATAAGGTTACAACAACTTCAAATCTGCAAAAGGCCATTATAAATACCAAGAAAGTAGAAACTAGGCAACCTTCATTTGAGATCTTTGTTAAAAACTTTTTTAACATCCTGCAATGTTTTGAAAAGATTGAGTGATGTCTTGAGTGGCATCCTTATTGATGGAAGTGATTTCCAATTTCGATTCTTTGCCTCCTTTCCAAATACCAGAGGGAATACCACCAATCTCACATATATGTTTTACCTGCACTTAGAGAAATTCAAGGAAGGTCTTTTGTATAGAAATATTGACAATTTTTTTGTTAATGATATTCAACAAAGTATCTTCCATGACCTTTTGCTTTCTGCTAATTTCTTCAATCCTTCTTTAAATCTTAGGGTTGGTATCTAGAGCCTGTTTGTCTTTGGCCCCCTCTTTGAGAAGAAGAGCCACATCCTCCCCAATAACCTTGATTTTCTCTACATGTTCCTTTAACTAGGTCTACATATCATTATTAGTAGAAGGATTCGAATCAGTCTAACTAATTGACAGTAAGATCTTAGCTATGTCTAAATCCTTGCCTTTAATGGTACTCTCGAGAGCCCATTTGGCTGGCGGTGGAGAGGGTGGCTTGAGATTTTTGGTTTTCACTTTTAGGACGCAAATGAGGTTGGACATGAACAAAGTGGGATTATAAGAGATATTGGAAACAACATCCTAACAATATTAGTGCAAGAGTAGGATAAATCCTTGATGGAGTGGAAGGCCTCTTTGGTGGGAGTATATCTCGAATGTACTTCTCTAGAGACTGAAAAATGTAGTAGGACATACTAACTTTGGGAGACCTTCGGAAATGATTCAAAAGCACAATGTGGTGTAGAGGAAGGGTTGAAAATTTTTCGTCAAGCATGATATACCTAACTACCATTATGATGATGTCATTGAATAGGGAAGGAATGGAAGAGCACATAAGACTTACTTTGATGTATTGGAGGGTTTCAGACCCCTCAACAAACTTTTTTCCTCTACCTCCTTGTCAAATTTATTTCTAAAGAACTTGAATCCGTTCATATGAATACCGTTACAAAATAAATCAAATTTTCAAAGTGATGGGGAAATATTTACCTTTATAGGTGACAACCTGATCCTTCTAGTGTTTGGAAAAAGTCATAGAGATGTGCTTATCATAACCCTTAATCCTCTTCATAAAAGTGGTGAATTCATCCACATCCAACACATTCTATAGCTCTTAATTTTCTTGTCAGTCGGGTCGCATCGGCTCAATTTCGCGCAAGGTGGGATGCCCATGGCCATGGGAAGGGAGACATCATTGGAAAGGGGAACCTACAAGATTAGAAAGGAATTCAGAGAGCTTCACAAAGAAAGCACAAAGATCAATGACATGGAGAAAAATATTATTATCTTGAATAGGCCACAAGGGAAAAGTATGAACCGGCGTGCGAGACAATCATGGTACTAAGATCTTACTTACCCATTTTGATAGAAAGTACTAGACTTTGGGATAGTTGGCCATTGATTCCTTAGAACTGATTTCATTTGATGTTTGGGGATTTTGAAGTTATTAAACCAATAACTTAAGTGATTCCCGAAACACAAAATTGGGCGAAGGATTCGGCAGATTTGTTGCCCTCTTTGTAGGTGTGACAAAATTTTACATTTATAAAAGCACTACAAATACTTATGGTCTCATGAATAATTCCTTAATATTCCAACTAGGAGGGTTAGAGCCTTTAAGACAATTGATAATATTTAGAGAGTCACCTTCAATAATGAGATTAGTGATCTTATTATTTTTGTGGCTCGTATACCCCTTAAAGCGTTGAAGTGCCTTTGCGTAGTGATTGGATTGGGTTCCCATAGGGCTAGCAAATGCACAAATAATATTACCAAGATGATTTTTGATAATTCCACCACCACCCACAACTCCTGGATTTCCCTTAGAGGCACCATCAAAATTTAGTTTGTACCAATTTTTCAGGGGGAGGATCCATTGAATTAGGGAGCGGTCAATAGAGGTAGTTGTGTCTTGAATGTTCTCCACATCAAATTTCCAACTCAAAAGAAATATCTCCTCATTTTTAGGAAGATATTTTCTTTGAGGAACTGAATTTCATGATATTTTCCTTGACTTCAATGGTTAGCTCTTTTAGAAGTCTCTTGTTGGTGTTCTTGGTATTCTTGAATATGATAGAGTTTTTGGCCTTCCAAATTCTCCATAAGGCATGTGGGAAAGTAATATTCCATAATTTCTTGAGCATGTTCCCACATGTAGGAGGCATAAGAAAAATGGAGGAAAATATGGTTAATAGTTTCAACCTCCTTTCTATAAAGACATCATCTGTTAGGCATGGTTAAGCCTCTCTTAATTAGATTATCTATGGTGAGAATCCTTTTATTCAAGTACTAGTCATAGAATGTGGTTTATTTTAGGAGTTATCTCTTTATGCGATTTTCCTCTAGTCAAAGTCGCATTGTGTGTCCGTGAGAGTAATTGGTACCCTATTTTGACCGAATAGGAGCCATCAAATGAATTAACCCATATAAATTCATTTGTAGTATGAATCTAGCTGATTTGGAGGTTGTTGATAATTCTTAGAATAGAATCATTGATATTTTTAAATTCGGACCTTCCATCATAAATATTCTTCCACTAAAGTATGTCATTAACACAAATGATGTAGTCACTTACCTTATGCATGAACTTAATAGCGAGGTTGTCTTTTAATTGATCCCATGAGTTATTTCTCTTAAGGTTCTAAAAATCTGCCCAATTTTCCTTCCAAAATAAAATGTCTTCTCCATTTCCCATTTTCCATTTGCATCCCTTCTCCATGTCCCTTCTAGTTTTGATCATATTTTTCCATAATATAGATCCAGGAAGGAAGAGTTTCAACATTCAGAAAAATTTGAGCCTTGTCTTGTGCTAAATATTTAGCTCTTATTATTTTAGTCCAAGGGTGTTCTTCTTTTAGAAGCCTCCATCTCATTTTGGAAATGAGGGTTGCATTCATAGTTTTTATATTCTTTATACCTAAACCTCCCACACTTTTGTGTGTGCACGCTTTGTCCCATGCCATGAGATGAAACCTATTTTTTTCCTCTATACCTATCCATAATAAATGCTTCCGAATTCTCGAATTATGTCTATAATACCTCGCTAGAATAAATAACATAGACATAATATAGATCGGAAGATTTTGCAAACATGATTTTAATGAGTACACATTTTTCAAAGCATCAAAGAGAACAAATCCTTTCTAGCTTGTAAGTTTTTGTGGAACCTATCAAGAAGAGAATTCCAAACATCCATAGAAACTTTATTAGTTCCCAAGGGAAGACCAAGATAAGTTGTAGGGAGAGAATTAATCTCACAACCAAATATATGAGCAATCTTCCTTTATTGGTTGATTAGAGTATTGAATAAATAAAGAGATATTTTATCAAAAAAAAAAAATTTTCCGAGGCATCCTCGTAAACCTTTAGAATGAGTTTCATTTTGGCTTCAAGAAGAGATGCTAGAAGTAGAAGTATCGTATCATCATAAAATTGTTGATGTGAAACAGTGATCTCTAAGGAGGTAGGTTTGAATCATGTTATCACCAAATCACTTCATCCTCCGAAATATCAACATATGAGTGTGTTAATACAACAAAGTGTGATTGGGTAACATGGAATAGTTTCAAGGTGTGGGACCTTACACTTGAATAAATTATCCAGAGAAAGTTTGATCTTCTTCCTAAACTAATGCAATAGCTACCTCTTAAAGGAAATCTAACTACTTCTAACCTATGACTTTCAAGGAACCAGAGAGAATTATCATAAATGAAAGAAATCTAAATCTACAGGAGGTGATGCACCAAAAGGGAATGATAGGGAATCTCTTGAATGTGTGGAAGTGATAGAAAATGAGGTGCAGAGAGGGTGTAACAGTCACCACATTCAACAACAACATCAAACTAGCTCCTCCATGAAAGCAAAACAATAATGGAATCTGCAAAACAATTTAAATTGACACAATACAACTACAAGTGAATTGAAAAGGTAAGTAAAGACAATAGACACAAGAAAAGGGAAGAACACATCCACAATACTTAAATCCACAACTTCATTGATTTACACAATTCAATTAATTATAGAGAAAGGCCATGATCATCATGCAAGATGTCTAGAATGAAGGCTTGCAACACATTTGCTTCCTAGACAAATTTTGGTAGAGTTTCGTAAGCAAAGAATCCCCCTTCAAATGAAATAGCTTACAATTTATAGAATAATTTGGTGAGGAGAGAGAAAATAAAGTTTCTCGGATGCATGCATTTCTCACCCACCAAGTGCAATCTTAAATTAATACATCATGAGGCCCTTTGTGCATCCCATCACTATTGTATTATAGCTTATGGGACAAGAAATTTCTCCCCATGCCCCATTAATGGTGGTAGATGGTTGTACAATGCCTTGGAGTTCTAGGGAATAAATTCCATTTTGACCCTTTTTGGCTGATCAAAATGAATTATTAAGTTTTTGGTGCATATAGGACTACGAGACCTTTCCAGAAAGTCCAATTTTGCACAAAAACGGAGCTCCGAGGAGAAAGTTATAGCATTTTGAAAATTGCAGACTGTGAGAAAGTCGGGGTGCATTATTGTTGCTTCCCAATTCATTGTGTCGATTTGGCCATGCACTACTACTTTTTGCATCACTATTTTCAATGAGCTTTACTTCACCCTTTTTTTGAAGCAAAGTAGTTTGCTTTCACTAGGCCACTTTAATTTACTTCATTTTTGCATACTTTGCGGTGAATGAGGTCCTTGCCACCCAACTCGCTTTCCCTTCTCGGTTTGAACTTGCTCAGATTTGCTCGCCATGTAATTATGTTATTCCATTTTTCTTTTACTTCGCCACTTTTCACGTTGTTATACTTGATGGCTTCTTTCTTCTCAAGTATGTTGAACTTGAACCAATGTACTTGGTATGTCTCCAATGCAAGACTTCTCTCCAACATTCGTCACCTAACTCGTTGTTCAAATTGTTTGTGTTAAGTGGTGATTCCAATTTCTTATACTTTCTTTTCAACCACCCCGATTTGAATTTGAAGACATTTTAAATGCCACTTTACATTGCTCACTCGACGACCTATTACGGTGATTTGGACGAACTTAACTTGTGTTGAATTTTCCCCCATTAGTATTTTAGCAAAGGTTCTCCCATTTGCCACAATTTACTATGTCTCACTTCTATACATTGAATGGGCATAGCTTTACTTGTTTAGGCTCTCCAACCAATACAAGTCGTCTCCCCGGAATCGATGCCCAACACTACCAACTCGGTAGTTCCTCCTTTACTTTACTCACTTTAAATTGAAATAGCCTCCACTTACTATTTTAACAAAAGCTCTTTCAAACACCAAAGCTCCTCATGGCTTAATTATTCATTACATCGAATGCATGGTCCTTTACATGCATTGGTTCCATTTTCTATTTTAACAATAGCCCTTCACTTCACCACAACACATTATCATAGCTCGCACCTTGTGTTGAAACGACATGCTTCTACTTTCCCTGCGTTGAATTTTCCCTCCTCAACTCGTGAAGTAAACACTCTTTTGATCATCACAATACACATCCTCGAAATCCCTTCTACTTCAACTCCTCGAGCCACTATTGTTACTCCTTCCATGGTATTTTTGCTTGAAATGCTACCTTGTCAAGCTTGCAAGGATCTCAGCCCTAGCTCGGCCTTCTCCCAATGCTTTCTTCACATTTAGCTCATTGATTCATTTTCAGGCTTATCCCACACCACTTCTATTGCCGGTATCAGTCGGCCCTTCAACATCTCTACGACTCCCAGTTCATGGCTAACTTGAGCCATTCTATATGCAAATTCCCATGTGAAGCTCATTACTTTGCGAGTTATCCTTCGTCATGGTCTTGAATTCGATGCCAAGTGCTCGGATCTCTGGAAATTTTCTCATTTGATTTGACATCGAGCTTTGTCCACATTTCTCGTCAAAATGATATCTTTATTCTATAACCAGGCATTTAATCCACATAACTCAACCAATCCAATTCCAATGTCTCTATGAGCCATTTCTCGCATAGAGCTGACTTGCCCCTACCTTCTTCACTTAACACTCCATTCACAAACTCGAAGAGCTCATTGGAATTTTATTCCAACTTGTCGAGCCACCAAGTGGTTCAATTGAGTCTTCCACAGCCGCTTCTACTACCATGACTCCCATCTCACCACCGAGTTTTAGCTTGATACGAGCTTTCCCAAGGCCACTATGTTGCCAACTTTATGCGGAAAGTTCCTCTCTACCTTTAACTCATATAAGCATTCAATGCAATCCCTCTCTAATAAATCTCCTTCCATTCAAGTTTTGAACTTAAATCATAGTCGGGATCCATCAAGTCGTCTTATGTTTTTCCGTTGATTTCACCACTCGAACTCCACATAATTACTTGCCACGATGACTCGGCCCTCAAACGAGCTCCCTAATTCTTCGCATCAAGTCTCTTTGATTCAAATTGGCCTTCACACATTCATATCCAACTCACTCGGTTCTAATGTTAACTCGTTACGGCGAGTCATTCCTTCTACGTTTCGAGCTCTATTTCGATCCCATCCATGTGGTTAGCTCGATTGAGTGAGCTGACCCTCAACTATTGAGATGGCGATCCCTTCCACCTCGTTGATGGCTAGCTAACTCAGCTCTCATGACTCACATTTACGAGCTCTCAACTCATCAAGCTCAGATTTCCACTCGTTGCATGGGGTTTTTAACTCAAATTTTTAGTATCTCGTCGAAAGCTCGCTAAGCAAGCTCACCTTTAGCTTGAATACCCTCCCTTAAGCCCCTTTGCCAATTTTGGAAATTTCTTGGATTTTAGTGAAATTTTCGGGGACCAGGGGCTAGGAAGTTTGATGGAAATCCTAGAATTCATTTTTACCTTCTTACCTATTTGTTCGTTCCAATTTGGATATGGGCCAGTGGGGCCCATGATCCATCTTTTTCCAAGTTGGTCTCAAGAGTCAAAACCTAGAAGAGGAAAAATTCCTCAAATATGATTTTCACTACTGAGTTCACCAAACCAACTCCTAAAGCCTCAAAAACCACATGTAGCAAACTTCATCATCGGGTGTCCCTCTCGGTGTCTAAGTCTACAGTGGCATCCCCATTGTCCATTTTACCCGAGGGAAAAATGGATTAAAATTTTGGTGACTCGTGGTGTCATCTCGCCTACTAGATGTGGTTGACCAACTATTTGAATATATCCATTGGGCATGGAGTCTTCTATATAGACCATGAATTGATCCTAAACCTATTGCAATTGAAACCCAAAGACCGCTAGAACACCGCTGATTTGGAAATGACTCGTTCTTGATTGCTTTTCCCAAATCTATATGAAAATCTTTGAAATTGGTTTTGTGAGAGTGAAGAATTGTCTTAAAATTGGAATTTCACCCTTTCTCTCAACTATGATCCATGAGGCTAGATGAAAAACACCATGAATGGTGCTGACATATGATTTTTGCTAATATCAAGCACAACCAACATATTTTCTTATCTAGAAAATCATACTCCGAATTTGGAGTTAAACACCTACCAATTTGGACATTATGGAAGTCAATTAAGTTTTGATTTTCTTTCTTCTTCTAAGAATTCCATCTACGATACTTTTTGCTTGGAGCACGCTGCTAAAGGCCGAAACTATTTCTTCGTACTTGGGAAGGTCGTTATGACATTATCGATCTCCTGATTTTAGTTGCTCTGCATTTGAACAACTTCGGAAATAACAAATGTTTCCTATGAGCTTGAAATTCTTGATGGAATTTATCTTGCAGCAATTTCTCTATCTTTGAAGCATGATGAAGTACGTAAAATAACACTCTTGAAGAAATAGAACATGTGCCCAAGGCACTTAGGAAATTGAAACTAATCTAATAATAGAACAATGTGCATAAGCACTTGGAGGAATGAAAATTCTAAACTACTATATATAAGGGTGAGATATTACTCCTCTAGTAGTAGTGCTTGAGATAAATTCCATTAATTGGAATATGTAATTCTTCATCATCCAACTTAGCCATTCGAGAAAGTGTTGTTACTCTGAATTCCATGATCATATTGCGTCAAACTTGGAATGCTTTCCCAGTTTCACTCGATCAACATTCCACTTCAACATAAATCTCCTTCTTGGAATGTCCTTTCTTTAGCTTTCTTGTCAAAGCTCCTCTTGATTAGTGCTTAATCTTTCTCCATGGTTTGCATTACATGCTCTCTTAGTTCTTCTAGCTCCATGAGTTCTACATACCTAACTTCCATGGGCTGAAATTCACCCAACTCCAGTTGTTTGAGAAGCTCCAACGTGGGTAACTTAAATGATATAGGTAGTTTTACCTCCCTTCCATATACTAGCTTGTATGGAGAGCTGCCCTGGTCACCTCTTGGGTTTCATGCTATCAGCCCACAAGGTGACTTGTGATTTGTATACCAAGTCCACTAATTCTCGTCAAGAGTCCTTCTTATGATTCTCTACAAGTTCTTATTTTTGGAATATGCTTGCCCGTTACCCTGAGGGTAGTAGTTAGAAGAAGTGCTGAGATATATGACATTCCTAACAGCCCACTCAGTGATCCTTGTGTTGAGGATGCCAATGTATTATCTAATATGATAGTGGCAGGTACACCAAACCTCGTTACTATCCCCTCATAGAAGTCCAATATGTTGGATTCATTAGCCTCCTTCAGTGCTACTTCCTCGGTCCACTTAGTGAAGTATTTTTTTGTAGTTATGATCCACTTATGGCCTTGGCTCAAATTCGGATTGATGACTCCAATGAAGTCCAATGCCCATTGCATGAATGGCTTATCTACTAAGATGGGATGAAGTGGTAGCATTGTTATCCTCTCTTTACAGGTGAAGAATACACACTTCTCACACTTTTTAATTCATGCATATCAGTCACTAAATACTGTAGGCCAGTAGTAATCAGATTTCATGATTTTGAGAGTTGTTACTCATGGAGCAAAGTGACCTCTAACTTATCCATCATGGAATTCTTGTAGCACTCTCTCGATTTGATTTGTTCCAATGTATCTTAGGAGAACTCCATTTGTATCCTTCTTGAACAAGATATCATCAATCAAGGCATATGGAATAGACTGGAGTCTAAAATATCTCCTCTTTTATTTTCTTAAATCCAGAGGGCATAGAATCATTTAAAGGTAATGCATCATATCCTGGATCCAACATGGTGCGGGAACATCCTCGATTGGCTGCTCTTCACTGTCTACAACACTAAAACAACTTCCTCTTGATTACTTTTTCCATCCTAATGACTAGAAGCTAGCTACTCACATAAACCCTTCCCACAGACTATCTTATTCACCTTTATTTTTATGTCATATTCCATCACATAAGTGATCCAACCTAATCTCTTCTCATTCAAATCCTTGTTCAAGAGGAAGTCCTTGACTCCAGCATGGGACACTAGAAGTTGAATCTTTTTGTTTGAGACAAGGTGTCTAAACTTCTTTAGGATTCTTACAACAGTAAGGACATGCCTCTCAATGAAGGAATACCTCACTTCGTAGTCCTCCAATATTTGAATGAAGAAAGTGTAAGGATATTACTTGTATAAATCGAACATATACAATGAGAATAATATGAGAGAACACCAAAATATAGATAAATGATGACAATATTCTCATATAATAGCTTTTCCACTTCGAGGGGGAAACCTCCAAACCATACAATAACACTCCAATACTCAATATGATCCTTAACTACAACCTTCTAACCCCTATATATACCATTCTAACCTATGGCCAATACCGAGGTGACATCCTAAGCATAATAAATCATAAATGAATTATATAATAAGATAAGGGGATGTGTGCCACATGTTGGCATCTCCATCATAATATTATATCCCATGTGAACCCATACATATAACTAAGGGGATGTGTGCCACATGTCGACATCTCCATCAACTCATATACATTATAATATTATATCCTAAGGTACATAGTAGAAAGTTATGGGTTGTTCGACTGATTCTACTACATCAAGATGGTGAAATCGTATCGCTCTCTGCCAAAAGCATATAAGATGAAATCCTTGGATAATTCGAGTTGATGAGAGTCGGGCTCAAGATATAGCCCGTTTGATAACTTTGAAGCTCTCTTTTCCTTCAAATGTCCACTTGAATGCAAGGTTCTTCTTTAACATCATTTTTAATGGCTTAACAAGAGTGGAAAAATCTGGCACAAACTTGCGAACAAAGTTGATCTTTCCTAGAAAACTATGAAGAGATTTCTTATGACTTGGTAATGGTAGTGCTTGTATAGCTTCAACTCTTTTGGGATCAATGGTTAGCCCTTCCTTAGACACTATGTGGCCTAGTATCTTTCCTTCATGAGCTAGAAACACACACTTCTTAGGATTTAGGGACACATTGAACCTTTTGCATCTTTGGAACACTTGCCTGAGGTGGAAAAGGTGATCAATTGCATTCTTGGAGTATACTGTGATATCATCTAAGTACACAAGAACTATCTTGTTTATTAGTCCTTTAAATGCCATATCCATCACTCTTTGGAAAGTAGCTCCAACATTTGATAATCCAAATGGCATCTTTTTGTAAGCATATGTGCCCCACTTGGTGGTGAAGGTTTTCTTGTACTGATCATCTTCTTTAACCATAATCTGATTATAGCCTGAGTAGACATCCAATAGTGAGAACCTTTCTAAACCATGTACAACTTGTAATATTTTCTCCATAGAAGGGAGAAGATAATGATCTTTGAAAGAGGCTATTTTCATGTCCTAAAAGTATACACACAATCTGATCTCTATGCTCCTCTTCTGCACCGACACAAGATTAGCAACCTAGCTTGAGTACTTAATCGGAAAGATAATGCTTTCCTCTATGAGCTTGTTTAGATCCTTCTTCATTAGAGGCTCAATATGAGGGTTAACATGTCTTTGCTTTTACCTAATAGGCTTAGCTTCCAGATCCATCTCAATAGTATGTTGTGCCAACTTTGGGTTGAATCGTCTCAAGTCCTCGTAGCTCTATGCAAAGACATCAAGGAACTCTTGAAAAAGTTGTATAAATTCAAATCTCTCTTGATCAGTGCTTACCTTTCCAATTTAAAGTGTCTTGTCTTCATCAATTGAAATTGGTTATGAGTCTTCCTTTGACATGGATGTTGGCCTTATCTTTCCAAAACTGGTCATTAGTAATGAAGATGGGTTCAAGTGTTACCTAACCTTTTGGCAGTTTGTTCATTCTCGGTTGAACAACTTGATCACCATCTTCGCTACTCTAACTTTTCTTAGTTCTGGCTAAGCACTCATCTTCTTTGTAAAAATTTTATGATCAGTGATCACTTTCGAATAGTTTCCACTTGTGTTGTTATCTAGGAAAGATGGCCTCATAGTTACTCCGATATGAGGTTGAGCTTAATCTCTCCCGATACTATCAACAACGTGAAATGTTTCCCCAACTAATGTGAGCCTATCTACAACCTCATTTTTCTTCCTTGGTATGGAGATGATGTTGAAATTTTTGAAGTCTTCGATGAGATCCCATACCCTATTCTTATAGCCCCTTAAGAGATCATTCTTGGCAGCATTTAACCCTCTTACTTGGTTCACAACCAGCTCGATGTCTCACGAAGACCTACAAATTGTTAATGTTTTTCTTCTTTACCCAATACAATTCATTAATCAATGCCTCATACTCGGATGTGTTATTTGAACAAACAAAATGAAAATAAAAATTTGAGTAGTACTTTATACCTTGCAGGTGACACATGAGTTTCTCCTCCAACACCTTGTCTACTCCTCGAGTTGTCAAAGAATAGCTATCATACTTCATTTTCATCTTCGTCTTCTAGTTTGGTGATGCTAGGTAGAGGTGTGTTGTTTTCATGCATGTAATAGACACCATCTCATTTTCCTCCATCTCTTTGTAAAGATAAAAACATGCCTCTTGTTCTCCCATTCATCAAGATTCAAGTATAGAATTCCTCCAACATTGGTATTTGTCTTTGGAACACTTGGGCGGTCTTCTTGATCAAAAGCTAAGAAATTTGCATTGATTGGGCTCAACACATGAGGCTCAATGTGAAAGTTCAAAATGGGTTTTGATCTAATTATAGCTTTAGCTCCATGCCTTGTCTGAAAAGCATATGAAACTAATCAACGTACAAGTAGCCTCCAATTTTAGTTGTGAAATCCTGAGACATGCACAATGTAAAGAGTAGTGGCAAGTCAATAACTGATATATCTTGTAATACCGTGACATTGGGGCATGCATACAACATAAGGCTCAATCCATTTATCATTCCAACTATTCTCATTGTTATCCCATCCAACCTGTACAACTCCTCTTGTTACCGACTCATAATTTAGTCCCAACTGATCAACTATCTCCTTGGGCATCACTGAGCTACTTACTCCCGAATCTATCATATAATTGTGAATAAGACTACTCCTAATGATTAGAGATATTTAGAATGGAGGAGGTTTCATATTCTTACCTTATTGACCTCCTTGAACTCTTTCTTTCATAGCTACATTAGTGAGAAACTTCTCTTGATCTTTGAAATGTTCACTTGAGATGAACCAATTTGCCATAGTTGCTTGCAACAAGTCTTGTTGGCCTGGAATTGCCATTGACTCCCACATAGAAATGTTGACATTGGTCTTCTTCATTTGATTGATAATGTTGAACGGAAGTGTGTTTTCCTTTTGATGCCCCTTACTTGGCATGACCTTCTCTTGCACATGATCTATTGTGACTAGTACGAGTTGGCCTAGAAGGTGGCTTGGGCTAATTTTGAACGTTAGGGGTTACACCTAGATTGCTAAAACCCTGAAGTGTGATAGAAGGTTGCGAAGTACTTAGACTAGATGATTACCCTTCCTCTATATTTTTCCTTTTGGACATGGTATTAGTTGCCACTCCTTAGAAAGGATATTGATTGATCCGGCATAAATTTTTTGCTTGTCAATTAACAAGTGTTGTCTCACTTGGAGGCACTTCTTGATTACAAGTTTTTCTAATGATTTTCTTCTTCCACCATCGCTTTGAGGCACACCAACTGTTTGCACCATTAAAGCTTAGTTCAGTGCACCATTAAAACATGTTTATTGATTGTGTGGTTGGCTACAAGGAAAACACCACTCATACTCCTGTGCCATATTGTTCTGGACCAAAACCAAGGCCCTAGATGAAGATGGTGCATTAGGATTGTAAGGCTGAAATGGCCTAACAATAGGAGGTTTCCCTTGATTCTAATTTATAGCCTGAGTAGGAGGCCTATTTGGGTGGTCGAGGTGATAGGGCCTGAAATTTTGGGCTTGTTTCTTCTTGATGGTCAACACTTCATTTCCTAAAGCTTATTTCCCCTTCAACACTTCTTACAGCTTATTCATATCCTCGTGTAGTTCATTGGAATTTTCAAATGAATTGGATGCCTGATTGTTTCTCTGATTTCTAGGATCTAGAATAGGGGCCAACACAGGGGTTTGACTAGTTGTAGGATTCCCCGTTTCTAGATATAGATGCATATGTGGCCTAAGCACAAGTTTTATTGCACGAATTAAGCAATTCTTTGCTCTAATAGCTATAACATAAAACTATGGGCAGCGTAGTTCCTCACATAGACTATATCATCACTTTTATGTCATAATTTAAGGATTTAAAGAAGTAGAGGAATGCTCCTTCAGCAGATGACCGGACAACAATCGGAATCCTATCCCATATTCTTTAGAATCTAAAATTGAAGTCAATCATCTGATCATTTGGGGCTCTCTTGATCGTACTTGATTGTTTTAATAAGGACAAATTTTCTCCCTTTTCTCCAAATTGGCCACATAAATTTGTGCATAATTGATTCCAATTTGCAATTGTTCCCACTTCTAAGCTTCTGAATCATTTCTTATCTTTTCCCTTGAAGGAAGAAGCTAAGATTTTCATTGCCACATCCATCTAAGTAATTTTACGTATGATACAAACATTTGCAATGTCCTGAATGTGGTCAATTGGTGTCATGTGATTTTCTCCATTGAAGAATGGAATGTTCTTTAGAGTTGCCACCAAAACTAGATTCTGTGCATTGAGGGAAAGTGGACCGCTCTTTGCCCATGAATTTTGTAAAGATATTTGGTGGTCCTTGTGGTGGTTGTTGATGTGCCATCTTGATGGGTCTAAGAACCCTGGTTGATTGAATGAAAGGCCTACCAGGTGGAGGTGTGGACAAGGTCTTGTTCGGTGGAGATGGAGACCTCTGGACTCTTCTTCCTCTACATGTAGAGAGATGCAAGTATTCAAAATCACCTTCTTCTCTCACTCTTGACCATGTTTGAATTCTTCTCATAGAATGAGGCACTTCTTTGCTGAAACTAGGAGATTTGTTGCTTAGAGTCACCAAATGTGTTATAAGTTTTGAAGTTTTGGATGTTTAAGTCTCAAACTCAACTTGGCTTTATAGTAAGTCTTCTACTTGGAGTAATCATCTTTACTTGAATCAGTTGAATAGCTTGCAACAACACTACTCACTTCTTCTTTGTTTCTCTTATCAAAGTGATCTAAATCTTCCTTACTTTCCTTTCTTTGTGTTGATTTTAGATGCACTTACTTAAGTCTTTTCTGCAATGATTTAAACCCTTATTACTTCTTACTCTCTACACTAACTCGGACTGATTTAAGTCCCTTTACCTCTTCTCCTTGCTTTGCGTAGATCTCAACTTGTTTTATGTCTTTTAACTCATTACGGCGTTTTGAACATGCTTTACTTAAGTCATTAACTTGGAGCAACTACTTTACTTGAGTAATTGTACCTCAAAATGAGACAACTTAAAATAAGTAAAGTCTTTTACTTTGGAGTAATGACTTTACTTAAGTATTTCACTTTTTAAAGTAAAGTAAAGTCTTTCCCGTTCACAACTTAAAGTAAATTCTCTTCCACTTTTGACTTGACTTAAGGTAATGCTAGTTGGCGGTCACAATTACTTAAGTCTTTCAATTTGAGTAACTTGACTTGCTTTTCCCTCAACTTGAAGTAAAGGATTTAAATTTGAAGTAAAGTAACAACTTGCACTCAAACAACATTACTTATTTTCTTTTCGGTGACTGGAGATGTAACTACTTAAGTTAAGTAAAGTGGAATCATTGATTGCTTCTCTCATATGGGTAAAAGCACAATAAAATGTCCCACTTTTTGGTATGGTTTGTACCTTAGTAAACATGAATTTTTAGTTTAATTGATTTTCTAAAGGTAATAGCCATAAAACCATACACATTCATGAAATTCCACAAACTAACAAAATGTTTTTTTAGAGTGTAGAATACATGTATATTTAAAAAAAAAAAAATTGGCAAAAAATATGGTCTTTTTCTTAATTTTATTCATATGTTGTTTCTTATGTTATTAAAGAGGAATGACTGTCCCCCGGTGGTTTTTTTAAATGAAAACTTATCTTTTCACTATGAAATTTTAGATATATGTTCAAGATTATAATTTTGACGTGCTGTCAAATTTTCATATTTTTTTGACTTATATATTTTTTTAATTAATTATTTAGTAACTATATTTTAAAATAAATGGCGTCCATATTTCTATGCCAATAACTTTTAATATTTATATCAAAATTAAATTTTTTTCACAGGTAAGAAGAAGAATTCAACAAATACTAAGTATATTTTTTTCAATTTTTTTATATATTCTACTATTTTTCAAATTTGGTTGATTGTGTACTATTGATTGTCCTAAAATACCATATGTTAGTAAAAATTAAAAAATAAATAGCAAAACAGATTTTAAAAAATGAAAATTACATTTTTAGAAAGCTAATAAAAATATGAATTTTGTGTCAAAATTTTGTAATTTAACTAGTTCATTTACCCTAATTACGTGGCACCTGAGTGGCAGATTTTGGCTCACAATTGTCCCCCAAAAGGATTTGGAGCCAAAATGTGCCACTCAGGTGCCATCATCACTGCCACTCAGAGGGGTTCGTGCGAATGTGTGTTCGTGCAAACATGGTTTGCGCAAATGTGGTTCGCGCGAACCCCTTCTACACCACCAAAGCGCCGCCAAAACGTCTCCTTCTAAATTTAATGTTTTACAATTGCGTCTCCCCTTCTAAATTTAATGTTTTACAAGTTACTTATTTAATATTGTTCGCTTTTTATGTTTTAAATTTAGTTTTTTACATATTTTTGTGTTTTAAACTAAGTTTGTTTTTTTAATTGTTTTTAACCAAAAATATGTAATATTAAATTAGAAAAGTTGTTTTACATATTAAATATAAATTCTATTAAAATTAGAAAAGTTGTTTTAAAGTTATAAAAAACTAAAATTAAAAATAACCTAATTTCTACTGAGATTTGTATATAAATAGAGTTGCATGCACATATAGTTTTGTATCGAGTTTACTCTTAGACATTCAGATCTATCACGATTTATGTGTGTAGGTGAAAATTATTGAAGTGGATGAATCATGGGAAATGCAATACCGAGGAAGAGAATGCAAAGAAGAATGCTAGAAGATTTGTTCGTAGGAGGGCACAAAGAGAGAGAGAGAGAGAGAGAGAGAGAGAGAGAGAGAGAGAGAGAAGACACAACAAGTGAAAGACAACGCTGCAAAAATTGGTACATATGTATAGAAACCCTTGATAGATCGTAATTTTTTTTTAGTTCTAAGGTTTAAATATGATAATTTATGTTTTTTAGATTGGGTAAAGGCAAGGGTTTTGATAGGATCCCATGTGTATGTTTATGGACACAGATCATGATGTGTAACATTATGCTGAAGTGATAACAAAAGTTATGGAATTACTTCCCAAGAAAAATGTGAAACACTTGGTGAAGATGGATTTACAAAAATTAAAAGAATTTTCCCAACAAGAACCACTATCATGAAATAAAACAGCAAAAAGTGTAGAGATAGTATATGGTGAATTTGTTAATTTGACTACAGTTGCTAGAGCACATTTGTTGGTTACATTCTTGAATCATGTTGATATGAGGGAAACATTAGAATTGTTGGGTGTTGATTTTGGACGGAAAAATTCAAAACGTGTAGAAGAATAATTTGTTGGGAATGTTTTTAAAGGAATAAGTTCTTTGGGTACAAAAACTAGGTCTGTTGATAAGAGTATTTCTCGTAGAGAAATATTAACTTCAGTTGTAAGTGAAGATACAAAAAGAATCGTCATGTTACCACCTTTGCCAAGGCATTGGGTTTATCTAGAAAGATGGTTAGCGGTATGCAAAGAGGAGGAAGACATTGGATGACTCTACTATGGAAGGAAATTGGGCACTAATGTGTAGAAATCCATGTTCTGATAAAATAGAGGATAATATTGTGAAGATAGTTTCTGATTTTTGGAGTGAGAGGACTCGTCCTTCTCCAAATGTGAGGGATGTTTTAAAACATATGATAACTTGCAATAACTATGATGAACATATAAAACATTGGCTTGAAATAACTCAACATGAGATGTACATAAAGTTTATAGAAGAAAATCCAGATGTTAATATTGGACAACGAATGTTTGAAAATTTGAAGCCTTGGTATGTGCGAGCTGATAAAGTCCTTGACACATGTTGTTTTCATTATCACGTTGAGTTTGATCATCACTTATCGTGTACAAATTTTTTATAGATTCAATGTATATATATTTTGAGGTTTGCTTTCATTTATATCTATATATTTGAAATTTGTTTAAATATCATTTTTTGAGATGTGATTTAAAATTAATGTATTTCAAAATCTATGTTTTTTTCAGGTGTATAGAAAGTTACGAGAAGAAATTGCCCCACCTACATGTGTCAGTGAATTCATAACTTCAATTCTTTGCAACGTATCTAATGATCATGTCGATGATCATATGACTTTCATCAAAGGTGTGTGACAAGTGTGGGGAGTTGAAATTATTGCCAAAAACAAATAAAGATTTGGACACGATTAACCCGGTTTGCTTGTAAGAGGTGATATATATAAATTTATGTTTTTAAATTTGGATGTTAGATTTTATTTTGATTTTGATTTTACCGCAAATGAATACATGACAATTTTTCCATGTTATGAATTGATTTTGTAGGTTCAAATACATAAAATATTCAACAAGGCTTGGAAAAGATGTAACCGAGGTTGGATTTGGTAGAAGAGGAAATTCCCATTGCTACATTCATGCAAAGTTTCGAAGTTTAATTAGTCCATACATCAAACATTCTCACTATTCAAAGTGGTAGACTACACAATTCAAGACTAATAGGGACACATTCCCTATTGGTTCAATATTGTCCGTGGTTGATTTTCTTTGAGAATTACTCATTTTCTCATAAAAAGAAATTCAAACATAGTATTATCATCCGACCGGAGTTACTATCATGGTTCAAGTATGTTATAGGCATGCGCAATTGGATTTGGATGGGGTTGAAAGTACATATGTGAAGCGAATGATCAAGGAGTATCACTTCTATATAAGTGATGACAAGGAACATGACACCCACTTTGTGCAACATTGTTTTGGTTTGTTCTTTCAATATCTTCATCAGTGAGGAATACAAATAGATCAACATTTTGTTTGGTCAGATGGTTGTGCATCACAATTCAAATCCTCTCACCCTTTCTTTGCACTCAGTTGTTATCATCATCATCACAAAATTCCTCATTTATGGAGTTTTTTTGAGAGTGGTCATGGGAAGGGAGAACACGATGGTGTGGGTGCATGCATCAAACGTGCTCTAAAGAAACAAAGCTTTGATTATGAGGGAGATCGATTGATTGATGCCCACACCATTGTTGAATGGTGTAAGAAACATTTTACAGTTTAGGTTTCAACCTCACAGGCTTCAACATCACACGCTTCAACCCACAGGCTTCAACCCCACATAGAGTGTTTTGGGAGATAACATGTACATGCACATTTAAAACATAGATATGTAGATCTTGATGTGATTTATTAAATGAACTACAAGTTACTAACTTTAAATTTTTTTATTCTGATTTTTGTTGTTTGTTTTAAACTTTATTGATCTTTTGAGCATGATTAAATGAAGTTATTGATCGAAGGAAAAAGTATGGATGTGAAAGGATTCCCAATTCTAGGTCTTTGCACTTTTTGATGACTATGGATAGTAATAACTGGACAATCTGTACAAGAGATTATTCTTGTTTTTGTTATGAATGCATGGATAAATCATATTCAGAGTGCAATAGTCAAAAACATGGGTATGTAGGTGAGTGGAAGCAAGTTCCTTTAGTTTTGGATGACACATATGGATCAGATCGTGATGATAGTTTTGAAGATGTGCCATTAATTTCAACTGATTATGACCACATATTTGGACTGGTTAAACAAGGTATGTTTTATTTGAAAGGCTCAAGTATAATTTGATAATTAAATATATATGTATATAATTTATACTATACATCCGATCATTGAATGTTTCTTTACATTTTGTTGTAGGAGATGTATTTGCAGTCATTGTTGAAGAAGCCAATATTGAGAAAGTGGAGTACTACTTGTTGCGTTGCACAAAAGAGAGAACAAAGCTAACATGTGAAATAACAAGTGAAGTGACAACATTTTTACTAGCTCGGTTGTAGTGCAGGGAACATACTTACAACAAGTGAAAGCCCTCCAAAGTGGGATTCACTTTGTTGATTACAAACCAGACAAAAAGGTGTATCATTACACCCATCACATAATTGCTACAGGGTTACAATTGCAGCAGGTGAAGACTACAAATAGTAAACGCAAAAAATGGAGACTAGATGTAGAAGACCATGAAAAACTTTTACAAGTCATTGAACAACGAGTAGAGCCACTTGGTATTATATAGAAGGACATGGAATAAATTACTAAACCTTGTTGGTAATAAACTATTAAGCTAGATAGCATTGTATTTTCTACTTGAAGGGACTATGGAGACCACTATACAATAAAGTTGTTTAATACTTGTGATTCTTACTTGTTGTGAGATGGTTTATGGTTTACTTTAAGTATTGTGATATGGTTGTTACATGGAAGTATGTATGGTATAAACATGATTTATGATGTGGATGTATGTTGCATTATTATTTTTAATGTGGAAATGTTAGTTGGGAATTCAGATGTACATAGTTTTTGATATATGTTATTTGTTTAGTTGTGAACCAAAAGGTTGTATATGGAGTGCCCTTATCCTTTGTACAAGTTTATCATATTTCAATATGCTTGGAATTGTGTTGATTCATTAAGGATTCATTATGTCATAGAGAATGAATAGGAGGGAAATAGATTGTAGAATATGTAATGGAACATAGATTATGAGTAACTAGAAATACAAGGAGAGAAATCTCCTACAATCAGGTAGGGGGAATGTATCCTAAAAAAAATCCTAAACAAGGAAGTTACCATTTTTATGGTATATATGTAGAGCATGCTAACATGTGGGAGACATGGTTAAATAATACAAGAAATGTGAAACATGATAGTATTAGTCTTTCTGGGTATAGTTGATTAAGAAAGGGGAAATAAAATCTCTTAACTCCCTTATTTTCTCTCAAATGCCTTACAATATTTATAGTTAGAAAAATTTAGCTATAAAAGATTGACTATAAAGAATAATGGTTAGAATTTATTTCATCTACCAAGCCGAGTGATCATTGAAATTCCTCTATATGGACATGGTGCTAATAGTTAGACCAAGATATTCATACCATGTGATGTGGAACTAGGAAGATGTCACTTTGAAAGATGCATAGAAACCGAGAGTCTCCACATGGATTTTGAATCACATGTCTAGAAAATGTGTGGCATGTTTCAAGGTGTTTTGGAAGCACACAAGAGTGGTATGATTATGTGTGCTTAGCATGAGGTATTTTGGAGGAGTTAAGTGCTTCACATTTTTACAATGGTGCATCTTGGCACTAAAGAATAACAATGGTGAACAATGAATTTTTTTCATAAGGGTGCAATATGTCAATGATGGTGTGAGGCTTTAAAGGCTATGGGTAGAACAAATTGTTTTTCTAGTTTTATGATAAAACAAAAGAAGGTCCATAAAATTTTCAAGTGTAAGTCTTGCATGAGATTGCAAGAAGGCGTAATTTGACCAAGAGACATGCTTGTATGGACTAAGGATGTGTGAGTGTTGTAAAGAAAGTGGATGAATGTATAGTATAGGTTATAGATGTAATGAGCAGAGATTAATGGTGTTTTTAAAATATGTGAGAACTATGGATTAGTATGCACAAGATTGCAAAAAGTGTGAAGATTATTTGAGAATGATTTCAAATTTTACCCATCTTATTTCATAAGAATGTATATTATTAGCAATGCCTACTATGTTGGTTGAAGTTCAGAAATATATATCATCTTAGGTATAAAATTTGAGGCACGACACCTTTTATGTGTAAGAAGAGTTGCAAGAAGACATAGAGTTAGCTACCTTAGAAAGAGAGGAGGAGAAAGAGAGAATGTAATTAATATGGAAGGTTTTGATACAAGGATCAATTACCAAGAAAATTTAAATGGAACTCTCTAAGGAGAAAATGGACGAATTTCTCTTTTCTAAGTTTCTAAGAAACAAAATCCTTCCAATTGCAAAGATATTATATGATTTGGAATATATTTTAATGTAAAATGCAATTCGTGATGTTGTATTATTTGTTTGCAAGACTCTAAGTGGTTCACATGACCTATATGACATTTTATTCCTACATAAACAAAAATATATGTAGATTTATTCATAATTGCATGTGTCCAAAATGGGTGTGAGATGACTTTAAAATAGAAAGGATGTGTAAAAAATGATCTATTGCCCAAAATAACCCCCAAAAATGATCTATTACAATCTATGGTCATTATGAGTCTTATTTCAAGTTGTTACTTGAATGATCTATTGAACTTAAACTTTCATAATATATGATTCAAATAGTAACATAAGCCATTATACCATGGAATGTTTAATGTAACATAAAGTATTGCTAAATTAGGTCTAAGCATTGAAAATAATTCAATATGGAATTTTAATGAAGTTTACAATGTTATATCACAAAAATGAAGGGCATTTAATATCTTATCTATCATTATATACCTATTATGATATCATCAAGAGACAAAAATGAAAGATAAGGGGGTGTCTTATATTCACATCCATAATTGTAAATACACGTGTCTAAGACATATATCAAAATATATTAATAATACACGTGTCTAAGACATATATCAAAATATAATAATAATGTCTAGAATGAGTATGAATATATATACATGTCTAAAATCTCTAAAAGTATGTCTAAAATGTCTGAAATCTATAAAATATCACTGAAGTCTCCTCCGTGCACTAGTAAGCGAGTGCGGACCCTCACTACACTCGCTGCACCCCGCATGTTAAAAAAGGAATATACACGTCATAAACTATATATAACATGTACCATATATTAAAATATATAAGCAAAATTCTAGAACAATTTCTTGATTAATTCAATACATCATATAATAAGATATGTACAATTGATTACCTCAGTATCTGTCCTGGCGGATGTTGGGAGTATCTACGCTATGTGTAGATCTCTATCTTATAGATCCTTGTGAAACAAAATAAATAAAATGTAAGAAGTTGATAAATAAGTTTTTTGAATAAAGTTCATTAATTTCTAACATTTCAATTTAGATTAAATATTAATTCTATTAAAACACATGTATTTATACCTCTGCGGAACGCGTCTCCAAATGTATGGGATTGTCATCCACGACCTCAACACCAGCAAATATGTCGCCAACTAAGCCAAGTTGACTCAGACCCGGAACATCGAGATCCATGTTGTGCTCAGTCAAGAGCTATGTGTATGTGACATGGGTAGATGGTGTGGGCTGTGAAGCTCCACACACTGGAGCAGAAGCCTAAACACAAAAGTAAATGTTTAATTTTAATATTAATAAATTGTAAAGTAATGATCAATTAAAATAAATTTTAATTATATTAAAGGTTTAATTTTCACACACCGGAATAGAAATGTGTTGAACATCAGGTGTGATGATCCCAGAATAGGAAGTCTATCTGTAGTAGCAGCAATAGTACCCTAACTAGAAGATACACTCCCACTCTACTCTATAAAATCTAAAACCCCGATAGTGGAATGCTGCAATGCTCGAGCAATCACCTCATACGCACGTAACAAGTCAGCAACCATGATGCGTCCTAGCCGACATGCTCAAAGCGGGATGGGGAAATCAGAAGAGCTCGGTATACCTCGTTGCGTGCATCACTGGTGCTACTAGCACCTCCACTACTAGTATCACGTCTCTCAAGGTACTGACCCACACGGTCAAAAGAGATCAATTGGGTCTCACGAGCAATTCCAGCAAGACTCTCGATAGCATGACCTCTTGTGCAAGTCATAATGATAGGTCTTTGCGACATCCGAAAGATAAGAATGGTTGTGGCCTTGGTACAAGCTGCCGTGTGTCAACAACTGCAGGAGCTCCCTCTTTCTATATGCCTTCTTGTGGCTAATACGGCCACGCCCCTGCCCCAAATAACTAGGGATGTCTAAATAGTTCACCTTTAGGTTTAAGTGAACCTCAACATGTAGCATCATTATGAAGTATAACGATAATTGATCATTATTTGGAAATTGGCCTTGAGAGGCCACAAATCTAGGATAAATCAAAGGGGCACATAGGGGACATGAACATTTGTTTACATAATATGCCCTTACTTTTTGTTTGTCTGCATAAAAACTCCAACAAAACCTCTTAACGACTTCCTTATTGGAAAGTCGTGATGTAATCTCATTATAACCTACATCTCTGAGACACTTGATTTTAGTGAATCCATAAATTTTTTTTTATTGATTGGAATCAAATGGATTATATGTTTTCAAACTTGTCTCTATTCTACAAAGATCGACCAATATTTTTTCGCAATGGGCTTTATACTACCCAACTGTAGTTGGATTTTCAAGAATAGATTGCAATTTTGCAATCTCTAAATCGGTCCTCTCAAACAAATTAGGAGTTCCAGAAGAAGCCATGACTGTAAAAAAAATGAAAGTAAAATTCTAATTAATAGTACTTTTAATTAAAAAAAATTCCTAAGATATTCTCCTATATTAATGAAAACAGAAATATGAAATTTTCAAGCTTCAATGCAACTAATATAGAAAATAAATTACAAAATCAAATAAATTACATAAATTACAAATCACATAAATTACAAAATTTCCCATCTAATCAAATGCAAGAAACATATTGCACATATCGTTGAGTTCCTACACAACATCACACAATAAATTTTGGTGCACGTAATTAGGAAACTACATAATAACCTAAAGGCTATGATATCATATATCAACTTAGGAATACCTAGACCAAAATTTTCATGTAGGATTAGATTCAATGAGCTAAATTGTATACAAGAATATTCTCTATAAACTTTGAATGAAACTACTTTACAAAGTTATGATGTTCAAGTTTGCTTAAAGACGCTAATATTCAAAGTTTATAGAGAATATTCATGAAACTAATTTGCTTAAAGACGTCCAAGGATTTTTCAACAAGTCCATACTGAGCCTATCCTAGAATCATCTCAATCCACGAGACAACTTTTCATTGAAATAAGTTTTCAAACAATTGTGTGACTCCAGCAAGCTTTAATGATAATTACTGATCTATTCACTACCTTCACCTAAAGGCTAACTAACTCTATTAGAATCTCCTTTAATGATAATTGCCATAAAAACAACATTGTAATATGACTATGATTGGGAAATTTATAAGACAAAACATTAGGCTTGCTCAAAATGATAAGTAAAATGAACATAAGATGAATGAGTACCAAAATTCATTAAAAACAAAAACCTACTAGTTACTAACAAGAAATAGGATACACTTTAAAATATCCACAAACATCACCCAAAGTAATTTTGGAAACAAAAAAACCCCTTTTAATTAATATTATATGGAAATCGTACCTGTTTCGAAGCTTCCAAATATACACTTGCTGGGAGGATTCTAGCATAGATTGCTGAGTTTGGATCTGCCCGTAACATTTGTCCAAATCCATTTTTTTAAACAAACCCACATTATGAATATCAATTAGTAATTGCTTATCATGGGATTGTTTGGTGCTTTTGTAGAAGCAACACCCATTGGAACTTGTGAACAAAACCTCGTTACATGCCGAATCTGAAAAGACTATCAAACCTAAACCTTTGTTCCACATGCCAGAACCCCATTACTAACCACAAAATGTTTCAACTTTACAATGTATGCTGCTAGCATAATCAGATTTCATTGTACTACAAAATTCTCTTTCACTTTCACTCCATCCTCAGCATTATTGAGACACTCGCTAAGATTCTTCATTTTGCTGCAACATTCAAGGCCAATCATTATGCCTCCACATTTTCCAAACACGACACACAGTTCAATCACACGACACTATCTAACAAGAATTTCTAGAAAAGGATTTCCAGATGAGTAGCTGTGTTGAGTTGAGTGTACGATACATGTGTGTGTTTGTATGTACACACTCATTTTAATCATTTTTTAGTCCATAAGAAAAACAAAACTTGAAAAATATAGTATGATCAATGTTCAAAACATTCAATATACTTACGATTTTACATTTTCTATGATATACGAATATTGTATTCCTTTGTGTTCATTAATTTTCTTTGAGATTAATTTTTGTGTTCATGATGGTGGCATAAAATATTTATATAGGGAGCTCTAACGGACCTATTTAATGAGATTGACTCTAACCTGCCAATGATAACTAAAGAGGTTAGTCCAATGGTTGGTTCTTGCATTCATATTATCCAAAATCACCTTCTAATTTTATTGAGATTAATTCCCTCCTCTTACATTAAAAAATGAAAACTGAAAAGTCCCATGAAGTCATCAAAACAAGCCCATAAGCAAAATAATCACTAGAACTAGCAAGGGAAAAAAAACATAAATAATGTCTCAATTGTGGTATAAATTCCATTTTGAAGCCTGAAATTTCTTAAGGCTTTGATCATGGTAGATTGAATATAAAGATCCACAAATGACACATCTTAATTTGGGACTATTTCAGTTGTACTCTAATTTCAATAAGTCTTGTTATGGATTGGAAGCTGAGATCTAAGATCCATATCTGATTTCTATTTATTAATCATCAATAAATCCAAATCTCTTACAGGCCCAGAAAGCCTAGATCACATATTAATTCAATTTTTAAAACAACTTGAATTAGAGGATATGGTATATCACGCTATAAAAATTTGAAAGCTGTGCTATATATCTAAATATGGCTCTTAAAGTGTCAAGATAGATTTTACAAAATAGGGAAAACTATTAGTGTCCAACACATTAATTTGTAAAGAATTTGTAATCCACTATATCTATTCTTTTGCAAATTGTTTCATCTCGATTTTATTTCTTATATAGGTTTTCCGATGGAAAGACCATCGAGGATGAAGCGGCTCATGGTACAAGAACTCGGCATTTCCATGTTCATCAAAAGGGAGGTGAAACTAGCACAAACAATATAGCTTCTATCTTTGCATGGACATGTGGACTTGCACACAAGTATTGTCTTGAGTTCATAATTTCATTAATTTAATGATTGACGTGTGATCCTCTTTCTAGGATTTCATGGTAGGTACCTGTGCTCTTTTTAGTTCTTGTTATTTCCTTTTATGGTAGGGCAAAGCTGGATGAAAATGCCAAACTACTTGAATTTGCAAAGAAGTGGAAGCTGCTGTGGGAAGCTGTTGAGTCGGGGAAAATGACGAAGGACCTAATTTTTATGTTACATGGTTGCTTCGTTTCATTTATAGGTACTTTTTTAGTTTCTCCTATGCAATGTGAAATACCCATGACACACCTTTTCGGTTGTAAGAAGTTATGATTATCAAAGTAAGTTTGATTCAATTTTTAACATAAACCACACATAGATTAGTAAAAAACTTCATGTCTGCTAGCAAATGACAGCCTTCCATCTGGAGGAAAATTAGATGGAAGGCTACAACCAACCATATTATCTATCAACATTCTATAAACAACAAAACACCAAAAAATCATATGAGACTACGATGATGCACATTTCCCTCGTCTTGCAAACATACACACACTTGTGCACATTGTCCTTTCTGAAGAAGCTTTTTGGGGGTATGTCTACATGGTTCCAAGGATGGTAACTGTCCTAGTTGTTTACATGGTTGTTCCTTGGCCGAGGTATTTATGAACAACTTATTTATTGCTGTCAAGTTGTTTGGCAGGCCATTTTTTTCAAATGGGTCTTTATTTCTATTGTTTAAATGTTAAGTTATTTAGAAAGTCTTTGAACAAAAAAATATTGTTCCTAATTCGGGTGTTAGTTAAGCTCTCGTTTACATGCAATTGCCATTGCCATTGTTTATCATGTAATATCAATGCAGGCCTTATCAGTTGTTTTTTCATTTGGTTTGACAATGAATTCTCATTCTATTTATCAATTGTTTTTTCCTTTGGTTTGGCAATGCTATTATCAGTTGTATTTTCATTTGATATCGAAGAAACTTATCTCATGTGAGTGAGTTGAAGAGATGTGCTCCACATTTGCGAGTGTGGGTAGAACCTTCCAACCAATAGAATGTTGGGCAAGAAGGTGGTGTTTTTTTTGTTGAGAGAATTGAAATAACACAATCATACTAGTTGAGAGGGGAGAGCCCCAAGAGTTGTAGATTTGATAGAGATGTTAAGAGAAATCTAGGTCTAGTTGGAGGGTATGGAGACTACACAATGTGTCATGGAATTGTTGCAGATGTAAGTGAATATGGAGATGTAGCACCTGAGTTTCAGGTAGAAGAATTTTGATATGGACTAGAAGATAGATTTTTAAAGGGCCATTACTAGAATGGAAAGTAAGTTTAGATTGGACACTCGAGTTACTCATGGAGTTTGTGTCTTGAAGAGTTCATTGAATGGATCGGTCAGTTAGAATTTTTTTGATATTGAGAAAATGGAGGAATTCAAGAAATGTTCGCATGCATCAAACCTAAAAGGAAATTCATACTTGTGGTGAGAGCATGTGGAGATCAA
This sequence comes from Taxus wallichiana var. yunnanensis, assembly GCA_018340775.1. Classification (NCBI taxonomy): domain Eukaryota; kingdom Viridiplantae; phylum Streptophyta; class Pinopsida; order Cupressales; family Taxaceae; genus Taxus; species Taxus wallichiana. Next base: position 41,245,363 of record CM031233.1, on the reverse strand, counting down.
GAAGAAACAAATATAAGATCAAATCTTACTACATAATGATTAGGAAGTTGAAAGGTAGGTTCTTACCTACAAATTATCAAATGGGTTTATTCGAGAAAGTGCAGAACTAATGAATGTGAAATATTGCATCAACGAGTTATATACAAGGTCACCATTATAAGTAGCCATGTTGAAGATGGTGAAGAGAAGAAATAAAGCTAGGTGAAAGGTTTGCATATTTCCATTCAAGACGAGTTTGGATTATAAGTTTGCATTTGATAGATGAAGCTTATCAATGGGCTTTGAAGGTGAAAGAAAAGTGAACTAGAAGTTAATGTAACAACATCAAAGAAGAGGAAGATTCTTCTGAAGGAGAGGACAAACTAATGTTGGTAGAGAAAAACATATCCATCATGAAGAAGCCAACAGTTCTCAGATTGAGAATACTGCACTTAGGGGTAGGGTATATTCTTATAGAGGAAGATGATACTTTTGATGAAGAAGAGGTAGAGGATTTATGGGTATGTGCATTCATATTGCCCAAGCTGTTGAGAAAAGTGTTGCACAAGAAAATTACATAGAAGGAACTAAAGTAAAGGGGTAGCTCATATGATGAAGTGAGTATTATTGAAGCCTACGAACTGTATGCAAAGCTAGAGTTAAGTATTGTAAGGTGATTATTGATAGCAATAGCCTTGAAAATCTTGTGACCAACGAGAGGGTAGAGAAGCTTGTTCTAGAGAAATTTACACATCTAAATCCATATAAGATGTCTTGGTTGTTGAAGGGATATTGGGTTGTACGATGATGAAGTGATGTGTGATATAATCCCATGGATGTATGGCATACACCGTTTGGAAGACCTTGGCAATTTGATAGGAAGGCTCTGCATGATGGGAGCACAAACAACTGCATGCTTGGTAAATGATGGTAGGAATTTATAGAATTTGTGTACATTTTTAAGGGGGTAAAGGGTCTCCAAATAACTGGAGAAGTGACATAGTTTTTTCAGGAGATCTTGAGATACTATAGAGTTTTCTTGGGGGAAGGGCTAGTAGGAAACCAAGGCCTAATTGGAGAACTAGTATGAAGAGAAAGTGTAGAGTCAAATGAAGGGTCTAAAGGCCTTGTAGTGGGTAAGATGAAGTGTTATAGGAGTGTTGGGGATGAATCATGAATCTGCATATTGTTTTGAGAACTTAGACCAAGAGGCCTACCTAGGTCTAGTCTTACATTGGTAAGGGTATACCTGTTTAGTGATTTTCTAAAGGATCAGAGTGTGTGGGATGGTCAAAACAGGCTAGGAAGGGTATGTTGGATGATGGAGGCTTATGAACAAGGGAGTCATAATCAACAACCAAGGTATGGGTATCTCATGGTTTTCCCTTCATATAGATATTAGTATTCTTATGAGTATGTGTTAGATATCAATGGACCTCAAGGTGTTTGGAGCATAGAAATGGTGCTATTGAACTTCATAAAGGAGATCCTTAGTACAAGGGAAGTGTGAGTCAGTTCAAACAAGCCTTGGAATCTCTTTCAAGAGGACATGTATCTAGGAGGTAAGTGTTCATATAAGAAATATATACTAAAAATTTCTATAACCCCTGCACCAGATTTGTTCAAAATTACAGGTCTTGAAAACAAGTCTAAGGGTCTCAAAAGTTAGCTCTTTGCAAACTCTAGTTAGGGTTCCTAACACACTTGGGAGAGCTAAAAAGCTTGTAAAATGCCAATTTCTCTTTGTCAAATCTCTTAATTCAACCCACATCACTTTATTGATCCATTCTTTAATCTCGAGCAATCAAAGTTAGATACTTAACATGAAATCTCCGTAACTTACATACAACTCACCTACCTTACTCTGTAGATAACAATTTAGTTAAAGTTTCAATTATCCACACTTCAAAACAATGACTTAAATCCCCCCACAAATGCAAATGAATCATTTCTCTGGGTCCTCCTCATGTTATCAAAAAGAATAATCACAATCAACTCTCAAAGTAAGCTTTGCAATCACACTATACAAGTCTTCATGAAGATACACAGACTGAGACAAACTCCACAGTATTGGATCAATGACTAAAAGGAAAAAACAGAGTACATTACAAATATATCCATTTTTAATACAAGCAGAAATTACAGTCTTCAGAGCACCATTATTCTACAGAAGGTATATTTTAAATTTAATATATCATTAGAGCAGAAATTACAGTCTTCAGAGCACCATTATTCTACAGAAGGTATATTTTAAATTTAATAAAACATTACACCAGCAAATCAAATGAGCTAGGGTTCTTCAAACGAGCTAGGGTTTTGCTAAGATTTTAAATGGGGTTTTACCAAAAAAACGAGCCAGGGTTTTACAAAAAATGGTATTTTAATGGCTACGATTTTGCTAAAAAATGGGTTTCAATTTTTTTCACCCACTGTAATATCGAAATGGCTAACATACCTGGGCTCGTGGTGTGGTGGGCTCGTTGGTGTGGCGGGTCTGGTGTGGTGGGATCTCGGCTGCTGGTCTGGGTCGTGGGCACAAAATTTGCATGGGCACAAAGGAGGCGGGGTGGAGGAAAATGATTTCCTCGCAGTGCCTCCACTATATAAACAGGGGGGTTCACGTGAACAACCTTCGTGTGAAAGGGGTTCGTACGAACCAAATCAAATGTAAACACACGACAAGATAATGGCCTGTGTGTCTCTTCACTCGAAACATGTTCACACGAATGGGGTGTTTGCACGAACCCACCTTGGATACCACCCATTTACCATCCCTACTCGCATTTTCGGGACAACAAGTGGGACACAACACCATGCGTTGACACTTCCTTTTTTTTACAAAACTTCCAAAATAACTGTAACTTACCCAAGAACACATCAACTTAGTCAAAATGAATATTTTTCCATGAAACACTTGAGAAGCACTTAATTTTTGACCACATGTCCCCTTTGGGTGTGCGAAGAACTATTATCACTAAATCACTCCACCCTCTGAAAGATCAACATGTGAGTGTGTTAATGTAAGTAGTGTGACTGGGTAACATGGAATTGCTTCAAGGTGTGGGAACTTGCAGTTGAAGCAATTCTCAAGATAAAGATGGCTCTTCTTCCTAAACTAATGCAACGACTACCTCTTGAAGGAAATCTAACTACTTCTAACCTATGACTTCAAGGACCAAGGAGAGAGAAATAACATAAATGAAAGAAATCTAAATCTATAGGAGGTGATACACTAAAATTTAAGGATAGGGAATCTATTGAATGTGTGGAAGTGATAGAAAGTGAGGTGCAAAGAGGGTGTAATAGTCACCACATTCAACAACAACATCCAACTAGCTCCTCCATGAAAGCACAACAACAATGAAATCTGTAAAACAACATAGAATGACACAATACAACTGTAAGTGAATTGAAAATGTAAGTAAATCCAACAGATGCAAGCAAAGGGAAGGAAACATCCAAAATAATTAAATCCATAACTTCCTTTATTTACAAAATCTAATTAAACATAGAGAAAGGTTGGGATCATCCCTGGAAGATGTTCAAAATTAATGCTGTAACAAATTAGGTTGCTAGAAAATTTTTGGCGAGAGTTTCGGTAAGCAAAGAATCCCCCTCTTCAAATGAAATGAGCTTATAATTTATAGAAGTTGTAGAGGAGAGAGAAAATTAGTTTCCTTGGATGCATGCATTTCTCACCAACCAAGTGTAATATTTAATTAATTCATCATGAGGCCCTTTGTGTAACCCATCACTATTGTCTTTGTGGCTTATGGGACAAGGGATTACTCCCCATGCCCCATTAATAGTGGTAGATGGTTATATAGTTCCTTAGAGTTCTGGGGAGTAAATTCCATTTTTGACCCTTTCTCGATTTCCAAAAATGAAATCTGAAGTTTCTGGTGCCTAGAGGACTCCTATACCTTTCTGGAAAGTCCAATTTTGCATTAAATGGATCTCTAGGGAGAAAGTTATGGCATTTTGAAAATTACGAGATCCACAGAAATCTAGGGTGCATTCTTGTTGCTTCCCAATTCATTGTGTCGATTTGGCCATTCACTACTTCTTTTTGCATCGCTATTTTCAATGTGCTTTACTTCACCCTTTTTGTGAAGCAAAGCAGTTTACTTTCATCGGGTTACTTTACATTACTTCATTTTTGCATAATTTGCGGTGAATGAGGGTTGTATTACTTAACTTGGGTGACAAGCCAGCCTCGCCACACAACTCACTTTCCCTTCTTGGTTTGAACTTGCTCAACTTTTCTCGCCATGTCATTTTTCTATTCCATTTTTCTTTTACTTCGTCACTTTGCACGTTTCTATACCCGACGGCTTGTTTCTCCTCGGTACATTGAACTTGAACCACTTCACTTAAGACGTCTCCAACGTAAGAATTCTCTCCAACATTTGCCACCTAACCCATTGTTCAACTCATTCGTGTTAAGCAATGATTCCAATTGCTTATAATTTCCTTTTGGTGACTCGATTTAAAGTTCAATACATTTAAAATTCAGCTTTACATTGCTCACTTGGTGGCCTATTGTGGCGATTTGGACCAACTTAACTTACGTTGAATTTGTCCCCTAATACTATTTTAGCAAAGGTCCTCCCATTTTCCATAATACGCTATGTCTCACTACTATGCGTTGAATGGGAATATAATTTGTCTCCCAGAATCGATGCCCAACACTACCAACTCAACAGCTTCCTCCTTTTAATTTACTCGCTTTGCATTGAAATAACCTCCGCTTACTATTTTAGCAAAAGATCCTTCAAACGCCACAACTCCCCATGACTTGCTCTTTCATTGTGTCAAACACATGGTCCTTTACTTACGTTGAAATGGGATCCATTTTCTATTTTAGCAATATCCCTTCACTTCACCGCAACACCTTATCATAGCTCGCATCTCCTTGCGTCGAAATAACATGCTTTTGTTTACCCTACGTTGAATTTTCCTTGCTCGACTCATGAAGTAAAAACTCTTTTGATCACCACAATACATGTCCTTGGCAATCCTAACCACTTCAAATCCTTGAGCCATTATTGTTCCTCATTTTGCAGACTTTTCTATTCAACATGCTACCTTACCGAGCTCACAGAGAGCTCGACCCTAGCTTGGCCTTCTCCCAATGCCTCGCTTCATGTTTAAATTGTTGATTCATTGTCGGGCTTAACCCACACCACTTCTATTTCTGGTCTCATTCGGCCCTTTGATGTCTCTTCCATTCCTACTTCATGGTTGACTTGAGCCATTCTATCTCGCAAACTCCCATGTGAAGCTCATTACTCTGTAAGCTATCCTTCATCATGGTATGGACTTTGATGCCAGTGCCCGGATCTCTTAGTGATTTTCTCATCAAAACAAGCTCTTTATTGTATAACCAGGCATCCAATCCACATGGTTCGGCAGATCCAATTCCATTATCTCTCTCGAGCCATTTCCCACATAGAGCCAACTCACCCCTACCTTCTTCACTTGGCACTCCATTCACAAGCTTGAAGAGCTCACTAACATTTTATTCCAACTCACCGAACCACCAAGTGGATCATTTGAGTCTTCCACGATTTCCTCTACCACCATGATTCCCATCTTGTTGTTTAGTTTTAGCTCGATACGAGCTCACCAAAGGATGCTATGTCACCAACTCACTACAATGAGTTCCTCTCTATCTTCAACTTTCTGAGAATTCAACACAATGCCTCTCTATTTGAGCTCCTCCCTTCAAAGTTCCAAAACTAACTCATAATCGGGATCCATCGAGTCATCTTATGTTTTTCTATTAATTTCACCACTCGAACTCCGTGTAATTACATGCCACGATGGTTGGGCCTCGAATGAGCTCCCAAATCCTTCGCCGAGTCCCGAAAATGCAACTCATCCTTTACACATCCATATCCGAATTGCTTAGCTCCAATTATAACTCATTACAACGAGTCAGTCCTTCTAGTTAGTCGAGCTCTATTTGAGCCCATCCTTGAAGTTAGCTCGACCGAGCAAGCCCGATTATCAACTCTCGAGTTGGTGATCTCTTCCACTTCACTAATGGCTAGATGACTCAACTCACATGACTCACCTTTCTAGCCTTTTGTGATCTCTTAACTCGTAAATATTGGGAAGCTTAGCTCTCCACTCGCCGCATGGGATTTTCAACTATGCTCACCGAGCTTAGTTTAGCTCAAATACCCTCCCTTAAGCCCCTTTGCCAATTTTGGAAAATTCTTGGATTTTAGTGAAATTTTGAGGACTAGGGGTGGGGAAGTGTGATGGAAAGCATGTAAGTCATTTTTCACCTTCTTACCTATTTGCTCATTTCGGACGAATATGGGCCCGTGGGGCCTGCAGTCCATCTTTTTCCAAGTTGGTCTCAAGGTTTAAAACCTAGAAGAGGAAAAATTCCTCAAATATGATTTTCACTATTGAATTCACTGAGGCGGCTCCCGAAGCCTCGAAAACTACCTATAGCCAACTTCATCGTCAAGTTGTCCCTCTCGGTGTCTGGGTCTAGTGACATCCTCATTGTCCATTTTGCTTGGGGGAAAAATGGATAACAAATCCTTTAAGATAACCCATTATGGTGGCTCTATTAATTTCAACATAATTAATAAATAACTAAAATATCTATTAAACATTATTTAATTCATAATTTATTTCCCCCTTTATCACTAACTCGTTATCCCACAATTCCCATTTTAAATTTATAGTAATTAATCACAAGATTAATTATTAAAAATCCCCTTCCTAACCTCATTTAAACATTTCTAGGAATTTAAAATTCCTACTCACCTATCGATTCTGTACACCTACCCTACACATAGCTTCTCCATGTAATCATATATTTAATCACCTTTTAATCTAACCTAATCTTAAACTAATAAAAACCTCCACCTCTAAATCTATAGGCTTCTATTTCTAGAATCCTCTCTAAAATTATCTCCATTGAATATTAAAATTCAAATAAGGCTCCCTCTCTCCATTGAATTTTAAATTCAATGGAGACTTCTCACAAATTATAGAATTCTCCATTCTAGAAATTTCTAATCCTCTCCTCAATCCTCAACCATTGATCTTCATCCTACTTGGATCAATCTTGACCCTCCATTTCCTCTCCCACAAAAATTTAGCTCTCCTCCTCCATGAGAGCAAGGAGGAAGAATCCATAACACATCTCTACCATTTTATTCAATCCAATCTATCAATCCATCACCCTTCATTAATCAATTGAAGGTAATCAATGGGAGATGTTGACCAAGTATCTCCACAAAATCTGAAGCTATCAACCCCATCCTTGATAAAATCCAACATAACAAAGGGGAGAATTACATTTGATTCTCTCTCCATTTCCATCTCTTTCTTAATTTGAGGTATTGTTTGAAAGGATTAGATTAGGAATCAATTTAGTTTTTGGTTTCTAACTTTCATTTTATTCTAATATTTTTTAACATATTCAAATTGGAGGTCTAAAATCAACTTTAAATTGTTCTTCAAATGTTGAAGAAACAATGCCACCTTCATGATTAGCTTGGGTGTACCATATTTCTACCAATTTTCTCTAGTACTTAGAAAGGAAAGAAACTAAAATAGTGTAGATTTTTCAAAAGGATTACAAGGATTTTGAACATTCGGATAGTATTTTTGGTATTTTTAAATTTTTGGTTTTTATGAATTTTTAAATATATGATTTTTATTTTATTTTCATAGATCTTTACAAGTGCACAAGGGAATATCTCTCCCCAGTAGTCGCCAAAACTGGCTGTTGGTGAAACAAGTTTTTGTGGTGTAAATTATGGGTTTCCACCAACGGTCATGGGGCTAAGCCCTTATTCTTGTATATGGGGAGGCTCTCATTATTGAATGTAAACTAACTAATAATTGTGGGTGGTTTTTAGGTTAGGGATCACATAGGAACACTCCACTTTGAACTTGTGGCAAAGTGATCAGACAAAGGTACAAGGGAGGTATAGGGGAATATGAGAAATAAGGAGAGAGGGTTAATGTTGTGGGTAGGCTTGCAGAATCCACATACATCAACCAAAGTGGGTCCACATTCAATTAGAAGAATATAACTTATGAAAACAACAATGAGATCAACAAACTAAAGAAACAAAGTTCCATTAATCTATTCCTCAAAAGTACAAATCCTTTCCTTTGTTGTTCAAGATCATTATGCTTGCAAAGATAGGAAATAGAGAGAGAATAGAGGAAAACATAAGAAAATAAATGGAATAAATACAGCTATTATTTCTTGTGTAGTGGTGATACAAATATCAACAACATACAACAATCCACAATTGTTATCCAAAAGCTAAAACTTCAAAACTTCAAACTCTAAAAAAACTCATTTGGAATGGAGAAGTCATTCCAATTTATAAAATGCAAATCAACTCTTCATCTACCCCCACATGATTCTTCATGTCCCATCACTTGTGACTTTTCAATTTCCCTTAGAAGAGAAAAATTAAGTACCTTTCTTATAATTTGAGAGAGCAATTTTACATTTTACAAATATTTTATTGTCACTTAAGTAAATAGGACAAAACGTCATGATTACATACAATGAGGAATTAGAAAGGGGGAGAGAAGAGTAGAAATAATGAAGAGAGGAGATAAAAATACTCTAAAGAATGGATGAAGGTGACTCCACCCTTGATGGATATCAGCCCGATGAAGATCCTTAGAAAACTTTGCCCCTTTTGAAAACTCTTGAAATGATGAAACTCTAGAACACCTGTTTGGACACACCAAGAAGAGTAGTTATGAACACTTGATAGATAAACCACCGGGAATCGTGGTTCATTTTAAGAATACCCCTCTGAAAAATTACTTTTGAATCATTGGCGAATCTCATAAATCGACTTTTGAATCGTTGGCGAATTTCTAAAAAAATGTTTCGTGGAAAAGGCGATTTCACAAAGCATTGTTCCCTCATTTCACAATTTTGGCATAGACACCAATGGTTGGATGGTCAATGGTTAGCGATCAATGGTTAGATAGGTGAGTTGGGGATGGTGGGTTAGACGAATGGGTTGGATGGGTGGGTTGGACGGGTGGGTTGGACGGGTGGGTTAGACGGATGGGTTGGATGAGTAGGTTGAACGGGAGGGTTGGGTGGGTGGGGTTAGATGAGAAGGGGTTGGACGGGTGGGTTGGAGGAATAGGATTTGGATGGGTAGGGGTTGGACGGGAAGGGGGTGGATGGGCAATGGTTGGTCGGGTGAGGAGTTGGACGGCCAAGGGTTGGACGTGGTGGGTTGGACCGATGAGGGTTGGTCGGCTAAGGGTTGGACGGGTGGGTTGGACGAATGAGGGGTTGGATGGCTCTTGGTTGGTTGGTGAGTTGGATGGGTAAGTTGTTAGAGTCTAGCTAATGGATTGGTCGGGTAATGGTTAGGGTTTGTAGTCTTTGGATGGTTAAGCCTGGAGTAGTTGCACATGTGGGTTGGGCGTTGATACCAATGAATTTAATGTTCATTAATGATACCCATGGGCCCTATAAATACCCTTTCAAGGTTCATTTTTTCACTTTTATACGTAAATTTCTAGTGCTCTGAGCTCTCCAATTTTACACCCAAATTTCACTTCTCCCAAATTTTAGCAATGGCTAGTACCACATCTATTCCTACACCCAAATTTCAATACAAAAACCTCATGTGCCCATAGATTTTAGCTCTACTAAAAGCAAAAGACACTCCAAAGGATTGGCTCAAAAATCAAAATTTTCCAGGCTTGTGAACATGCCCCAATTCGACACTGATACATCAGTCCTTGATTACCTTCTCACCTCTTACAACAATAGTAATGGAAAATTTTCCATTCTTCTCATGCATCTAAAACGTCGTCAATTTATTTTTCTATTGAACCCGAGGACGTGCATCGGTTAATAGGTTTACCTTTTGAAAATAAGCCACCTGTTACTACAAAGGTTGTCCTTATAGACGAAGACAAAAAGTTTTTGGAGTCTCATTATAATGTACAGGTTGATGGTAAGTTTATTATTTTCAAATGCTTTTTTTCTTAACATTACTTGACCACACAAAGGCTCTAACGTTTATTTTCTATAATTGCAGCTCCTCTTAATCATTCATCAAGAGGCCTTCTTATACAAGGTATTACAAACAAATTCTTTATTGCAATTGCTTCAATTTTTCAGGCCAGGATTGTATTACAGGGTAGATTTGCAGACATTCCGTATTGGGTAGTTCAATATTTATTATAGACACTAGCAGGTCAACAATTTGATTGGTGTAGTTATTTGTCTAATAGAATAAAATCAGATATCTCCCATGCCCACAAAACCAATAAAACTGATAAATCCAGGACTATATTATCTTGTTGTAATTTTATTCTTGCTTTCTATTATGAAGTGTACTATGAATTGATGCAACATAAGATTCCTACTACAATCAATGATAAGATGATTGGTCTTAGTCTCGAAGAACAACATGTAACAATTACTTTTACTATTTACTTGTTATAACGATTTCAATTTCAATATTTTGAATAAAATAATAATTGTATGATTTTATTTTGCAGAGAAAATTATAGCTGCAACATCGCATAAGGAGGCAATTGATAGAGGTAAATCCCCTTCTAGAGGTCTCTGCTGATTTTGACATGGATTCAAGCAGAATCAACACCAGTAAGACCTCGTCAAAAGTGACCTAGGGGGTCGATATGCACATCATGTTTACCATCACATTTAACTACATGTATGAATAATGAAGTTATCTTTTTATATAAATTACAAATTCAAACAATTAATATAGATTATGTATTCTAATATTTCTACTGATCTTTTCTACATGTATTGTGTTGAAACTACCGAGTTTGATGATGAAGATAAAACTCATTCTGGGTGTGGAGATCAAAATTTCACGATTGTGTCTCCATCTATGTAAGTTATATTGTATGGTAGTTTGATTTGCATGTTTTTTTTTCCTTACAATTTTTTAGCATTTACAAAGCCCAACCGTTATATTCTAACAATTTTTGTGCTGCTTTCATGCAAGTAATATGGCTTCGGTGCATGTTACGCTTGCAAGAGAGGCCACCAATTCCTCAAACACGTCAAGTATAAACACAAAGGAGGACTTTAAGAAAGAATATTAGGATTCTGCAGAGTCGGCAGAACAGTTCATCTTCTACAACCAAATTTCCTAGTGTCACTTGGTGGTGTTTTAAGTGTAATAGCCACATAAATTTTAAACAACATCACCTTTTTGACGAGGATTTTTTAGGCTTTGATAGTGGTGATGCAGACAAGGGTAACTATTTTGACACCCACGATATGATTCAATCTACTCGCCTCAACAACAAAATGTGCATGTAATACATGGTAGTGACTCTCCTCCTCCCCAAGGGCTGCTCCACAAACAGATGATGAAAAGACACATTTTATATTAGAAAATATGATATCAGATAGTATGGGGGCAACAATTCAAGAGGTTGTAATGTCTGATGTGGATTTGGTGTGGTCTTGGGAGAGGAGAGAATTTTTTTATAAAATAAATAAATACAAGATACCATAATCATGCTCAAAGGAATTCATTGTTCATTGCCGTAGAGAGCCAACTAGCATGGTAGGATGTTTTGCTAAACAAAGATCAATCAGGGAAAATTTCATATAGTAATGATTACAATGATGAAATTATAGACATAATGCTAAACAGGTTGGAGAATCTCAATGTTGAAGCACAAGCTTACTACAACAAATGGTCTAAAGACAAGACTAATGTTTTAATAGAAAATGCAAAAAAAGAGAAAGTTGTTGTGAGTGGGCATTTAGTTTTACATGAAAAACTAAAAATTATCTGATATTATAAGCACTGCAATATATTTTTTCATATTATTTGATAGACTAAAAATTTAATATTTCTATTTTGCAGGCAAAATATGAAAATTTAAAGAAAGAAGCAATTGTTTTGAAGCACATTTGAAGAATGCCCATAAAAGCCTGAATTCTTTTATACAATTGAAGGAAAAACTCATTGTTATTAATAAACAAAATAATACATTGAGAAGGATAATAAAGGAGCATAAGATGGATCAGAAATCTTACTGAAGGAAAAGATAGATGTAGATGCAACACTTTTGTCTGCAAGAGATGTAGCGAGGGAGGAGCTAAATATACTGGAAAATATCAACACTGCAGCAGGAGATCTTCAGGCATCAAGAGTTATAGCATCTAGCTATGTACAGATGCAATAGATTCCTCCATCTCTTACACAGGAAAAAGAAAAATCTTCACCTGCATCATAAAATTTGATAAGTTAGTAAAGTTCACCATGTGACAAGTGTGTTGTCACAATTCGACACTGGCGTAGGAATTAAAAGATAGTGGCCAGCCCTTTTTAGTTTTTATTCCATGTGGTAGACGTAAGGACAACTATGATTTTGAATCATAGGTAGAAAAGAGGATGACCTCGTAATGTGTCCTTATATGACAAAACTTGTCCAGAAGCTTTGATATGTTATTACAACCCCTTTTTGAATTGTATTGGCCGACAATGCTTTATGAATTTGTTCTTTTTTCATTAAGTAATCTATCACATGAGAGATCGATTTCAAAAGAACTTTGGAAGTTAGAATTTTACAATGTTACTATATGTTGTTAATACAAACTATGTTTCTTTTCTATTGTTTACGTAAATGTTGCTTAAATTTACACTATTTTGTTTCTTTACGTTTCTGAATTGTTGCAGATGTAAAATAAATAAATTAATAGATATAAAATACAAATGTGTCCTTATTTTAGTCTGAATTTGAAAACCAAACATAAAAAACAAATGGCATAATTGAAACATATAATGACATTATTCCAATGGAAAAGGATCAAATAATGACAAATATAATATTGCATTTATTGAAAGTTGTAATCACTGAATGAAATACATAAGTAGTCTCAATAATGTATAGAAGAAATGAAATGTATGTGAATTCAAACATTGTTGGAGCAACACTTTCATTTGTGTCTTGGAAATCAACTGTAACATGATTTATGGATGTGTCTTGATCCCCTAGGTCAGGCAGAATATTACTAACTCCTCTTTTGTCTACTAGTGAATTCCACAATGCCAGTGCTCTATCATAAGGAAAAGACTCCACTGAGTAACTTGATACATAAAATCTGAGACAACTTTCTAGATTCCTATCTAATCTATTTCAAACTTTTGAATTTAAAAAGGATAGTGCACTAAAAACCCTCTCATCTTCCATAGAACCCAGAATCATTGTTTGACAGAGCTCATACAACTTAATATACTCACTCAAATCTTCACTTCGAATACTAATAGAATAGATATCCTTCCAAATCCTTTTCATGCAATTGTAATCCTGTGGGTTTTGTAGAATTTGAACTTGTTGTATCATTGTATTAGCAAAATCCATTGACTGTGAACTAAGTAGTTTTCTTTCCAAAATTCCTTCTACAGAAACTCCATTTATCTCTTCAGTCTTACAAAAATGATCAGTTAGATCACCCATGTTTTTGAAAAATAAAGGACTGATAGATGTATAAGGTTTTCCACCAGACAAATTCCAAAACTGCAGATTTACAACTCCCATTGCTTCAAGTATTTTATCATTTTTGAATCTTTCCTGGATCTCTTTAGCTAACGATTCAGAGATCTTTCTCAACTTATTCCTAGTTTCGATTAATACTGCATCATATAAATTTTGTGTCACTCTTACTTCTTCTATTTCTAAGTTAGTCATATCAATTCTTTTTGGTATGTATGAAGTTGAATCTCTCTTCCATGTGTTGTTATACACAAATGATCATTTATATTTTGCTTTAAGAAGCACCTAGAGTTTTTCAAATTTGTCAATGCATTCAGTTTTCAAAAGAAGCACCTGAAAACTCCCATCATAAATATATAAACTTTCTAGACTCAGCAAACATGTCTTCTAAGTCTTATAAAGTCTGTAATGTAGAAAGACCGATCTTGAGCATGCTTCATTAAAATATTAAGCTCTCTCAGCATGGGAAAAATACCACAGAGTGTGAGTAAAGTTTCTATGTCAGTTAGATGGAACAATAGATCTTTAGCTTTATCTACATCCCTATTGTATTTAAACATAAATCCTATTAGTGAAGGATATTCATCATATATTCTATAGGTAGGTTTGTACATCAATATCCATCTTGAAGATCTACATATTTGAGAATTTTTTTTCCCTCTGTAGTCCAATAGAATTTTTTTGAAATTCTAAAAATCTCTTAGGACTGTAAGAATAATATGCATGGAGATCACGTATCAATTCCTCCACTTTAGCTACATTTTCAAATGTGCTCACAATTTTGTAGGTGAGATTCATTTTGTGAGCCATGCAGTGGACATCAACCATATGCAGAGAAATAGTTGTCCAAAGTCTAACACAGAGACCATTTCTGGCTCCCTGCATTACAGATGCACCATCAGTTCTGACACAAACTAATTTTGTTACAATGGCAAATTCATCCATTCGGCGATATCCTTTAGATTTGACACCACCAATTTATAAATATTTTCAGAATTGTAATTCTTTGTCATTTTATGAATTGCCAAGAGGTGTGGAGTCCTTATTTCATTAGCAAATGTGTAAACATGAATACATATCCATGAAGTATTATCGATTGTAGTAACCTCATCTAAAGAAAGGGAAATATACTTTTCCTTTTGAACACACAGTTTCAGATCCTCCTTCTCTACAAGAGATAGAAATTTTACAATCTCCCAGCCACTGGTATCTGACCAATGAGATTGAGGAACATTCTTTAAACCAATAACTTGATACAACATTTTATTTTCTCCGAAATCTGACATCGGTCTTCCCCTTTTCATTATATGAAATACGGTTGCAAATTGAATACCCTTTGCTTGCATTTCTGCCTCCATAGCTTTGCTCAATTTGGCTACTTTGGTCCCACCTTTTTCATTTACATATTTGATACGTTTTTGTTCCTTTTCATATTATTCTACGTATTTGACATGTAGACAATCTTTTACATCTTTCCATTTATGTGTTCTGACTATGATGCCATCCTTAAGCTTTTGGGAAATGTATATTTTCCCATAGTTTTTTTCAATTGTGTCCAGTTTGAGCTGCATCGTGTGATCCTTCCCCTATTTCCAACCACATAATTTGCATCGACATTGTGTTGGAACATCATTACAATTTTCAGTGTACACATGTTCAATAAAAGGATATTTTGCAGCCCATTCGAACTGGAATTTCCTTCTAATTGTTCAATTTTCCATCTTTCTTCTAACATATTTTATTTTATTTTCCTTGGGATTCAACACGCATTTTAGGTCATCAATGAAATATTTTTAATCTCATGTCTCCTTTTTTGAAAATAGACCTTGGAGTAGAAGCTTCTTTGTTGGTGTATCCGAGAGTTCAATGAATTTTCTTGTACATCTATTTCATCAAGGGACGAAATGTTTTCCTAAACATATAATGGATCATCAATATCTATAAATTGATTATTTTGTGAAGGAATTTTTGAAACGTCTGCAAATAATTTTATAAAATTGTTACTTATATATAGTATTAATTTTATCTATAGTTAAATTTTTACAGAGTACAAATGTCAAAGAGTTCCAAGAACAATATCATAAACATAATTATTAAATTATGTAAGATAAAATAACAATAAATAACACTTGCCACATACCGATATTTTCAGCTGAAGCGTAGAAACTGACTTCATTTTTTGTGATTTTCCAAAATAGCCAAGCAAAGTATTGGCACCCTTTTTTGAACTTACTGAATTTGTAATATTTTTGCCCTGATTTCTAGTATCCATGACTGCTTACTGCTTAGGCCCTTAGGGGCAGCTCTTATGTTCCAAGGCTCTGAGAATGGACGGTAAAGGGTTGGATGGCTAAGGGTTGGACGACTATAGGTTAGACGGTTTAGGGGTTAGGTGGTAAGGGGTTGGATGGTGAGGGGTTGGACAGCTAGGGTTGGATAGCTAGGGGTTGGATGGCTAGGGGTTGGACGGCTAGGGGTTGGATGGCTAGGGGTTGGATGGCTAGGGATTGGAAAACTAGGAGTTGGACGGAGGTGTTGGATGGCTCGGGGTTGGATGAAATAGAGTTGGATGGTTCGGATTAGGTGAAAGCAGAAACTGACTTCAGTTTTTGTGATTTTCCAAAATAGCCAAGCAAAGTATTGGCACCCTTTTTTGAACTTTTTGAATTTGTAGTATGTTTGCCCGATTTCTAGTATCTATGGTGGTTCTCGCTCGGGCCCTTAGGGGCGGCTCTTATGTTCCAAGGATCTGAGAATGGATGGTAAAGGGTTGGAAAGCTATAGGTTGGATGGTTTAGGGCACTGGATGGTAAGGGGTTGGGTGTGAGGAGTTGGATGGCTAGGGGTTGGACGGCTAGGGATTGGATGGCTAGGGGTTGGACAGCTAGGGGTTAGATGACTAGGGGTTGGATGGCTCAGGGTTGCATGAAATAGAGTTGGATGGTTCAAATTGCAGAGTTAGTCAGTCACGACTAGATGGCTTAGAGTTGGATGGCTCAGAGTTGGACACCTTACGGTTGGATGGCTCGATTTCAGACTTCAGTGTTGGCGGCTAAGGATTTTCTTATGTTTACTTCGGTGAATATGTGCATGATATGATTTGAAATGGTGGTGAATTACATTCATAAGCTCTTATATATGTGTAAAATCTAGGTGAAACGAATAGTATAAGGGACATGTCGGCTGAATTTTTTGGTGAATAAGTCGGCTCTGAACAACATAATATTCGCCAATTTGAATTTCCATAATCCTCGATTTTCATGAGTTTACGAAAATTTGCCACTAAAATTTTCCCTGTTGGGAGTATTGAAAGATTACTTCCATCATTGAGAGAATCCTTTTTCTTCTTGAGACAGTGTCATATCTTTATGAGCAATCAATCTCATGGAGAGAATTTGGTGCATTTTGCTCACACAACCATGATCATGATTGTCATCACGAGAACACTAATGGTGAATGAAGAATGAATCCAAATCCTTATAATGCCGAGGTAGGGGAAGGAAAAAGGGACAAAAATAAATTTCATCCATCTTATGATCATGCACTCCATGTGATACGAAGTGAAATGGTTTTCAGGACAAAACTGGTAGTTTCCCGTTTAAACACTTTATGTTCACCACATCGGGAATGTGGATTTTGCTTAAGAATTAAGAAAATGAATCATGTGAGTGTTGAGATAATTATAAAATTCATGAAGGAATGACATGTGATCATTTTCATCTCATTTCATCCATTTACTATTTTTAGCATGTTCATCATGATTGTCCAATTTTAGCAAATTTTTCCAATCTTTCCAATTTTGAGTGTCTTGAACATGGGGGAATGAAATGAGGTATCCCGATTCAAATTTTTCTTTAAATTACAATTATTAGTAACTTCTCCAATAAATACTTAATAAAAAAATATAAATTAGCCTTCTTGGTGGGTAAGTGCATGGAAATGGGGGGCCAAAAAGTGGGCACAAATCCGTTTTTTGGCCATTTTTGCCATAACGCGCTCGCGTTATGGCTCAGTTACGTTATGTTGTCCTCTCATTTTTTCCCACCCTTTCGAATCTAAATTCATGAAAATTGGAGCCATGTCATAGAAGAAATTTGTGTTTTAAACTCCTCAGATGCTCGTTTTCATTTCCCACGACGTTTTTAATCAAAATTCCTTAGTCTCTTTGTTGTTAAAACGTTTTACATGTTTTCAATGGATGGAAAATGATTTTAGTTCTTCTCTTATGCATTCAAAATGCGTGGGACCTTGCATCTCTCTTTTTAACCTTTTGTAGAGAAATAAATTTTTCATCGGGAGCAAAAATGGCATTTTCCCATTTCCTGCAACTTCCTACGTTCTTTTCCCGTCAAATTATTGCTCGAGAAGGTGAAGCTATGTGTTTGTTTCCCATTGGATGTAGCCGGGTGGGGTTTTTTTTGAACTTATCACTTTTTGTGATTTTGGAACAAATTTCAGTTTTTCCCTGCATCCCCGTTGGTCCCTGATTGGCTAGAGCAATTTTGGCGGAAGTTGGGCGATGGATCCATTTTATTCTCTAAGACATTACGGTGAAAGGGCGGAAAGTTATGAAATGACCCATGACCTCGTCCAAGTGAAAGGATAAATTCTGAGTTGCAATATGCAGCAAATCAGAAAGGGACACGTGTTCATGTTGAAAATTCAATGGTAGAGGCATGGACTTTCGGGGAAAAGTTGGAAATTTTCCCCTTCTCAAAATAGATAAAAAAAGTGAAGCACACCCCTATGCAAACATTCGGGTGAGGCCACGGGTTGAAGAATTAGAAAAGGAAACATGGTTGTTTTTAGTTCACAGGCACTTTAGGAGATCGACGGAAGACTTTGGGAATTTTAGCCTTATTTCCACAAAGGGCAAAAGTTATAAAATAGCCCACGGCCCCACTCATGCGAAGGGAAAATTTCTAAGTTAAGGCCCACATTAGATTGGAAAGGGACACCTGGCCTACGTTGAAAAGTCAACGGTGAGGCACGGACCTTTGAGGGAAAAGTTGGAATTTTTCCCCTTTTCAAAAATGGATAAAGTATAAAAGTGAAGTACATTCCGTACCAGTCGGGAGATGCCATGTGTTGAAGGATGAAATCAAAACAAAAAGTCGTGGGGAAATTGAGAATTTGAGCCTTTTTCACCAAAAGGTCAAAATGTTGCAAATTGAGCCACGCCCCCTTTTCCAATCGTTGTGTGCCACGTGTTCACATTGAAAAGTCAAAGTGGGTCAGCGGAGGTTTTTGAGAATTTGATATTTTTTTCAAAAAGAGTTTAAATGGAAGATTTGAACTGCATTTCCTCAGCTACTCAGATGGTGCCACGTGTTTGACTTTTGGCAGAGCTGTGGGAGGGTGGACCAAAATGAGAAATCGTGCTTTTTCTCCCAAATGTCAAGAAATGCAATTTTCTTCCCCAGGGCCGTCATTGCTTGGATCTTGCCACATGTAGGGTCCAAATTTGAAGGTAAAAGGGGGAAAGATAGCTTGAATGCACTTATCTAGTTGTTAATGCCATTAATGAACCAGATCTCTACAAAATGTAAAAATGGATCGTTCTTCTTTCTTTTCTCTGTATTCTTGTCGTTTCCCCATGAGATGCATTTTTGGTTCATTATAGGGCCAAATTGATAAGTTTTGAAGGGATGAAAAGTTTAATCATCTAGAAAATGGAGTTTATCGGGCATACGCGATAAAAAGGAGAAAACTTACCAGTAAGCACTTGAGTGCTATGAAAGTGGTTAAAAGGTGGAAATGGCAGGACCACATGAAGAAGAAAATCATGAGATGCCCCTTGCTAAAATAATCATGCTCGAACTAACGAAATATTCACCTTTTGAACCTCTAGTTTTCATGAGTGCATTTATTTCATGTCACTTTCCAAAAAGGATCTGCAACAAACATTATTCCTTTTGGATATTCTTTTCTTGGGGAAAAAGTATGGATGTACACAGATTGTTATAAGAACATGGTTTTGGCCATGGAAAAAGGATTCTGGTTTTCTAGGAAGGTTGTAAATTCTGAAGTAATTCAATACAAAAGTACTTTCTTTTCTTATTTTTCTTTGTTCTCTCTCTCTCTGTATCTCTCTGTCTCTCTCTCTCTGTCTCTCTGTCTCTCTATCTCTCTCTTCGGCTCGATTCAATGGATCTTTTGTTTTGAATTCAATAGAAACTTTGTGTTAAGTATGTGTGAATCTTTAGAACTTTGTTACTACAGATTTGCGTCGGTGGTAAAGTAATTGATCCTTTTCTATATTTTCTTGGTTTAATGCAAGTAGGGAGATACTCTGCTATCTATATTTCCCAAAAGCATTGTTGTTTTCTTCTTTCTCTCATCTCCATATTCTTCTATTCCTTCTGATTGATAATATTTTAAGCATGAAAACATTCCAGAATATCAGGGTCCAAACATTGAGAGTTGTATATCTGTACATTTTTTTTTCCTACTTTCAATAAGGGAACCTCTCCCATTAAAGAGGAGGGACTTGTTATCCCTTGATTGTGGTTTCAACCCATGTTACATTCTGAAACCCAACATTTTTAGCAACTCCATTTGGGAATTCATTGTAAATGGATTCCAATTTTTGAGTAACAAATTTTTTATCATGTTTTCTCTGGTAACTCCAAGATACACTCGGGGTAGAAGAACCCTTGGGGAAGAAGACCCTCATTTTTAACTTCTAGATCATCAAGGTTTCTCTCTCCCTTCATCAACAAGAAAAAGAAGAGGAATAAGGTCAGTAAACACTCCTTCTACTAGAGAAAAACTTCTCGGAGTGACATCCCTCAAGATCAAATCGGTCCTAATTTGCATGCTTTGATTCACTTATTTGGTGTTTCAGTTCCTCTCCAAACAATCTTTCCAAGGATGTCAGCTCCTCCGCCTTGGGGTGAAAGGGTTGGGCCTCTTGCTCTTCCCGACCATTGCAAGAATTTCCTAGAGGCAATAGAAAGAATTTCCCTAAATTTAGAGGTGATGGGAAGGTTCTTCTAGATGAACATATTGCGACCTTCATTATTGCTTGTGGTGTTCTCAGAGTTGAACATGAGGATATCTCCATTAGAATTTTTGGAGACATTGCAAGATAATGCTTGCCAATTAGCTCTATCATCTCCTGTTGGATCCATCACCAATTGAAACACCATGATGACCAAGTTTTAGTAGTTTTCAAACCTGCTAAAGATGTACATGCCCTCTTGGCTTAGATTTCTCAAATCATGAAAGAGTCACATGAGCCCATGAGGGAATTTGTGGCCAAATTCAATAGGTCAAGTTAACAGGATCCCACTAAAAACATGCCTTGTGGATCAGATTCAGGAATGTTTCTTCCTTAATGCCCAACTACCTAAAGTGAGCTATGTGCTTAGGAGAGCTAATCTTGCCACTTTGGATGTTGATCATAGATTTTTTGTCAGTGTTGAAGATGATCTGATCATGTCTGGCAAGCTAAGGAGAGATTCATCCAAATCCAAAGCATCTCCTTCTTCCACATCTTCTCCTAGAGCTGATGCAGATCAGTTGGTACAAAAACTTGCTAATGATCTTATTGCTCTCAAGAAGTAGTTCACCCAGCATGCTCCTTATCAGGATGTTCCTAGGAAGAACTTTCAGCCCAGGAATCAGTTGCCCTCTACTCAGACCAGATTGGAAATTGAAGGCCCACATGTTAAAGTTCCAATCAATGCAACATGTGAAGTGCTGGAGCCTGATGATGAGGAGGAAGATGAAATATGTGAAGAATTAGAAGATTTGAGTGGATCTCATGTCCATTTTCTCACCACTGAAGGTATAGATGAAGAGGATGATTATGAAGAAAGAGTTTTAGAGATGAACAGTGAGTCATATGTTGTCATGACTCGTGAGAAAGCCAACAAGAAGGAGAAAGTTGTGCAGCCTGCTAAAAGATCTAAGGAGCCCCCTACGGTCATTCCAGTGATTACAAGGAGAGGAGATCCTATTACAACTTCTTCCACATCCAAGGTAGGTTCTGTTGTTCCTTCCTCCTCTATTTCTGCTCCTAAAACTTCTTACCCTTCAAATGATAGAGATGATAAGTCAAAATTTTCCTCTACTCATATCAATGATGCTCCATCTACCTCTGGTTCTTTTGACATTATTGACCATCTCAAGAAAACTAAGGTCTAGATCTCAGAAGTTGAATTCTACTAAACCCATCCCAAGGCCTTTGCTAAGATGATAGACTTTGTAAACTCTAAATCCAAGCCTTCATCCCCTAGTTCCAAAGGTCTCTTGCCCACTCCTCCTTCATCTCAACCAAGCCTTGTGGTAGCAGTCACTTCATCTGATGGTAAGATCGAAACATTTTATGTCACTCTCTCTCATAGCTAGCCACAAACTCAACAATTGTGTTATTAATTTTGGTGCTTTAGATAATGTGATGCCTGCTAAGGTAGGTCATGCCCTAGGCTTAACCCTAACCCACACTTTTGGTTCATGTTACTCAATGGAAAGTAGAGAAGTGCCATTGGTTGGGAGGATCAAGGATGCATAAGTAGCCTTTCTTTGCTTTGCCGAGAAGAAATCCTTAGCCACTATTTTGGTATCGATATTCCCCCTCCTATGGTATCTTCTTGAGTAGAAATTTTTACAAAAATTTTGGAGGAGAAGTCATGATGGATTGGTCACATGCTCTTATTCCAGTGAAGGGGAAAATGAAGAAGCTATTGCCTAAGAACCCTGAATATTGTGCAAAAAAATGGATGACCCAAAGGAACAAATACTTTATATGGACATTGGTCATGGTAACTACATGATCATGTCATAAGAGGAGGCTAACCATCCTAAGGAAGTGTTTCTTGACCCTAATGGCGGTTGGATCTTGGAATTTGATGGAAGTTGCTCCTCAGTTGGTTTTGGAGCTGGTGTGGTGCTTATTTATCTTGAAGGGAAAATTCACCCTTTCTCTTTCAAGATCCAATTCAAAAACACAAATAATACAACTGAGTATGAGGCTCTCATCCTCGGTTTAAGAATGGAAAAAGAGATGGGGATCAAGAATCTCCTTACTCGTGGAGATGCAGAGCTGATTGTAAAAGCAGGTAGAGATCTTTTTCAAGTGAAGAATAGAAGGTTGAAACATTACAGGAATCTATTTTGGGATTCCATTGAGTTCCTTGATGCCTTTTCAATTGAAATATTTCCAAGGGAAAGAAACACTAGGGCTGATTCCTTGGCTTTCTCGGGGTCTCTACTGATCCCTCATCTAGATTTCTCCCAAGATAAATTCACCATTGAGATGATTCATAGGCCTAGCGTGCCTGATAATGCAAAAAATTAGCAGGTCTTTAATGATGATCGACACTTGCTTTCCTTCCTTGAACTCAGAGATAATTTTGACCAGTTTACTTTTAAGGAAGTGGGAATCTTCCTAGAGAGTGTGTGCCTCCAAATGAAGGAGATAACCAAGAATAAATGAATCATGATGGCTGCATAAAACTAAAAGGTAATAAGATACCTAAAGGGTTGGTAAGTTTGGAAGATTTATTTGTTAAACATGATAGGTATATCAAGTTGAAAACTTCCAAAGGAGCTCAGATCTCATTGACTATGAAAAGATAAACATTGGAAGTCTTAATGAACCCATACTAGTAAACATTGGAAAGTTCTATACACAAGAGGAGAGGAAAAAGGCAGCAAATCTGTTAAAAGGTATGCGATGATTCTAGCATATTCTTATGATGATCTCAAAGCTTTTCAACCAAAAGAGATGCAACATTTCATTCCTCTAAAGCTTGGGATCAAGCCCTTCCAGTAAAATCAGAGGTAGTATAACCCTAAAATTGCTGATATAATATTTCAAGAGATCAAAAGTTATTGAATTCTAAGATCATTTTCCCCATTCACCATTCAACATGGATTGCTAATATTATGCATGTCAGGAAGAATAATGGTGAGATCCAGATTTGTGTTGATTTTAGGAATTTGAATCAAGCCTCTTTGAAGGATAATTATCCTCTCCCCATAATGGATCAAGTGTTGTAGGTTGTTACAGGTTCAGAAATGTTGTCCATGCTTGATGGATTCTCAGGATATAATCAAGTGGAAGTAAGTGTTGCAGATCAGCATAAGACTACCTTTACTAGTCCTTGGGGCACCTTTGCTTATAGGAGAATGCATTTTGGCCTCATCAATGCTGGTGCCATCTTTCAGAGGGCAATGGACCTGACCTTTTTCAGTCTCAAGGGAAAATTCAAAGTTGTATACCTTGATGATCTCAAAAAACAAAGTTGATCATTTCCAACACCTTAAAACTGTCCTACAAAAGTGTAGAGAACATGGCATCTCCTTGAATCCTAAGAAATTTGTCTTTTGTGTCACCAAGGGAAAATTATTGGGACATATTATCTCCAAGGATGGAATCAAGATTGATCCAGAAAGAGTTCGGATGATTCAATAGATCCCTCTCCCCTCAAGCAAGAAGGGCGTGCACTCTTTCTTTGGCAAGATCAAATTCTTGAGGAGATTCATACCTGATTTTGCTAAGCTTACTTTTAACATATCCCACATGATGAAATGGAAGTAGAATTTTGGTTGGTCCTCTGAAGGAAAGGTTACATTTGAAGACATCAAGAAAGCTGTAGCAAAGACTCCAATCTTGGCATGCCCGATTATAGCAAAGACTTCATTATCTATTGCTATGCTACTGAAAGTACTCTAGCTGATGTGTTAACTCAAGAGAATGTTGAAAGTCATGAACTCCCCATAGCATTCATGAGTTATATTTTGAAAGCCCATGAGCTGAAGTACACCATGATGCGAAACATGCTTTGATAGTGGTCAAGGTTGTAAAGCAGTTTTGTTTTTACATCCTCAACTCTCATTCTATTGTGTTTGTGCCTGATACAACTATTAAATCCATTCTTACACAACAAGAATTTGGAACCAAGAGAGGCAATTGGGTAGCCAAAGTTTAGGAGTATGATCTTGACATCAAACCCACCAAGCTAGTTCGAGGAAAGGGCTTATGTGAACTCATTGCTGAAGGAGTTGATGCCAAATTGTCCAAGGAAGAAGTTGATATCCCTGTTGTTCTTTTCCTCAGCTCAACTGATGAATGGTATGCTGACATTGCACACTTTCTTACTTATGGAGAATTTCCATCTCATTTGAGTGCTAAGGATAAGAGAGCCATCAAATTAAGGTCTGCGTAATATGTGTTATGGGAAAATGCATTGTTCAAATGAGGGATAGATGGAAGGTTTTTGAAATGTGTTGACAAAAGAGCAGAAAAGAAATTGTTCTCAGCCTTTCATGACCAGGCATGTGGAGGTCATTTCTCTTCTACTGTCATAGCCCACAAAATCCTCCATGTTAGATATTATTGGCCTACCCTATTCAAAGATGCATCAAAGTGGTTAGGAAAGTGTGAAGCATGTCAAACCTTCGTTGGAAGACCCAAATTGGTGCTTTACCTTTCAAACCGGTGGTAATTGAGTAACCCTTTCAAAAATGGTGTTTGGAATTCATTGGGACACTCAATCCACCTTCAAGTGTAGGGAATACTCATGTTTTGACTACCACTAATTATTTCACCAAGTGGGTGGAAGCCATTCTAGTTAAAAGTACTACTTCTGAAGTAGTATGCAACTTCATCAAGGAGCACATCTTAATAAGGTTTGGGATACCAAACAAGATTGTCACTGACAATGCTTCCAATTTTTCTTCTACTGAGATGATGGATTTCTGCTATGGATATGGCATTTCCCTTGCCCACTCTTCATATTACTATCCCCAAGGGAATGGGCAAGCAGAATCAACTAACAAGAACTTGGTCACCATTGTTTGGAAGCTTGTTAATGACTCTCAGAGGAATTGGCATAAGAAACTATATGATTATTTATCGGCAAATAGGATTACACCTAAGAGAGCCATTGGAATATATCCTTTTCAAGTGGTATATGGAGTTGAAGCTCAGCGCCAATGACATTAGGCGCTAGCCCTACATTTGATGAAGGCCATTGAGGATGCCAGCTTTACCAATTCATTGGACAAAAGAATTATGTACCTCCAGAAGTTGAATGAAGACAAATTGCAAGTGGTTGATATAATATCAACTCATCAACTCAAGGTAAAATATTTGTTTGATAAAAAGGCTAAACCCAAAACTTTTCAAGTGGGAGACAATGTTCTTCTTTGGGACAAAAGGCATGAACCTCGAGGCAGCCATGGTAAATTTGATTCCCTTTGGCTTGGTCCTTTTAAAATCAGACATTTTTCTTGGTGAGAACTCTTTTTACCTAGATTACATGGATGGTTCTCCTCTCCCACTTCCTTATAGTGGGAAATTTTTGAAGTTGTTCAAAACCTAGGAGTTTTGGCGGTCCCTCTGTATATTTTATATAGCATTTTGCTTTCCTTGTTTTTTTGTTGTTTTCTTTTCTATGTTCTCTTGTTTTGGTATTGCTTCTTTTTTACTCCGTTGCTTATTGGCTAAGACACTGATTCAATCTAATTACCCAGAATTCTCTAAGGTTCTTGATTTTGCCTCTTTCCTCTGCCAAATCATCCCCAAAAAGAGCCAGTTGTTGTCCTCTCATTTTCCCCACCCTTCCGAATCTAAATTCATGAAAATTAGAGCCTTGTCATAGAAGAAATTCGTGTTTTAAACTCCTTAGATGCTTGTTTTCATTTCCCATGACGCTTTTAATCAAAATTTCTCAGTCTGCTGCCATTAAAATTTTTTACCTATTTTCAATGGATGGAAAATGATTTTATTTCTTGTCTTATGCGTTCGGAATGCGTGGGACCTTTCATCTCTCTTTTTAACCTTTTGTAGAGAAAGAAATTTTTCATTGGGAGAAAAAATGGCATTTTCCTGTTTCCTGTAACTTCCTACGTTCTTTTCCCTGTCAAATTTTTGATCGGAAAGGTGAAGCTACACATTTGTTTCCCATTGGATGCGGCCGGGTGGGTTCCTTTCTAAACTTATCACTTTTGGTGATTTTGGAACAAATGTCAATTTTGCCCCGCATCCCCGCCGATCCTTGATTGGATTGAGTAGTTTTGGTGGAAGCTCGGGGCGACGGATCCATTTTATTCTCTAAGGCATTACGGCGAAAGGGTGAAATTTTTGAAATGACCCGTAACCCTGTCCAAGCAAAAGGATAAATTCCAATTTGAAATCCGTAGAAAATTAGATAGGGACACGTGTTCATGTTGAAAAGTCAATGGCAGAGGCATGGAATTTCGAGGGAAAGGTTAGAATTTTCCCCTTCACAAAGCAGACATTAAAAAAGCGAAGCACATCCCCACAACCAATTAGGTGAGGTCATGGGTTGAAGAATTAGAAAAGGAAACATGGCCATTTTTCAGTTCACATGCGCTTTGGTGGACTGATGTAAGACTTTGGGAATTTTAGCCTTGTTTCCACAAAGGGTGAAAAGTTCTAAAATGGCCCGCGGCCCCATTCATGCGAAGGGAAAATTTCTAAGTTAAATCCCGTAGCAGATTGGAAAGGGACACCTGGCCTACGTTGAAAATTCAACAGCCGAGGCATGAACCTTCGGGGGAAAAGTTGGAGTTTTTTCCCTTTTCAAAAAATGGATAAAGTATAAAAGCTGAATCACATTCCCGCACCTCATGAGATGCCACATGTTGAAGGATGAAATCGGAACAACGGGCCTGTGGGGGAAATTGAGAATTTGAGCCTTTTTCACCAAAAGGTCAAAATGTTGCAAATTGAGTGCGCCCCCTTTCCAATCGCGGTGTGCCACGTGTTCACATTGAAAAGTTAAAGCGAGACCAGCGAAGGTTTTTGAGAATTTGAGATTTTTGTCAAAAAGAGTTTAAATGGAAGATTTGAACTGCATTTCCTCATTCTACTCAGATGGCACCACATGTCTGGATTTTAGCGGAGCTGTGGGAGGGTGGACCAAAATGAGAAATCGTGCTTTTTCTCCCAAATGTCAGGAAATGTAATTTTCTTCCCTAGGGCCGTTGTTGCTTGGATCTTGTGACGTGTAGGGTCCAAATTTGAAGGTAAAAGGGGGAAAGATAGCTGAATGCACTTATCTAGTTTTTAATGCCATTAACAAACTAGTGCTCTCGCAAAATGCAAAAATGGATTGTTCTTCTTTCTTTTTCTCTCGTATTCTTGTCGTTTCCCCATGAGATGCGTTTTGGTTCATTATAGGGCCAAATTGATAAGTTTTGAAGGGATGAAGAGTTTAATCATCAGAAAATGGAGTTTATCAGGCATACGCAATAAAAAGGAGAAAACTTACCAGTAAGCACTTGAGTGCTATGAAAGTGGTTAAAAGGTGGAAATGACAGGACCACATGAAGAAGAAAATCATGAGATGCCCCCTGCTAAAATAATCATGCTTGAACTAATGAAATATTTGCCTTTTGAACCTCTAGTTTTCATAAGTACATTCATTTCATGTCACTTTCCAAAAATGGATCTCAGAATAAACATTATTTCTTTTGGATATTATTTTCTTCGGGAAAGAGTATGGATGTACACAGATTGTTATAAGAACATGGTTTCGATGGAAAAAGGATTCTTGTTTTCTAGGAAGGTTGTAAATTCTGAAGTAATGCAATACAAAAGTGCTTTCTTTTCAATGGATCTTTTTTTTTGCATTCAATAGAAACTTTGTGTTCTGGTTTGTGTGAATCTTTAGAACTTTGTTTCTGTAGATTTGTGCAGTGGTGAAGTAATTGATCCTTTCCTTTATTTTCTTGGTTCAATGCGAGTAGTGATATACTCTGCTATCTATATTTCCCAAAAGCATTGTTGTTTTCTTCCTTCTCCCATCTCCATATTTTTCTATTCCTTTTTATTGATAATCTTTTAAGTATGAAAACATTCCAGAATATTAGGGTCCAAACATTGAGAGTTGTATATTTGTACATTTGTTTTCTGCTTTCAATAAGGGAACCTCTCCCATTAAAGAGGAGGGACTTGTTTTCCCCTGACTCTGGTTTCAACCCATGTTTCAATCTAAAACCCAACACGTTATAAAGCAAAAAGGAAAATCCAGTGGTCATGTTATAATGTGAGCGTATTAGGGTTCAATAAATCGAGACATAATGTGAGTGTGTGTTCCAATGTGTTATATGGTACTTGTGTTTGTGGCATACTTCTATTTTATTATTTTTATACTTTAAATTTATTTTATAAATATAAGATGTTAGGGTCACTCTGCACCTTATGGAACTAGTCTCACACTCCATCCATCCTAGTTTATAAGATATTTTTCATATTCTAATTTGGTCATCTACATAGGTATTTTTCAGATTTCAACATTCATCCTTCATGCTTTTAGGGCTTAAATTTTACAATCAATATCTATTTTGTGAAATAATATGGTTATTGTTTAGGTTTTGGGGCCATTTGGATTGGTTATTTACATTTGAAGGAATGTTAAATATGTCAAAACTATATATTTTAAGCCTCACAACTCCCAAAGGTAGCAACAATTGCTCAAATATATGGACTCGTGTAATTCCTATAACACATAATAAATCAACACACATATGCAAGTTTTTATTGATTCAAATAATCAAAGGAATGGTCATCATGAGGTTTGTGAAGGATTTGAAACATCATGAGGTGATGTAGAGCTCCAATATATTTGCATGCTTTCATCAACTCATAACAACCAGTTTCGATCATTCTCATTAGTATCTTGTTTTTAGAAATATTTTCAACAAGCTCTATAGGCTCAAATATGAAAAAATGGCACAATCAACCTAAAAATTACCGTTCTAACCCCCATATCCTACTCTCACATTTTTTTACACAAGCTCAATCAACTATTAAAATGACTCATTTTCTTGTAAAACCTCATTTGCTCAGACTTCCACTCTATTCCTCTCACTAGTTTTAAGTGTCCTAATTCCAAATCAAGCACAAATTTGGAATTTTTTTCTTCCATTTGCTCCTTTCAACTATTTATATTGTTTCACCATGCTCAGACTAACATGAAACCATTCAACTCTTTATATTGTTAGAGACTGTTAGAAATTGTTTACTTAGAGATTGTGTTGTGGTGCTTAGATGATTAATTTCAATGGCTTATTAAATGTTGTATCTCTCTCTCTCTCTCACTCTCTCTTTCTCTCTCTTTTTTCTAACTCAATCTCTCATTATCTCTCACTCTCACTCTCTCCTTACTATTTCTCTCTCTCTCTCTCTCTCTCTCTCTCTCTCTCTCTCTCTCTCTCTCTCTCTCTCTCTCTCTCTCTCTCTCTCTCTCTCTCTCTCTCTCTCTCTCTCTCTCTCTCTCTCTCTCTCTCTCTCTCTCTCTCTCTCTCTCTCTCTCTCTCTCTCTCTCTCTCTCTCTCTCTCTCTCTCTCTCTCTCTCTCTCTCTCTCTCTCTCTCTCTCTCTCTCTCTCTCTCTCTCTCTCTCTCTCTCTCTCTCTCTCTCTCTCTCTCTCTCTCTCTCTCTCTCTCTCTCTCTCTCTCTCTCTCTCTCTCTCTCTCTCTCTCTCTCTCTCTCTCTCTCTCTCTCTCTCTCTCTCTCTCTCTCTCTCTCTCTCTCTCTCTCTCTCTCTCTCTCTCTCTCTCTCTCTCTCTCTCTCTCTCTCTCTCTCTCTCTCTCTCTCTCTCTCTCTCTCTCTCACACACACACACACACACAATCTCAATATTACTCTCACTCTCTTTTCCTCTCGCAATCTCACTAACTCTTCCTTTATTTTGAGTCAAAAAAACTTCAATTTTATTGACAACTCAAATTAGAGGGCATGGAAACCATAAGGAAACCTGGAGATTGTTTAAAATCCCTCTAGTCTATAGTAGTGATTACAAAGTGAAAACTGCTCTTGATCTTCTGCACTACAAGGATAGGAAAACCTCATATATTTCCAGTAGGTCTCATGAGTGAGTTCATCTTTTGGAATATCAATATTAGGACCATATTTCCTAGTCTCATGCCTAGAACCATCATTGATTTTTCTTGTACAACTACCTTGTTTATGAGGGTGGGACAAGTAACTAAATGGATATGGCATCTACCTTGTGCCTTACCATGCATATTGCACATATTTGCCGAACCTATTTCTCCCCATGTATAATTTTTCTCTTGAATGTCAATTTCTTCACACTCTAAAATAAATTTCACATTTCTCATATTTTCATGTATGGTATTATGCAAGCTTGGATGACCCATTGGAAGCTAGAAAAAATAACCACATGCTCATATTCACATTCATGATTCACTTTGATACATATTCATATTCACAAGAACCTCTTATTCATTTAAAGTTCATGCTTTGTCTCAATAATGGTGTCTACCTATATCCAGGATCAAGGACCACTTTGGGGTCCGTGGCGGGATTGGACATTCAGGAATCATCAAGTGTTTGAATCATAATGTCGTTGTATATAGAGAAAAATTTTCAAACATGGGAGTAATGCATCTTGGAAAATAAAATTGAACCTCAGAAATCCTCTCAAATTTCTAACTTACATAAGCACTAGACATATCAAGCTATGTTCTTCGAATGAAATCTTCATTCCCGATAGCTTGCAACTGAAATAATTATTCAAAAGAGTGTAAAATGATCAAACTTTCTTGGTATCTTAATCGAGTTATACCCAAAAATACCACTGGACTTTTTATTCTCAATTTAGGATTTAGGGTTTAGCATTTAGAGCTCATGATTTAGGGTTTAGGGTTTAGTGCTTAGTGCTTAGGGTTTAGGGATTAGGGCTTATGATTTAGGGGTCGATGTTTAGGGTTTAGGGCTCAGGGTTAAATACTAAATGTTTAGGGTTTAGGTTTAAGGGTTTATGGTTTATGGTTTAGGGTTAAGGTTTTAGAGTTTAGGGTTAAGGACTCAAGGTCTTTGAGTGTTTAAGGTTTAGGGTTTAGTGGTTACACTATATTTTCCATGGGTTATTTTGCTTAATTGTCCACAAGTTCCTCAAAGAGGTTTTTCGCTATATGACATGGAATTTTTATTTCGCAAGGCTTTTCTGTAGGACTTTTTCCCTTGCTTATTTTTTTACTTAAGTGACCACACAAATCTACCTCCTCTCTAAAGTACACACATGCATTGAGATGAATGGAGAATCCTTTCTTGTGATTATTTATGGAACACTATCATGGATACCAAGGAACTCACCAATAGCCTTGTCATTCTGAAATACATCGATGGGTACGTGTTGTTATTGGTCCCAATTCACGAGTGATGGGTAGATGATTTTTAATGTTTGAGTTATAGGGGATACAACAGGTGTTATGGTTAGGATAGCCACATTAGAAAATAAGTTTGTGGAGGCAAGGTCTTCATAGAGACTACACAAGGAATCTATTTTGCTTTCATTTTCAGATGGACTATCTTCATGTTCAGAAGAGGCACCCTCATCATATGAGAAGTGAGATTCATACAGATGAATGCCAATACCAAACTTACCCAATATATGAAGAGGTATTGGAAGAGCTTCCAATAAACCTTGTCCTTGACAACCACAATCACGTCCTTTATATCCCATAGTAAGCATTATTCGGTTAGGAATAACATACTTGGGTGATTGGTAACATAAATCCATTTCATCATCTTGAGGATGAAAAACAATATCGTTGAGTATCCTTTCATCTTCTAGTAAGCCACCTAGAATGAAATTGTCAAAAGGGTAGTTCTCCCTTGATCTTTGGAACTTGTAACATGGCCTACCGTGTGCTTTGGTAGATAGGGAATGTTTTGAACCATAAGGGATTGTTGTAGATCATACTCTCCACAACCGCTTGGTCTAACCTTCATCTCCCATGTAGAAAAAGGAGTTTCTGAGGTGGAAGCACCATTGTCATTGGGAGACAAGGTATCTGGATCCACTTGTGAAGCGAGGGCCTTCGATTGAATAAGAACAACAATCTCCATAGAGGGACACTCGTAGATGGTAGGAAAATAGCTCGAAAATGCTCTATAATGAGAAAATGGTTGGGGATATCCTTGTATAATAAGTGTATGTCCTTCATACTGCAACTTTAGAATTTGATGATACATTGACAAAGCATGGCTTACATGGAATGGATCTATGGATGAATGATCAATATGTATTAAGGGAGCTCCAAGTCTAAGACATGGAACTTTGTATCATGGTTTATGGGACTAACTTCCAATGAGAAAGTGATCATTCTAGCTAATTTTCATTCTTCATTGTCATACACCTTTATGGTGATGACCTTTATCTCCAAATTATCTTTTGTGCACCCTAGTTGTCGAACTAATTTAAGAGTACAAATATTTAGACCCGATCCACCATCCACAAGCACTCTCTTGACCTTATTACACTTGATTATTACTTCAATGTGTAAGGGCAGGTTATGGGAGGATTTTTTGCTAAGACTTTCATCGGACTGAAGGTTATGTGTTCTAAAGGATCAATTTGTGCTACCATGGCCTGTAAGTGTGTTGGGTCAATATCAACAGATACTCCTAATCCCTGTAAGGTTTTGCAAAGGATATCCTTATGGACATTAGAAATATTTATAAGGTCTAAGATTGAAATCTTAGTTGTAGTCTTCTCTAATTGATCTAACACATCATAGTGACTCTCTTAAGGAGGAGGGCGAGGAGGTTATGAGATAACAAGGTGAGCTCATTGTGTTTCCAATACGCACTCTCTTACTTTGATTTTGATTGTGTTGACATGTTCACCAGAAAATCAACACAACCTATTAAGGCATCAAAATGCTATGGCTTCGATTGTAGACAATAAAATTAGGTCACACTCTCCTTCTGTACCTCGACCAATAAGTACCCTTCATCAATTTCACCTAGCCATGGCCCCCTTCACCACAATAGTATTAATTTAATTAATGTAATTAAATTAATGCTTTTCCCTCACTATATTTATTATTTAAATATCTTATTTAAATAATATCTACACATATAGTTCACTTAGACACCTCATCAAGTGACTCAACCTAAGACCTAGTCTTAGCAAGTTACCATAACTAATTAAGACTTACCCAAACCCTAAAAATCAATGCCTACACTCCCTCTAACCACATTCCTGCATGCTCACAGAAGCTCCCAGTCTAATCCATGAGATAATGACACAAGATCCAAGGAAATCAGGAGGATCTCCCCTAAGTTTGGCAAACCTAGAAAATCCCACCTTGACCGACGTCGGTTACCCCTAACCACTCGCCGGTTAAGCCGGACCGCCGTCGGTTCCCCCTTTTTAACTCCTAAACTACCTTATTCTCAAGGTTGGAAAACATTGGGAGCAAGAAATTTGACGAGCAAGAGTGAGATCTCAAAAATATAGCGCATCTTCAGAGAGCCAATTCCAACAAGAACTCACATCCAAAGAAGGAGATTGAACATCTTCTCCTACACAGCCATCCCAACCACATTCGGATCTACCCAAGAAAAAGAGGAGTGTGCATGTAGCCCATGCAAAATCTTTTCTCCAGTTGGTGATCACTTGCAGCCTCCAAAACTCATCATCAGCACCTCCATCCTTCACACACAGACTTCCAGAAATGACATCCAAGTAAGTATAATATCATACTTCCCTGGTTAATTCATTTCATCATTGTTTTACCACCTATTGTCCATATTTCTCCTTATTGACCATATCCAATGTGTTGTACCTTCATAGACCCATCAAAACCTCATAAAAACCTACCCTTGTCACCTAATACCTCCTCCCAACCAACTAAATCCTTTGTGTAATCACAAAGGGGACCAAAAACCCTGTTCTGTGACATTCCTAGATCTCACAGTAACCGGCGCCAGTTGTACCTAACCACGGTCGGTCACCCCTGACTAATGCCGATTTCTGTGTTTGCCCACACAGCCTTAAGAAGAGACCTATATACCCCATTTTACCTTACCCTCACTCACCTGTGACCTACCCAACACCTTCATCAAACCTGCAAAACTCATAACCAACCCTTTGACCTGTGGATTCTATTCTAGCCTAGCTTGTTAGATTAGATATGTTTCTTATTGTGTTTTAAGTGAGATACCTAAATCATTTTAAAATAACAATAGGATTAAATTTGTTTTCAACATTAATTTGTTTAAACAAAGAGACTGATAGCCATCTAGGAAGTGCCATACTTCCCGGATCTAGCTCATGCTAGGAAGTTCACTGCCCATATTGTTTAATGCTTTCTCATGGTCTTGCTTTCATTACAGGTAGTTCCTCCTAGCTAAAAGGAAGCTCTCACGGTCATCTGTGGATTTAAAAGTCATACGTGCGCAACAACCCATCAACCAAAATTTGAACAGGTATTCTTCCTACGCCTGTTACCCTATCTGTTTTGTCAACCATTCAAAGGAACAATCTAAGAAAAAGGTGAAACATTTTGGCACGCCGGTGGGACCCATCCGGGGTTCCTTGCATTTCATTCATTCCTAGGAAAAAAATTGTGTGTTTGTTTCCCTTCTAAAAGCATACACACTAATTTTCTTCCCTGGTAATCCACTCCTTATTTTTAGTTGCTCTAAAGGAAACTTTTCTTTTGGTGTATTTAAAAGGAATCATCTCTTCATGTTTTCTACATTTTAGTGAAAGAGCATCCCTCTTCCTATTCATCTATTTTTTGTCATCGAATATCATACTTTCGATTTGGGTTTAAAATAAGTGCATTTCATTCTAATTTTTGGCATTAGCTCACATTAATTGAGGGCAACCTATACGCTGGATGTCATTACCAACTAATGGTTGACAAACAAATCGTAGAAAAGCACTTCTATCTTTTTCTCTTTCTCTGAGTCTTACCAAACCGCACAAAAATTCAAATACATACATTCTTAAACAATGTCTTACCTGGAAGAAGCTGTAGGTGATCACACGATCATGGCATAGTGGGCACCTAGCTCACTGCTCTGTCGAGTCATACTTTAGAGCGTAGCCTGCCCCCACCATAACAAACCTGAAACCTCACCCTTTAGATCTCTTTCTTTGTAGGAATCCATCCTCACCAAAAAATCTACTTCAAAATTCATGTGTCAGTCCCTAAATAGCATAAGCTGAACAAACGTAATAGAATAGGCACTCTAGGAACGTTCTTTCTTAGTGTTCTGTCTGATTTACGTTTTGAGGTGAGAGATTTCGATCATTATTTTTGTATTTCCTTGCACACTCCCCATCATAGCTGGTGTATTCCAGCTCCACCTGAGTGTGTCTGGGCCATATCACCATCATTCCTAGAATTCTTGGGTTTGATTCCACTTCAAATTCTAATTCACAACCACTTTTTCTTATCACTATTTCAGTTTCATAGTGACCATCATCATTACCTCGACCGCCATCGGTTACGCTCAACCGACGTCAGTTCTAGGTCCTTTTGCTAACCTATTCAAAAGGACAGTTCTCACTTCACTTTTCTCCATTTCCATAGTCTCTGTTACTATCACCTTTTCCATTGACGTTTTACACATCCCCATATTTGACATACTTGTCGATTTTGCCTTCTACCTCACTGATTACTCACTGCCTATTTCCCATAATAACCGGCAGTGGTTACCCCTGACCAACGTTGGTTTTCCCTAACTAGCATCGGTTACCCTATTTCACATTCCACTCACCATTTGTTACTTCATCCATTTTTTTATCACCAGATTTACCTGCTCCTGTTATTTTCTATATTATTTACAGAGAAGCAGCCCCACCTGATCAATACGATTCACATGGTACTGACCCGAAGACAAGCGAATGCTCTCGTGTTCTATGCTAGCCACTCCCACCTAGTCCTTCACCACCCTCTATTCTATCACCAGCCATGGATCCCATCCAGCCCACCAATATACCGAAGATGAGGAGTTCGCATGACTCCTTGACCAAAACCTTGTTGCCTTGCAGTTTTACCTCTCCCATTCATCCACTCAAGATTCCTCAGGTCAGTTGATATATGGCATGCCCGTATCTATCCCCTCGACACTTGCACCCACTTTTACCTCAGCCCCATCTAGCTCTGTGCTACCCACTTCCGCTTTACCCCTAGTCATTTTCACGTTAGGTCCTATACCCGCTTATGACTTTCACACATGTTACTCCTGTAGCATCCATTACATCTACCATACCCTCGGTGACTACCCCAAATATAACTTCATCTGCCCCTCATGTCTCATACATACCCGTAGTTACATTCCCACCTCCAGTGTCGGTGACCCCTACCCCATTTCAGAACGTAGTTCTTTCCATTCCACAATCGTAGCCCCTGTTGCCACTAGGGTTACCACTACCCTTCCTCCCCGTATACATACTACCAACAACCTCTGTTTCGTCTATTATTCATTCCGGTGCACGCATCGCCTATTTCATTGCCTTATTCTTCACCACCTTACGTGGCAGCCCCCTACACTGGAATGTCACACCTATTATAGACCCAAAATCAACCTCCTCACGCTTATAGAGGCATCCAATCATCACAACCCACCAATGAATTAATTAGATTGATGATGGATAAGATGCAAACACTTGGAGGCATCGGTTTTCGGCTCCATGCAACACTCTCACTTATGATGAGATTTATAATGAGCCTATTCACCCATCCATTCCCATCCGTTCATACCCATGCATTGGGAAATGCCTAAATTCAGCGATCTCCAAACAAAAGGAGGATACCATAAATGAGCTCTTAAAACCCTCCCAGGAGGTTCCGACGCTGAAAATCGGGGAGGATCTACTTATAAAGATTCTTAAGGAGGAGGAAAATCTCTCCCAGCTAGGTCTCATATGCAGATTCCATAAATTTTGGCCTAAGCTTTCTCAGCTCCATGAATGGATAGCCCAGAGATGGAGAGAAAAAATACAAGGTAAGATTGAGCTTTATCCCTATGCTAAAGCTTACTTCATTGTGGTCTTTGAAACCCCTGCTGATAGGGATTTAATCTTTAGCCAGCATTGGGTTTGGGGGGAACATGGGCTTATGTCCAAACCATGGTTTCCGTCCTTTGACCCATTAAAGGAGTCTTTTGATACCTACCCGATTTGGGTTCGTTTACCAGGACTTCCGTTACAACTTTGGAACAGATCTTGTCTCATTGCTATAGGGGATACTCTTGGCTCATGTGTGGCAGTTGATGGTAAGACTTCCATTCAAACACATACTACGTTTGCTCGAATCCTGGTTGATATTGATACCTCCAAACTCTTACCAGCAGAAATCAATCTTCAGATTGGAGAAAGGCTTTGGGTACAAAGGATTGACTATGAGAGACTTGCCTTCAGATGTCGGCGTTGCTTCCAAACTGGTCATGTTACAAACGATTGTGAACATTCCAAACGAAAGACCAAAACTACCTGGTGGAAGGATTCTCTTCCTGAACATCTCACAATTGACTCAGATCCGGCTGAGGATTCTAGTGCCCCCTTGCAAGTTGACTCACCCGTCGTGGCTGATTTCAGGCCAACATTGAGAAACTACCTATAGACTATGCTCCGCAGATTGCTGATTCAGTGTCTAAGGAAGTTTCGGCCCCCTTTCCTATGGGTCACATCCACATCAAATCCATTGCAGATGCTTCGATTGCATTGGATGCAGGAAATCCTGAATGGACGGTGGTGGATCAGAAAAAGAAGGGTAATGTCAAATCTAAACCCCCCACCACTCTAGACAAGGTTTGATTCTTGTCGTTGTTAGTGCTATTATTGTTACATTTGGGCAATGGCCAATTCACGATTCTTGCCGGGCATTTGTGTTCTCATTAAATTGTTGTTTTTTAGTTTGTTTTTAAGCAAATTGCTTTGTTTTTTCTTTGGTTCTTGACGCTTTTTTTTGTTGTTGGGCTTTCTAGGGTTAAATTTTGCTTTTGAGCACTGTTGTAAAAGGGTATAGTCCCTTTCAAAAAACTATTTTCCAATAATAATAAAAAACATTTGCGCTCGTTTAAACATGGATGTTATTTGATTTCTCATGATGATACCTTACTTTTGAGAACTTTTCCCATGTCCCTCACTGGACCAACATTAGATTGGTATAGTGGGTTACCCAAACACTCCATATTTTCATTCAATCAGGTAGCCCAAGCTTTCTTGGATCATTTTTCTATCAACATCACCAAGAAAGTTACCATGACCAATCTATATTCCACACGTCAATACGAGGATGAATCTATCACAGATTTTGTCACTGGTGCAACCTGATCAATCAACTTACCTTTCAACTGCCACAAACTAAACTCATCGAGCTCTTTACTTGAGCTTGCGCCAGACATATCTCCCGACCTTACAGGTCCAAACTTTCAGAACATTCGATGAGGCATTTACTATGGCACGAAAGTTAGAAATTTGGGCTATTAAAGAGAATAAAATCCAATTACGAAATAATAATTCGACATTCAAGTCAACCAAAACCTCTTCTTCTTCTAAACCACCAACCAATTATTCAAAGGCTAAAGGTACCACTAACACAGTGGTACTCAAGGCCGGCCCAACTCATCCATCCAATCAAGCCACACCCTCATCTAATCTATCACTGTAGAGGCTTTTTCGATTCGAAAAGAACAGTGAAAATATACCCCAATTGGGGAACCTTACTCTTCTGTTTTAGAAAATTTGATCAAAGCTGGCGCCATCACCCTTCCACCCATAAAACCACACACTGGTTTCGACCCTACTCACCCCATGCCCGCGTGGTATAAGGAACAAGATTTTTGTAACTATCACCGTGTAAAGGGTCATAGTGATGACACAGCAACTGCATAAATTTTAAGAATATTTTCCAAGAAATGCTTGAGAAAGGTGACTTGACTATGGATAATCCCAACTCGCCCCTAATCAAAATCTACAAATCTTTAAAAAACCATTTCCCAATCATGCCCCTTCATCCAATCAAATAGGTGAGACATCCACTCATGATACCCATACTCGTGAGGTTCATGCGATCTTTAACGAGGTACCTGTCACATCTCAATTACCTCACATCCCTTCCATAGAGGAAATCCTAGCCCAAAACCCTCCTTCCATGTCTGACCTAACCATCACTATTCCTTCACCAATAGAGGAACACCCTTCATCTCCTACAGAGGAGTCTTCTACTGACATTGAGACCATCTCTCCCCTAGCTTCTCCACTCAGCGAACCTTTACCTACCGTAATTCCTCCACCCATTACCTCCTCCACCCACAGAGGAGCACCTATCAGTTCCTCCACCCATAGAGGAGCTCCCATCATCTCCTCCACCCATCATAGACCCAATAGAGATACCTTTACCTCATGGCGAATGTTCTCCGTCTGCTACCCGACATCCAACAGACCTACTTTTAGCTCTCTTACCCACGGAGTGAAGCCAGCCGATTCCCCGTCTCCAAGATTCATTTTACGGGAATTCCCATGAGGTCCTCACCAAATCCACCCACAAATGTTCCATTCTCATGTTTGGCTGATCACTTAGAGTATGTGGATAGAGCCTTGTTATGGGGGTGCCTCTTACTCCCTATCTCAACACAAATGCAGAAATCCCTCGGTGACACCTCCACCATCTACCCAAGCACACTTCCACCCATCAAACCACATACAACTACCATTCTACAACCCCTTCCATAATATCCATTAGCACTCACACCACATCCTTACCCATAATCTGACCTATGCCTGAACCTAAACCCATACCTACAACATTTACCTCCACTAAACCTATTACCACTTTAGGGGTCACCCCAACCACTAGCCTTACCCATCCGCCCATTAAAATGGATTTAGCTACATCCTCCAATGTTAAAACCACACCTACTCGACACCCAAACTAAAGAAACAAACTTATCAACCTCATACCCCTACCACATCAATCACACCCACACATGTCCCATTTACCTTCAGACCTCAGCTGCCCAATAAGGTTAAGCACCCCTCACCTAGTCATAACCCAATAACCCAACCACCCATTCCAGCCTCACAAATTTCTAACCTACCTAGGCACACAACACAACTCATACCCACACCTGTAGTCTCTTTACCACCAATACCTTTGATACCTTCAGCCGTTGCTTCACTACCTACTACACTTCAATCATTGTCCCTCACACCCCAATCACGACCGACGTCATCTACCTTCATAAGCACTCCCGTTATCCCTATGGGTAACTCACCCTCTTCCTCCATCTCGCTTTCCTCATAGACCTCGTATGCCCACATCACCTTTACCCAAGAAGGTGCACCCCAAAAACAAAACCCCATTACCGCACAATAAGGTAATCAAAACAAAACCACACCCTCCTACCCATCCATCTACTATACCCCTACCCAAATGAACCCGACAGATACCTCAAACCACACCGGAACCTAAATCCATAGCTCGACCCCTTCCTACAAATCCACAAACAATTCCCCGACAACCTACACCAAAACAAATGTTCACTTCCCATTGTGATCCACTAGCAGGGTCCTATGCCAAAATTTTAAACAACCTCCTCGAGACTTCTGTTATCACATTACTGCCACTCTAACCTTACGACCCCCTCAAACCCAAGCCAAAAGGGTTTGATGATACCAAAATTTTTGCATACCATCGTGTCCCAGGACACGATGTGGAGAATTGTAAGGTATTGAAAACCGTCCTTATCCAATTGTGTCCACTTGAAACCAACTTTGATGATGATGACCTTCTTGACGAGGACCCTACTCCACCTACACCCCCTCTCACATTATCCACTCAACAACCACAACCTCCACCCTCACAGCTCCCAGAACCACACACAAAATTTGAAATTAACATGGTTCGCATCAGAGAACTTGCCACACCACCACCCAAATGTCGTTGCACCCAACTGACCTCACAGGGATTTTCTCCTCCAGTAGGTTTTTGCCCTTCATGTCGTTATACCACTTACCCTACACCCTCTCCATTTGAAAAATTCCATCAAATCAACATGGTACATGTCACTACATGTGTGTAGAAGGGTAAAGAAAAAGCTGACCCACCATCCAATCCTATACCCAACATACCATCTGCACCCATACCTAAGATAACTATTTGTGGCCCCACATACCCCATTTCTAATGGTGTCACACATTGCACCATGCTCAAACAATTACACCAATCTCCACTCAAAATTTCCTATATGACCTCATCCAAGCCTCAGAATCCCATCAACAAGCCCTCATGGAGATTCTTCAATCTATCAAGGTTTTACCCAATGACCCTACACCCGTAGCCTCCATTATCACACCCCATCATGTAGCATCCCTCACCAAATTACCACCTTCATCTTCACCTCACCTTGTTAACCAAGTGGCCTCCCTTAGCTTCTCAGAGGAGGAGATTGCGCCATACCAAAATGAGGACCCAGACCCAACCCTCTTCATCTCTGTTCACATTGATGACATACGGGTACACCGTGTGATGATTGATGGTGGCACTAACATTAACATCATTTCATCCCATGCATTTGCTCAAATGCGCATACCTAACAATTGCATGCATAAACATCTGGTCATGTTGCGTTCATTCAATGACACTATCACCTCCACACTAGGCATTGTCATCCTTCACGTTCGTGTGGGCCCTCACACTATTCCAGAATTGTTTTATGTTTTGGAGGGGGAATTCCAATATAACTTGTTGCTCGGTAGACCATGGATCCGTGTCATGGGTTGTGTTCCTTCCACTTTGCATCATTGTGTAAAGTTTGAACATGAAGGACACACTTATACCATTCCAGCTGACCCATCACCTTTTAAAACATGCAACATGCTTTATCGACCCAACGATGTACTCATACCTATCATGCCATCTACCTCTACACCTACTACCACTTCACCTACACCTCCACCTACCAGTACAGTCGCTACCTCAACCACACATACCTCCTCTATTCCTACAGCCCCATTAGCTCCCCAATCCGTTAACACCACCTCCGCATCAACCTCCGACACATCATCCATACCAACTACCCACATACCAACCATTGATCCCTTGGAAGGTGTTTTTCAACACCTCACTTTGGGGAGTACCACCTATATAGTGTCAACACATTCCTTACTCCGCATGAGTATGGAAGCCTTCACCAACACCCTCATTATGATCACCGTATCAGAGAAAGCCTCCTTTATGGTCCTCCTCATCTTCGTACTAGTCTCACCTATGGGGGACTTGATACTACTACCTACACACCTAAACCACCATCACAACCCCACCCATTTTCCGCTAACTTCCAATCCCTTACCAATCACCGTTTTTCCCACACCTTCCTACACCGCTATGCGTGGAAGGGTTTTGGTTTTGGCTTCTATGAGCAAGGCTACCATACCGTTATTCCATGTACCACCCGCAAACACAATGACCGTAGTGGTATTGGCTTCCCCGAACCTCCTACCAAACAAGCCCACATCGAACTCATTGCAGACCCTAGCCCTTCTCCACCTTCATCACCACTCTCACCAATGGAGTCAATAGATCCTGAATCTATCCCTCCTAACTTTTTTTTCATAAACACTATTTCCTTGGGGCCTCTAACTTATCAACGTGAAGGTGAGGCCCCTTCCACTCTCCCATTCCTGTATCTTGAGATGATCGACGATGACACACCAACCATTAACATCGTTCAATGTCAGGATGAGGAATCCATACTCACCTACCTTGGTGCAGAAGACTCATATATTCATTGGTCGTTACCATCTGAGACGCAAACCATGTTGAATGAATCGACTATTGAAATCAACATTCATACTCAGGACGACCCACACATCCTAAAGATCAGACAATCTTTAGATGCTACTGAACAAGAAGCCATCACTTCTTTTCTCCAAGAGCATAAACACGCTTTCACTTGGTCTTACACGAGACTTTCCCAAGATTGACCCCACCATAATGGTCCACAATATTCAAACTGCGTTCGCGATCCACCAATAAATTTGCGGATACCATGGCCTACCTCACTTCTCAAATACCCACTTCACCTAATGATTCAGACATCTTTGTTACCATAAAACGCATACCGAGACCTTATAAATCTTTTTGTATTAACCTTGTCCAAACTACCTCACTAAACACACCCGATCTTTGGTATAAGCAGCTTGCGGACTACCTTTCCCTTTCTATGTTGCCTCCTGATCTCACACATAATGGACAACGTGCCTTTCTCAAAAAGGCCTCTCGTTATGTCGTCATGGGTGGCCTTCTCTATAAATGTGGCTTTGATGGTATTCTCTTACGATGCCTCACCAGCTCTGAAATCCCTTACACCATTAAAGAAGTTCATGATGGCATATGTGGAGGCCACTTTAGTGGTCTTGTTGTTGCTAAGCGTATTCTTCGCCTCTCGGCTATTACTGGCTGACCCTTAACCATGATTGTATCAACTATGTCAACAACATTCCAACCTTCATCATACACCTAGTCACGCCTTACAGGTCACTCGTGACCTTTGGCCTTTCTCTCAATGGGGTTTGGATCTTGTTGGAGAAATCAATCCTCATTCTTCCCAACGCCATCAATGGATTATAACTACTACCGAATACTACACCAAATGGGTAGAAGCCATACCACTTATCTCCATGAAAGCTGAGAAAATATGTGAG
The DNA here is from genome assembly GCA_018340775.1 of Taxus wallichiana var. yunnanensis. Taxonomy (NCBI): domain Eukaryota; kingdom Viridiplantae; phylum Streptophyta; class Pinopsida; order Cupressales; family Taxaceae; genus Taxus; species Taxus wallichiana. The sequence goes on along the minus strand of CM031233.1, from coordinate 41,201,402 downwards.
TTTATTAACCATCACATCATTTGTCACTTCGGTGTCCCTCATCGCCTCATCACTGACAATGGAAAACAATTCAAAAATAAAACACTGCAAAAACTTTACGATGCCTTCGGCATTCAACTTAGTTTCTCCTCACCTTATTACCCACAAACCAATGGCCAAGCCGAATCCACTAACAAAACCCTCAATAAAATTCTCATGAAAGTGGTTGACGATACTGGGAAGGATTGGCATACGCACATTCCTTTTGCTCTATGGGCATACCATACTAGTATTCGCACTACCACTGTGGCTACACCCTTTTCACTGGTCTACGATGAGGTTGTTTTGCCTCTCAAAGTCTAGATCCCCTCACTCTGCATTTCTCTCCATGACATGCTTACTAATGATGAATTTCGTCAAGACCACTTGGCACAACTGGAGTTATTAGATGAACATCATCTTAATGCTCTAGATCACCTCCAAGTCTATCAAAAACACATCAAGCGTGCCTATGAAAAATGTGTTCATGAACGAACCTTTCAAGTGGGTGACCTTGTTTTGAAATAAAATCAACACGTAACCAAAGTGGAGAAAAGAAAACGGGAAAATTTTCTCCTAATTGGCTTAGACCCTACATCGTAACTCATACCTATGGATCAGGTGCCTATCATTTGTCCTCACTTGAGGGTAAACCTGAACCTAAGCCCCTCAACGCATTACATCTTCGACCATTCTATTGTTGACTTGTTGTCCTACCTCACCCTGTGTCTCTTTATAGGCTCACCCCTTGAGCGCTATCCACTTCATACACCTCCCTAACGATTAAACAAGAATCATGTGAGTACCCGTCACTTGTTATCTACTCTTGAATACATGCACCATGGCACTACACATAACATGATTCTCATGGATACTTTTCATCTATCTTTAGATGATATCCCATGGTCGTTCCACCTTTCCTTTTGAACAAGAGTCCTATCCTTCACCTTGGTCTTGTCCATGATTTCAAAGACCTCCAATGGGACCAAACTCCTTGAGTCAAACTTCTAATAAAAGATGACTCCCTCAAAAGGACATCTTCCTCTTGACCAAATTGCTACTATAAATAGACTGCTCCCTCGAAGGATAGCTATAAAAGCTCAAAAAAAAAACAGAGAGAAAATGAAGCTTCCTGCGTCGATCGGCTTCACAAATACCTCAAGGAGTACCATATTATTTATCCCATATAGACTTCCCACATTGATCAGTATATCACAAGAAACAAAATTTTTAGTCATGGACTTGCCCATTATGCCCTAGGACCTCTTGCCCAAAATCCCTATCACTCAAACATATCAAATTAACTACCTTTTCCCACTTACCATTTCTACCCTCATTTCCTCAGTTGCCTCAAGGGACATTTTGGAATTTAGACATTTGGTGATCCTGTGACTACCTTCATCATAGAACCGTTAATTGTGTGGTGTCTTTTGGGTGTTGTGTTTATCACCTCCTCTAAAGTATTATCTACTCGGTAGGTTCCTACCCAATCAGGTGGCTCTATGGCCCCCTCTTATCTTTTAAACTGTCTTTGTTTACGTTCTGATTACCTTATACAAGACTTGGTCCTCATCACTTACCTTTGGGGGTAGCACTCCCCTTTCACCATAATCGCCTTCACTTGCATCATTTTACCTATAATCTACCCACACTCATTAAAGCTTAAAACTCACTACATGCCTAAAAACCTACTAACTCAATTTCATTTTTTCCCTAGCTTATGGGAGAACTACATTGGTCTGAGGTCCCTTTTCACCGGGACTATGTAGGCAACACTTTTACGGCATGGGGCCCTAGAACGTTAGCTCGACCACTTTTCACCATAACCATTTTCCCCACCTTTACCTGATTTCTTGTTCCTATCTAAAAAAAAAACCTTGACATTTGAACCATATCCCACATACCTTTCACCACTTATATTATTTCACATTTTCATAACATAACTAACATTTTACACCATCTCATACATTTACATTGCCCTTTATTATCAAAATACCGAAATAATCATCCATGCCTAACAACGACCGACTCAATCCATGCCTACACCCGACTGACTCCATCCATGCCTAAACCGACCTGACTCGATCCATGCCTACACCGACCTGAATCGATCCATGCCTACACCGACTTGACTCGATCCATGCCTACACCGACCCGACGACTCGATCCATGCCTATACCGACCTGACTCGATCCATTCCTACACCGACTGACTCGATCCACACCCAAAATGACTCGACTCTAACATGCCTAGCCCATCTATTTTCCATCCATATCATAAGTGAAGTAAAACTCATACACATCACAACAAAGATCACACGAATATCATCTATCTCCTCATATATACATGTGTGTCTCCATACAATGTACACCCGTATCACATAAATGTGTATCTCAATAAACATGCATGTCTCATCATGGCTATCATCTCAAAAATGTCGGCACGTAGGCCGATATGCTATAAATAATCATCATCGGCTCGCAGGCCAGATTATCATGTACAACACTATAATCAATACAAATATGTCTTCGGCTTGCAGCCGTTATCATGAAAAAATATCCATACAATACCTCTCTTGGCACACAAGCCGGTCTCATAAATCATACATACAAAAGTGACTTGGCACACAGGCGATCCATAACCAGTAAATCATCTCCCATCGATGTCGGGAATACTCCCTATGCCTATGTCTCTCCAGACCCTCTCGCCGCACCTGTCTGGGCCTGGCACCTGCCTCACCTCCTGTTAATGGCCCCTCACCTGGGGCTGGCCTCTATACACTAGTGACCTCACCATGACCCTATCCCTAGGCTCACCGGCCCCCTGTACTCTCCACACTGTGAGTGCGGGATCTAGTCCTCTCACTGGAGGCCTGTTGTGCTCTGTACTCAGCATAAGAGGGCACATCTAGCTCGGCAGCTAATAAATGATCATGGTAATACCGTGCCTCTCCTAAGGCATCCCGAAATAGGACCCCATCGGTTACCTCGGGAATCTCCCCCTCTACATCCGGTAGTGTGAAGTAACACACTACCTCCATCACAAGTACCACTAACCTCATCTCCTCTAGATGAGCTCTATACATCGCTCCATAGCTCATGTTAGCACTATGGAACATCAGTCTGCTACACCCTCACCAAAAACGGGTGCCAATAACTCCTCGGACACCTCGACGAGATAGAATAAACCTAGGCTGCCAATATGGGAAACTGCATGATCTTGTATACGTCCTCCAGGGTGATCGTCATCTCACCCATCAAGCAAATGGAAGGTATTGGTCACCGAGTCCCATCTATCGATGAGGGTAACCATAAAACTCACCTCCTGGACTACATGCCGATAGTGCCTCACCCTATCAATCCCACCTCTGCCACATGTTGCCACTTCGCTGCGTCACGCTCACCCGTACTCTCAATAACAAGGGTGGCACCCAGGCTCTCATCCACAGCTCATCTCTCACCTGCATCCCACAAAAACAATGTATTTAGTCCACCTTCCCATCCTACCTTTTTTTTAACCCATCTACCCGAACCTATCTACCCAATCCCTCAACCACACCTACCCAAACCCATTCACCCGACACTACCTACCCAAACCCATTCACCTAACACTACCTACCCTACCCTCACCCTTTACCCACCTACCCTATTTTCCCACCCTCACCCTTTATCCACCTACCCTATTTTCCCACCATACCCTTACTCTCTACCCTTTTTTATCCCAATCTCCACTTACGAATAAGCTGATCCGAAGTTTCCCCGATCGACCACGGTCTCCCTTTAACCGGCACTGATCCATGTTTGTGACTAGCACCAATCACTACCCACCACTTTCGCCACGGTTGACCAACGTCAATCATCGTCGCGCCCAGCCCGACCGGCTTTCCAACCCTCTTTTTTGGAAAGTTTGACATTCTACCCACCCTGATCCCTCTCTACACCCTTCATTGTTCCTATCTTCCCCTTTTCCTCTACCCCTTACCATCCACTATTCCCTTTTCCCCCTCTTTTTCCTTTTTTTTGAAATTCTCCCCTCCTCAAAAACCCCCATTATTTTCTTATATATTTTTCTTCATCTTACATCAAATTCATTCACACAACAAAATCAAAAGTTCACATCCTACCTGATCTCGTTGCCACCGTCGTGGTGGAACCTCCGGCCTCCGCACCGCTCCTCTCGAGCTCTCTCTAGCCTCTGTCATCCTCCAATGCACCAACAATCCTCGGCCACATAAATGTGCCACCGATCTCATGGCCCCACCTCCCAATCACCCACTCTCTCTTATGTGGCTTGCCAACCAAGCTCCTCTGCTACACTCTCTTGTCCTTTTCCTCTTTCTCTTTCTCTCTACTTGTCCTTTTCTACTTTTCCACATGCATAAATGAATTTTCAAACACGGGTTTTCCTCTTTTTATACCCTACCCAACCCAACCGACGTCGGTTAACCCTTGACCACTACCGGTCTTCTTCCCTAGACTACCGTCGTTGGTTCCCCTACACCGTCATCGGTTCATTCCGACTAATGTCGGTTACCCTGTGTACTCTTTACCCCCATTTACCTCATTTTCCTTACCTCCCTTCTCTTTTCCCCCCATACACCTACCTAGACCACTTTACCTTCACCTCTGGCCCTCCACCCTCTTCAACCTCCTCGCGTCCACTGTTGATACCTTATTATTTTACCCCTACCTCAGCCTTACCCGTGCTATGATCTCAATATTTGGACCTAGACCATCGCTAGTGACCTTTGACCTCATGTGTTTGTTATAACTTGCATGGGAATTACCTATGTTGTTGACCTAATGACCTTGCCTATCCTATTCGTGACCGTTTATCCTGACCCTACCTTTGGTGTACCGAAACATACCTAAACATGACTGCACCTAACCTACATTGTGTTTCCTGACCTTATCCTATACCTTGGATACCAGATTCACTTCACCCTTATTTGGATAAACCTATCGACCTTAGACGATGTAGAGTTTACCTGCTCTTCAACCTGGTAGCATCTTCGCAGCGGTTTATATGTTTGCGTGCATTTGACTACTGCTACCTTTGACCCTGACCCATTACCTAGATCACCCGAGTAGACCTTTCACCCTCTTCCCCTACACCCGTTTACCTTTTCCTCACATTTACCTTTTATCAAACCACTCACCACTTCGGTCATTTGCTTTGTCGGTTCTGGTTTTGGGGATCACTTCACCCACACATGGGGAAAATACATCTTATTTTTTTAGAATCGCTTACCAATACAAGCTACACAACAAAAGGGGAAAATGTAGACACTAAAATTAGGTCACACTCCCTTTCCGTACCTCGACCAATAAGTACCCTTCATCACTTTCACCTAGCCATGGCCCCCTTCACCACACTAGTATTAATTTAATTAAATTAATGCTTTACCCTCACTATATTTATTATTTTATCTACACATATAGTTCACTTAGACACCTCATCAAGCTGACTCAACCTAAGACCTATTCTTAGCAAGTTACCATAACTAACTAAGACTTACCCTAACCCTAAAAATCAATGCCTACACTCCCTCTAACCACATTCCCGCATGCTCATAGAAGCTCCTAGTCTAATCCGCGGGATAACGACATGAGATCCAAGGAAATCAGGAGGATCTCCCCTAAGTTTGGCAAACCTAGAAAATCCCGCCTTGACCGACGTCGGTTACCCCTAACCGCCACCGGTTAAGATGTACCGCCATCGGTTCCCCCTTATTAACTCCTAAATTACCTTATTCTCAAGGTTGGAAAACATTGGGAGCAAGAAAGTTTACGAGCGAGAGTGAGATCTCAAAAAGATAGTGCATCTTCAAAGAGCCAATTCTAGTAAGAACTCACATCCAAAGAAGGAGATTGAACATCTTCTCTTGCACAGCCATCCTAGCCACATTCGGATCTGCCTAAGCAAAAGAGGAGTGTGCATGCAAACCCATGCTATCTGAAGCTTTTCTCCAGTTGGTGATCACTTGCAGCCTCCAAAATCATCATCAGCACTTCCATCCTTCACACATAGACTTCTAGAAACGACATCCAAGTAAGTATAATATCATACTTCCGGTTAATTCATTTCATCATTGTTTTACCACCTATTGTCCATCTTACTCCTTATTGACCATCTCCAACATGTTGTACCTTCATAGACCCATCAAAACCTTGTAAAAACCCACCCTTGTCACCTAATACCTCCTCCCAACCAACTAAATCCTTTGTGCAATCACAAAGGGGACCAAAAACCCCATTCTGTGACATTCCCATATCTCATAGTAATCAACGCTGATTTTACCTAACCGCGGTCTGGTCACCCCCGACTAACGTTGGTCTCTCGTGTTTGCCCACACTGGCCTTGATTAGAGACCTATCCACCCCATTTTACCTTACCCTCACTCACCTGTGACCTACCCAACACCTTCATCAGACCTATAGAACTCAGAACCAACCCTTTGACCTGTGGATTCTATTCTAGCCTAGCCTGTTAGATTAGATCTGTTTCTTATTGTGTTTTAAGTGAGATACCTAAATCATTTTAAAATAACAATAGGATTTACTTTTTTTTCAGCATTAATTTGTTTAAAATAGTGGACTGATAGCCATCTAGGAAGTGCCATACTTCCGGATCTAGCTCATGCTAGGCAGTTCACTGCCCATATTGTTTAATGATTTCTGGTGGTCTTGCTTTCATTACAGGTAGTTCCTCCTAGCCAAAAGGAAGCTCGCATGGTCAGCTGTGGATTCAGAAGACATACGCATGTAGTAACCCATCAACTAAAATTTGAATAGGTATTCCTCCTACACCAAGTTACCCTATCTGTTTCGTCAACCATTCAAAGGAAGAATCTAAGAAAAAGGTGAAACATTGATATATAGTTGGTACTCTTATTTTGAGACGACTGTCCTTGATCCTACTTTTTCTTTCCTTCATGTTTTGGGAAAGGTTCTTTAAAGATCCCCATGTTTGTGTTTTGAGACTTCACAACAGCAGTGAAGTCTACTTCTATATCACCATTGTCGATTAGATCCTAAATGTATTGTTTTAACTTCAAACAATTGTTAATTTTGTGACCCTTTACGCAGTGAAATCTTCAAAATTCATTATCCCTAAACCATGATAGATTAGGTGTTTCATCTCCATAGGGATGTGCTTAAGGGAATCAAACCATATTGACAGCCGCTAACTATTTTAGTATTGACGATATGGATTTAGATAGAGGGGTGAAAGTATGATCTTTATACTCCATAGGTTTAGTTCCCTTTGCAAGCTTTAAAGGTGTATGGGTTTGAATGGCTTGTACTCTCTTAGAGTCTACTATCCCATCACCAACAATGTTTTTGTTCTTATTATAAACAAAATTTGGTTTATCATTAGATTTGGAATCTTTATGATCACGGGAGAAGGGTTTTAGAGTCCCCTTAGCTAATAATGAATTTTTGATTTGACTCCTTTTTTGGTTACCTATTCGAATGTGTTACCACAATGCATTTAAAAATTGAACGTAATGTTAGGGTGGAGGTTATTACCATTTTTTCCTTCTCACAATTCTAGAAAGGTTTTCTTCATAGTGTACTACTCTTGGTTGAAGAGTGGATCCTGTGTGGGTGGCATATGTCGATATTAAAGGATTAAATCAAGGTGTATTCCCACCTTGATTCTCTCATGAGAAATTATTTGTAAGGGTATTTTCATGTCTCCCATCGAGGAGTGTTTGTTTAGAACTCGTGAAACAAAGCTTTAGGTTTTTCCTTCGGTATAGCTTGTTTCAAAGCTTTTGGTTGTTCCTTATTTATATGTGAAGCTAAACTTGCCAATTGGTGAGTGAGATCTTGTACTTTTTGTTCTAACGTTACTAATTGAATTGGTACTTTGTTATGATCTTTGTTAGGAGGAGGTTGTGCATGATGAGCATGTTCCTCATTATCTTCATAGTGTACTCTAACCATAGGTATACAATAGTCTCCATCATTTTCAAAAGGTACCTCTTCATTATTCATTTGTCCAGTAAGTAGACGTGTCTTGGGTTTAAAATTTCATTTATAGTGCAACGAGGTCGGTATTTTTCTTCTTCTATGTAAACCATTGTGGAAATGAGAGAAGAATCTATTATAGATGGTAATTTGGCCTTTAATTGAATGACACGTAAAAGAAACACATGCTTATTTTGAAACAAGTAATCATTAAAATGGGCGGGATGAATCTCTACATCCATACGTGGAGAATCCTCCTCTCCACCACTATGGTCAATCATGACATTTTCCTCTAAAAGAGGGTTTTCACCTCCAAAGAGATCGGATTCTAACTTTTGGGACCCCATTCTCATAGTAGGCATACTTGAAATAGGAGGTACAACATGAAATATTTACACTAAGGTTTACTAAAAAGGGGCCCTAGACAAATTTCCGCATAGTAACGACACTAAGTCATCACAAAGAATGATGGCTATCAAATAACCAAAAAATCTAATAGGTCAATAAAAAATGATCTACCCTAGCAAGGTAATATATGACATGAGTTTTTCTAAGATAGTACAATGACATGTAAAACCCAAATCCAATCACAACAAAATTTTACTCCCTATGATTTTCTAAGATAGGTTTTAAACCAATAGTGATAGCACAATATCACTAGTTAGGCCAAGTTTGAAACAAACAAGACTGAAATGCTAAGAAAGTGTTGATGCAATCCTCTAACAAGGTATACAAAAAATTAGTTCTAAACACTAACAAAGTCTAAGTCTTGTAAAACAAATGATACAAATGTGAGAAACGTAACAACGCTATTTGGACACGTTAATCAAAATTTGTAAGAAAGCAAAATTTTAGTATCAAAATGATGTCATAAAGCGATGCTAACAAGTTAACCTCGACACTCACAAAACTCAAGACAAGGGTAGGATGTAAAAACTATGCCTAAGTATATCAAGGAATTATTATGTGTGTGAGCAGCATAATAATACAATTTAGAGATTTAGGCCAATTTTCATAATGGAAACAAGATGTAAATATCACAATTGTATGGCTATAATGTGGGTAGCGTAACAACTCAAAAGAATTTAGTGATAAGACAACCTAACTACAATGATAGTAAGTCTCAATATGGGTTTTGAGACAAGAGGGGCTATTATAACTTGATGATGTACCATTCACACTTTTAACACTTGCATTTGGACATTGCAACCGAGTCATGTAAGTAGAATACAAAAGTGGTAAACATGATTATTTCTAGTAGGTATCTCAGATATGTTTGTTCTTGTTTTGTATCATAATGAACAACAAGAAAACAAATGATTAGACCAAGTGGTGATGAAAAATACTTAGTGTAACTTTGGTAGAGTTTTTCCTTGTCTTAGGACAAGTGAAAAACTAGGACAAAGTAACACTAAATAGATTTCATGATGAAATGTCACGTGGTTTCAAATTTAAGAGATTATTTCCCTTGTTCAAAAAACAAGAGTTTGAATCCAACAAATTTGTCACTTTGTGAGAGCTCTCAAGTATAATAGCTAAGAAAAAATTGGCTCCAAGCCGACAAGCTTCCTATTAGTTCTCTCACCTAGGTTGTCACAAACTACCTCTACGAGCTCGATTTACCAAGAAATTCACACTGACTAATCTTGGAGTATCTTGGCTTTACTTTACCCCCTTTAATACAATGAGCAACAAATTACATTCAGTTTTATTTTCACTAGGGTTGCAATGGAGGTAACTTTGACTCTAATCTTTCAAGGCGTACTAATCAATTGGGTAGTGTGGATCACTTTCCCATTTCATTCACAAGGTTCCCTCTTGCGTGAACTATTTTGGGGTTCCTAGGAGCATTCCTATTTTTATCTTAAGGATTATGCCAAAATAATTTTCTCCCAGTTAAGTGGATGAGCTCTAGCTCTTAACCAAACTTGCACACACAATGTTTTACAAAGTGGTGTATTTTCTTATCTTTGGATTAAGTAGTTTTGTTTAGACCGCCATTTGGAAACCTAAATCACACATGTATGTTAGAATTTGGTTTGAAGAGAGTTCTCATTTATTTAAATAGTGTTAGGTCCTTCACGCAAATGGTTATTAGTTTTAAAATATCTACAATATCATAGAAAGATGCTTAAATATTGCTTTTGATTCTCAAGATCACACTAGGTGCAAAGAGAAGAGCATACATAACAAACAACCCAACTAGATGAAAAGATTAAAAATCAATTAACTACCATTAAAATTTGCAAACCAAGGTTTATTCCCAATTAATCCAAGTGCTTCTTAATGAAATACTAAAGTTACTTTTGGTTCCCAAGATCACACTAGGTGCGAGGGAATAACATACACAAATTGTAGCCTTGTTATTTATCAAGTGAAAAATGTCTTAAACTAAAAGATCATGTACATGCCAAAAAAAAATTATTCCCTTAAGCATAAAAATGAATGATTATTTTTCCTACTTACTCTAAAATTAGTAAAACAGAGGTTTAGAGGTGTTTTTGATTCTCAATATCACACAAAGTGCAAGAGAAGAGCATACACAACTCGTTCCAAACTCATACACAACATAAAAATAAAATCACTCATCAAACCCTAATTTAATTTTAACAAAAATCCCTTATAAAACCCTAATGTCATTTTGTTAGAAATATTTCTCTAAAATTAGAAAATTGATAGTAATAACTAAAAACCCCTAAAAATGATGAAAACCTTAAAACCAAGTTGAATTTTTGAATTTTTAGCCAACTTTACCCGAGTGAGCCAGGGCACATCTTTATAAAGGAGCACCACCTATAGAGCATAAGTGCATCCCCTGAATTATAGGTGTATACAATCATGCACCTCTATCAAATTTACACGATTAGGTATGCACATGCGTGGTCGAGAGAGGCATATGCGCACACCGTGAAGCATAGGTGCAAGTCACACCCAAAGGTGAAAAATCCAGTGATGTACAGTGCATGGCCATAGAGGTGTGGGTACACAATTTGAAGCATAGGTGTGTCTAGTATAACACAAGCATGGCCTTTGAAGCATGGGTGAACCCCTTTGAGCATAGGTCGGACCTTCCTATAGGTGGTCAAAATATGACTTTTGACAAGAAAATTTTGAAAAGATAAAATCTTTGGCCTTTTGAGGAAATTTTGACAACACTTCACCTCCTTATATCCTACAAAGAACATGAAAATACAACATCTACTACTAATCTAGTTGAAACAACTATCTAGCTTGAAAATTGATCTACAAAACTTTGAAATTTACTCTAAAAACTTGAAAGTAATCTAAAAATCTTGAAAAACTAATCTAAAAATCTTGAAAGTAATCTAGAAAACTTGAAATTAATCTATAAAACTTGAAACTAATCTAGAAATCTTGAAATTAAGAACTTTGAAACTAAGTTAAAAATATTAGAAATGAATATAATGGGGTATGGTCCCACTGGATGTGCCAAATGAAGACTACTAAAAATTCCAAGCAAAGCTATGACTAACACCACATACTCTAATTGATAAAATTCATATTGAATCTAACAATAAATACATCAAATACAAAATCTTAATGGAATGTTTGAAACAACTAACATGAATATAATTCAAAACCTAGCTAGAGTATGCCTACTAGTATGTTCAATAGCTAACTAACATAGACCTAAATAGATCTAGGAGCAATCAAATTAGGGGTTTTTTGCTACAGCAAAGAAGGTGAGATGGTCTCTCCAACAATGACTACAAGATTATATTGGATACCCATCTACTAACCCCATTAAAGAGTTGAGGTAAGGATTGAGCTTGACTATTTTAAATATTTCTTATATGATATGCAAATCAAAGCATGGTGTAAAGTTTAAAGGTACGCCATTAGTACTTTTTATACTTTTTCTTTTGAGTAAAACTAACATCTTAGTGTATGTGGGACTTAAAGCACAAATTATATTAAGTATTTCTAATCATGATTAAGGTTTTTCTAATCACAATTAGTGAATTAACAAATGATTAAGATGTGAGGAGCCTTAATTAACCACTTAGGGTCGATTAAGAGGCTAGGATAAGCTTATAAAGCATACTTGAGATATTGTGGAGAGAAGTGGGGTGATGTTTAGTGGTTAGAAGAGGGTTTTAAGCCAATAATAGGGTTTATTGACCAAAACAAGGGTAAAATAGGCTTAATTAGCTAATAATCGTTAATTGTGTGTTTGGAAGAGGATTTTGACTTAGGATTCATCATAAAGTGGCATCCTAAATTGTTAATCAAAGAACACTTGATAGATAAATCACATAAGAAGTCTCATGCAAGAAAACATGTCATACATAGAGGTGCAAATGGATATGAAGAACGCACGTGTGGAAGTAAGTTCAATTTTTGTGACTTAGCCATTTTCACTCATAAGGTCTATTTTTAGAAATGGCATGCAGAGTATACAAATGAGGCAGAGAAGTGTGCGCCACGCATTGGCTATTTTTGGAGGATTGGATATGAAGCACTTTTCATGGACACAAGGCCGGAAATAGATCTACTACTGTCAGTTATCTAGTAGTAATCTATTGTTAGCGCACTTGCATGTGTGGCTAGTTTTGTAAAGGCGTGTGGTTAAGAATAGCATGCGACCTATTATTGGAAAGGATAACTAGTGAAGGGTAAGTTCCCACCCTTATATATTTGTAGTAGACTGTGTAATAGATATAGAATAGAAGAGATCGTGATGAGAGGTGATGAGATTGAGACATACAATGTTATGTTGCTACGCACATACTTTTGATATTGTAATGAAGCTTCTGTAACTTTATGCATTGAATATAATGGAGGATATTGCCTAAATCTAAGTATTATTCCTATGAGTATCTGAATCTAGTATGCATTTGATCTCATCATGGTTACTAATTAGTTTTTTTTTCCTTGGATATAGATCTAGTATGCTTTGTAGAATGATGTGTTAGTAATGGAACTATACATGTTAAGTCTTCGTCATGATAACATCCTACTACAGCAACCCTAAAGAGGTACAGTACCTTTACGCACTTCGGGTGAGCACTCAATCTAGGCTAAGTGATGTGCTAGTGCGCATAGGGTTTTCATTGGGTTTGTGTCACTGAATTCTAGGCTGCATCATTGGTTCCATTATCGGGACCTATTTTTAGTTGTTTTTAGGATCATTTGTAATGAATACATTAGTTAACCTTAGTAAGTATTGAAGAATGGGTACATGATCTAGAAGAAGAATATGCACTGACAGTTCAACATTGGATCTGATTTTAACGCACGCACTTGGGTAGAACAGAATCTGTATGACAGTTTATATGAGAGATTTTTCACTATCTTTCTAGTAGAATTGTACGAGTGGATGATTGCTTATGCATCTAAATGGAATTGGAGGTATTGTGCACTTGTCTAGACACAGGAAGAATTCCAGGCCCTTTATGATGTTGATCGATCTCGGACTCGAGCCATGTCTACATAGTTTTGTGGTGTCTTGAACAATTATATATTGGAATACTCAATTTCCACTTATTTGTGTCCAAAGGTAGCTGAATTCCAGTTCTTATGACATCCATGAGGAGCTTACTTACAAGGAATTCCACTGGCGATCAAGATCTTGATGGTAACTTTGAACCTAGAGAGTAAACCGATGGCTAACTAAACCCCACCACGCGTGGAGATGGGGACATGATTGGTGAAATATGGCAGACTTAGTAGTGACAAGGAAAAGAGAAGAAAGGTGACTTAAGTATAGTTATGCATGCGAGAGGGAGATATAGAAGCAGCGTGATGTTGCATCATAGATGGAGTTAAGGAGAGATGGCTCATGAAGGATTTGGAGCTCACATAGAAGACATGGAGCCAGGGCATCAGGAACTCCCCCATATAGGAAAGCATGACAGGGAACCCTCCTCGGCCTCACAAGGAAGCATGCCAACAGAGATGACCTAAGCGGCGGACACACATCTGAATCCACCTGGTAACCTAGACCTTGCGCTTGGTTTTCCAGTATCTAGTATGACAAGTAATCAGCAGGCAAGTTTGGAAAGTAAGAGAGCAAGTACATTAATGGTAGGATAGACAACTTCATTTCTATTTGGAGGTGTGTTTTCAAGCACATCATCCACACAGAATATGAGCGCACTAAATGTTGGATTCACTTTTGGGCGGAAATAATTCACAGACCATAGGGGTTGGTGATAGTATTACTATCGAGCACGTGGGGAGTACATCTAGGGACCCATTCCAGCCTATAGGTTTAGGATCGGGAGGCATGGGAATTTTTGGTTCAAGTGGATCTAGAGGTTACGGAGGCAAGGGAAACACTTTGGAGGTTCTAGATAGGGTGGGAAAGGTCCACCCCAACCCCAAAATATTTATATGGAAATGTCTCTACATCTTCCAGTGTACATGGGCATAGAAGATGTTGCTGAACATGTGCATATGTGTGAGATATTGTGGCACGCAAAAGGAATCACATCTTCTAAGCGTAGGGAAAGATAATTTTCTACTACGTTACAAGGGCACACACACAATAGGTATAGGAAGTTTGACTATGATGAGACTTACGTAGATTATATAGCTTTAAAGGATGCATTCCTTAAAGAGTTCCATATCCTTGAGTTTGAGCATAAGAGTATAAGTGTGCTCAAGGATATTAAGCAAGGCACTACTGAAAGTGTTAGAGAGTATGATGCATGGTTTAAAACGTTGTTATCAAAGATTTCTTATGACATACACACAAGCCAACATGCACAATGGTTTGTTGGGGGATTGATTACACCATTTAGGAGGGCGTTGTCACATAAGACATATATTGATCCACACGAGGCATTGGAAGCATCCTTATGTGCTGAGGCAATTGGGAGTATTGACACTAGCATTAGCCCATTCTTAGAGGTACAGATTGTAGTTATGGCAAAACAACTAGAGAAATTATCAGCAAATTCATCCCATGAAACGCACTAAAAAATTTGGTGTACATATTGTGAAGTAGAGGGTCACACAAAGGATAGTTGTCCTCACAAAACAATATGCTCATTGTTGATGGATTGTGAGATATGCCATTTAAACCATCATGCTAGCCACTACCCATTATTGCAATGCATGATAAGGAAGAACGTTTGAAGCTACTGTAAAATATGCAGGTCCACAACACATGACACAGAGGACTACGGCTGATTGGACAGATCCATGATGCTATTGATATTGGTGTACGACAGATAGGATTTTTAGATAACTCTAAGGGAAAGAATGAGCATCAGGACCGGGAGCACAATTAAGCGTGCTATAATCAGAATGAGGAGTATTTTGAAGGCAGTCATGGCAAAGTTCGAGGATACCATGGTGGATTCAGAGGATGAGGCCATGGTGGTGGAAGAAGTGAGTTTCCTCGTGGAACATGTTATAGATGTGGATCTCCTGACCACTATAGGTGTGAATGTCCTTAGAATATTACATGTTCTTTTCTGTGGGAAGAACCATAGCTATAAAGAGTGCCCAAACTTATATGAGCATTTGAGTAAGCAACATAAACAAGAAAAAAAGGCACATGGATGGTTGGATACAATGTGTTGTAGACAATCAATGGATTCCCAAGGTGGGAGTAAAATCTGAGGCACTATAAGTGAATATCATGACTTGCGCTAAGGTAGCATGTGCTAGGGAGGCATTACATTAGAAACCTACCATCACTAAGGATGACGTTCTTGAGGCACACTACCCAAATCCTACCTATCGAAGGAGGTTTATCGGGATACCATGGAAGTGCTAAGGAATCTCTAGGAGAGATACAATATTTAAAGGATCGGAAGAAAGCATCAAAGATGGTCCAAACTGATATAGATGACTTGAGAGAAGTGTCCAAAATGTTGCGCCAGAGAACATCATTCCACTATTAGGAATTTGGTTAAAAGGGAACAGTCCAGTATGTAAGTATTGAGACCGGGACGACACATACTTCATGCGCAGATCTCCCTCCTCATAGCCTGGATTATGATAAGGAAATTACTCTAAATTTTTTTATGGATGGGTGGTTGTTGAGTAATAAACTGATTGATACAGGTGTAGAATTCAATGTTATTACTTTGGATTCATGGGTACAAATGGGGAGACCCCATTGCAGCCATCCTCTAATGTATTATTCATGGCTAATCGGACTAAGGCCACTCCCATAGGAGTTTTAAAAGATGTGTCCATTACCATACAAGGAGAAAAGTTCACTGGAGACTTTGAAGTTTTAGCATTGGCGAGAATCGAGATATCTTCCCGTTTTATTAGGGCATCCTTGGTGTTATGTAAATAATGTTGATCTCCGGCTCAACAAGGGCTATATCGAGTTTTGAAAATAAAGAGGAAAGGGTCATTATACCTTTAATGAGATGGAAAGTTCACACCCTATGTTGAGCCCTTAAGTGAAGAAGATCTCGAATAAGATTTATGTACACTTCATCTGAGATCCAGAGATGATTGAACCAACTAAAGAAGGACTAATTCAGTGGGAGGATGCACAATCTACTAGTGATACTACAAGTGTTGCTTGTGATAATTAGGCTCACAACACTTATGAGTTGGTAGGAAGTGAAGTAAATAGCATATTCCTATGAGGCACTAAACTGTGTTATGTAAGGAGGATAGGTAACAACTCAGTACCTTGTTATATAGGAGAAGGGGATCCCATGGTATTCCAATGCACCATGGAAGAAAAATGGATAGACCCACTAGAGAGGAGAAATATGCTAGCATATACACTACGTGGGATAGCAACCCGTTGGTGGGTGGTCCTAAGGGATAATCTGGTCAAATGGAATGAAATTAGGGTTGCTCTTGCTACTAGGTTCTTTAGGAGTAATGCACCTACACAAATATGTAACTATCATGGTGATCAACCTATTCAACACCATGTTCAAAAGTGTGAGAGACTCTGGACATAAGGGCAGGAAGCTTTACCACCCTCACTATGGGTGCACCAGGTTTTATTCCACTTTACAAGGTTGCGTGCATGCTTGGTATGTATATGTAGAACTCCATAGAGAAACTAGAAATTGGTAGAATTTAGTTGTAGGAATGGCATGACGTTTGACTTCTTCTCTACAAAACCTCCGGTAGAAGAAGCATTGAAATTTATCAAGTGCTTAACTATGGGGGATAGTGCCAAGGCTGAAGAAATCCTCTAGGAATTATTAGATAAAGAGGACTCAAGAGCACGTCTTGATAAAGAACCAGAGGCCAATGCAATATTACTTCAACGCGCTTGCCTTGAGAAAGAGAAAGCAAAAATGGTCTACTTAGTAGATGAAGAAGAAGTAGATAATATGGATGTAAACCATTCAACAAGAAGGCATGAGGTATTGTCTAGTATGGAGAAATCCACGCACGCCTATCATGAACCTATGAAGACAAAGCAAGTGAATATTGGAATGATACCGAGCCTACGGAATCTATAATTGGATATTATTGGTCAGAATCTAAAGTGGCAAAAATCATTGAGTTATTAAGGGACTACCAAGACCTATTTCCTACGGGCTACCATGAACTTAAAGGCATACATGCATCATTAGGGGAGATGAGGATAAATATTAAAGAGGGGCGTACCCGGTTAGAAAGAGGCCTTATAGAATGAACCCCAATTTGCGTGAAAATTCAAAGAAAATATTGATAACATGTTGTAATTTGGAATCACCAAGCCCCTTGATGAGTCGAATGGGTTAGTCCAATGGTGATCGTGATAAGAAGGATAGACGAAGTGGAATATGTGTGGACTACAGGGAGTTAAATGCTACATGTGTAATGGATCCATTCCCTATGCCATTTACTGAGGAAATAATAGAAGGGGTTGCAGGGTGTAAAATATATTCTTTTACAGATGGGTTCTCTGGGTATCATTAGGTTAGAATTACACAGGAGGATCAAGAAAAGACTACATTTACTACTAAATGGGGTAGCTTCACCTATATTGTCATGCCTTTTGGTCTAAAAAATGTGTCAGCTGCATTTTTTCGCATAGTCATCCAAGCGTTCAAAGAATTTATTCACAACCTCTTACAAGATATATTTAGATGATTGGACGATGTATGGATTAGTTAAGGACCACTATGACAATCTATGCTTAATGTTTGAACGGTGTAGATAGTTGAGTATATCTTTGAACATCAAGAAATGCATATTTGCTACACCATTTGGGATACTTTAAGGACACATAATCTATAAGGAGGGTTTATTAGTTGACTCAAAGCAAAGGTTACAGTCATTATAGGCCTAGGGGAGCCTACCAGTCAAAGTGAGGTGCGCAGATTTTTGGGACATATAGGATATTATAGAAAATTTATCAAAGGCTATGCTAAAGTTGCTGCAACTTTAGAAGAGTTATTGAATGGGAAAGGTACATTCTACTGGGCAAACAAAGAAGCGCACATTCAATACATTCAAGGAGAAAATTACTACCGCACCCATTCTCGTGTTTTCCTTCATGGGAAAGACCATTCCATGCACATGATTATGCCTCGGCATGACCATTGACATGGTGTTAGCTCAACTGGTGAAGGTATTATAGATCATCCTATCTGTTTTTGCTAGTATAAAGTTGAATCTGCATAACAACATTACATAACTACAGAGCGCAAAGCTTTGTCCATGATCTATGCATTGCATAAATTTCATCAAGTACATACTAGCTACACCATTCATCTTTTATAAAGATCACATGACATTGAATTATTTGGTAAATAATCCCTTCTTACAAGGGCACATATGTCGATGGGTGCTCTTATTTCAAGAGTTTGATTTCACAGTTGTGGTAAAACTAGGGAAAAGTAATTCTAGACCAGACCATCTATCAAGAATATAGTTAGGAGAAGAAGCACAGGAATTAAGGATACCATGCCGGATGCATAATTATACAAGTTACAATGCGCACCATCAGAACTAGAGGACATTATTATCTTTTTACGCACAGGGATGGCACCAGAAGGAATGAAATCCTTGGAGAAGAAACAACTTGTTATATGTGTTGCACCTTATATGTTAATTAGTGGTGACTTGTACAAAATGGGCCGGGATGAAATTTTACGTCATTTTGTATTAGGACATGAGCGCATGGGCATTATGGAAGAAGCTCATGATGGAATTACAGGAGCCCACTATGTAGGTGATGCCACAATGTGCAAAATTATTCTCGTTGGATTATGGTGGGAGACCCTATATAAAGATTATAAGGAATTTTGTAAGGCATGTGATCATTTTCAATGTCTTAGAAGACCAGGTCAACAAGATGAAATGCCTCTTAGACCTATTACCAATGCATAACCGTTTGAGAAATGAGCTATAGATTTTGTGGGTCCAATTTCCCAGATGCGCAGAACTAGATCACGCTATATTATAACTTGCACAGACTATTTGACATAATGGGCAGAAGAAGCACCTACCAAGGAGTGTACAATAGCTACAGTAGCTCATTTTCTATGGGAAAATATTATTACAAGGTATGGATGTCCTTTGAGTTTGACCAGTGATAGAGGCACACATTTTCTTAATGAGATAATCAGAATTTTATTGGATGATTTCATGATTGCACACCATAAGACTACACCCTATCATCCTTAGGAAAATGGTACTAATGAGGCTTTCATCAAAATTTTGGGCCATACATTAACAAAAATATGTGATATTAGAAGAAAGGATTGGGATGATAAAGTATATGTAGTACTTTGGGCATATCAAACAACATATAAAATGTTGAACAAAGCCACACCATTTCGGATTAGTGTTTGGCACGAAGTCATTCTTCCTATGGAGTTTGTGTTACCTTCTTTGTGTATTGCGCATGCTTTGGAGGTCTAGCTAATGAACAATCTTTATAAGAACGGATTGAAATGATCATTCAACTAGATGAGCGACGAGCCATAACATGTTGGAGTCGAAGCAAGAAAAGGCCTGGGCAGAAATCATGGCATGATAGAAACATAGGGGATAAGAAATTTGAGATTGGACAAATGTTACTTCTTTATGACTCTAAGTTCTTACACCATCTAGGAAAACTAAAGGTACATTGGTTAGGACCGTATGTTATCACTTGCATCCTTGAAATAGGCACTTTCTAGTTAGAAGCACTTGATGGAACACGGTTGCTCGATTACTTCAACAGAGTAGGATGAAGCCCTACTATAAATAAGTATTCTTGGTGTTTGTAATAAAGTTGTATTACCATTTAGATTAGGTTTTTAATTTTGTATTTCCTTAATGTGTTTCCTTCTTTATGGCTATGCTTTTTCAATTTAGTTGGTGTTGTGAAATAAGCGTGTTTGCACACATGAAGCATGTTTATCCATAGAGGACTACACATCCCTTTAGTGTGGGGTGGTTGTTTATATCCAGTACAAGATTGTGGGAATTGAAAGATGAAAAGAATAAGCTACTATGGGTATTCTTCAAATCAAAGGATTGCTTCTAAAAAGTGAACAAAGATGAAGATGAATGAAGAAACAAGTATAACACGAGATAAGCAGAGGCCATAAAGCAACTACCAAAGTAGAAAGTGTAGTGAAGAGGTACTTGAGTACAAGGAAGCGCTGAAGAGAAGTTTTTGACCAAAGGGTAGGAATGTGCACTAGAAGGTTATAGCTAAGGTGTGAGGGTGTAATGCATAGAAAGGATGAAATTGATCAATTAATGAGAGGATATTTGGTAGGTGAAGGAGCAATGAATGCATCAAAAATTTGAAAATCTATATAAGGATGGGATGTGAGTTCATTTTTAGCGTTATAATTAAGAGTATTTGAAAATAAGCCAAGTGCAAAGAGCCGAGTGATCGTATTAAGGTACGAGACGTGTGTAACTAGTCGTGATGAAGAGATCTCGTGTGTAGAAAGAGCTTGTGTCCTGGTGGTGAAGGTTTTGAGAAAAGAAAAATGAAAAAGGGGAGCTAGGGCACATGATTTCACCTAGGGCATGCTTGAATTGAGCTAGGGTTTGCTTCACACATTTCGAGAATTCAAGAAGACAAGGATCTACGAAGGATAGTATGGTAGAAATGTTGCCCAAGAAAGCAATTGCAGCAGCAGGAGTGAAGGAAAAGAAGGTGGTAGAAGAAAAAGAAGAGATGGCTCACGAAATCAATTTTTTACGAGATGCAATATCCGAAGGGGTTATCATCGGCAAAGAGTGGGATTCTCACATAAAGAAAATTAATGTGAGTGAGTACAATCACCGTACCACAGAGAATAAGGAGTTGGACACGTTGTTGAACACAAAGACAAATAAACACATAATGAAAGACATGCCGGTGTATGACGATCTTTGGTGAGAATATCTTATAGAAGATAGGATTTTACCAACTATATGAGCTCCTTGCTATGGGAAATATGATCCTTTATAACAATGGCTCATGAGCAGAGTACATGAGGATTTTTCTACTTTACAGTCACAGAGTCGAATTTCAACCACGCTCATCTCCATGGTAACAGAGGTTGAAAGGAACAGGAGAAAATTTGTGAGATGATCTCACAAACAATACCACAATATTGGAGACTAGACAGAGTTGGGGTACACAAAGTGTCCGTACACAGTATGGACATCGACAAACCGAATAAGTATCCATTGTGCAAGTGGCTACACATCTTGTTACAAAGCTAAATGACCAAGAAAGGTGGTCATAAGTGAATTCCATGTGGCTTCACATTTCCAAAAAAATGTCTAAAGGATTTTTCTACAACATTTCACGTTATATTGTAAAGACAATTGTTGAGGAAGTGAGCTTAGAGGAAAGATCAGCTTTGGAGCTGTTATGTTATCACTGATGTTCATGGAGATCAGAGTACCTGATGGACCAAAGGAGAAGGTATGGGAGTATCTAATGGAACACAAGTCTCCTCTGTAATACTTCAAGAATTACTTGTGTGAGGGATCCATGACAAAGTAGGTTAAACAAAGGGTTGAGAAGTGGTATGATAGGCTCCACAAGGCTTTTGACGAAGAATGGCACATCCCTAAAGACTCGCCTTCGTAGTTGGAAAGGAGGTTCAATTCATTATATACCAAAGCATTTCTGTATAGTACGGTTTTCCATGAAGGATGGAGCATGGAGTCCTTCATGTAAATTTCTATATGCCTTCATAATAAGGTACTTCCGGGCATCAAGTACATAGGTTTACTGAGATGCGCAAATGACTAACATTCAACACGAATAATGTAGATTGTGAATACCACACACTAAGGAAGAAGTATGTGTATCTAAGGCGGGATGCATATGTTGAAAGGCTCATTTCGGATGTATAGATCATCAAACCAATAATTTTGGAAGTGGGAGATATTGGAGCAAAGTGTTGGTGTATCTCCAATTAAAGTATGTGGAAGATGAGTTCACACTTCCAAAGCCTTTGCCAAAGGGAAAGCATACAATGGAGAAAATCCCAGTGCCTAAGCCCACAGAGCCAATTGAAGTGGAGGATGAGGAGGATGAGCACAAATATAGTGGTGGTTTGGAGCATAGAGGTAGAAGACATCCTACGAATAAGGATGAAGCTGAGCATGCCACTACACCACCTCAACCACAAGAGGGGGATGATGAGGACTTGAATGCAGTCCAAGGAGAGCAAAAATTTAAGAGGGTGTTCAGGAGAACAAGGACCCAAGGTGCTACTCCACAAACAAGTGCACAAATCACCCAAACTCTCTCCATAGAAGGAGACAACCACGCAAAGAAGGAGGAAACTGAAGTTGAATGAGGAGGTGGAAGAGTCAGAGGAAAGCATGCCTAATTCTCCTACACTTCCAGAGAACATAGAAGAACAAAAGGATGAGGAATCAAAGGAAAGAGGAGAGGAGGAAAAGGGAATAGAGGAGACAGCTACAGAGACTACTCAGGACATGGAGACACAAGTCCCAAATTTGGAAGCTAAAGTTCCTAAGCAACAACGGTCTAGAAGAACAAGTGGAGAGCACATTCCACCAGCTATGGGTTATGCAAAGGACACAGTAAAATTTTCCACACCTATTTCCAGAGTATGCTGACACAAAAAGACTTATATGGCTAGGAGCTCATGGATGAAGATATGGCCACAGTGCACACAAGGAAGCAGTTTTCATGGTCCATGCACACACACATGGATGAGCTAGATTTTGATGTATGTGAGGATTCATGCATATCATGGAGGTTGAAGAAGATGCCTCAAGCTAGACACATGACAATAAATCCTACTGTCATGTTGGATGAACAAGTGAGTAATGCATTGGTCAAAGTCTCAACTAGAGGTGGCAAGGTGAAATATGGATAAGGCTACCACAATTAGGGCGCTCCGGGATGAGATTAAAACTAAGGATGGAGAAATAGTGTGCCTAATGCAGAAAGGGACTAAGCGCGAGAAGAAGAATGTTGTATTTATCAAAGATCGGGGTAGATATTGGTGATAATGTCATAAGAGCTAGGCCACACTTGGAGCCAGAGGTACCACAAATGTTTCCCTTAGCAATACATTATGTAGGAAAGTTGGTGGACCTGGTACTTGAAGATGAACCTTTGTGCATGCTAGCACCAAAGGATCCATCATAAGAGGCGAGAACAAGAAAAGGATTCGGTGATGTGGAAGATTGAATCCTATGAAGGATTTTTGTAAGCACTAAAGGAAGAATTGAAGAAATCAAACCATGTTTTAAACATCTCGCACAACTCCATAACCGCTTATCAATGTAAAGACACTCGGAAGAGAACAATGAGGTCAGAGAGAAATGAAGGACGAAACATTAGGCCGTGCAAGAAAGATTTTCAATGGTTAAGCAGTAAGCGCAAGGCCCCGACAATAGCACAAGAACCGCACAAGACTAAGCTAGAAGAGCTTGGGAAGCTCATTATGCAAAAGATGGATTTACTAGAGGGAAGAATGACCTCAATGTCTAGCATTGTGTTAGTTTTACAAAATGAAAAAGGGGAGATTGTGAGGGATGAATTAGAGTCCATTACTATGGACATTCTAGAAAAATCAGAACAAGCACTCACTGAATGGAAAACCTTGGAGGCTGAAATAAAACAGAATATCTTGAATTGGTTGTTCAGGTTGAAGAAGAGACTACGGAGTAAACTTATTCTTTCATACATTTTTTTCATTCTTTCCATTCTTTCCATTCATCTATTCTTTACTTTAGTTGTTGGAAATGACCATTTTGGGGTGACAATGAAATTAGTGTGGGGTAATGTTGATAAAATAACACTTGACAGAGAAATCACACAAGAAGTCCACGCAGAAAACAAGTCATATGCAGAGGCGCGAATGGATAGGAAGAACGCATGTGCGGAACAAAAGTTTAGTTTTCAGGACTTAGCCATTTTCACTCATAAGGTTTATTTTTAGAAATGGCGTGCAAAGTACACAAACGATGCAAAGGTGTGTGCACCACACATTGGCTATTTTTGGAGGATTGGATATGAAGCACTTTGCATAGACACAGGCCAAAAATAGATCTACTAATTTCGATTAGCTAGTACTAATCTACTATTAGCTCACTTGCATGTGTGGCTAGTTTTATAAAGACACGTGGTTAAGAATAGCATGCAACCTATTATTGGAAAGGATAAGCGGTGAAGGGAAATTCCCCACCCTTATATATGTAGTAGATTGTGTAATAGATATAGAATAGAGGAGATCATGACAGAGAGGTGATGAGATTGAGACATACAGTGTTATGCTGCTACGCACATACTTTTGATATTGTAATGAAGCTTCTGTAACTTTATGCATTAAATATAATGGAGGATATTGCCTGAATCTAAGTATTAGTCCTATGAGTATCTAAATTTAGTATGATTTTGATCTCACCATGGTTAGTAATTAGTTATGTTTTGCCTTGGATATAGATCCTGGTATGCTTTGTAGAATGATGTGTTAGTAATGGAACTATACATGCTAAGTCCTTGTTGTGCTAACATCTTGCTACAACAACCCTAAAGAGGGACCTGGTACTGTATGTGCTTCGGGTGAGCACTCGCCTAGGTTGAGTGATGTGCCAATGCGTATAGGGTTTTCATTGGGTTTATGTCACTTTGAATTCTAGGTTACATCATGAATGTGAAAGAGGACAGTAATAAAAAAAGTGTCTTTGATTGACCAAAATGGTAAGAAACATTATTTAATTAGTAGAAATCACTAATTATAATGGAAATGGTAAGAATGAGAGTGATTTGTGTGCGTTTGGCAATAAGATTGCAAAATCAGAATTTAGGTGTCTACATTTGCCCCTGTTTGAGGTGAAGTAAGTAACTTCACTTCAAATATAGTAGACAAACATAAGAAAGTAAATTTTTGAAGAAAAATTAGTAGAATGAAGGATGCCCCCTCAAGTGTCGATGGGGTGATAGAAGAAGTCAATCGATGATCAAAAATATGATCGAAATGGATAGAAGAAATAAGACAGGAATAAACATGATTATTTATTGCCCCAGGTGATTTGGAAGAAAAATTAATAGTGATAAGAAATGATAATGGAGAATAGGAATAGCTCTTTATTTTCCTCCAATATGTCAATAAGAAACTTTTATTTCATCATGTTGCCCCTATGATCTACATCATCGACCTTTATTAAAATAAACAAAAGTGTAAAATAACATGAAAAGTTATATTACTAACATTTTTCATTATTAAAAATATGTAACTCCATGCAACGTACATAATGCAATGTAATACGAGAAATTAAATTAGCTAACCTAACAGAGAAATAAGTACAATTATACATAATCAAACAAACAACGTTTAAGATAGTTGCACCAATGTTTTTGTTATCAAGCTTCAGTTCCCGAATGTTCGTGTTGTAACAAAAGGGTTTGAAATGGTTCCCAAAGCAAGGATACATGTGAGGGGAATAATGGAGGACATAAGTAGTCCCATAGAAAGAATTCATGCACTATGACACAGTCTCTAGCAACTCATTGTTGCATGGGAGTACCGAAATAGTAAGCAAGCCAACTTTGTTAATAGAGGTAGATCACGATGATCTGCAAGTCATTTGAGACAAGAACAAGAACGTAAGAAATGTGTTTTTTTAGGACAAGTTTTGATGTTTGAGGACAATGCATTTGATACATGCTTCAACTGCATGCATTTCATTTACTAATTTTTGAAAAAAATGAAATTTTGCAATTTTTTGGATTTTTAATGATTTTTTTAATTTCTATAGAATAAAATATTATATAAGAAATAAAGAAGACGTGAGACATTGTCAAACGTCACCGTAAGGCAAAATTATGCCCCAGGTAGTAGAAAAGATTGTCGGGAAGCAAAAACATGCCCTAACGTGGCCAAAATGGGTGCAAAAACAATTATTTATTAAAAATAATCATCACGACGAGTGCTAGAGGAATTTAGAAGAACCGCGATAGATATAGGGCACACAGGGGTGAGAAACACATCACAAGGGGGGTAAAAATGGGTATATAAGCCATCGTGGCTAATTAATTTACCACATTTACTTACCTATTCTTGTAGAGTGAGCTCTGACCTATGAGAGAAGATGGCAAGGGTGCAAAACCAAAGACACCATGCGGATCATGAGAGAGACTACATGAGACTCCCGAGGATGGCCCACAAGTACACAAAGCTAAACTTTTCACCTTTGTAATTTTATAGTATTTAATTTTTGGTAAAACACATTTATTAGGGCATGAAATAGGGTAGGAAAATTCATGCAAATGCGCAAGCATGCCCTTGGGGCACACTCGTGCTCATAGTGTACACTAGCACTTTGAAGCATGTGTAGACCCGTATACACCAATGCATTAAGAGGGGTGCTTATGTAAAATTTTCCAAGAGGCATAGGCGCATGCACACCTACGCAAGGAGAAATGCACCTATGTAAATGATAGGGTTTGGAGAAAAAAATGAGTGCGCCTATGTACGGATGGGGTGCATTGGCGCCACCTAGGAATTGGTAGTGTTAAAATCCATTTTTATAATGTTATTAAAAAAAATGAAGGTTTTAAGAAACCCTAGATGGTAAAAATAGATGAATTAGATTAAAAAAATAGAAGTAGATGATAGATTAGAAGAATAAGATTGTGGAATAGAAGAATAAGATTATAATAAATTATTTGATTGAACTGCGAGATAGACTTAGAGGTATTAGAGACGTAGAAGTGACATGGGAAGCTCTGGGCCTACGAGGTGGCATTGAGACATCGAGAGAAAATTTTCTTGGAGATCACACTAGAGGTGACTAGTTTATCTCACATAGCTCACATGTTATAGATTACTTTAGATCGAGCTTACCTATAGCCTTAGTTCGGGAGTCATGAGCAAGATTCGGACGCGTTCTATGTTCTTACAGGTGAGATGAGCATCACCTTACAGGATGTGTGGAAAATCTTACGAGTTCCTATCCAGGGTCACTTAATCACATATGATGGTCACCTGGACCATATTAAGTGATGCATATCCGAGATGTTTAGAGTGGTAGACATACCCTACTAGGGTATGACGGTATTCATTAGGAGGTGCATGGTCGATCAACGGTTGGGATGAGTCCTTGTATTTTTGTTAGCTCTTATTAGCAACATTTTTGCTTGACAAGACTGGTGTTCGGTTTCCTCTAGGCCTTATTGGAGTGATTCATGACCTTCTTCAGGGAGAGGTTTACTAATGGGGTCAGCATATACTATTCATTTATATTCAGATTTGCACTTGATAG
The DNA here is from genome assembly GCA_018340775.1 of Taxus wallichiana var. yunnanensis. NCBI lineage: Eukaryota > Viridiplantae > Streptophyta > Pinopsida > Cupressales > Taxaceae > Taxus > Taxus wallichiana. The sequence goes on along the minus strand of CM031233.1, from coordinate 41,173,767 downwards.
CTTACTTTGGACAGAGGTATGTGGGTCTTGCCACTTTGTTATAGATATGGGCCATGTACCACATTGTGATAGGACACCTGTAGGACCATTTAGAGCTTGGGTTATTGGAGATCCTTCCATCATGTGTTGAGTTCCATATGGAGATGACATTTAGGGTCACATGAGGGATACAAACTATTAAATGTGAGTGTTTGGTGAGGCACCTTCACATGATCACATGACAACCCTACAGGTTATACCAATGGCCTCAGGATGTAGTTGATTTGACCATTGTTGTAGTTGACCATTTCATTCTTGGGAGTAGGAGTCATATCATGGAGTGGTACAGAGTGGATCAGGTCCAGTGGCAGTTTGGTCTTATCTAGGGATTCATGGTGATGAGATGTTGTATGCTTGCAGATATAGAGAGGCCTTTCATATGGGGCCCCAGATCAGGCTGGGACAAGTACATACTAGATTTTTACAGGTGGTTCCACATCCTTGGGTATAATGGGCACATGTGGTGGATCTAGGGATGACCCTAGATTATACAAGGTGGTACGCTCTAATGTTGTCTCAGCGTTTGACCACCATACCACAAGAGATATTGGATGCAACACTACTGGGGGATAGGTTCCAACTCCACGGGAATAGGTACATGCATATGCACGTCCACATATAGGGATACCAACATAGTAGGTGTTGGTTTAGTAATAGGTTTTAGTGCAACAACAAGTAGTGATGTAGCCACATGTATTGGCACCATGGATGCCCCTTCAAGATCCATTACGAGCACCATTTTAGGCACCTCCACCACCACCTTATGTGAGTCCACCACACAGTCCACCCGAGAGGTGGAGGAGATGGTAGGGGTGGAGAGGATATGGAGGAGGATGTACATGTTGATGGGAAGGTGGCTACCTTGCAGCATCGCCACAATATGTTGTGGCCCTACAGCTTTAGGTTACGGTGAGAGGGACTAGGCCATTACACAAAGAGACCAAGTGATCGGAGAGAAGTATCAGCTCATGACAGAGAAAGATTAGGCCAGGATAGAGAGATTACAATCCATAACAAAGTGAGATCGGAAGATCGTAGAGAGGTTACAACCACAAGTAGAGAGAGATCAGCTAGTGGCCGAGCAGGTTTGGTGGACAACAAAGCATACATAGATTCGAGTAGACATAACAAGGGTGACATGAGAGTGTTATGCTCTCTCATCGGGCATCTTCAACATCCTGGGATGTTAGACATACTAGCAGAATCATACAATGAGAGCTAGTGCCAAGGCATCTTAATATAAGGCATTGTACCACAAGACCATCCTAGAGGGACAAAGGGATACCTATTTTGATCAATCGATGTTAGGAGGTCCAAATTTATCCCATAGGACCTCATGATCAACTGACCGATTAATAACCTATAGTGCAAAAGCACATCATAGTGGCCTCTACTGAGAACCATCACATCGTAGTTTCCTCCTCAAGTCCCTATGCCGGGCGGTCCCAGAGAGGGTGAGAGTCATGGTTGACTCTCTTATTGATATATTAGATACATATTTTTGATGTATCGCCTCGATTTGAAGGCATAATTTTGTACGGATGTATATGTATTTTTTTATCATGCCTTATGATGAAGGAATATTTTGTACAGATGTACATTATGTATTGTTTTTTATTATGCCTCGTGATGAAGGCACATTTTTTTACAGATGTACGTTATGTATTTTTTTTTATTATGCCTCGTGATGAAGGCACATTTTTGACCCATGCCCATGATGGATTTTTGTATCTGATATGTATCGAGACACATTGATTTTGTACATGGACATTTGATATTTATGATGATGTATGTGTTATCCAATTTTGCACACCTGGCAAGATTGGACAAGGGGGTCCTGTCACGTTCAAAATGAAATAATAGTCCCAGGAACCCACCTTCGGTTATTATCGAGATGCAATAATTAAAAAATAATTCCTAAATTACATATGAAGAGATCACCTAGCATCGAAAGGCACCCAGTTGATCTCGACTCAGTGAAGAGTTCAGGGTCGAGTTGTTAAAGAACCCGGTGTCAAATTGATAGTCATCTCGGAAATCATCTCAGTAGAGACTCTCAGTTGTAAGAGCTCGATGATGGTCTTGTTAATGCAAAATATAGCTCGTTGAAAATTGACAAATGAAAGGAACTATACAAGGATCTCGGTGGAGATCGATGCAAAAAGATCTGAAGGCCAAGTCAGGGAGAGTCAAAGTCAACATGATGCCAGGTTTAATCCATTAAGACAGTGCTCGACCAACCACTTGGGAGAATTATCTTGTTTGACCAAGATGATATGAAATTATGCAGATATGGGAGGTTCAACATCATTGAATCTCGGGTTTGTAATTACATAATGGTGTTCAGACCTTCCTCGGCCGAGCATTTGGTGCACAGGCAGTTGACATGTTGCAGTATAGTAGAAGCCTTTTTGAGCAAGTAAGTTGTCCAACTATGTTATCTAATCAGCATCGAATGCATCCTCAAATTCGGGATTTTCCTTCAAGATATTTTTATGAAAATCGATTAAGTGACAGTGAGAGTGTTACCAGCAGACCTGAGGAAATTTATTACAAAGACTCTCTATCGAGATCTTACTTGTTTTACGATGTAACTCATGGAAGCGAATCTCATAGAGGTGGGACTGTTTCATATCAGAATATTCATGAGGCACAATTTGCTTTGCAATTATATGAGCATCTTCAACGAGTCACTAGATTGGCGAGCATAAAGGATTCTGTCGGAATTATCACACCTTACAAGCTACAGCTGAAATGTTTGCACTGAGAGTTTAATGTTATCCTCAAATCTGTTGAAGGAAAACTCGGCAGGAGGAAAATCGTGGGAATCCGAGAAGCCTAATGCCAAGTGGGTTTTCGTGGATGGCAAGCCAAGGAAGAAATTCCACGCGAGGGAGATTCGGAGCAGCACCGCCAAGTGGAAATTTTGGGATGGAAAGCCATGGTCAGACTTCCGTGAATTGGAGAAATCGGGTCAAATTGCCAAGTGAAGACAATATGATGGCTATCCGTCATGAAAATCCCGCGCATGGGAAACATTTTGCTATCTTGCCAAGGACGTGGAAAATAAGGCAAACACTGCCAAGCGTGGAAATATTGGTTTGGCAAACCATGACCAAACTTCCGCGAAGGGGAGATTCAGGCAAACACTGCCAAATGGGAAATATTAAGATGGCAATCCGTCATGAGATTTCCGCACGGGCCGTGTAAACAGAAATCCACGCAGCTTGGAGTGGTCCGAGTCTTTGTGCGGGTCGCCAGGAGGTTAATAAGACAGTTGTGAATTGGAGTGGGTCATGGAGAAAACAACGCGACGTGATACCGATTTCAGCGGAGGCTACAGGCCGCTCGTCTCATTATGCAGATATTTGTCAAATGATATCGAGTAACATGGCGAGTGGGGGTCAGTGCTTGCAGTTCGAATGCATGGGAAAAGGAGAACATTTCAGAATCTAGCCTGAAGAATCACTCGGTTCACCACTGTGAGGAAAGAAAGTGGCTTCGTATCTCAGCCAACCAAGGTGATGCGTTAATGGCTCGGTCGTGGCTCATGTGTGGAGTGTTTGACAGAAAGCAAGTGCTGAAAACTCATCCAGATCGGTGGTCGCGAGACAAAATCATCATACAGGCAGCAGGCATGTTGCAGTACAGTAGAAGCCTTCCTTTTGAACGCTTCCAGCAAACAGGTTGTCCAACTGTGTTGTTATCTGATCAATATCGAATGCATCCTCAAACTGTGGCTTATCCTTATTCTGAACTCGGATCTATGACAGCTGCAGGAAACAAATATTCACTGCCGTGTACGATGGATTGGAGTCACGCCATTCAAGGCTTCATAAAATCTGCCTGAATCAGGAGATGAAGGTTTATTACGGTGCAGAATGAAATGATTCGTATTGCTCAGCATTTCTTTTCCTAGAAACAAATTAAATGTGAAGGTCAGCTCTGAAAATACCCGGTCGGCCGTTTTGCATACTACATCCTTGTTACTCGTAAATGGTCTCTTTGAGAAACTCTGAGGGTAGAAGCAATATTTATACCCTTCCATTATGTGCGTCCAATCAGACAATAAAAGTATTCCTTTACCAGGTTCAGAGAAACTTGTTTTTAACAATGGACGATTATACTGTAGTTTCAAGTTGTTTTTATCTAGCTCATTTCTATCAGCTTTTATCCACGACTAAGGAAGAATTCATATGGTTGTTACTATACATTTTTTCCAAGGTCCTCTTGGCTGCCCCAGTTGTTCAATGTATTCTTTTTGAAGGGCTTATTTTACGTGTTGCAGATTGTAACATAAAGGATCTTTTAGTTTCTGGAAAAATGAGTATATGGTTTAGCTCACAGCTACCTATGCCATACTAAGATCCCAATAGTGGCATAATTGTTGATTGGAGCTGAGATTTCCGAGTGCACTACCAAAATACCGAAGGGCTCTTTGGCCAAAAATCAGTCTCAAGGGTGTCTATCGACATGTTACGGGCATAAGCCTGGGTCATCATCATGGCAGCATTAGGTCTTTGTTGATAATGGCATTTTCTCATCGTTTGGAAGGTACAATTGTGCTTATTATGGCCAAGCTAAAACATTCTTACTGCAAGTGTTATATGATAAGGAAGAACCGTGAGCATTGTGGTAAAACCATTCTTTTTAGAAATGTTGGGTTAAGCTCGACATTCAAGTGAGTTTGAGCCCAGGAAAGGTAAGATCGTTTGCTGGATGAAGAGCTCGGTGACTTCGCAGAGGAGCTCGTGGTGTCGTTTCATGAAGTTTGAACGTAAATGGCCTCGAGTTAACAGAGGAAAATGATAAGAATCGAGTTTGATAGCTCACCATTCGAAGGACTCAATGCAAAAGAGCGCGATTACCAAAGCAAGGAAAGAGTTAGTGCGGGGTCAAAAATCGAGTGCAACACCGAGTTAGAGGATTCGAAGCTCATCGAGTTTGGCTATGTGCAGACTCTATCCACATGGACCCCCCTCCTCTTCAAAGTCAAACGGGTCAAGGGGGGGTCCCGACATTATGTTAATTAAATTAATATTTTTATTTAAATGTTTTAATAATAATATTTATTATTATTATTTAAATATTTTATTTAAATATTCTTTTAATTAATTAAGAAGACTAGGTCATCAGGCAATTAATGACCCATGATGGAACCTTCTCAAGTGGTTCAACTAATTGTAATAAATACATCATGGGCCTTCATTTTAGGAATGTAATTATGACCTTTCCTCTTCTTTCTCACATATTCTTCTATAAATGTAAGTTGGAAGCTCATTTCAAAGGGTTCCAACAGTTCAGACAAGTTGGACAGTTAGATATCTTAGGCAAGTGTATACTTTTCAAGAATCCTCTCTCTTCTGCAAGTTGTTCTTGTGTGTTGAGAGAACTTTCAAGCCTCCTCTTCAAGACTGTAATGGCAACTATTGCCTCTTCTGAATGTATGATGCATTGTGCATGTTATTGAAGCAATAAAAGTGTGTGTTTTGTGACTAATCTCGGTCCTTTCATCCTTACGTGCTTCTTTGTGCCTTTCTCGTACTTTGGAGTACAATCGTGCAAGTTTAAGTTTCTCTGCGGGTTCTTGGAGTTACGTGCTTATCGAATGGTGAAGTATTGCATGCTGAGTTGAGTTGTGGTGTCTGTTCACCCTTCTTGAGTTCATCCTTCTTCTTTGGGAAACCGGTATATTTCTCGTTCGATAAAGTTTAACAAAGGGAAGCGCGTGTCTCTTAGTACGTGGTATCCTGTGCCTCTCTAAGTTGCGGTAGGTGAAGTTGACCGGTGGTGCACACACCCTCTTCAAATTAACCCTTCATGAGTCTGAAGACACCCTTTATTTGGTGCATCACCATCCCTAGTATAGTTTCATTTCTGTAAATCTCTTTCCCTAAAACCCCATGAAAATGTTAGCCTAGGACTAGATAATCATTTTTGTTACACTAGGAGTAGTACGGACGCTTAGTTTAGGAAGAGGAAGTCGGCCTTCTCCGGAGGTTCACCTCGAGCCCAAGTCCCACAGCTTGAGAGGTGATCCCATGTGTCCCAATCACACCGAACGTCCTATTCACATCTTGGCCATTCGGAGGGTGCAGTGATTTGGCGACAACAAAGATATGATGATTGATGGATTACAAATGTATCCCATTTTGTGTATGAGATATCATGTTTGATGTGTATTTTTATGTTTGTATCACATGTTGTTAGATTTATGAGATAGCCTTAGCTGATGTCATATTACATGTTGATGAGATAATTTGAGTAAAACATGTTTTTATTTTTATATTGGTGTGGGGGGGATAGATTTTGATCATGCGTAACCCCTCTTGCCCCATTGATGATATGGTATTGATGATTAGCTTTAGCATACATGTGTGATGTAGAATTAGCTTTTATTGATATATGATGTATAAATGTGATGGTTTATTTGATATGATGATGAAATGATAACAAAATGTACGAGTAAAATAACAAGCACAAGTTAAACAAATCTAATAAAAGCAACACAACTATTTACAAGTATGGAAGACAAAATGAATCCAATGTAAGGCACCACAGATTAAATTACATTCAATCTAAGTAAAAATTGAATCCAACTTAAATTACACAATACGAACAAGTAAGGCAAGTAAAAACATACGAACCAATAGCTAAAAGTAAGAAAACTACTACTTTGTTTTTGTGGGATAGTTTTGGGACATTTTTCCCTGTTTTGGGTATTATTTAGAAACAATTTTATATTGTTTTGAAGTTTTCTACAAAGCGTATTTGAATGTTTTTTATGTTTTCCGAGATAGTGTTCTAAAGAAAACATGAAAGGAAACAGAGAAAACATGGATGCCCCCAGTGTTAGATGGGATGTATAAAGGAAGAATGCCACATGCTATGTGTAAGAAGGTCATGATGTGAAGTTTCCCCCAGTGTGAGATGGGTACATTTAAAGTTAAAACCCTTCGCATTCAAAATTAGGATTATCTAGATCGGGGCCAAGAGGGACAGGATCACAAGGGAATCGAACAAATTCCAAGACTAGCTTAGAAAAAATATACCATACACCTAAACCTAAAATTCTTATGAACAACAGACCCTCCAATGGTGCCGGAAACTAGTTTTCACCAAAGGACTTGTCCAAAGTTCCACCATTGCGTGGTTTTCACTATTAGATGCACTTGTTTATTTCTCTTTTTCTTTTTTTTGTTTTTTATATTTTTTGATTTTATGATTTTTAGAGACCCCATACTTAAGCATAGAAATGCTTAAGATGCATTGCATTCATGGGTTCTCAAAGCTCTTGGCCATCTGAATAGGCAAGCTTATAGGCACCTAAACCAAACTTGGCCACCACAACATATGGCCCTAGCCAATTAGGCTCAAATTTTCCCTTCTTTTCTCGGTCCTTAGTGGTGTTCATTTGATTCTCTTTTAACACCAAGTCTCCTACCTCAAATTGACGAGGTATTACTATTTTATTGTAGCTTCGCCGCACTTGATCCTGATACACTTTAAGGTGATTGAGGGCATGAAGTCTTTTCTCATCTAATAGCTCTAAATCTACTAGTCAAGCTACTTTGTAGTCCTCCTCTTCATTCAGGTAATCCCTTAGCTCAATACGTAAAGAAAGGATCTTGATCTCTAGAGGTAGTATGAATTTTGTGCCGAATACTAAGGAGTATGGAGTGAAACCTATAGGAGTGAGGATAGATGTTCTAAATTCCCAAAGGGAAAGGTGAATATGTAGATGCTAGTTATGGCCTGTTGTATTCACCATCTTCTCCATAATACGAATGAGGGTTTTATTGGAAGCTTTCAGCTTGCCCATTACCTTGAGGGTAATAGGGGGTTGAGAACTTGAGGGAGATTTGAAAGTGTTTGCAAAGTGCTTTCACAGTTTTGTTTTTAAATGGATTACCATTATTAGTGATAATAGCAAAGGGGATACCATATCAAAAAATGATATGATTCATTATAAATTTAGAGATTTGGGTGCCTTCAACATAGGTAAGAGGAACAACCTCTACCCATTTTTTGAAGTATTCAGTAGCAGTTATAATGAACTTGTGGCCATTCGAGGAGACAGGGTTAAGTTTTCCTATTAAATTGAGACCCCACTTTGAGAATGGCCAAGGTGTCATGATTGGTTGCAAGGATTATGTTAGTGCATGTATCAAATTTCCATACTTTTGACAATCCAATCATTTCTTCACATGGTTACAACAATCATGCTCCATGGTAGGCCAATAGTAGCCTACTCTAAGTATTTTCTTTGCAAGGACGATCCCATTAGTATGAGCTCCACATATGCCTTCGTGTACCTCTTTGATTGCTTGGATGGATTCATCTAAATTTAAACAATGCAACAAATTCCCGTTGTAGCCTTGGCGAGAAGAGGGTGCCCCTAAGTAGGGTATAATAGGATATACACTAGATGAGGGTTTGTTTTTTCAGCACAGAAATGTTTGTGGGAAAGGTTCCATTATGGAGGTAATTAAATATTTTAGCGTACCATGGGGAAAAGGGACCAACAACTTCGCACACCAAATAGGAATTTGGTATGTCATATGTTGGCGTTTGTAAGTGTTCCACAAAAAATGACATATCGTTGTTTGCAGGTGGAATACTCAACATGGACCCTATTATAGCCATAACATCTGCAACTCTATTTTGTGCTCTTGGTATCTACTCAAATGTAATCTTCTCAAATAACTCCTTTAAAGAATCAACCATTCTTTTGTATGGAAGAAATTTCTCGTCTTTGACCTTGTATTCATCTGTGACCTATTTTATAATGAGCATTAAATCACCAATGCAATTTACATACTAGATATCTTATTTGATAGATAGATTCATCCTTGTGATGAGAGCCTCATACTCCAAAGTATATTATTTGTGGATGGGAACCGAGACAAAATGCCTAGGGAATCAAGTCTCTGTAGGATTGATCAACACAACTTCAACACCTAAACCATGAAAGGTAAAGGATCCATCAAAGTATAGTTTCCATATGATTGATTCCTCAAGGTACATTATGGATGTATTTGGTATTTCTACACTCAAATTTTCGAGTGCACTGGTAGTGGAGATTCTGCTAGCTGATCTGGTAAGACTTGTCCTTTCACTGAATTTTGATGTACATACTCAATGTTGAACTCGCTTAATAAGATGATCCAATTATCCATCTTTCTGTGAGTGCAGGTTTTGACAATAAGTATTTTAGTGGATCAACCTTCGAAATGAGCTTGACCTTATTGTTGAGAAAATAGTGGTGTAGTTTCTGGAAGGTAAAAACTACACTAGGAAAGCCTTTTCAATCTGCGGATAGTTGAGATCATAAGCTATCAATGTCCTGGTCAAGTAGTACATAGATTTTTCCTTTTGCTCTTTATCATATTGGGCCAACAGTGCCCCAATTGCAAAATGTGTAGCAGAAATGTAGAGTAATAAAGGTTCTCCTATCGTGGGAGACATCAGAATCGGGGTTTATCCAAATAGCTTTTGAGCAAATAAAATTCTTGGTGTTGTTTTGGTCCCTAGTGGAAACTAACATATTTCTTGAGAAGATGTGTGAATGTATGACACTTGTCTGCAAGCTGAGAAATAAATCTACTAATGGCTTGAATCTTTCCTTGTAATCCCGTTGTTGTCGATATTTGTAGGAGGAATTTACTGTTATAGCATAAACCTTTACCGGATCTACTTTTATTCCTCTCCTTGAAACAATGAACCTTAGTAATTTACTAGATAAAACACCAAAGAAACACTTCTTTGGTTTATTCGAACTTTATATTCCCTTTAACATTGAAATTTACACTACTGAGAATCTTTGGGTGATCTTCGAGTCTTGGAGTTTTCCAATATGTCATCTACGTAATCTTCCATGATGTCACTAATCATGTCATGGAAGATTAAATTCATCACCCATTAATATAAGCACTGTGTATACTTGAGGTGAAGGGCATGACATGGTAGCAGAATGTCCCCCACGGGGTTATAAAATTTGTCTTGTGTTGATCTTCCTCCGTAATCTTTATCTGATTATAACCTGAGAATCAATCCATGAGTGATAGCATCTCATAACCAGCCATAGAATCAATGATCACGACGATGTTGGGAGAGGAAATTCATCCTTGGGACAAGTTTAATTAATATCTCGAAATCGATACATACTACGATACCGACATGATTTTTCTAAACTGGTACCACATTAGAAATCTAATCTGAGTAGTCAATAGGAATGATGAAGCCTACTTCTAATAACCTTTCTAGCTATTCCTTAACCAATAAGGCAACGTGAGAATGCATCTTCTAGAGCTTTAATTTTATGGGCTTGACATTTGGGTATACAAAAATACATGTGCACCACTAATGCAAGATTAAGTCCTAACATGTAGGTGTAAGACCAAACAAATATATCTGCATATTATCTCAAAATTCTTGTAAATATGTTTTGTTCTTGCACTGAGAGTGAAGCTCCCAACTTAACCATTCTAGGAAATTCCTCTGTGCCAATGTTAAAACCTATTGTCTCATCCACCAAGTAACTTGGATTCATATTCCATGTGTGTAGGATCGGGAGGGAGATTGAGATCCTCTTCTACCAAAGGTGGTTCAGGGAGATCCTCATCTTTAGGTGGGTACACTATCTTGTCCATGGGTTATTCTCGCTTGTTTTTCCACAAGCGCCTCAAAGAGGTTTTCGCTATAGGACTTGGAATTTTTCTTTCCACAAGGCTTTTCTGTAGGACTTTTTCCCTTTCTTATTTTCTTACTTAAGTGACCACACAACTATAAATCCTTTGTGAAGAAGTATGTGCATACATTGAGCTAAAAAGAGAACCCTTTCCTATGATCATTTCTATGAAAACTATCATGGATACCAAAGAACTCACCAATAGCCTCATCATTCTGAAAGACGTCAATGGTTACGTGTTTTTGTTAGTCCCAATTCACAAGTGATGGACAGATGAGTTTTAATTTTTGAGTTATAGGGGATATGACGGTTGTTATGGTTAGGATAGCCACATCAGAAAATAGGTTCGTGGAGGCAAGGTATTCATAGAGACTACACAGAGAATTTGTTTCACTTTCATTTTGGATAGACTATCTTCGTGTTTAGAATAGGCACCCTCGTCATCTGAGAAGTGAGATTCATATAGATGAATTCCAATACCATACTTACCTAGTATACAATGAGGTATTGGAAGACCTTCTAGTAAACCTTGTCCATGACGGCCACAACCACGTCCTTTATATCCCATAGTAAGCATTATTCGGTTAGGAATAACATACTTTGGTGATTGGTAACATACAACCATTTCATCATCTTGAAAAAAAAATCATTGAGTATCCTTTCATCTTCTAGTAATCCACCTAGAACAAAATTTTCAAAGGAGAAATTCTCCCTTGATCTTTGAAACTTGTAACATGACATACCGTGTGCTTTGGCAGATAGGGGAATGTTTTGAACCATAAGGGCTTGCTGCAGATCATACTCTCCACAACCACTTGGTCTAACCTTCATCTCCCATGATGAAAAAATATTTTCTGAGGTGGAAGCACCATTTTCATTGGGATACAAGGTATCTGGATCCACTCATGAAGTGAGGGTCTTTAACTAAAAAGGAACAACAATATCCATAGAGGGAAACTCGTAGATCGTAGGAAAATATCCCGATAATACTCTGCAATGAGAAAATGGTTGGGGATCTCCTTGTATATTAAGTGCATGTCCTTCATGCTACAACTTTAGAAACTAATGATACATTGATGACATGGATTGCATGGCATGGATCCATGGATGACCGAGAAATATATTGTATAGGAGCTCCAAGTCTATGACATGGAAATTTGTATCATGGTTTATGAGACCAAATTCCAATGAGAAAGTGATCATTCCAATTGATTTTTGTTCTTTGTTGTCATATGCCTTTATGGTTATTACCTTTGTCTCCAAATCATCTTTTGTGCAACCTAGTTGACAAACTAATTTAAGAGTACAAATATTTAGACCTGATCCACCATCCATAAGCACTCTCTTGACCTTCTCACACTTTATTATTACTTCAATGTGTAAGGGAAGGTTATGGGAGGTATTCTCTGCTAAAACTTCCATCGAGGCCGAAGGTTATGTGTTCTAAAATAGAAATTTGTGCTACTATGGCATGTAAGTGTCTTTGGGTAATTATCAACAGTATACTCTCTGGTCCTGTAAGGTTTTACAAAATATCTCCTTATGGACATTAGAAATATTTAGAAGGTATAAGATTGAAATCTTAGTTGTAGTCTTCTCTAATTGATCTAACAGATCATAGTGACTCTCTTAAGGAGGATGGGGAGGAGTTTTGAGATAACAAGGTGAGCTCTTCATGTTGCCATAGTGCACTCTCTTCCTCTAATTTTGAGTTGACATGTTCAATGAGGGGCAATAAACACAACCTATTAAGGCATCAAAATGGTCTCGCTTTGATATATAGTTGGTAATCTTATTTTGAGACGATTATCCCTGATTATAATTTTTATTTCCTTCGTGCTTAGGGAAAGGTTCTTTGAAAATCCCCATATTTGTGTTTGGAGACTTGGCAGTGATGGCAGATTCTACTTCTATATCGCCACTGTTGATTAGATCTTGAATGTAGTGTTTTAATTTCAAACACTTGTCAGTTTTGTGACCCTTTACGTGGTGAAATCCACAAAATTCATTATCCCTAAACCATGATGGTTTAGGTGTTTTATATCCGCAAGGTTGTGCTTGAGGAATTAAACCATATTGATGGCCTCTAGCTGTTTTAGTATTGACGATATGGATTCGAGATAGAGTGGTGAAAATACAACGTTGATTATCCATATGGAGTTCCCTTTACAAGCTTCAAAGGTGTGTGGTTTTGAATGGCTTGTACTCACTTAGATTCTAATATCCCATCACCAACAACGTTTTTGTTCTTATTATGAAAAAACTTTGGTTTATCATTAGATTTTGATTATTTATGACCGTGAGAGAAGTGTTTTAGAGTCACCCTAGCTAATAATGCTTTTTTGATTTGAATTCTTTTTCATTACCTCTTTGAACGTGTTACCACAATTCATTTTCAAAAGGAAGGTAATGTCAAGGTGGAGGTTGGGAACAAATATACTTATCAACTATTTTTCGGGTATGGAGCAAGGGAAGTGGCTAGCTAACCCTCTCCATCTTTGTAGGAAAGCAACGAAGTTTTCATTGTTTCGCATTGTAGAGATCTAGCATGGTAACATCACTCTCTATATTAAAATAAAAGTGACATACAAAATGTTCAGCTAATTTTAGCCATGTAGATATAGATCCCTTGGGGATGTGTAAAAACCACTCTAACACCTATCCTCCTAAATTCCATGGGAAGAGGAGAATAAGATAGTTGTTGTTATACGCAATCTCTTAACATGCCATATAAAAATATTTGATATGATCTTGGGGAGCACCTTTTCCCTTGTATTTATCAAACTTTGGACAATCAAAGTTTCATGTGAAAGTTACTTATGACATGTCTCTATCAAACAGATAAGGGTATAATTCATCAAACTGGTATTTCTTGCTATTATTACTAGTTTTCCTTCTTGCAATGCTAGAAGGGTGTTCTTCATAGTGGACCACTCTTGACTGAATATTGGATCTTGTGTGGGTTGCGTAGGTTAGTGCGAAGGATTAAATCTAGGTGTATTCCAACCTTGATTCTCTACGAGAAATTTTGTGCAAGGGTCTTTTAGTGTCTCTCATTGAGGATTGTTTGTTTGGAACTCATGAAATGAAGCTTTAGGTTTTGCCTTTGGTTTAGCTTGAATCAAAGCTTTTGGTTGTTCCTTAGTTATATGTGAAGCTAAACTTTCCAATTGGCGAGTGAAAGCTTGTACTTGTTATTCTAACGTTACTTATTGAATAGATACTTCGTTACGATATTTTCCAGGAAGAGGTAACACATGATGAGCATGTTCCTCATGGTCTTCATAGTGTACTCTAACCATAAGTATATGACAAGTATCCATCATTTTCAAAAGGTCCCTCTTCATTATTCTTTCGTTTCGAAATAGAGGCATGTCCAGGTTTAAAAATTCATTAATAGTGCGATGAGGTCGGTCTACTTCTTATACTCCATGAACCATTGTGGTAATGAGAGAATGGTCTATTGTAGATGGTAATTTGGCCCCTAATTTAATGAAACATAAAATAATCTCATGCTTGTTTTGAAACAAGTAATTGCCAAAATGGGTAGGATGAAGCTCTACATCCATACGAGGATAATCCTCCTCTCCACCACTATGGTCAATCATGACATTTTCCTCTAAAATAGGGTTGTCACCTCCCGGGGAGATTGGCTTCTAAATTTTAGGGCCCATTCTCATAGTAGGCATACTTGAAATCGGAGGTAGAGCGCAAAATATTTCCACTAAGGTTTACTAAAAAGGGACCCTAGACAAATTTCCATAATGCAACAACACTAAGTCGTCATAAAGAATGATGACTATCAAATAGCCAAAAAATCCAATAGGTCAATATGATCCTATGAGCGAAAGAATAATTATGATCTACCCTAGCAAGCTAATATATGACATGAGTTTTTGAATACAATACAATGACGTGTAAAACTCAAATCAAGTCACAAAAAAAGTTTACTCACTATGATTTTCCAAGATAGGTTTGAAACCAATAGTGACAACACAATATCACCAATTAGGCCAAGTTTGAAACAAACAAGACCTAAATGCTAAGAAATTTTTATGCAATCCTCTAAAAAGGTATACTAAAAGCCATTTTCTAAACACCGACAAAGTCTAAGTCTTGTAAAATGGACAATACAAATGTGAGCAGCGTAACAACACTATTTGGACAAGTTAATCAAACTTTGTGAGAAAGAAATATTTGAGTATAAAAATGGCATTATAGCAATGCCAACAAGGTAACCTCAACACTCAATTAAATCAAGACAAGTTTAGGATGTAAAAATTATGCCCAAGTATATCAAGGATTCATTATGCATGCAAGTAGTGTAACAATACAATCTAGACATTTAGGCCAAGTTTCACAATGGAAACAAGATGTAAATATCATAATTATATGGCTATAATGCAGGTGGCGTAACAACTCAAAATAATTCAGTGATAAGACAACCTAACTACAAGTATAGTAAGTCTCAATATGGGTTTTGATACGGGAGCAGCTACTAGAACTTGATGACATCTTTGTTCACACTTTTAACACTTGCATTCCGGCATTACAACCTAGTCATGCAAGTAGAATAAAAAAGTGGTGGACACAATTATTTCTAGTAGGTATCTATATATGTTTGTTCTTCTTTTGTCTCAAAATGAGTAACAAGAAAACAAAGGAGTAGACCAAGTGGTGATGAAAAATACTTGGTGTAACTTTGGCAAAGTTTTTCCTTGTCTTAGGACAAGTGAAAAACTAGGAAAAGTAACACTAAATAGATTTCATGATTAAATGTCATGCGATTTCAAATTTTAAGATATTCTTTCCCTTGTTTGAAAAATGAGAATTTGAATCCAAAATTTTTTTATCTTTGTGAGAGATCTCAAGTATAATATCTAAGACAAAATTGACTCTAAGATGGAAGCTTCATATCGGTTCTCTCACCTTGGTTGTCACAAGCTACCTCTGCAAGCTTGATTTACCAAGAAAGTCGTACTGACTAATCTTAGAGTATCTCGACTTTACTTTACCCCCTTAATTACAATGAGAAACAAATTGAATTTAGTTTTATTTTCACTGGGGTCACAATGGAGGTAACTTTGACTCTAATCTTTCAAGGCATACTAATCAATTGGGTAGTGTAGAGCACTTTCCTATTTCATTCACAAGGTTCCCTCTTGTGTGAAATACTTTGGGGTTCCTAGGAGAATTCCTCTTATTATCTTAAGGCTTATGCCAAAGGAAGTTTCTCCTAGTTAAGTGGATGAGCTTTAGCTCTTAACCAAACCTACACATACAATGTTTTGCAAAGTGGTGTATTTTCTTATCTTTTGGATTAAGCAATTTGGTTTAAACCACTGTTTGACAACCTACATCACACATGTATTTTAGAATTTGGTTTGAAGAGAGTTCTCCTTTATTTGGCTAGCATTAGGTCCTTCACATAAATGGTTAGTAGTTGATAAAGATCTAGAATATCATAGAAAGAGGATTAAATATTTCTTTTGATTCTCAATATCACACTAGGTGCAAAGAGAAGAGCATACACAACAAGTAACCCAACTAGATGAAAATCTTGTAAATCAATTAACTACCATAAAAATTTGCAAACCAAGGTTTATTCCCAATAAATCCAAGTGTTACTTAATGAAAGACTAAAGTTGCTTTTAGTTCCCAAGATCATACTAGGTGCGAGCGAAGAGCATACACAAATCTTAGCCTTGGTTATTTATCAAGTGAAAAAGTTCTTAAACTAAAAGATCATGTACATGCCAAAAGAAACTTTATTCCCTTAAGTATAACAATGAATGATGATTTTTCCTACATACTCTAAAATTATCAAAATGAAGGTTTAGAGGTGCTTTTAATTCTCAATATCACACAAAGTGCAAGAGGATCATACACAACTCTATTCCAAACTCATAAAAATCATATAAATAAAATCACTCATCAAACCCTAAGTCAATTTTAACAAAAATCACTTATCAAACCCTAAGGAAATTTTGTTAGAAATATTTCTCTAAAATCATAAAATTGACAGTAACAACAACTAAAAACCCCTGAAAAATGATAAAAACCCTAAAAACTAGAAGTTGAAATTTCAAATTTTGAGCCAACTTTATCGAGTGTGTCGGTGCGCATCTTTATATAGGAGCATGTCTTATAGAGCATGAGTGCATCCCTTGAAGCACAGGCACATACAATCATGCACATGCATGCCTTTGTCAAATTTACATAGTTAGATATGCACAAGTGCGGCCAGAGAGGCATAGGCACACACTTTGAAGCACGGGTGCAAGTCACACACGGAGTTGACAAATCTAGTGATGCACAGGCGTGGCCAGAGAGGCATACACACACACTTTGAATCACATGCGTTTCTAGTAGAGCACGGGCGCGGACTTTGAAGAGTGGGTGCACCCTTTGAGTGTATGTTGGACCTTCCTGTAAGTGGTCAAAATATTACTTTTGACAAGAACATTTTTAAAAAGATCAAATCTTTCACCTTTGGAGGAAATTTTGACACACTTCACCTTTTTATATCTGCAAAGAACATGAAAATACACATCTACTACTAATCTAGTTGAAATAACTATCTAGCTTGAAAATTGATCCACAAAAATTTGAAATTTACTCTACAAAACTTGAAAGTAATCTAAAAATCTTGAAAAAATAATCTAAAAATCTTGAAAGTAATCTAGAAAACTTGAAACTAATCTAGAAATCTTGAAATTAAGAACTTTGAAACTAAGTTAAAAATCTTAAAAATGAATGCAATGGGGTATGGTCCCATTGGGCATGCCAAATGAAGACTACTAAAAGTTCCAAGAAAAGCTAAGACTAACACCACATAGTCTAATTGAGAAAATGCTTATTGAATCTAACAATAGTTACATCAAAGATAAAATCTTAATGGAATGCTTGAAACAACTAACATGAATATAATTCAAAACCTAGCTAAAGCATGCCTACTAGTATGTTCAATTGCTAACTAACATAGACCTAAATAGATCTAGGAGCAATCAAATTGGGGGTTTTTTGCTACTCCAAGGAAAGTGAAATGGTCTCTTCAACAATGACTACAAGATCATATTGGATACCCATCTACTAACCCCATTGAATACTTGAGGCAAGGATTGAGCTTGGCTATTAATCATATTTCTTATATGATATGAAAATCAAAGCATGGTGTAAAGTTTAAAGGTATGTGGTTAGTCCTTTTTATAGTTTTTCCTTTGAGGAAAAACTAGCATCTTGGTGCATGTGGGACTAAAAGAAAAATTAGATTAAGGATTGCTAATCACGATTAAGATGTGAGGAGCCTTAATCAACTACTTAGGGTCAATTAGGAGGCTAGGCTAAGATTTTGAATCCTTATGAGATGTTGTGGAGGGAAGTGGGGTGATTTTGAGTGGTTAGAAGAGGGGTTTAAGCTAATAATAGGGTATATTGACCAAAACAAGGGTAAAATAGGCTTAATTAGCTAATAATTGCTAATTGTTTGTTTGGAAGAGGATTTTGAGTTACGATTCATTGTAAAGTGGCACCATGAATGTGAAAGAGGATAGGTAATCAAAAAAGTGTTATTGATTGACCAAAATGGTAAAAACATTATTTAATTAGCGAAATCACTAATTATAATAGAAATGGTAAGAATGGGAGTGATTTACGTGCATTTGGTAATAACATTGCAAAAATAGAATTTTGGTGTTTACATTTTCCTCTGTTTGAGGTGAAGTAAGTAGCTTCACTTAAAATATAGTAGACAAGCTCAAGAAAGTAAATTTTTGAATAAAAATTAGTAGAATGAAGGATTCTCCCTCCAAAGTATCGATGGGGTGATGGAAGAAGTCAATTGACGATCAAAAATATGATCGAAATTGATAGAAGAAATATGATAGGAATAAACATGATTGTTTATTGCCCAAGTGATTTGGAAGAAAAATTAATAGTGATAAGAAATGATAATGGAGAATGGGAAGAGATCTTTCTTTTCCTCCAATCTGTCAATAAGAAACTTTTATTTCATCATGTTTCTCCTATGATCTACATCATCGGCCTTTATTAAAATAAACAAAATTGTAAAATAAAATGAAAAGTTATATTACTAACATTTGTTCATTGTTAAAAATATGTAACTCCATGCAACATACATAATGAAATGAAATACGAGAAAGTAAAACGATTCTTAACTCCATATAACATACATAATGCAATGAAATACGAGAAATTAAACCAGCTAACCTAACATAGAAACAAGTACAATTAAACATACTTAAACAAACAACGTTCTTGATTTGCACCAATGTTTTTGTTATCAACCTTGAGTTTCGAATGTTCATGTTGTAATGACAAGGGCTAAAATGGTTCCCAAGCAAGGATACATGTGAGGGTAATAACGGAGGATGTAATTAGTACAATGGAAAACATTCGGGCACTATGACATAGTTTACGGCAACTCACTATTGCATGGGAGTACCAACATAGTAAGCAAGCCAACTTTGTTAATGGAGGTAGATCACGATGATCCAAGTCATTTGAGACAAGAACAAGCAAGAATGTAAGAAATATGTTTTTGTAGGAAACATTTCAATGTTCAATAACAATGCATTTGATACATGCTTCATCTGCATGCATGTTTACTAATTTTTCAAAAAATAATGATTTTTGCAATTTTTGAGATTTTTAATAATTTTACCAATTTTTTTGAAAAATTTTAGGTTGTTTGAAAATTTTTAATTTTTACTGAGAATAAAATATTATAAAAGAAAGAACGAATTCATGAGACATCGCCAAAAGTCACCATAAGGCAAAAATATTCCCCAAGTAATAGAAAAGGCCGCGGCGAAGCAAAAACATACCCTAACGTAGCCAAAACGGGCGCAAAAATAATTATTTATTAAAAATAATCATCACAATGAGTGCTAGAGGAATTTAGAAGAAGCACGATGGATCCAAGGCACCTTAGGGGTGAGAAACACATCTTGAGGGTAAAAGTGGATATATAAACCATCGTGGCCAATTCATTTACCACATTCACTTACCTCTTTACTGTTGATTGAGCTCTAACCTATGGGAGAAGATGGCGAGGGTGCGAACACGAGACACCATACCTACATGAGACTACATAATCATGTGAGAGACTACATGAGACTTCTGGGCATGGTATGCAAGTACACAAAGTTGGACTTTTCTTCTTTGTACTTTTATAGCATTTAATTTTGGGTAAAACACATTTATGAGGGCAAGAAATAGGGTTGGAAAAATGAGCAAATGTGCAAGCGTAGATCTTGGGGTGTTCTTATAATCATTGGGTGTACTAGCTCAAGCATACATAGGAACGTATGTGTCAGTGCATTAAGAGGCTTGTCTATGTAAATTTTTCCAAGCGGTGTGGGCGCGCATGCACCTGCGTAAGGAGAAATGTGCCTATGCAAATGATAGGGTTTGGGGTAAAAAATGAGTGTGCCTATGTTCGGATGGGGTGTATTTGGCGCCGCAAGGGGGGGAAATAGTGCTAAAAATCCATTTTTAGAATGTTCTTATAAGAAAATTAAGGTTTTTAGGAAACCCTCGATGGTAAAAATAGATGAATTAGATAACAAAATAAAAGAATTAGATGATAGACTAGAAGAATAACATGGTAGAATATAAGAATAAGATCATAATAAATGACTTGATTGACCTTGCAGATGGACTTAGAGGTATTAGAGATGCAAGAGTGACATGGGCAGCTCTAAACCTACAAGGTGATATTCGAGATGTTGGGACCATATTTTCTTAGAGATCACACTAGAGGTGACCGGTTTATCTCATGTGGCTCACATGCCACATATTACTTTAGATCACGGCCTTAGCTAAGAGATGAAAGAGCTAGAGTTAAACATTCCATCTTCCTACGGGTGAGATAAGAATCACCTTACAGGATGTGTGGTAGATTTGCGAGTTCTATCTAGGGTCATTTGATCACATATGATGATCACATAGACCGTAGTGAGCGATACAAAGCTGAGATGTTTGGAGTGGTTGACACACCATACCGTGGTATGGCAGTCTTCATAAGAGGTGCATGGCTGATCAATGGCTGGGATAGGTCCCCCGTATTTTTTTAGCTCTTTTCGGCGCCATTTTGTTTCCTTATAATACTGGTGCTTGGTTTCCTCTTGACGTTATTGGATTTATTCACGACCTTATTTAGAGAGAGTTTTACTCCCGAGGTCGAGTATATTGGCTCATTTATACAAAAATTTACACTTGATAGCTTACCATGGACAAAAATTTGTGGGTCCTACCACTTTTGTACAAATATGGGCTTGGGACCACATTGTGATAGGACACCCTGTGGGAGCTTTAAGAGCTTGGGTTATTGGAGAGCCTTCCATCATGGGTTGGGTTCCAGATGGAGATGATATTCGTGGTCACATGGGGGATACAAACTATTATAGGTGAGAATTTGATGAGGTACAACCTCACATGATCACATAGCAGCCATACAGGTTGTACCAGTGGCCTCAAAATGCAATTGAGTTAACCATCACTACAATTGACCATTTCATTCTTGGGAGTAGGAGCTATATCATGGAGTGGTACAGAGTGGACCGGGTCTAGTGGCATTTGGTCTTATCCAGGGGATTCCTTATGATGAGATGTGATATGCTCACGAGATACTGAGAGAGGCCTTTTATATGGGGCCCTAGATCAGGTTGGGGTGAGCATGTACTAAATTTTTACAAGTGGTTCCAAGCCTTGGGTGCGGAGGGAAAAGATAGTGGATCCATGGATGACCCCAAATCATGTAGGACTATACGCTACAAGTGTTTCCTCTGTGTTTGAACATACCACATGAGGTATTGGATGAAGCGACATAGTAGGGACACGGTCTAGCTCCATAGGCATAGGTAAAGGCACGGGAAAGTCCATAGATATAACCATAGATAGGACCACACATAGAGGTACTAACACAATAAGTTTTGGTTCGAGTAGTAGGTTTTAGTGCAGCAACGGTAGGGGTGCTTTGCCATAGGTATTGACACCATCGATTCTCTTTCAAGCTCCATTACGGGCACCATTGCAGGAACCTCCACTACCCCTTCACGTGATTTCACCATACAATCCACCCGGAGGCAAAGGAGATGGCCATGAATCACTCCAATAAGGCCCAGAGGAAACCAAACACCAATCTTGTTAGGAAACAAAGTGTTCGACAAGAGCTAGAAAAAATACAGGGACCCGTCCTAGCCATTGATCAGCCATGTACCTCCTAATGTAGACCTCCATACCCCAGTGAGGTATGTATAACTTTCAAAACATCTCGGTTGTGCATCGTTCAATACGGTTTAGGCAACCATCATATATGATCAAGCAACCCTGGATAGGAACTTGTAAAATCCACCACACATCCTCTAAGGTGATTCTCATCTTGCCGATAGGAAGATGAAACATATGACTCTCGCTATGCCATCTCTTTGCTAAAAAGGCTGTGAGAAGGCTATGGTCTAAACTAATATGTGGCATGTGGGCCACGTGTTCTAAACAAATCACCTCTAGTGTGATCTCCAAGAAAATATGATCCCGGCATCCGAATGTCGCCTCGTAGGCCGGAGCTCCCCATGTCACTCCTATGTCTATAATACCTCTAAATCCATCTACAGAGCTAATCATGTCATTTATTATGATCTTATTCTTCTATTTCAGCATGTTATTATTTTAATCTATCATATAATTCTTCTATTTTGTTATCTAATTTATCTATTTTTACCATTTAGGGTTTCCTAAAACCTTCATTTTCATCTAAGAACATTCTAAAAATGGATTTTTAGCATTAGTGCCCTACAGCAAAGTGCTAATGCACCCCCTAATGCATGGACACCCTTAGAGTGCCGTAGCGCACCCCTCAACACGTCAATGCTCCCATCCGCACATAGGCAAACTCATCCTATCATTTACATAGGTGCATTTCTCCTTGCGTAGGCACATGTGCACCACGCCACTTAGAAAATTTTTGCATAGGCACCCCTCTTAATATGCTAACACCTACACATACTTTAGTGCTTGCACAACCTATGAGAATAGTCATTCCCCAAGGGCCAAGCTTATGCATTTGCGCACCTTTTCCTACCGTATTTCATACCCTAATAAATGAGTTTTACCAAAAATTAAATGCTATAAAAAAAGGTGAAAATTCCAACTTTGTGTATTTGTGGACCATCCCCTGGGTGTCTCATGTAGTCTCTCACGTGATCAGCATGGTATTTCTGGTTCTATACCCTTGTTATCTTCTCCCGTAGGTCGAGCTCACTCAAAGCGGTAAAGAGATAAGTGAATGTGATAAATGAATTGGGTGTGATGGCTTATATGCCCATTTTAATACCCATGCAACATGTTTCTCACTCCCAAGGCACCCTAGAACCATCATGGTTCTTCTAAATTCCTCTAGAACTCACTATGATAATTATTTTTATAAATGATTATTTTTGCACCCGTTTTGGCTACGTTGGGACATGTTTTTCTTCTGACGGCCTTTTCTACTACTGACGCATATTTTTACCTTCAATGACTTTTGCAATGTCTCACAACTTTGTTATTTATTTTATAATATTTTCTTATCTAAAAATTTAAAAAAATTGAAAAAACCCAAGAATTTTCAAAAAATAATATTGGTAAAATCATTAAAAATCCAAAAATTGCAAAAGTTCAAATAATTTCAAAAATGGTAAACATCGAGCACGCCAATTTGAATCCTATATCAAATGCATTGTCCTCAAACATCGAAATTTTTGTACAAAAACATATTTCTTAAGTTTCTTGCTTTGTTTTTGTCTCAAATGACTTACGGATCATCATGATCTACCTCTATTAACAAATATGGTGTAGGCAAAAATATTGCACAATAGACAATATTTAGCCCGGTCTTATATTACTATTTAGAAGATTCTCAAGTGTACAAACTACTAATTAATCCCACCTTTTGTCCACCTTTTTCTTATCTTTTATTTCATCTTTCCCATGTATTTCTTGATACCTATCATCCCATTTCATGACCATTCTAACATTCTAGCTAGAAATCAAGGCGCCCAACATGTCTTGGGGTACCCGAGGTGCCCCAATTTATGCACAACCTCTCCCACTTCTTTTTGGGTCATTTATAGTTTTGATCATCCCTATCTTCTTCTCACTTGGCCTTTTCGGTATTAATTATGAAATTAAGCTTGAGAGCCCTCTAAATATAACGTTATAAGACAATAATAAGAGTCCTAGGTCATTGCATCTTATCACTACTATCACTCCATCTAGGGTTGCATCCATTGCATAATTTGTATCCACATAATGCCATGCATTCAATCTAGGAGATGTGCATCAAACACACTTCATAGGGGGATTCCATTATATTCCATGTACACATGCTACTTACATTTCTATAGCTATTATTGCTGACTACTTCACAAAGTGCAACTAGCATGAGAGCACATAGGGAACAACATGCACACACATACCAGAACTACATTAGGGTTTGTAATGTAGTGTAGTGCTCAGTGATAAGTCCACTAGTTTTGTGACTAAGGTCAATCTGACCCACTCATATGCATCTTTTATTTTTCTAGGGTTTGATACTTCTCCTTGCATTACGGGTCATCCTACAAAGACATACAACAAATCTAGCATGATAGACAGAGAGTATTCATAAACACTTAGCGACCATACCAAATTAAAGTTTTGATAATTTAGGTTATTTAGAGTGCCTAGGCGTAGACCAAGGTGCCCTGAGGCTGCCCCGATGCGCTCCCAAGCACTTGTGTCATCTCGGGCAGTCCATATCTTCCCTTCGCAAGGTCCCCGAGTGTTGGTCCGCACTTTCAAGTTCTAGTTTCAGATCTGCAACAACCTACGACAGTCCACGATCAATCAGCTAATTCATATTTTATTCCTTATATAATTAGGGTTTTACATCACTTAATTTAATTATTTATAATCATATCATATTGTCTTTATTGCATTTTATTTCATTCTACTTTAGTTCATTTACAACATTTTAGTCCTCCTAATTACATTAACATTAATACCCTAAACATCCCTTAGGCCATCTACGAAACCCTTATTTTTGTAAATCATTTTGGTGAACCTAATATGTCTATCCCTTGCTTGCCCCTTTCTCAATCGAGTCGGGGTCTCCTTTATAACTTTTTATTTTGTGCCCATTACTCATAGTGGTCGCTTTGGACCTCTTCACTATTGTGAACTTCATTCTCCTCTCCTTCGTCCCTTTAGCTCCATGGATATACCATCCTCCATGGTTGAAAGCCCCTTAGATACCTCTACATAAGCTCCTCTACATGTAATTGAAACCGCCGTTAGTGAAAAATCTTATGATGAGGACACTAACAATGAGCAAGAGTAGCTTGATGTTATTACTAATTTTTGTCAAGCTTTGCACAAAAATCCAGCTGATCTACATCATGTTTTACATGCTCTTCTTTCTTCTCGGGGAGCCGTGAGACATCATTCCCCATCTCTTCTTCCCCATGGTCTCTACACCACTTTCTTCCACTCCTATTGCAAATACTATCCCTCGACTCCACATAGTGCCTCTAATACACCACTTGCCTCCTCATCTCGTACCCCGATCTAACATCATTATACCATGATCTCCAACATCAAATATGACGAGTTAAAAGTTCTGCCACTCGAGGACCTCTATCACTTGATTCCACATCCTTGTTGCATTCCCCCTTTGTGTCATCTATCACTTTGCTTACCCATTCCCACATAACTTCACCACTCCCAAATTGCCCATTTTTAAAGGCCATGATGACCCACAAGAGCACCTTTTGCCTTTCATGTCGCATGTGTTGTGACTATGTTGATGATCATACTATCCTTACTAAGTTATTTTTGCATAGTCTACAGGACTATGTGATGCATTGGCTCTATGACTTGTTAGTCCATTCGGTAATCTCTTTTACCCATTTGGCGACACTTTTCTCACACATTTTTCCATCAATATTGGTTCCACCCTCTCTTATGCCCAACTCACCCAACTTAAGCAATGCTTTGATGAATGATTCCCTGATTACGTCTTATGATACAAAACTAATCTTTCCAAAATGACTAATGTCCTTTTCGATTCGAGTTACAATATTTATTTATACAAAGCCTTTTACCAACCCTCTATGAAAGTGTTTTCTTTGAAACGTTTTTTCTTCTTTTGACCAACTATGTCATACTTGTAAGCTTCGTGTATCCAAGCGTCTCTCTATTTTCAAACTAAAGTATCAGGAACAATCCTCATCCTCCTCTCGTTTTCCAACCAAGACAGCATTTAAACCCTCTACATCTAAGCTTATCGACACTAAACTCACATTCATTATTGTTACATCTTCTAAGGAGACATAGTCCCAACCGCCTCAGCGTACATTTACCATCCCTATAGCACCACACCTCATCTTGCAAATAACTCATCAATACTGACCTCATTACCCTCACGTGTCCACTCGAGTTAGACCCCTTGTGACCCAAAGGATGAAATTATAATGAAAACTTCCATTGTGATTACCATCGTTGTGTAGGCCACTCTACTAACCGTTGTATGAAACTTCGGGAAATTATCCAAGATCTAATTGAAAATGACCAACTCAAATTCCCCAAACCTACTAGCCCTCCTCCCACTAAGGACAAGGGTAAAGTCAAAAATTTTAACAAAGAATCTAACCAATGCAAAAAAATGCTACGGATTCTTCCGCTAATCATATATATCATGCCACACCACCTCCCGATGTAGGAGCACTTGCTTTCTTAGTTGTAAGCGATAATACGACCCCACCTATTATTTATTTCTCTCACGCTGACTATCACACTACATTCACATCCGACCATTTTTTTATACATGACCTTATCGCCTCAACCCCTATCAACAACACTAAGTTTGACCCATCTTCTCCTATTATCACATTTTCCTTGTCTATTTTGAGATATATTGGTTACCCTCCATCGCAATGGAATTTCTATTCAAGACTCCTTATGGTGTTGTTAAGTTACCTATCACAATTGGTCCTCTCACTCTTCTCCTCCCTTGCTTCGTTAATCAAGTTGTCAACCACTGTGACTTGCTTCTCGGCTTAAATTGGATCCATAAATCCCAAGATATTGTCTCCATCAACCACTTATGTCTTAAGTTCATCTATGACAACCAAGTTATCTCCATTGATGGCATCCCTCATTCACCTCCAGCATCCTCGCATTCTAGTTTTACTTCTCTTACACCTCCTCCTCTCCCTCACACAGACTCCTCTAGACATCACCAACACTACATCCTCTTCCTACCCCACCATCTCAACCCATCCCTATGCACCCACCCCATTCTATTAGTCCCGCACCTTTTGTCATAGGCCTATTCCTAGGACTACTACCACCTCCCACCTAAGATCATTGTCTCGCTTCATTCCACATGACTTGTTTACTTCCACACGTATAATCCCACCTTATTCGCCATCACCCACACACTTTACTACACCTCGATCTTGGTATTACGTACAACCTATTAGCATCTTTCCCCATGCAGCGCTTGTCTCACATACCACCCTTACTTGACCGTCTTCCTAAGGTGTCATCATCTCCATCACCAATTGTTGGGCCTCCATCAAAAAACCTTATTGGTTGACCCCCTTTCTCTCCTCTAGCATACTTGTATCATTCTATGTTACAAATATATTGTGTGACATTATTAATAAATTGTATTGTGTGTATTATTATTTAAATGAGATGTGAAACTCATTTAATAATAATATAGTGTGAAGTTGTAATAAACAACTCACACATAGAATTGAGTGAGTTATCCTAGGGATAAGCTGAGAGATTTGTGGAGAGATAAGTGGATTCAAGATGAGATTTGACTCCACCATAATAGGAAGGTCAATCTCTATATTTTGTAATCTCTTTATGAATAATATATCTGGATGTTTGTAATTCAATTATATTATCTTTCTACTTGGTGTTTTTAATCTGCAAAGCTCTACCAAAATTAATATCTGGTATCAGAGCAAGTCAACCATTAGCCATGTGAGTCGTGTGCTAGTTCTTCAATGGTGAAAATGAATTGGATTATTCCTGCGTGAGTATATTCATTGCACTGAGATTGGATTTTATTTCTTATTACAAATTTATGGTTTGATTCTTTGTGTATCAGAGGATGTCAATATTACGGTGCATTATCATTGACTTCAACGGATCCATTTCTTACATATGCTTGCGTCCAAGTCTGTAGATGTAAAGTCATTCACCTTATATCATTCTTGGATCTGCTGTGCTCACGTTCCTATGACTGCAGACCTCATGAGTTGTCTCCTTGTCTATCTGGCATGATTCCACTCCCAATCGATAATCAATCATAATAAAATGCCAAGCTTTGGCCACCACCCCGATTCTACAAATAACGTAGAAATCCGGAATAGCATTTTGTGAGGGTGGATTGATCATGGAAAAGTTTTGAATATTGGAGCACATAAATTTGGATCTCCTACTACGTTTTTGATCTATTTTCTCCAAGTTTTGATCTGCAGTTTCCAGACGATCTGCAATTTTATTTTGCTTTTGTTTTAGTCATTTCATGTGACAGTTGTTTGACAGTTGTATTGTTTGTTTTAAGCTATAATTAAAATTATAGTTTTTTTCCATGTCGTGTAATTCTTGTTTAGATGCCATAAAGCATTATGCTTTTCTAATATTGTTTTAGGTTATTTAAAAAGTAATCTCAATTTATTACTTTTTAAATGAATTTTGTCAAGTATCATTTTATGTCTCTTGTCAAATTGTCAATAGAGTCAGTTTGAGTTTAAGTCAAGAGTCATGTGTTTATTAAAATTCGTTTGTCGTTATAAATGTAGTAAAGTGTTTGTCAAAATTTTAAATTGTTTGTAAAAAGGGTGTATTTTCGGTTGAAACCGACACCTATTTGTGTCAAATTGTGGAGAGTCATAATGGATAAATTGAGTTATGTTGAAAAATTTGATGGAAAGGATTTTCACACTTGGCAAGTACGAACTCAGTTGACACTCATTAACAAAGATTTGTGGGACATTGTGGATGGAACATTCAAGAAACCAACCGATGCTGATGAAGCGGCCAAATGGGAGAGTAGAGATCATAAAGCAACAACAATCATTGGACTTGGGTTGTCTGATGCATATTTGCATCATATAGACCTTTCAAAAAGTTCAAATTTCATTTGGACAACATTGAACAAGTTGTTTGGATCCCAAACCGGAAGCATAGCAGTGACCTTGAAGCAGAAGTTGTTCGGACTCAAGATGGATGAAGGAGAAAACATGGTACAACATATAAGTAAGTTTTAGTCTATTTTGAATCAATTGTCAGGGATAAAAATTAAAGTAGAGGATGATGATGCAAAAGTTGTTTTGTTGAATAGTATGTCATCTCACTATGCAAACATTGTTTTTACTTTGAGCAAGATCAATCTCAGCCTAGAAGATCTAATTTCTTCACTGGTAGATGAAGAAAATAAGACTCATTACACGAGAAGAAAGCGTAATGTATGGTAAAAATAAGTCATATGATAAAGGGAGATTTAAATCTTCTTTTAAACAAAGATCAAATTTCAGAGATACAAAGAAACATATCACTTTTTACTATTGTAAACAAGATGGACATCTATCTATAAACTGCAAGAAAAGAGCACGAGATTTACTTGATGGAAAAATAGAAGAAAGTGCCATGGTTGCTGATGAAGAAGAAGACAGTGATAAAGAAGAACCTTTGGATGATGGTTATAATTCTAACGATTTTCTATTCTAAATAAGCAGTAGCAGATGGAGGCAGGAGGCAATGGAGGAAGGAGGACAACCAGCGTCCTCTCACCAGCCGCAAGTGATGGGGCCGCATAATGAGTTTGTGGCATTTTTTCAGTTGTGTGTTTCATTGTTTGTAATAAGAACAGATGTCACATTCCTATTCAAAGTTGTATTTCCTTTTATAACCTCCTGATGTAAATATGTTGTAGTAGAAAGATAAAAGCACAAGAAAAAGCAGCATCATGTTTTTCTTGAAGAGGATGAATAGAGGTTCATGAGCAGGGGCTCGTACCT
The DNA here is from genome assembly GCA_018340775.1 of Taxus wallichiana var. yunnanensis. Classification (NCBI taxonomy): domain Eukaryota; kingdom Viridiplantae; phylum Streptophyta; class Pinopsida; order Cupressales; family Taxaceae; genus Taxus; species Taxus wallichiana. The sequence goes on along the minus strand of CM031233.1, from coordinate 41,143,959 downwards.
AGGACAGAGGTCATTTTTGTCGAACAGGGGTTCGTATTTGGTGAACAGAGGTTCAGCATACCAAGATCATGAGCATGCAGAGGCAGGCAAGCTGTAGAAGACATGTGAATGTTTTTCTCTACCTTGTTCACATTAGGGGAGTGTGTAATAGGGATTAATAATGTAAACAATAGGGGAGTGAATGTTACGAATATATTGTGTAACATTATTAATAATATAGTTTAATAATAATATAGTGTGAAGTTGTAATAAACAACTCACAGATAGAATTGAGTGAGTTATCCTAGGGATAAGTTGAGAGATTTGTGGAGAGATAAGTGGATTCAAGATGAGATTTGACTCCACCATAATAGGAAGGTCAATCTCTATATATTGTAATCTAATTATGAATAATATATCCTGGATGTTTGTAATTCAATTATATTATCTTTCTATTCGGTGTTTTTAATCTGCAAAGCTCTACCAAAATTAATATTCTACATCTATCATCACAACTATCTCACACCTCATTACCCGATGACACACCCTAGTGTTTTGGTTCACACTAGACTATTGAGGGATTACAATTACACTGAACCCCACACACTACACTATAGGACTTATACATTTACATCCCATCATCCTACATCATATCTCCATAGCATACACTACACTAGTCATCATTATATATGAGCCTAGTTTTACATTCCTACACATTACTTCTCCTACCCGCTACACTAGATTACCTTACACATGGGTCTAGTTCCCCCTATCATCATTCCATCCACCATTTTTTATACATTACTATCGTTGCATTCATACACCTTACCTATTCTATAATCTACACTAGATTTCCTTATAATTGGGTCTAGTTTCATCTATCATCAATACACATTCTATTTCTAACTACCCACATATTACATTACATTCCATAACCACTACACACTCTACATTACATTACATACACAACACATTCACTCACCTTGATCGTATACATTTTTTTGTCTTCTATGTGCTGCCCTCACCACCCTATGATGCACTTTAGTTCCTCGGTCCATACTCGACTACCGAGGGTTTACCAATCAAATGGAACTTACCTACATGTGACATGTCATCATACCACATTCCTCAAACTAGTGACCAATGTTCTAGGCTATATCGTCATCCACACACATCATCACATACCATAGTGGTATACACCTTAGGTTAAATCACCACTATTTTCATGACTTATACATCATCCTCTTACATTCTATAATCTCATATTATATCATCCTATTGCATTTCTCTTTTCTCAATTCCAAACTATTCCATTACATTATCATGCCTTTGATTAGCACGTAGTGGTATACACCCTAGTTTAAATTCCCACTCTTTTCATCAATTCTACATTATCCTCTTACATTTGATCATCACCTATTCTATTATCCTATTCTAAGTCATTCTATTAGATCCTCATTTATCCTACTCATCACTTAGTGGTGTACACTTTAGGATAAATCACCTCCTCATTCATGTTCATCACGTAGTGTTCCACGATTAGTGTTAAACCAAAACCTACCACTATTAACCGCATACTCATATCCTCTTCATATAGCAACATCACCCATCTCGTAGTGACATACATTATAGGCTAAATTGTCACCTTCTACCATCATGTAGTGATATATGCTTAGGGCTAAGTCATCAATCACACCTCTCACAAGTCATGGTATATGCTTAAGCTATAGGGTCCATGCCTATCTTTCCATATGTTGCATTCCCATCTATTCACCTTATAGTGATATACACTTAGGGCTAAATCATCACTCACCCTTTCAACAATTCATGGTATATGTAGACACCCATAATTACGCCCAAGCAATTTAAATACTTAAATTGCGTTAATTATCATCTTTCTCACAAATCAACGACATATCATCAAAAGCACTCATTTTTCCTCATATCATCATTAATTAATTACACTAAGTTAATTAATTAAGTTGCTATCTCTTGGATTGACATGGCTTTTGATGCAAATCAAGACCCCCCTTCAAAGAAAATCCGGGATAGAGTTTCTCCGACCTGTCAAAAATCAGAGGGTCTCTCCATTGAGACAGGTAAAGTTGGCTCGGTCTCTCCTACAAATCTCAACAATGATAATGAATCATTTAAAAATGACGGATCTTCTTTCAAGAGCATGGATAGATCCAACTCGCTTCAGAAAAGCGGTCACTCAGGAACCTCTGGTGGAGATAAGTCCACTTCTTATGCTTCAGCGGTCTCCAAACAAAAGGAGAGTACCAGAAATGAGCTCTTGAAACCCTCCAGGAGGTCCCGACGCTGAAAATTGGGGAGGATCTACTTATAAAAATTCTTAAGGAGGAAAATCTCTCCCAGCTGGGTCTCATATGCAGATTCCATAAATTTTGGCCTAAGCTTTCTCAGCTCCATGAATGGATAGCCCAGAGATGGAGAGAAAAAATACAAGGTAAGATTGAGCTTTATCCCTGTGCTAAAGCTTACTTCATTGCGGTCTTTGAAACCCCTGCTGATAGGGATTTAATCTTTAGCCAACATTGGGTTTGGGGGGAACATGGGCTGATGTCCAAACCATGGTATCCGTCCTTCGACCCATTAAAGGAGTCTTTTGATACCTACCCGATTTGGGTTTGTTTACCAGGACTTCCATTACAACTTTGGAACAGATCTTGTCTCATTGCTATAGGAGATACTCTTGGATCATGTGTGGCAGTTGATGGTAAGACCTCCATTCAAACACATACTACGTTTTCTCGTATCCTGGTTGATATTGATACCTCCAAACCCTTACCAGCAGAAATCAATCTTCAGATTGGAGAAAGGCTCTGGGTACAAAGGATTGACTATGAGAGACTTGCCTTCAGATGTCGGCGTTGCTTCCAAACTGGTCATGTTACAAACAATTGTGAACATTCCAAACGAAAGACCAAAACTGCTTGGTGGAAGGATTCACTTCCTGAACATCTCACAATTGACTCAGATCCGGCTGAGGATTCTAGTGCCCCCTTGCAAGTTGACTCACCCGTAATGGCTGATTCACAGGCCAACATAGTGAAACTACCTACAGACTATGCTCCGCAGATTGCTGATTCAGTGTTTAAGGAAGTTTCAGCCCCCCTTCCTATGGGTCACATCCACATCAAATCCATTGCAGATGCTTCGTTTGCATTGGATGCTGGAAATCCTGAATGGACAGTGGTGGATTGGAAGAAGAAGGGAAATGTCAAATCTAAATCCCCACCACTGGACAAGGTTTGATTCTTGTCGTTGTTAGTGCTATTATTGTTACATCTGGGCAAATGGCAAACTGCACAGTTGCTGGGCAGCTATGTTGCTATTAAGTTGTTTTTTTTAGCTATTTTGAAGCAGCTGATTTGTTTTTGTTGGTTCTTGGCTATTTTCTTTTGTTGGGCTTTCTGGGGTTAAATTTTGCTTTTGAGCACTGTTGTAAAAGGGTATAGTCCCTTTCAAAAAACTATTTACCAATAATAAAAAAAAAAACAAATACCCTAATTAACGACCTCCGTTAATAAATCACCCTTCTACCTAGACTAATTAATTATTATTAATTAATTAGTTTTCCCTTCCATTTAACCAATAAATCAATATTTAATTGATTTAATCCCCTTCTAATAGCCTAAATCGTACTAATATTCCTCTAATTATCTTCTATAAGCTTACATCTACCTATTAGTTAATCACCTTTGATTAATTAAAACACCCCCAACTCCCATGACTTGCTAAGCATAAATTAAACCCTTCTAAAGTAAGGTTACCTTTAATAAAGTAACCTTATCCATTCCTAATCATGTTTTACCTTTATCCCACATGCAAAGGGATGAAGTGTTTCCTTTATCCATTGGGCTATATAAGGAGCCCTCCTTCTACCTTTATACCTACACCTAAACTCCTTAGAGAGAAAATGCAAAGCATATAGCAAAGAGACTAAGAGCTTGCACCTTGTTTTCTTGAGAGTTCATCATCTTGAAGAGTTAAGCCTCTTTCTTAAAGTGCTTGGGTCATATGGGAGGTTTCAAAAGGGTCTTGTATCCCAACTTTGATTAGCTCCCATTCCTAGGTTCTTAGAGCATTAAGGACAACTATTTTTGATAGCAATGGTACCTACCTAGGTTCCTTCATTTATATGTTGTTAGAGAATAGAGGATATTTAGGTGCTTAACATAGTTGATTTCATAGTTTTGTATTGATAATTGTTAGCATCTAACCCTTGATTAATTCTTATCATGATGGTGTTTATAATGTTGTTTAATTCTTGTTAATTAAGACTATTTAGGTGTTAGTCTTTGTTTACATTAGCATTAGTTTAAAAACAACACTTGCACACATTTGGCACGCCGGTGGGAGTTACTCCATTGTCCTTTGCACTTAATTTCAAGTTTTTGTAGTTAAGTTTCATTTTTGGTTACTAACCCTCTTTTACACATGTTGATCTAACTTGTTTTTCTTAACTTGTTTTGTTGAGTTTGCATGTGTTGAGTCTTCCTTGTAGGTATAAAGGAGGTGAAGTGCTGTCAAAATTGGAATTGATGGGAAAATTTCAAGATTTCTCCATGTTTTCATTTTTAGAGCTTACTTTTTCAACATTCTACATGCTAGTTTTGTCAATTTCTTGAAAATTTTAAATTCTTGAGCATGTAGGTTAGTGTTTGATAGTGCTGAGTCTTTTATTTATATATTAATGTGGTGGGTTGCTGTCAAAATTTAATCTTGGTGAGAAAATTTTAAGATTTCATCATGTTTTCATTTTTAGAGCTTACATTTTCATCATTCTACATGCTAGTTTTGTCAATTTCTTGAAAATTTTAAATTCTTGAGCATGTATGTTAATGTTTGATAGCGTTGAGTCTTCTATTCATATATTGATGTGATGGGTTGTTGTCAAAATTGAATCTTGGTTGGAAAAATTTACCCATTTTACAGATTAAGAGACGTTTTTTTTTGATATTTTTTGAGTGCATGTCAAGTGCATACCCGTGAGCATAAGAGCATATGTGTAACCCATCTTTCAAAGGCCATAACTTTTGCTCTCGAACTCGAAATGACTCCATTTTTTTATGTTGGAAAGGTATTTAAGTTAACTATGCAATGAAAACATAAATTCAGGATTTCTACTTACGAAATTGTAGGTTTTTCTATTAGTTTAAAACTGGTCATTTTTTAACATGTCTAATGTTTTGATGAATATTTTATTTCCATGCCTACTCGATTTAGACCAAAGCATGTGTATGCTCTTCTCTTGCACCTTTTGGTGATCTTGAGAATCAAAAACAACTTTGATCTCTATCTTGTTAACATTGGGATTAAACTTGAAATTTTGATTATTCATTTTGTTTAAGGAATGAACCTTTTTACAATATATTTTTCAATGGTCCTTTGATTTGAAGTTTTCCATTTCTATATAGTTGGAATAAAGTTTGTGTATGCTCTTGTCTTGCACCTTAGGGTGATCTTGATAATCAAAAGCAACTTTAGTCTCCATTTTATAACATTTGGTAAATTGGAAACTTCATCTTTCACTTTTGGTTTAAGGGAATGAACAATTATCAAGATTTTTGTATGGTTCATTGATTGAAAAGATTTTCTTTACTTTTTAGTTGAATTATTGGTTGTGTATGCTCTTCTCTTACATCCTTGAATGATCTTGAGAATCAAAAGCAACTCTTAATCCTCTTTTAAATAATGTGATTTTCTTGGAGAACTACTAACGCTTGAGTGCAGGACCTAAAAACACTTGTCAAAGAAAGGAGGAATCAAAACGAAATCAAAAACTACTAATACAGTTGTTATACAAGTTGCCAAAAGGTGTTCAAGCAAACCACACCTAATTAAACAAGATAAAAAGAACAACATATTCAAAACATTGTATTGCAGGTTTTGAAAAAGGTACGTCCCTCTCCACTCAACTGGAACATAACCCCTTTGGCATAACACCTTAAGCTACAACAATGGGGGTGGTTCTAGGAACCCCAAAGTAGTCCACACAAGAGGGAACCTTGTGGATAAAATGGGAAGTGCTCCACACTACCTACTTGACTAGTGATTCCTTTGTGAGATAGCATTACCGGTTGTCTGTGTGGCAACCCCAGTGATAGTACACGTAGACACACTAGTTGCCTATTGTTCTTGAAGGGGGTAAAGTAAAGCCGAGATACTCCCAAACTAGTCAGTGTGACTTTTTGGGTAAATCATGCTCGCTCATGGCAACTTTGTAACACCTAGGGCGAGAGAACCACCTAGGAGAATATACTTTGGCTAGGAGCCCACTTTGACCATTCTAAAACAAAGTGTTGAGTTGTGAACCATATTTTCATTGAGAAACGTGTGACGTGGTACTTTCGCCTAGTTTTTACTTGCCTTAGGGCGAGGTGAAACTCTGCCAAAGTGAAGCCAGCATTTTTCATCTTTTTTTTATTTACTTCCTTCACATTCTTTTGACACTTTGTTGATCAAAAGAAGGGTGACTACCTTTGTGTTACCAATCGACTGTTTCTCTCACTTTTATGTCATTTACGCCCATCCATGTTTGTGATGGGTTAGTTAAATGTCTAAAGTGTGTGGAGGCATTTTCATGGCATTGGTAGCCATTGTGATCTTGATACCCATGTCAAGGTCATCATTGTAGTTAGGCATGGTTCATCACTATGGACTTCCTTAGAAGAGTTATCTTCTTTGTATCGTATCACTATAATTTCAATATTTACGTCTTATTTCTTGTAAACTCGACATAAATACCTATATTGTATGGTTACGTTGCACACATTTTTAACTATTCCTAGCTATACTTTGAGTTTTTATTTCGGTTCTATTATTACCTCGATTTCAAAGAGTGTTAGGTGTTACCATTTGTGTGTGTTATATCAATAACACCTTGATATCAATACTTCACTTTCGCAAAGTGGGTTAACATATCTTGGTGATATTGTTGTGTCATTCACAAATTGTAATTGGCACTTTTTGAGATATAGGTCTTAATCAAGTTTGAGCTCGCTCATCGTATATCTTGATTGGGAGATCACATTGACTTCTTGTTTTTACTTATGTTTTGTTCATTTCCTTGAACTTGGCATAAGTGAAAACATCTTGTTGATCATCTTTGCATCACATTTTCATATGGTGTATTTCCTTGTTGATTGGCTTTGTGTTTCACACTTGCATGATTGTTCCTTGTGATTATTCATTCAGAAAACTTATTTTCTAGGACAATCCCTCTCGATCTCATCGATATTGCATCATCACGATGTCTATTTTCCTTAGACATTCTTCAGAAAATCATGCACACATATCAATACTTACGAAATGTCTAGTTGGTTGTCCTTATGCTACCCAAATTGACATGTCACTTCCTTCCCTTTGAAGGAGTTCCATCACACTATCTAGATCTAGACATTTGTGCTTAAAATAGCGCCAAAAATGACTAACTATCATGTGGTTCCCCATACTTACAAAAATACAGAACCTAGGTTCAACAATTCAAATCATAGGATTCCCATCACAACTAAACCTTGTTTGGTTCTTTGTGCTAGAGAGCCCATACGGGTAACTCATTCCCCACCTTCATCTCACAGTCGGTGGTATGATTTGGACACGTCTGATCCAAATTATTATTCGAGTTCCCCCCACTCTTCTTCTAATTCTAATCCAAACATTTCCTCTTCTTCTGAGGATTCCAATCCAAATATTTCCTCTGACTCTTCTGAGGATTCAGATCCAAACTACTATTCGGATTCATCTAATTCAACTCCTAAGTCATCTAATGCGACTCTTATGTCGTGGTCCTCCCTTTCTTCGCAGGACCCCTTTTATCAGTCACCCCAATGACGTCTTCTTCCTTTGAAGATACACGTGACTCCAAATCCCTCCAATCAGAAGTATAATACAATTCTTGAGTCGCGGTCCTCTCTTTCTTCGCAGGACCCTTTTCATCATTCATCTAATGTGATGCTTGAATCATAGTCCTCCCCTTCTTTGCAGGACCTTCTTCATCAATCACCCCCACGAAATCTTCCTTCTTTGAAGATTCGTGTGACTCAAAGTCCTTCGAGACAAACATCTGACTCGACCCATGCATCACAATCTACAGACTTTGGACTTAATCCTACTATTTTACATATGACATACCATTGTATAGGTAGGTCCACACCACCTTCTTCTACTCCTGAGCCATCTAGCTACACATATTCTTCATCCCCCACATCATCTTCTTCTATCAATAATCATCAAACATATTCTAAGTCTTCCACACCAAGTGAACCTATTTCTTCCAATCAACCCCTAGGGATCGATCAACAACTCATACCGATTGACCTCTTTCAGAATGAAGAAACAATCAGGGCATTTATAGGGGCACACGAAGATATTCCTCTAGTAGATTACGAGGAAGGTTTCTCTTTAGACTTCGATGCGTTCGTGTATTATGAGGAAAAGGTTGATTCCTTTTATCAAGAAATGGAGGAAGAGCCTCAGATCATGCAACTTGATCCTCCTCTTATTCTTCCATCTTCACATTCTTCATTATGTGATGAAACTCCTTGGTCTTGCATTGATCCATGGCCTATCTTTTCATCACCCAATAAATTTTTGTCTATCATAATTCCTCAATCACAATCTCTTATGGGGTCAACACCAAGTAGCCCTTCATCTTCATCTAGGTGTGGGTCACATTCTAGTAGCCCTCCCTCTGCTATTTTTGGGACATTTTTAGTAGCCCACTATCTTCTATTCTTGGGGCACGTCCAACTAGCCCCTTGTCTTCTAGGTATGGATCACCCCCAAGTAGTCCATCATCTTCTATTCTTGGGCCACATCCTAGTAGCCCATTATCTTACATCTATGGGTCACGTCCTAGTAGCCCTTCTTCTTCTATTCTTGGGCCACATCCTAGTATCCCTTCGTCTTCTATCTATGGGTCACATCCTAGTAGCCCTTCTTCTTCTATTCTTGGGCCACATCCTAGTAGCCCTTTATCTTCTATCTATGGGTCACATCCTAGTGGGCCACATCCTAGTAGCCCTTCATCTTCTATCTATGGGTCACATCCTAGTAGCCTTTCTTCTTCTATTCTTGGGCCACATCCTAGAAGCCCTTCATCATCTTCTATCAGTAGCTCACCTCCTGGTAGCCCCTCCTCTTCAATTCTTGGACCATATCCATTTCATCCATCACATTATTCTTCTACCAAAGATGGTGGCAAGCCCATGGTCATTTCTCGCATCAGTTCTAAATGTCCACGTTCACTTTCTTCTCCTTCTCGGGATTAGACAAGTCATGCATTAGCTTATAAGAAACCCAAACAGTTTCTTAATCAAGCTCAGATCAAAACTGCAAAGAGCTATATAGCTCCCAACAAATCAAACAATCTCAAAATTCTAAATCAATCCACGCTTGAATCTAATCCATTGACACATCTCCTTCAACACTCTACATAATTATCAGTGTACGCATCTCTATCTACTTTATGTTACAAGCTTTACGCTCACCAACATAAAGTTGGGGCAATTGTAGACACAAATATTGTACATTAGACAATATTTAGCCTAGTCTTATACTACTATTTAGAAGGTTCTCAAGTGTACAAAGTAATAATTAATCCCACCTTTTGGCCACCTTTTTCTTATCTTTTATTTTATCTTTCCCACGTATTTTCATATACTTATCAACCCATTTCATGACCATTCCGACATTCTAACCTGAAATCATGGCACCCTAAGGTGCCCTAGTCCCATTCCAGGAGCCCGGTCTATGCACAACCTCTTCCGCTTATTTTTGGGTCACTTCTAGTTGTTGGTCATCCTTATCTTCTTCTCATTCGACCTTGTCGAGATTAATTACAAAATTAAGCTTGAGAGCCCTATAAATATAAAGTTATAAGACCATAATAAGGGTCCTAGGTCATTGCATCTTATCACTACTATCACTCCATCTAGGGCTACATCCATTACATCACTTGCATCCACATAGTGTCATGCATTCAAGCTAGGATATCTACATCACACACACTTCATATGGGAAGGGATTATGTTCTATTCCATGTACACATGGTACTTACATTTCTATAGCTATTTTTTCTCACTACTTCGCAAAGTGCGATAACACGAGAGCACCTAGGGCACAACACACACACACAAACACACACACACACACACACACACACACACACACACACGGGGTCCATAATATAGTACAAAAATCGGTGATAATTCCACTATTTTGGTGGCTGAGGTTAGTCTGACCCATTAATATGCATCTTTTATTTTTCTAGGGTTTGATACTTCTCCTTGCATTACAGGCCATCTTACAATACATCATCGCGATTTAATCCAGCATGACGGATAGAGAGTATTGAGAGACACTTAAGAACCATACCAAATTAGGTTTTTGAGCATTTACGTTGTTTTGAGCACCTAGACTACATACCGGGGCACCCTAGGGTGCCCCAAGACACTCCAGTGCATGTGTCATCTCGGACAATCAATATCTTCCCTTTGTAGGGTCCTTGAGTTTTCATTTACACCGACAAGTTCTAGTTCCATACCTGCAACAACTGCGATAGTCACCATCAATCGCTTAAGTCATCTTTTCTTCCTTGCTTGTATAATCAAGTTTTTATCTCATTTAATTTAATTATTTAGAATCATTTAATATTATCTTTATTACATTTTATTTCATACTACTTTAGTTCATTTACAATGTTTTAGTCCTCCTAATTATATTAACATTAATACCCTAAACATCCCTTAGGCCATCTATGAAACCCTTATTTTTGTTAATCATTTTGGTTAACCTAACATGTATATTCTTCACTTGTCCCTTTCTCTCATACAGATTAGGTTCTCCTTCATACCTTTTTCTTTTATGCCCATTACTCATAGTGGTCGCTTCAGACTTCTTCACTATTGTGAACTTTGTTCTCCTCTCTATCATCCCTTTAGCTCCATGACAGATATACCCTCCTCCATGGTTTAAAATCCCTTATATGCCTCTAGCTAAGTTCCTCTACATGTAATTGAAACCACCATTAGTGAAAAATATTATGACGAGGACACTAACGTTGACCAAGAACAGCTTGATGTTATTACTAATTTTTTCCAAGCTTTGCATGAAATTCTCGATCATCTCCCTCATGTTTTATATGCTCTGCTTGCTGGTCAAAGATCCCATGAGGCATCACTCCCCATCTCTTCTGCCCCTATGGTCTCTACACCTCCCGCCTCCACTCCCCCTATTGCGACTACTGTCCCTCCGGCTCCCCATGGTGCTTCTAATATACCACTTGGCTCCTCATCTCATACCCCTGATCTAACATCATTATATCATGATCTCCAAAATCAAATCCAACAGTTGCAAGTTACTACCACTCAAGGACCTCTATCGCTTGATTCCACTTTTGTGCCATCTATCACTTCTTACCCATTCCCACATAACTTCACCGCTCCCAAATTGCCCATTTTTAAAGGCCACGGTGACCCACAAGAGCACCTTCATGCCTTTCATGTCACATGTCTTGACTATGCTGATGATCATACTATCCTTGCTAAGTTATTTCCGTATAGTCTATAGGACTATGTGATGCGTTGGTTCTATGACTTGCTAGTCCATTCGGTAATCTCTTTTACCCATTTGGATGACACTTTTCTCACACATTTTTCCATCAATATTGGTTCCACCCTATCTTATGCCTTGCTCACCTTTGGCTTAAGCAACGCTCCGATGAATGATTCCTCGATTATATCTTATGATACAAAAATAATCTTGCCAAAATGACTAATATCCTTGCCAATTCTGAGTTATAATATTTATTTATACAAATCCTTTTACCACCTCTCTATGAAAGTGTTCTCTTTGAAACCTTTTCTTCTTTTGACCAACTGTGTCATACTCTTAAGATTCATGAATCTAAGCTTCTCTCTATTGGAAAACTAAAGTATCAGGAACAATCCTCATCCTCCTCTCATTTTCCAACCAAGACACCATTTAAACCCTCTATGTCTAAGCCTATCAACACTAAACTCACAGTCAACATTGTTACACCTTCTAAGGAGACACCATCCCAACCGCCTCGGCATACATTTACCAACCTCCCTATGACACCACACCTCATCTTGCAACAAATCCTTGATAGAAACCTCATCACCCTCCCACCACCACTTGAGTTAGACCCATCACAACCCAAAGGATGCAATTACAATGAAAATTCCGTTGTGATTACCATCCACATGTGAGGCCACTATACTAATAACGGTTGTATGAAAAATTGGGAAATTATACAAGATCTACTTTAAAATGACCAACTTGAATTCCCCAAACCTACTGGACGTCCTCCCACTAAGGACAAAGGTAAATTTAAAATTTTTAACAAAGAATCTAACCAACGAAAAAAAAAGGCTACGAACTCTTCTGCTAATCATGCATACCATGCCACACCACCTCCCAATGTAGGAGCACTTGATTTCTTAGTTGTTAACGCTAATATGACCCCACCTATTATTTATTTATCTCACACTGACTATCACTTTACATTCACATCCAACCATTTATACATATGGACCCTTATTGCCTCAACCCCTATAAACAACACTAAGGTTAACCAATATTCTCCTATTAGCACATGTTCCTTATCTCTTTTAAGATCTATTGGTTACCCTTCATCGCAAATTTAATTTCTATTCAAGAGGCATTATGGTGTCGTTAAGTTACCTATCACAATTGGTCCTCTCACTCTTCTCCTCCATTGCTTTGTTAACCAAGTTGTCAACCACCGTGACTGATTTTCAGCTTTAATTAGATCCGTAAATCCCAAGCTATTGTCTTCATCAACCACTTACATCTTAAGTTCATCTATGACAACCACAATGTCTCCATTGATGATGTAACGCTCAAAATTACAAGACCTGAAAAATGAGGATTTTTTTAACACATAAACATAATAACAAATTACACAGCTGCAATCATACAAATTTATTTAATCAAATTCATTAATCAATTTTTCTCTTTTGATATATCTGATAACATCCATGTAAGCCATGTGCGGATGAGAAGGGTGTATCCATATCTCCACGATCTCCCTTCTTCACTACTTCGAGTGAAAATGCTTACTAGCATTTCGGCTCAACCTTTTAAAGGTCATGGGAACTGTGTGAAAGTCCTTGGGTCTACCACGAAGCTAGTTTCCCAACTTCGTATTCCGGTATCTGACCATTGTCTACCTCATGTTCAGTATTTTAACTTCCCATGATCAGGTTACAAAAAAATATTTAATTGGAGGACTAGGTGATCAAAAAATGCACAACCATCAATGCATTACTTTGGCCAAAGTTATCCGCCATGCAGGTTACGGCTAAACTCAAGACAACACACTAGTCTTATGAGTTTTAAGTCTTCCGCCACCTCACAACTATCCCTTTCACAATTATCTAGATCTTTATAGTTTGTTTTTATTTTATTTCCAATTAAACCTATCTTGCAAGAGTTTATATTGAGATAGATGCCAAAGGCCAACTAGGATCTTTATGAGATAAGTACATTCGTTATGCTGAAATGTAACTATATCAGCATTCCACATGTACTTATCCCTTAATATGCCTAATGGATATTTTCATCTATTTACCATCCCATTTAGTCTCTTTTTTCCTGATGTTTGATTCTTTAACCTTAAATTACCTTTTACAACGATACTCTTCCATTCTCTATACAAAAAGATTTACAATCTTATCATATTAATACCAAGTTTACCGAAAGGATGAATTAAATATATATTAAAACATGTATATTTAATTATTCCTTTGATTAGCTACGCCACTAAATAGCTTATTTAATTTAGAAATTAAAGACAATTGATTGTTACAATAATTGCCCAATTATCGGCTTCATACATTGATAACTATCAAATAAATGTATTCAACAATTTGTGAAAAGTAAGATTTCACAACTCAAGTATTCATCATTTACTCATATTGAGATATTATTACACACAAAGTAATCATCTCTTTATTAAAATCATATATTACATATGTCGTTAAGGCGAAATATATAACCAGTATAATAATTCTCACATAGTGAGGTTTGAATATTTACAATGGGTCCAAGATCCCAATAATTCAACCAAAAATTCAAGGATATCATCCTTTCACCAATTGAAATCCAAGTATCTCATTTAGATCCATGCTACAATAAAACTTCACAAGACATGAGTTTCCGCACATCCGAATGTAACGGCTAATGGTCCTGCAAGACTGGAGTAGTGGTATGATGTCAGTTCAAAATGAATTGGCATGAATATTAACTCCATTTTCTAATGCAATTAATTAATAAAATATGAAAGGATATACATGTTGTTTTATCAACAAGCACATGGTAATACAGCTGAAATGTATTACTACCTGGTTTTTGTAAAGATATAGCTATGGATGCACACAAATAGAACAACCAATTTTTATTTCAGTGATCATGTTTCCCTCTAATCACAAAGGTCAATACATTTGTATTCCAGCTTCAATCAATAAGCATTTGACATTTAAAATTTCTACATAACTTCGTAAAAATAATATGATTAAGAAGAGTATTTTTAAGTCAATGAGTAGCTCTACAAATTAGCACAAATATCACCATATTTACATCACTTTAACATGTTCTATCTAGTAAACAAACAGCCCAACCAACAATATAGTAGCACCATGGTTACATCATTTAAACATACTCTTTTTAGTAAAAGAATAGCTAATAATTTCTTTCATAAGATATCATTATTTTAAACCCAATCATGCCTCCAATTACTCCTTGGTGCATCTCGGTCAAGTTGTCCTGGCTTTCATGCCCTTACCAAGACAAGCAATTTCTTTTTCACAGTCTTACAAGAATCCAAGTCATATTGCCAGGCTGGAAGTTACAGGCTAAATGCCATTTTTTTGTAATTATTCACACATAACAAGACACCCTCATTTATACATGAACCAATTTAGTGGTCCATAATAATAAAATTTCTAGAAAATGCAGCCCCATGCAAGAGCTTTGACACCCACAAATTATCATTCAAAAGATCTCAATAAATTAAAAATCAGACCTGCATATAACAACCAAGAAGAAAAATACAAAACCCCAACCGGTTGCATACCCATATTGATTGGGTTACCCAAATCGATTCCTTTATGCAAATCAATTTGTATACCCAAATCGATTTGTTTACAGAAAACACACAACCAAATTTCAGTTTAACAAAATGAAAACCCACAAGCACAAATCGATTTTAAACACACAAATTCACAAAACGTTTTCCTTCTTCTGTACAGGAAAAACCCAACTCTTTTCCTTTTGGGTATAATTTATTATAATGTAGAGAAGGAATTTTTAACCTTTCTTTTACTTTATTTTTGCTAATCAAAACCCAAAACCCCATCTGCGTATTTTTCTAGGTTAGGTTAAAACCACACAAAGAAAACTAAAAAGAATACAAAATCCATCAATTTCCTTTTCATACTTCATCTCCAAACAATTAAATCAAAAGTTGTCCACAATTTCCTTGATTGCCATTAAAAACAGAATGTGTATTTCCTCATTTTTTACAAATAATGTAGCAGAGAAAGGAGAAGATATTCATGCTGAAGTAAACCCAAAATTGGAAACCTTCTACTCTTCCCGCTCCAACAAGTTGAATCCTTCTTTCCTCCAAAACTCACGCAGGTATTCTAGAAGGGGAGAATGAAAATAGACGAAGGAAAAATAACAGAAAAAATATAATGAAAGAACTATAGTTGGGTGGCATATTGAAGAATTTTTGGGCTTCCCAATGCGTTGGTATGTGTTTTAGTGCATGTCGCACACTTGTGCCATGTGAAGGTGTTTCACTTTATGAAACCCATAAATTTCAATAACTAAATAAAAATTTTGGCTTACATGTCAATTCCTCTAAAATATATATATATACTAATTAATATTTCATAAAAAAATTACTTTAGTTGTTACCCAGCTTAATGGTTAAGTTAAAATTAACCTTCATAATACAAGTCCACATATTTCCAACAATATATTACCATAAAAATTAGTTGAATTTCTAGGTTTATATAAAACATTCCAATACGAAAATCACCAAGTCCGTAAATAATAATTCGAATATTCTCATAAAGTTGGCTTGATATAGCATTGTCAAATAAAACAGAGACAATTATCATCACGGTCATGCAAAAGTTGAACAAAACAAAAGACGACCAAACCGATTAAAATAAAGTAACCAGAATACAAATAACCGAAAGATTCACTATCATTTATGAACCATTTTACCTATGATTAAGGCCTAATCATGTTTTAGGAAGGATCATCAAGGTGGGTGCAGGTTATTCATTCCACAGTGTCATGCCCCGTAGCAAAAGTTGTGGGTCATGATACGATGAACCAAATGAATTTTACACCCAATGATGATCTCGTCTAATCCTGTTTAGACTTAACCGTAGTTAATTTAACTTACAAGAAATTTTGGGATGTTATAGATGACATCCCTCATTCACCTCCAACATCCTCGCATTCTCCATCCATTTCTTTTGCACCTCCTCCTCTCCCTCACACAGATCCTCGAACATTACCAATATTGCATCCTCTTCCTACCCAACCATTTCAACATGTCCCTATGCACCCACCCCATTCTATTATTCCTACACACCACCATAGGCCTATTCCTATGACTACTACTTCCCCGCGATAATCACCACCTCGCTTCATTCCACATGACTCGTTTACTTCCACACATACAATCCTACCTCATTCTCCATCACCCACACACTTTACTACACCTCGATCTTGGTCTTATGTACACCCATTACATGCCTATCAGCTTCATTCCCCCATACAACACTTGTCTCACATACCACCCTTTCTCGACCATCATCCTAAGGTGTCATCATCTCCATCACCAATTATCAGACCTCCATCACTAAATCTTATTATTTGACCCCCTTTCTCTCCTCTAGCATACTTGTATCATCCTACATCTATCATCACTCCAATCTCATGCGTCGTAGCACCCTCGTTACCCAATGGCACACCCTAGTGCTTCATTTCACATTGTATTGTTGAGGGATTACCATTACATTAAACCCCACACATTGCACTACATGACTTCTAAATTTACATCCCATCATCCTACATCATATCTCCATAGCATACACTACAAAAATCATCATTATATATGAGCCTATTTTTGCATTCCTACACATCACTTCTCCTACCTACTACATGAGATTAGCTTACGCATGGGTCTAGTTCCCCTATCATCGATCCATCCACCATTTTTATACATTACTATCATTGCATTCATACACCTTACCTATTCTACATCCTACACTAGATTTCCTTATACTTGGGTCTAGTTTCATCTATCATCATTACACATTATATTTCTACCTACCCACATATTACATTACATTCCATAACCAATACACACTCTACATTACATTACCTACACCACACATTCACCTGCCTTGAACGTATATAACTTTTTGTCTTCTACGTGCTGACCTCACCACCCTATGACACATTTTAGTTCCTTGGTCCATACTTGACTGCCGATGGTTTACCAATCAAATGGACCTTACCTACATGCAACATGTCATCATACCACATTCCTTGGACTAGTGACCAATGCTCTAGGCTATATCATCACCCACACACATCATCACATACCATAGTGGTATACACCTTAGGTTAAATCACCACTCTTTTCATCACTTCTACATCATCCTATTACATTCTATCATCTCCTATTATATCATCCTATTACATTTCTCTTTTCTCAATTCCAAACTATTCCATTACATTATCATGACTTTGATCAACACGTTGTGGTATACACCTTGTTAAATTCCCATTCTTTTCATCAATTCTACATTATCCTTTTACATTCGATCATCACCAATTTTATTATCTTATTCTAATTCATTCTATTACATCCTCATTTATCCTACTCATCACTTAGTGGTATACGCTTTAGGCTAAATCACCACCTCATTCTTATTCATCACATAGTGGTCCACGCTTAGTGCTAAACCACAACTTGTCATTATTCACCTTTGAATACTCATATATGCTTCATACACCCTCATCACCCATCTCGTAGTGACATACGTTATAGGATAAATCATCACCTTCTTCTACCATCATATAGTGATATACGCTTAGGGATAAATCATCACTCACACCTCTCACAAGTCGTGGTATACGCTTAGGCTATAGGGTCCACGCACATATTTTCGTATCCCGCATTCCTATCTATTCATCTATAATGATATACACTTAGGGATAAATCATCACTTACCCATTCAACAAGTCATGGTATATGCTTAGGCTATAGAGTCCACATGCATTTTTCCATATATCTCATTCCCACACACTCCTTCTATAGTGATATACAATTAGGGCTAAGTCATCACTCCTCCAATCAACAAAGTATTGATATACACTTCAGCTATAGGTTTCATGCACATATTCTCCCCATGTCACATTTCATCACAACTACACATAAACACTCATCACAATGCGCTAAACACAACCAACACTACTCAACCATTTCCCGATGATGTAATATCGTTAATAGTTCATTATTGACTACTAAGGGGGAAACAAAATGAATTTCACTACATACACTTCCATACACTTGGGGCACGTTGTTCCTATCATCTTATATTTTATTCCATTCCATCCATCCATAGCATATTGCATTATCTTGGTAGCATTTATTCTTGCTTACTAGTGTTTTACATGCTCATTCGACTACAAATGTTAGCTTACTTTCCTATATGTCATTATCATGCACACATGCATGTTCATGCCTTTGTTTAGTATGATCGCAGATACATGACATTCACACGCGGCATGGATCCTCACCTTTTACCCTTGCTATACTTGTCATTTGAGGAATCCACATTCATCTCATACATGTGCTATTGTTTCATTTTATACTTAGCATCTTTTACTACTTGCTTCTACATGCTTTGACATATTGGTTATCACTCTAACATGATAATGGGTGTTCCATATGTAACACTTGTTTTGCATGACTACATATTTCCATGACTACCTTTTTATTTCTATTTGTTTGCTTTGTTTTCTATTGTATGCGGGATTTTCCATTTTCTTGTGTGCACATTTGTCTTTTGTTTGCGGACATGATGGCCTTGTGTGTCTTGCGACATCGTGAGTGATGTCCCATGTTTAAAACCCACTTTGTGTGGCTTGTTTGTTTTATTGTGTGTTTACACTACTTTTCTTGGTAGTTTTTACATTATCTGCATATTTTACACTTGTCTTGTTTGCATGCATGTGTTCGTACTAACACTTGTATTGGTTATCCATCCCCTTTTGTGCACACCTTGTTATCTACCAAGTGTTTCCCTTTCCCCCTAGAAGGAAGAGTTCTACATGTCAAAGTGCGGTTGGTCCTTTTTATGGGTTGCATTCTCCTTCCAGGGTCATCGTATGCACCCCAAAAGAGGTGGGGCATCATTGATGGTTTTCTACTAACACAACATATCTACACTGGTTCACACACAACAAGTGAGTTCAGACTAGTCTACAAACTCCATACATAGTGGCCTCAATAGGACATGGTGTCCTTCAGAAATTTTGTGGAGTGGTTATAGACTCAAGGGTTACAATGGGCATGCCTCTCTACACTTCTTCGTCCGGTGGCATCGTATCTCCCAAAAAACCATGAGAGTAGAGATCTCTTCCAAAATTTCAGCATAATCAGTTAAAGGTTGGAGGATACAACATGTTTCCTCATTATACTTCTTCATCCGGGGTAGTGTGAGATCACCCAAAAACTCGCGATGCTACTGAGTTATCCTTCTACACCCTTTTTCTTGACATGGATCAAGTGCACATGTTCCATTTTTCCATTTACACTTTCTATTCTAGCATATTTTATATTTGCGTACTTTACACAACATTTTTACATACATACATGTTTGACTACTTGATCATTTTCTCCTTGCAAATATTTCGTATGAGAAACAAGCAAAGTCTAATTGGGTGCAAAAACAACAACAACACACCACAAAGTACTTTCCATATTAACCATGCAAGTACACTACACACATGCAGTAGCTACACAAATGTTCCTCCCTAGGTTCACTCTCATCACTTTTATTCACATTTTTCATCTTTAAAATCCATGCTCCTCCACATTTTTCTTTTAGTCATTCCGAGATTGATTCTAGTCCATCATAACATCTCCTTCTACACTCTATATGGTTATTAGGTACACATCTCTATCTACTTTATGTTATCGAGCTTTCTCGCTCACCAACATAAAGTGGGGGAAAATGTAGACACAAATATTGCACATTAGACAATATTTATCCCGGTCTTATACTACTATTTAGAAGGTTCTCAAGTGTAAAAAGTACTAATTAATCCCACCTTTTGGCCACATTTTTCTTATATTTTATTTCGTCTTTCCTGTGTATTTCGATACCTATCAACCCATTTCATGACCATTCGACATTCTATCCTAAAATCAGGGCACCCTAAGCTGTATTGGGGCACCTCAAGGCACCTGGTCCCATTTCGGGCACCTGGTCTATGCGCAACCTCTTACGCTTCTTTTTGGCTCACTTCTAGTTGTTGGTCATCCTTATCTTTTTCTCAGTCGGACTTGTTGGGATTAATTATGAAATTAAGCTTGAGATCCCTATAAATATAAGTTATAATACTATAATAAGGGTCCTAGGTCATTACATATTATCACTACTATCACTCCATCTAAGGCTAGGAGATTTTCATCACATACACTTCATAGGGGAGGGATTCCATTCTATTCCATGCACACATGCTACTTACATTTCTATAGCTATTATTGCTTGCTACTTCACAAAGTTTGACTAGACAAGAGCACCTAAGGAACAACATGCACACACACACCAGAACTACATCGGGTTCTCGTAATGTAGTGCGGCAAACACGATGATAAGTCCACTAGTTTGGTGGCTGAGGTCAATTTGACCCATTCATATGTATCTTTTATTTTTCTAGGGTTTGATAATTCTCCTTGCATTACGGGTCATCATACAATACATCGACAAATCTAACATAACAAACAAATATTATTAGAGACACTTACTAACCATACTAAATTAATTTTTTGAGTATTTATCTTATTTCGAGCACCCAAACTAAAGACCAAGGCACCTGGGTGCCCAGTACACTCCCAAGCACCTGTGTCATCTCATACAGTCTAGATCTACCCTTTGTAGGGTCTTTGAGTGTTTTTCTACACTTCCAAGTTCTGGTTCTATACCTATGACAACTTGTGATAGTCACCATCAATCAACTAAATCATCTTTCCTTCTTTACTTGTATAATTAGGGTTTTATCTCATTTAATTTAATTATTTAGAATCATTTCATCTTGGCTTTATTACATTTTATTTCATACTATGTTAGTTCATTTACAAGTGTTTTAGTCCTCATAATTAGATTATTATCAATATACCTAGACATACCTTAGGCCATAATAAACCCTTATTTTTGTTAATTAGCTGACTTGTTTACTATGTCGGTACTCTCATACAACAATGAGTTAACACAGATCGTGTCATAGTGCATGAATGCTTTCCATAGGACTACTCATGTCCTCTGCTTTTTTCTCTCACATATATCCTTGCTTGGGGCACCATTTTTAACCCTTTTTGTTACAACATGAATATTTGGGAACTGAAGCTTGATAACAAAAACATTGGTACAACTATCTTGAACATTGTTTGTTTGAGTATGTGTGATTGTACTTGTTTCTCTGTTAGGTTGGCTGGTTTACTTTCTCATATTGCATTGCATTATGTATATTGCATGGAGTTACGTATTTTTAGCAATGAACAAATGTTAGTAATTTATCTTTTCATGTTATCTTACACTTTTGTTTATTTTAATAAAGGTTGATGATGTAGATCATAGGGGAAAAATGATACAACAAAGTTGCTTATTGAAAGATTGGATTCAAAGATTGGGTTGGTCCTATATTCTCCATTACTAAAATAGATGAAATAGATTGGGTTGTCAAGGGAATTTCAATGCAAAACATGATAATGTGGATGAAGAGAAGCTATGAACCCAAATTTAGGATAGCAAGAAGGAAGATTTAGTGGAAATTAAAAAAATCTAAAGACTCCCTTTCATCTTACTTTAAACCAAGGTAGAAAATTTCATACATAGTGTATTATGTGGTGAGCTCCAAATATGAACAAAAAAAATATCCATTACAAAAATATGATAAGTATGAAAAATAACATAAAATTACCACAAGAATCTAAAGTAAGCACATGTCCATACAAAGAGTTTGGTGGACGGAACAAGGAAATTTTATGCTAAATATCTAACAAATCAAATGAAAGCTTAGAAGGCATAGCTTTATTGTAAATCATCCCTCCTAATAAAGAAATTTTTATTTTATTTCTAATAAGGATGGATTTAATAATATAGGAATTATTCACTTCAACAGATTGTAAATGTTCCCAAACTTTGTTATATTTACATTTTTACTATTGTAACTTCCCAAATTATATTAAAAATATAAATGAGAGTTACAAGAGCAGGAGCGACCGGAATACTCATAGTCCCATAAACAATCCATGAAGGCACCACAAAATTCCCAAAGGGATAACTAAGAATTCCATGAGTAAAAACACAAGAATTACATATAACCGAGATAACATTAAGCACATGCCGTTCTTTATGGGAGGAGGAGGATGATCATCTCGAAAAGGGATGAAAGCTCCACTTAACGGATCATCTGAAGGAGGATCAACCTACCATCCATCCTGATCAGGATTTTGTATATGCAAAGGTGCCATAATTCCCTAACCAAGTAGCAGAAATCCATAAAACATATGAACTCTAGGTAGCAAAGAGCCAGAAAACATATGAACTCCGGGAAGAACTTGTCACAAAGCATTCCCCTGCAGAGGAAAACCCTAGCCCATCCCAAAAGAGGACAAAGCTAAAGGGAGACCTTGGGAGACATGGAGTGGTGGTCTGCGAGAGTGGATTTTGTGACGCAATACTTGTGGAGGTGGTGGAGTGGCAAAGATGGACGAGGTGGCGTGAAGAAAGGCTCGAGTAGGGACTAGACTCATCATGTAAGGAGCACTCCCCCAATGTGCAATAAGTTCATTTAAGTGAGAAAATTCAGAGTAACTTTTTTTGGCTTGATCTAGAGTATGTATGTGCATAGTAGACATAATGGCCACTTTATTATTAATGGAAAATAAAAATTAGTTTGATCACTTTGGAATATTGCAGTATAATGAGCTTTCCAAATTTTAAAGAGAATACAATCTCTAAATAAATGCCACAAAGTATCAATATAAGTAGGCCAAGAACTGAAATTTCCAAACAAAGTCATATGCCAATAAAAGAATTCAGGGTGGTAGGGTTGAAATAATGTATGAATCTAAGACCAAATGGCTTACGCACAGAACAAGACCAAAAATAATGCCTTAAAAATTCAGGTTGAGAGCATAAGGGGCATTTAAGATTGGGAATTCTAATGTGACTAAGACGCTCACCAACAGGAAGACCCTGATAGATAAGGCACTAAATAAAATGGTTAACTTTGGGCTCAAGTAAAGGGTTTTAAGCACGGAAAGCCAACAAAGCCAAGTAGACAGGGTATATTATAGGCCCCATTGGGCGTTGAGCTTGGAAATGGTAGGTGAGATAGGAATCAATAGCTGGTAAATGGTGTCGGCATTATAGTGAAGAAAGGAAATATCATGATTCCACCATCAATCTCGCCACCAAGTATCCATAATTTTAAGTCTTAGTTTATGGAGCTTGACATCTAACATCAAATCTTGTATTTTGTGGATAGATGGAAGGTATGAATTGGAAATATTAAATTTAATCTTGAGCTCAGGACAGGAAATCCAGTCTCTGTGGGAAATCAAATCTTGAATGGTGAGAATTCCCTTTCGAGATAAACGTAAAGCTTTAATGTTTGGGGTTTTAATAAGTGGAATACTATCTTTCTTGATAATGGGAGACCAACATATATTCTGGGATTTGAAAGAGAGATCGGTGTGAAATCCATCACCAATCCAACACAGTAAGGGTTTCACAGCTTCAAAGGCCTTCCATATGCTTTTGGAAATGAAATTTCCAACAATCTTGACAGGAGCCTCTGTGACAATTAAGGTATGAAACCTTATATTATTCCAAAAAAATTTCCATAAGGGGTGCACTCAAGAAATGAAATGTCAAAGCATAACTTTCAGGATTGAATACCCAAGATACATTGCACCACCCATTTAGAACATGAAGCGATGTTTTGCCTATAAATGTCAATAATATCCATGTCGCCTTGATCGAAGGGAAGAAAACAAACCTCCCAAGACACCGATGGAATCCATTTGAACGAGAAATTTTAGACCAAAGGTAATCCCAAGCAACTTAACAAGTTTGGAAAAGGAATTATGGGATGGGCACTAGTAAGAAAAATAATAAACATCGGTGGTCACTAGAATCTTGGTAAACACCTGGAATTTACCAGCTAATGAGAGGGATTTAGAAGACCACCGAGAGACTTTATGCTCAACTTTGTCAATCACATATTGCCATAAAGTAGCAAAATCACTATCAAAGGCAAAAGGAATGCCCAAAATTTAAATTTTTCTCTGCGCCCAATCCACTTCCAGGGGTAAGATTTCAACCAGTTAGGCATATGCCAACAACTTTTATAATAGCCCAAATTTTTATCCATCTGAATGTTGGATCCTAAAGCAAGACAAAATATGTCAAGGCATTCAAAAATTCAACCAAATTCTATTCATTTTCAATAAGGGTAAGAAAGGAATAATTAGCAAAGTGCCCTTTAATGAGTTGTGTTGAATCATTTGGCAAAAAAAATCCTTGAATGTGGCACGATCCGCTCGTTGAGTAATAAGATATCCAAGATCATCAACAAATAAGAAAAAAAGAGTAGGCACCCCTATCTCGATAAAGATAAAGAGGCCAATCGAGGAGGATTGTTGACCATTGATAGTGAGGCAAGAAAAAGCATTGGAGAACAAAGTTCAAACATCTGAGGTAACATTTTTCCAAACCCTAAGGTTGTGAGCATAGCTAGAATAAAAGGTGATTCAATACAATCATAAGCCTTTTTAAAATTCAGTTTTAGAAATAAGGGTTGTTGCTTAGATAATCGAGCCCATTCCATTCCTTCCAATACTATTATAAGATTATCCAGAATGTAGCATCCTTTGACAACTCCCATCTTCTTGGGTAAAATATCGACAATTTGAAGAGAAAGGGCCTTAGCAAGAATTTGTAGGAAACATTCAACAAATTGATAGGCCAAAGAACTAGTGATCGGATCTGGATTGCCCACTTTGTGAATGAACTTAATTCTACCTTGATTGATGAAACTCCCTAAAAAATAGAATGGAGAGCTTCATTGTAAACATGAAGCGAGGTCTCGACCAACAAAAGACCAAGTGGCTTTGTATAATTTAGAAGGAAATCCATCTAGTCCCGGAGATTTATCATCGGCAAGACAAAATAGAGAAGCATAAAGCTCATTTAAAGAAAGAGGGGAATGTAATCGAGCACGATCATTAGGATAAATCTTGATTGGAACCACCTCAATACATCATTGTTGTAAAATAATATCTCACTCATTATTGGCCTCTTGATCTTGGAAGACTAAGCGATAATGTTCCACAAAGGCATCAGTGATCTTGGGCAAATCCATGAGTTGATCCTGAGCAACTTGAATATATTTGATCTATTGATGAGCATGCTTGGCATGGAGGTATTCGAAAAAGTGCTTAGAAATTTTTTCTCCCACCTTGAGCCAATGCAACCTTGACCGAATATGCACACCACACGCCGAATGAGATTCTATGAGCTTGAGCTTGTGCCGAATATTGGCAATATGTATTTGAAGATGGGTGTCGAAAGCATTGGATTCGAGGAGAACAGAGATCCTCTAGAATTCTTTGTGTAAATTTGATTCCACCCGTTTACACACCCAAGCAACCAACTTACCAAACTAGCGAGAGGAATCAGGTGGTGCACTAAATTTCCGCCTCCCACCACTCATTGTAGTTGGAAGCAAAAGGCGGACGTAGTAGCGGCATGTTCCAAACTTTAGCAATAAGAGGGAACACCCCCGAGTGACTCAACAAGGAAACATTAAGAAGGAAGTGATTCCATGGGAATTTAGACGTGGCCCCACAATAAATAATCTTAAAAGAGATCAGGACGGTGATCTCGACAAAAGAACATTTGCCACACCGTGACATTGTGGGAGAGGCCTTGCGTGTTAAAATAAAATATTAGTTACTAGGAGATAAGTACACGATCAATTATTTTAAATACTTGATCACATCCTTCTTGAAGATTGGTCCAAGTATACCAAGCTTGATACTTAAATTCACATCATCGTAAATGAGAAAAGGATCGAAATCCCCCAACAAATTTTAAAGTAATACCAGGTCACATGCTCACTGACACACCAATGTATAGGTAGGGCTTGAGCTTTCCATCAAGATGTTCAATCATATTAAAGTCACCACAAACCAACCAATAAGCAAAAGGCAAGTTATCACCAAACCATTTCCATAACGTCATTCTTTCCGTGCCATCATTAGGAGCATAAACATTAAGAATACCAAAAGAAATATCATTAATCGTCATAATCACCCATATGACCCGATTTGAGGGATCTTGGCCCGAGGAGGTGATTAAGGTAGAAAATTTCAGGGCAATGGAAATACTAGCACCACCTTTTCTATCAATATGTTGAGTATGAAAATGTGAAAAATCAGGACCAATACAAGTTACCGTATTCTAAACCAAAAACCAAAAAAAATAATTTTGCGTAAACAAATAATATCCAAGCGGTTAAAATGTTGGTATTCTAACCAAATAGGATTTTTGTGAGAGGGTTCTATAAGACCCCAAAACATTTGAAGAGATGAAATTCATGAAAAATCAGACATGTCAAACTCCCCTTATCCATCTGGCACACCATCCTCTCGAGCCAAGAATTGTAAAATTATTAGCAAGTGGGATATGGTCTGAATTAGAAAGCTCAACATGAATGGAGTGGCGTTTAACCCCAATATATCCTCCGGAGTAGTGGGACACCTCTTGAGGTGTACTACGAGAGCGATGCGAGAGGAAGAGACGTTGAAGTGAAGTCGTAGAGTTCTTCGTTTATGAAGGCAAAACCCAACTCTACAAGGGCTTAGAAGGAATGGAAATCAATGAGGGGGTGGATCCTTCTCCGACTTATCGTTGGAGAGATGGGGCACCACATGAGTGTTTTCACACTTGAACCCTTCTTATTCCCAATTGCATTCCAACCATCAGTCGATTGATCACCTTTAGGCTTAGACATCGAGGGTTAAGTCACCACTATCTCGAAACGAGCTAAAAGAGTACATTTGTGAATACGATGATCTAGGGCTTGAAAACAAAAACATTTTTTGAGGAGGTTGAAATAAACCACCTTTTGAGAGATATGCAAGGACCCAACTTGAATATCCAGGTGGTCCTGTAGATCTTTCGCAAGGTCAACTTTGACACAAACCTGTTTATTAGGACAAGCATAAAAAAATGCTCCTACTCATGGCATATCACCCCGCCAATAAGTTTAACTATCTCGGAAGGAAATACTATAGATGAATGGGGAGTTTAAGAAGCTCAATCAAACTGGAATTTTCAAAGAAAATTAACAGTGGGGTTAAAGTCGAGAGTCGCTAAGAAAGAACTAAAAGGATATTATCTAAATATTAACAAAAACATTAAAGAGGGCTTGGACCTAAGAAGGCTCGCAAAATGAGGAGATATTAAATCCCTTTATGATGTTATGGATACCTAAGACCATGATCTTTGTTAAACTCCCAATGGCTCTTTATCTAGTTTTACAGGTAATATTCTCGAAGGGATCTTTGCTGACCACGAAATACATAATAAGTTAATTGTTACAATAAAATTTGACCACAAGGTCTAAAAATTCATCGAAATAACAACATACGGGGATGATTCAGAATCCATACCTCATCATAGACCTTCAACACAAAATTTCGAGCACATTTGGGAGCCATTTAAACTACCAGTGCATGACGGTCATTGCAATGGATGGAGAGTAAGCCATTGATAGGAAACTCGCTGCCTTAGTGGCAAGAAAATAATCAACTAACACTATGATAGGATCAAAGGGAAAACCATAGAAATATGAAAGGGGCACATGAGTAAGTAGCGAGATAACACAAGCATGTGCATGTAACCTAAGCAGAGCTAAAGTCGTCGATCTAGTATAAATAATTAATTTTTATATTTAATTTTTTCATAAATGAATAGGTAATGAAATGGAAGGGATTGTATTAGAATGTTAGATAAGGGATGTCCTCCATCCAAATATCCTTCTTACCACTATATGAATACATCATATTATTAAATAAAGAAAAATATTTTTGGTTTCTTTTTTCATTTTTTAACTAGTTTTCTACCAAATTTGCTTCTTGAAAGAAGTGTTGACCGGGTTTTAAATCTAATTGAGTTGTAAATGATGTTGTTAGCATTACGATCCTGTTCCAACATTGATATCCTTGATTGTAAGACTTGAAAAGACCGACATATTAAATTGTGTTGAAATGTCAAATTTATGATTCTACAGGGCAAAGAACGCATGAGACTAAAGCTTGAGTTTCATCATAGTTATTTGAACACTCCAGACTACATTACAATGGATTTTCTCTAATTAATAAAATAGAACAATCTAGAATTTTACATCTACTTCAAGAGGCCTTGATTCTTCCTAGAATTCCCATCAAAATAAACTTAGGAAACACGGAAAAACAATGTTGCATTTTCATGTTCATATTTTTCAAGAAAAAAAAAAGTAATATGTATCATAATTAAATGAATATGAAATAAATAATGATATTATTTCTCAAGGCACATGAACTATAATTAACTATAATAAATTAAAGGCCAAATGCTTTGGTAATCTTCAATATTAAAAGACTCTATGAAATTCAAGCTTATACTTAAGATGACTTAAAATAAATATCAAATATTTTATGATTCTATTGTTCAAGGCACATAAACTATAATAAATTAAAAGTTAATTATTTTACTATTGGAACCACCTTTATATTAAATTATAGACAAAATAATAGAAAGTGTTACATGGTAAGGGGGCGACTGACAGTGTTCAAAGCCTCAAAAAATAAAGCAGATGCCACATGGGCGAAAAAACACAAGCCATGAGGGTGAACAAAAGTATACCACTTAGGGATAAAAACTATGACCAACAAATGAAAAGAGAGCACCAAATACTATATAATGGCAAAACAAAATTAGGCACAAGGATCCGCAACACCCAAAGGAGGAGGTGGATCATCCCATGGCGGAAGAAATCGAGAGCGCACTCATCCGAAGGTGGATTGAGAAGCCATCCTTCCCGGTTGGGAATTTGAACACTCGGTGAAGCCATAATTCCCCACCCAAGGGGTGGCAAGACACCAAAATAGGAAGCCCCACTAGGTGGAGAGCCCCATTTGGAAGATCCGGTCATCACCGTGCACACGCGTTAGCTAATGGCTTCAAACCATGACCATAAGAAGAGGTCCATGGGCAAGCCAAAGAGTAAAGATGGTCGGGTGCTTCTAGAGTGGCTGCAAGATTGTCCACAACATCTATAAGGTGGTGGGGGCGCTGATCATCATCATCATCCGGAGGAACCCAACTCATTGTGCAAGGTGCACTGCCCTAGTGATCAAGTAGTTGTTAGAGATGAGCAAACTCTAGCACCATTTTCTACATTTTTTCCTGAATCTACATATGAACATAAGACAAGATATCAACCTTTTTGTTAATGGTTAGTTCAACAGAAAGAGCACAATGTTGAAATAAGGCAATATTCCTAGATTTCTAGAGTTGGAATAGAATAACAAAACATAATAACATAATGAAATAAATGCCAAAGGGAAGCAATGTAGGAAGGCCAAGTAGCATGGTCACCAAACAAGGCAACTTTCCAATAAAAAAATCAGGGTGAAATGGCTGAAAAAGGGAGTGAATCCAATGTCAAGCATGTTGAGCACAAGGAAAAACCAAAAGACATGTTTGAAGGACTCGGGTGACCACAACAACTACAAACAGGATTAGGAATGCCAATATGACTTAATCTTTCCCCTAATGGAAGCCCCTAATAGATCAGACACCAAAGAAAGAAATTGAGCTTGGATCAAATAGGGGGTTCCAGGCTCGTTGGAGACGCTTTAACCAGGTGACATGAGAAGAATGCAATGACCATCTGGTATTGATCTTATCTAATGACGGAGAGGTAGGAGATAACAAGGAGTAGATAACTCCATAATTGTACTGTAATAGTGGGATGTCCACATTCCATCACCAGTCTTTCCACTAAGCTCCGGGAGGCTACTGAGTCCAGTTTATGTAGCATGACATCGGAAGAAAGGACTCTGAATAGCCAAAATTAAAGGTAGATCAGCATTAGCAAGGTTGTATTTTTTTTTTAGCATCAGCCAAGGAAGCCAGTCCCAGGAGGAAACCAGGTCCCGGATGGTGGAAATTCCTTTGTGAGCTAACCACATCGCGTTAATGTTAGGTTTTTCTACAAGCGGGGATCATCTGGAGAGAAAATAGGTGAACACCATAGATTGTGCTCATTGAAAGAGATGCCTATTTTAAATCCATCACCAATCGACCGCATTAAGGTTTTAACCATATCAAAGGCTTTCCAAATGCTTTTAACCAAAAATGTGTCGTATTTTAACTGGAACTTTAGTAATTAGCAAAGTATGAAACCCTATGTTTTTACTAATATTTTTTACCATATGGTGCTCCTGAAGAGATACAATGTCGTAACAAAACTTTCCAATCTTGGTTTCCTAGATACAATGAATAACCCACTTAGTGCATAGAGAGATACTCTTCCTGTAGACATCAACAATGCCCATACCACCCTGTTCCCTAGGAAGAGTGAAAACCTCCTAGGAAACATGATGAAAACCACCCTGCTTATAGTTGGACCAAAGAAAATCCTGCAAGAGCTTAGCCAACTTATCAAAGGAAGCATGAGATGGACACCAACAAGCTGCATAATAGACTTGAGTGGTAGTAATAATTTTAGTGCAGACCTAGAATTTTCCGGCCAAAGATAATGGATGAGAGATCCATTTCTGTACTTTCTGCTCAACTCGGTCAACCACAAATTTCCAGAAGGTGGAAGACTCACTATTGAAGGAAAAAGGAATTCCTAAAAAGTGGAATCGTTCTCCTCTCGAATCCTTTACCAAGGATAGGTCAGTAAACTAGTTGGTCATAGGCTAGGGACTTTGGCAGAAACCCAATGATTTGGAAAACTAAACTTTAGAGTCAGACGCTTTACAAAAAATATCCAAACAAGAAATTGCCTCTTGTACATTTTGTTCCGATTCACCTAGAGTGAGAAAGGAGTCATCTGCAAAGTGGCCATTGATGAGTTGAGATTGATGGTCGGGTAGATATATTCTTCTTAATTTCCCTTGAGCAGCTCTGTTGGAAAGAAGGTAACCAAAAGCATCCGTAGCCGTGACAAAAAGAGTCAGAGCCAAAGGGAAACCATGCCTTATCGATCGAAATAACCCAATGGCAAAATACCAGTGTCCATTGATGGTGAGATAATATGAGGCATCAACGAAGAGAGTGCAAACCACATTGAGGAAGAAATCTCCAAACCCCAAGGCTTTAAGTAAGGAAATAATGAAACGCCACTCCATACGGTCATAGGATTTTTCAAAATCGATTTTGAGAAAAACCACCTTCTGAAGAGAAGTGCGAGCCCATTCCAACCCTTCCCAAACAACAATAATATTATCCAAAATGAAACGACCTTTGACAAAACCAGATTGTTTAGGTCGAACAATTTTGGGTAGCAAAGAAGCCACCTGAAGAGCAAGAGCCTTCACCAAAATCTTATAAGAAACATTAAGAAGCGTTATGGGCTGCCAGTTGGTTATTAGCTCTAGATTACCAACCTTGGGGATGAATTTGATATTACCTTTATTAATATAGTTCCTAAGGGATCGCGATTGCAAGGCTTCTTGATAAACCTGTAAGAGATCTGGCCCAACAATGTGCCATGTTGCCTTGTAAAATTCACAAGGAAACCCATCCAAACTTGGAGATTTGTCATCCGCGCATTATGAATCTCATCCAGAGACAGAGAAACATCACAATGCTTTCGATCCTATGGACTAAGATTACAGAAACCACTTTGATACTTGCAGTGCAGTGGTTACGCTTTTCAATGAAGGCTCTGAGCTTGAAACACAAGGGTATAATGGTCAATAAAAGTAGAAGATATTTCGGTAAGGTTGTGATACAAGCGTGGGCAAGATGGAAAGATTTGATTTTCTCCTTGACATTTCGATCTCTGAGAATTTTGAAGAACCCTTTTGAGGCCCTGTCACCAGTCTTCAACCACTACAAGCGAGCCCGAACCGAGCTCCTTTAGCTCTATGTTGTTTAATAACCTTGAGTTGATGTCTAAGTTTAGCAGCTCGAATCTAAACAACGATGTCAAATGGTTGGAGCTTGAGCAATCGAGTGATGCACTGGAACTCTGGCTTTGGAGAGCCTCGTCAAGCATGCTTATGGAACCTTTCCACATGTTTTCCAAAGAGGCAAAGAAATGTGGCAAAGTGCATTGAATAGCTTCATTCCACCATGAAATCCAACCGATAGCATAGGGAGGATGTGGCATCATATTCAAAACTTGGGAAATGTACACCAAAACCCTCGGATGATGCAACAAAGACACATTCATATAGAATTGTGTGCTTGGAGTTTTGATAGAGGCACCATCCCAAGTAATCTGAAAGATATCATATTGTGATCTGATAGAAGAATATCAGGCCACGTGGTGATAGGAGAATGACTGTTGGAAGCCAACACAAAACTCAAGTGCTGAGATAGTATGACACGATCAAGCCATTTGAGAACACGCTGAGCCTTCTCGAAAATTGGACCAAGTAAACCAATTTTGAGAAGTAAAGTCCCACCACCTTTTAAAAAGAGGGTCTTTAATGCCCCACCTACTTTTGAAATAGAACCATGCTTCACGCTCTCCAATGCACCATCTCATCGGCAGAAGACCCAATTTTTCATCGGGATGTTCCACCATATTAAAGTCACTACAGAATAGCCAATAAGAAAAAGGCAGATTATCTCCTAACCATCACCATAATGTTGTCCTTTCCGAACCATTATTAGAGGCATAAAGATTAACAATACCAAAATAAAAGCCATTATCATTAAAAAGCACCCAAACTCGCCCTATTTTCAGGATCATGACCTGTGGTAGAGATCATGGCAGAAAATCTAGGTGACACAGAAATAGAAACACCACCTTTGCCTTCGAATGAGAGGAATAAAAATGCAGAAAATTCAGAGCAATACATGATAAGGAAGTCTGAAGCAAAAAACCAGTAATCTTAACCTCTTCCAAACAAACAATATCAATATTACCAATAATTTGACAAGCGTGCTTCATAGAATATTTTCGAGAGGATTCTGTGAGACCTTGTTGGTCCGAAAATCTGTCGCTTGGGCAGATCTATGGATAGACGAGCCAACAGTGTGCAGGGCATAGCCCCTCTTTGAGTCAGCAAAGTGAAATTGGTTTATTGCTATTCTACCAGCAGGAATCTATGCAAGTCTCACAATATTCTACCTTCGGGGGTTTGGGATCTCATCCCAGTAGGGTGTTTCCAACTGCGAAAAGAAAGGAATGAAAGAGAGGACGAAGGAAGAGCAGGTCCGAAGGGAGAAAAGAAATGAATTCCAAAGCAGAAAGGTCAGAGGGTTTATGTTTTGGGATTGGTAGTAAACAGAGCCAAACCTACTTGCATAAACGAGCAAAGCAATACTGATGAATAAATGACAATAAAACAGAAGTGGATCCAACAGAACAAGCATACAGATCTAACGTAAGAGAGATCCAATGCAAATAACACACGTATTCAGCACAAAGTCTAAATATTGTATTAATAATTCTTTCTGTTACAAAAAGCTCAAAGTCTTTTCTCCTCACTTCTATTTTTCATCTGAAAGATATCCACTCATGCACACCACAACAAGTATTGGGGTATTTATAGAAGAAGGAGAGAAAAGAAGGCAAAAAGGAGCCAACCACCTATTTACAAAGATATTTACAAAATATCTCAAAGTCATGTTGACTTTTGACAACTTGATGGATGACATCATCCCATGGTGCAACATGGATGATGTCATCTTTTTGCCAACATACTTTAGATATTTACAAAAAGAAAGTCGAAGAAGAGAGAGAAGAAGAAGAAGAAGCCACTATTCATCATCGTCATCCTGCGGCCGAAAGGGAGTAGCCTGCTTTTGCTGCTCAGGTGACGAGATGTGGAATTGAGCGCGGTATTCCATGAACTTGCTGATCATGGGCCCTAGTTGATCCTAGGAAGGATCCTTGTGTCGCTCACTGATCGCCTCGCAAGTCTCCTACTCGTCTATGAGCTTCTCTGGGAGTTTGGAATACTCTTTCTCTGCTTCTATGAGGAACCCGATGAAGTCCCGACAGGCCAGCAGGTTATTGATGGACTCTGCGTCAAAAGAGACCTCTGGCCCCAGCCCTTGTGAAACGATCTCCTTGAAGATCTGGATGGTTTCCTCAACTTTTCTTAAGGCGAAGGAAGGAGTAAGCAACCCTGGAGACATGTTGAGAACGATTTGTTCCATTTGGTGCATCGTGTCCAGGGCTTCTTCCTTTACCTTATCGATTTTTTCAAGGACAAACTCCAGTTGATCCATCCGGTAGTCCAGAGTGGAAATGACTTTATTGAGGGCCCTGGGATGGCCGAAGATGAACTTAACAGATCTTTGACTGAACAGTCGAACATTTGTTGAAAGGTCTCATGTTGCAGCCTAGCATGGTCTAGCTCTTCTGATATGGGTCCTGCTAACGCTTGGAGCTCTTTATTCACCTTTTTGATGTTTAGATATAAATCAGAGAACTTGGCGATCACTCTTTCACTGTCTTTGAGGATCTGGCTCCTCCAAGTAGAAACTGCCATACCCTGCTCACCGATCTTTGCATATTCATTAATTTTATCCTGGCTCAGAGGCTCAGGAGTCTCGGCGGCAGTTGAGGGAGGTGCACTGCCCATCTTCTGTAAGGCTTGGAGCAGATGTTTATTTTGCTCTTTCAAAGTAGCCTTTTCTCTTCTTTTGTTTCTTGAAGCTTCTTGCAGAGGGCGTCAACTGCAGATAAGGCTTCTCCTTGAAGGCTCTCAGAAGATGTACCCATTGTGACTTGAGTCACTGTATAATCTGTCGGAGACAGATCCTTTTTATCCTTGAGGGGATTAGGGTATGCGATCTCCATCACCCTTTCTCCCGAAGCACTCTGAGAGAAGCGTGTGACAGGCTTCTGTCTCTTTGCCCCTTTGGACGGGATTACGGAAAAGTCCATCGGAGCGATGGGAACTTTCCTTTTCTGCTGACTTAAGTCTTTGGGAGATCTAAGTGGACTTATGGGAGAAGGGGGCCAGAAGCAGAGAAGGGGGGCAGTGCGGTAGTAGAAGGGAAAAAAGTGGAGACACTTGGAGGCGGCATCGAGAGGGAGGCCGAAGAAGTGCTCACGGGAGGAAGAGATACTGCAGGAGAGGAAGACATAGGAAGGGAAGGGAGCTCAGAGATGAGGGAAGAAATGGAGGGGGACAGATCCGTAAGAGAAGAGAAGATGGACGAAGAAGCGGGAGGAATAGTAGAAGAAGGGGGAGAGGACATGACCAAAGGGATGATCGCTTGAGTCACTTGAGGAGGGGAAGGAGGAGAAGAAGAAGGGACAGAAGGGACCTTGGTTGTTGTAGTAGTGCCGACATCCTGAGTGGATGGGCCTATTGGAACATCTTCTTCCACTTCTTTCTCTGGGGAAGCCAGAGTTACAACTTGTTCTGGTGCAGCGGAAGGAGGACTTTCAGGAGCTTCCTCTTGAGTGGTGCTGGATTCACCCTCTTTGCCTTTTCCTTTGCCTTTAGGCTGCTGTTTTGATCTAGGAGGTGCGTTACCCAACGGAGAGGTTGTGAAATCGACTCCGAGGTAGATGAGTCCGTTCATTCGGCACCAATGCTCTATTCTGCGCAGAGTTTCCTTGACCCTTTCCTCAATTGTCTGAGGTGCTTTGTTTCTATCAATCACCGCAAAAGGCCAATCGTCCCCACCTGTATCAAGATATACTTGATCCACTTCCTCCTCAGTAGTTTGGTAGCCTTTGGGGACGATGGCTACCCCGTATTGGATGATTTCTGCCAATGCCAAACGAGAATGGTCCTTCCTCCTGAGTTCCACCTCATGATATAGGTCGATGTAGATATCCTCGATCTGAGGGACGTGGATTGGATCGAGCTTAGCCCTCGGCAGACAATTCCTCGGGTCGAAGGTGGGTCTATGCTGGGAAGTCATGTTTCAAATTGAGCAGCTCCAGCTCTGCAAACATGTCTTTTGCCTTGTGATGAGAAAGACATGTATATCTACCCACTGTGAGGGGGAAAGGAGTTCCACCCTTCTTTCTTTTGAGGCACTTCTCATGGTAGGTGATTAGCTGTCTTGACAGCTCCAACAGAATCAACTTGGGCCCAGCATACCTTGGCAGTCTAGTTGGCTCTCCCAAGAAGTTAGCTGCCCTCAGATAGGTGAATGTGGGGAATTGGGTGAACAGGGCCCCCCATTTCTCAGTGGCTATCACTATGCTCTTGGTCGTGCGACCGTAAGTCATATTTGGCCTCAATAGGCAGATGATGAAGTAGAAAAATGCATCGTTGATCTTGGTAAATTGAGGGATGCTATTTTCCAGCCTCAATTCTGGATAGTATTCATATATTTTGACCTGGGGCCAAACCCCACTCCGCATCAGAGCTGGATAGTCCCTTTCAGAAGCTGCAGCATAAACAACATAGGAATTCATGTAGAATCTTCCCGTTGTGGGGAATTGTTGCAGCTATTCTGATATCGTGCTGCTTATAATTTCTGCCCATTCGAAGCATTGATCAGGCACATTTTTGTTCATGGTTTCTAAATACCACAGCATCCATTTGTGGAAAAAGTGGGCGTCAGGAAGCCCAAACACCCTGCTCAGGAACGTGATGGTGTCACTGAGCTCCTCTAAAAAATCACTGCGGTGAATGATTTGTGGCCAACGGGTCACTACCTTTTTATTCTTCAGATAGACTTCGTTCATCAGCTGCATGCACTGATCTTCATTTTCGTCCCATGCCTTGATGCAATCTTCTTGGCTGACGGCCACAAAGTGCCGGTGATGAGGAATGCCGAGTATTATCTCAAAGTGGCAGGGGTAGTGAGGTTGATTACGACCTCACCCTTCTCATTTACGACACACCTTGTGTCTTTATTATAGCACCGGGCAACCACCATCATGAATTCATTGTTAACGGCGCTGACTGGGATTCCTCCAGCGAAGTGCAGGGCACTGCCTATTAGCTTGTCCATCCACGGACTTCTTGTGACCTTCTGAGTCCTGACCCAGAATTCCTCCAAATCAATATGACCCAACTCTGAGTCTCTGATGTCCAGGTCACACTCGGCCTGGGAGTCGGGCATTCTGACCCTCTGATATTTATACTTCATTTCTTCTTCTGTGAGCTTGGCCTTGCCTTTGGATTTGGTAGGCCTCTTGCTTGATGTTGACA
This sequence comes from Taxus wallichiana var. yunnanensis, assembly GCA_018340775.1. Classification (NCBI taxonomy): domain Eukaryota; kingdom Viridiplantae; phylum Streptophyta; class Pinopsida; order Cupressales; family Taxaceae; genus Taxus; species Taxus wallichiana. Next base: position 41,106,212 of record CM031233.1, on the reverse strand, counting down.
TATGTTCTTCTGAGTTTAATTGCTGATCTGCAAGAATAAGACGTGAAACCCAATCGAAGAAAGCCGTGTCAGCTGCTTGATTTTCCATTGAAATGCTTGACAGAAGAAAGAGTTAGCAATTTTGAGGCCTCGGGGCGCATGGCGCACAGATATTGCAGATTGCAGAGCTAAATAGGTAAGGCGCACAGGAAAAGGGTGTTGCAAGGGAACAGGATGCGCCCGTGGCGCATGTATCTTTCATGTTGCATAGAACTTTGGTGCGCCAAAGGCGCATATAGAGTTTGTGTAACATGTGCTTTTGGCGCGCTTAAGGGAACTTGGCGCGGCGCATGGAGGGTCTGCACAACATGATGTTGCTGCGATGAGGAACGAACGCGCCTGCGTCTTTATAGCTTAACACTTGGCGCATATGAAAGAGTTGTTACATGGGCGCAGGGTGCGCCAAAGGGCGCAGGAATTCTTTATGTTGCATACAAGTTTGATGCGCCAAGGGGCACATGGGAAGCATTTGCAGCATGCGAGGGAAGTGCGCCATGAGGGCGCAACTATTTTTGATGTTGCATGGTGTGCCAATGCGCCTAAGGAAAATACAGTTTTCTTTCTTTTAGGTTTGATTCTTCAGAGGGTTTCCACATAAGGCTAAAACTCTCTTTGCAAGTTTTACTGGGGTGATAGAAATGGCTTTAAACCAAGGTTTCCAAGCTACTACCTCTGGACAGAGCTTCCTCTACCAGCAGATCTGGAAAGAGGAGGAAAATGTGGAAAGACAGCAGGGGTGGCGAGCAAGATCATAATTTATTCCTCTTTTTAATTCAATCCTACCCACAAACAACCAAAAACCACAAACATGAAGCAGAAAGGAAAGAGGACCTCTTACCCGGCTTTTATAACGAAGAAATGCACGAAAGGGGTCCACAAAGTGATTCGAAAGTGACGGGGCTGGTGCGCTGACAAGCTCAGAGAAAAATCACGTGTTTTGCATCGGTGACAATGACAGCGCAGACGCGCCTATATATAGGCGAGGCAGCAATAAATGCGCCACCAACTTTTTAAAGGGGCGCACCAAATGAGCTGTCGACATGAGAAAACATGCGCCCTTTGGCGCACCGAAAGACTTGTCAACATGAAGGCGCATGCGCCTTGGCGCATGCAGGGAAGCCTCAACATAGAGAGGCACACCAAAACGCCTGTTGACACAAGAAGACATGCGCCAAAGGCTTTAAAGGGGGCGCATCAAAAGTTGATGTTGCATAGTCATTCTATGCGCCCGGCCAAAAGACCAAAAATGACTAAGTTCGGAAAACCAGATTTCCCGGAAAGGGATTTTGCAACGTTCCGAACGCAAGGGATCCCCGACGAGGGATCGGAACAAAATTTTCGGTATGGTTATCAGTAAAATTTCCCTTGTCAATTTTACGGGATAACGGACCTCTAACATTCCAAGAGAGACAATTCATGAAAAGATAGACATGGAATGTTCTTCCTCCTGTCCATCCTGCAACATATCCTCCGAGTTTAAAATACCAAAGCAATTTGACAAAAACTAGACTGATCTGAAGCAAGTGGTTCCATCAGGGTAGGATGGCACTTAGGCCCATTTAGTCTAATGTTCCCCATAGAGTCCCGAGAGGGACTCCGAGAGCAATGTTGTGAAGATGATGGAACAACCACCTTCCTAGTTATCTGTTGAACCAGAGTGATTTGGCTCTGCATGGTGGGGGTAGCTTGAACATGCTTAGAAGCAACAAAAAGCGAGCATTTATTGAGGAGTTGAAGGTTTCTTAAGAGGAGTCGAAGTAGCTTTCGAGGCAGGCTTTTCGCCACCTTCTTGTTAGCAACCTGGGTCCAACCTTCAGCGTTTTTGCCGGCAGAGACGGATGCAATATGCACATTGGAAGGCTTAGCACGTTGGGTCGCAAACAATTACAAATACGATGATCGACGCTTAACAAGTAAAAAGTAGGTGTTGGGAAGGTTGAAATAGATAACCTTTTGTGAGATACGTGTGGACCCAACTTGTATGTCAATGTGGTCCCGCAGATCGGATGCTAAATCAACCTCAATGCAAACCCATTTCGTGGATGAGTATAAAAGAAACGGCCAGGCTCATGACAAATCACATGGCCAAGTGGGCAGACAATATCATTCAGAAAAGGCCAGAGTTGTAATGGAAGACCCAGAAGTTCAACCCAAACCGGAACTCGAAGAGAGACCTAGTTAGCTGGGTTGAAATCAGGGCTCCATTGTGACAAAACAAGTAAGGTGTTTCCAATGTACCAACAAGCGAAACACTTGAGAAGTAGTTGAACTTGCGACGGCTCACGAAAAGTTTAAAAAAAAACCTTGGTGAGGTTCCAGACACCAATAACCTGGATGTCGGCGGACTCCCAATGGGATTTAATCTAGTTCTAGAGATAGGACTCAGACAGAATACGACCACAAAAATATGTTACTAAACATTTGTTATGGTAAAACTGCACAACATGATCAACAAAAGAAAGCTCAATAGTAACATCCGGGAGAATCAGAGACATTACCTCGTCGTACACTTTCGGGACAAATTTCCTCACGCGCTTGGGAGCCATCTTCACCACCGTGTGCAACTAATGTTGCAACTGGATGGTTTGCAGCGATTTTAAAGGGCTGGAATTGCCCAAAATGGGCAGAATAAATGCCCAAAGCGCCGTGAAAAAATGGTAATAATAATAGGAAAAAACTTGAAAAGACCAAGGCAAAAAAGGCTGACACGAGTGTAATCGTGTGAGAAAACCCTAGCAGAGCCAAATCCTTCCCATCAATTATTCAAAGTTAATTATTTTGGCTAACTTTAATATTCAAATTTTAAGGGTTAACTTATAATATTAAAATTCTCGAGGGTTAATTTATAATAAGTAAATTTTAACATTAATTTATTGATAAAATAGATTCTTGCACATTATAAAATGGAATGGTACATAATATAAAATAAAATAAATTTAGATTTATAGTTACATATGTATAAATGAATAACTTTCTTTATAAAAACAATAGTATATCATAATTATTTTTTAAATTTTATAGAATTTCAAAAAAACATTTTTATTTTTTCCCTAGTAATTCTTACTTCTATCTCTAATATGTGTTTCAAGGAACTGACCATCACTATCCTAATGTGGAAATGCATGAATGGATAACCTTCTCGGTAACAATAATATTATAGCATAGTTTATCTTACAATGAAATTAATTTAATTTTCAAAAACATTTGTAGTGCTTATTTTATGTAGTTATAACTTTTAGGTTGTTCCTACTAAAGAAGAGTGGGTCTTTAATGTACATTTCAAAAGATGAGCTGTTAGGAAAAATATATATTTTAGTGTGAACAATATCTAATTATGTGTGTAAATGAGTTGTTAGTAACAACTCATAGAGATCTAGAAGTTAGAATAAGTCTCTTAGAGAGATAAGTGGGATTGTGTGTGAGTTGTACATGATAAGCTTTGACTCCTAATCAATAGGATCAAGCTACTTGTATAAAGGCATATCAAATATTGAATAAAGATGTCCTGAATGAAATACAATATCTTTGGTTTTATTATTTTACTGTGCAATGTTTTATTTTTTTATTGATTAAATCATGCATGTTTTCTAGAGAGCCAATCCGGGTTTTAAATTTGACGGTCGTCTACACTTTTTCCATATTTTTAGAGGTTAAAAACTTGCAATTTTTTGATATCATCTTTTATAACTTGTATATTTGAAATATGACCATCATTTTTATATAAATTTATATAGAATTTATATTAATATATATAAATGGATGTTAAAATTATTAATATGAGAAGTAGCTTCATTTTTATTCTTGTACAATTCTAATGTTGTGCACAATTTAAAGGGTAGCTGTGAAAATTTGTTTAATAGGTATAGGTGACCAGCAAATTTTAGAAAAGAAACTGTTAGTGTAGGATATTTATTTTCCTTGTATTTGTTTATTTACTTGGATTTTCCTACACTCATGGGATATGCTTGCTTAGGTGTACCAGTTGTGTTGAGTTAGCTTACTAGTTGTGTTGAGTTAGCTTACTAGTTGTGTGGAGTCAACTCTACTTCTAGTATCAATTAGTGAGAGTTATTCCCCACTGATCTAGGAGGAGGTTGCACATTCACCACCTATATGTACATGACTTGCATTAGTCTATCCTATGGAGCATATGGAGCATTGAGTTGATTTGGAGCCATTCTTGTCTTGTGAGTTCTTGATCATATTGCATCTTATTGTTAGTTATTTTGATTTTGCAATTGTTCGTGCATTCATTTTTCATCAAAGATCCTCTTGGAAACTCTAATATGGTATCAAAGCGATTTTGGTGATACATTTTGCCATTATTGAGTTATTTGTAGTTTTGAATACTTTGTTTGTGAAACTAACAATTCATGTGCAAATAGATTTGACTCCATCTTGGTTCTTTATGGTTGTGATTTTTGGTGTTTTCTTATTGACAAGTTGAGGGTTGTCAAAAATCTTAGGGGTTTACAAAAAATATTTCAAATAAACCTCGGGATTTTTGTTTTTCTCGGTCGCCCAATTTAATGAAGTAAAATTTTAGGGGTTTTTTGAGAAATTTGTGTGGTGCCTTGGTTTAGTGCATTACAGGCTCATACAGTCCATTCTAGGCTCCTGGAAATTGATTGATAGTGTGTGAGATTTGTTTTGTATTCAGACTTGTGTTGGAGGCTCTATCTCCATGAGTTTGGCATTGTAGGCTTGATCTAAGCCTTGGTTTCAACAAACTCGTCATGACTTGGATCAGCGTGGCAAAATCCATAAGTTTTTGAAATGTGGTCCTATAGCCACGTCCAAGCTAGCTATAAATCACCATAGGATATTCTTTTCTGCCACGTTGCCCCTCTTTGCCACTTGGCTTGGAACAACCTTGGAGATGCCTAGATCTTATTACAATGGATGTTTTTGGGCCCGAATGACTGACATACTTCAATCTAATTGCATTAGATGTTTTTAGCCTCTACTGACATGTATCAACTTTCGGTAAAGCAGCACTCAGCCTTGCCTTGTTTTCTTGATATGTGTCATGACCACAAAGTAAGACCAACCTCCTAAGAACACCTTTACACAACTTTGATGCCTTGAATGAGACATTGTTCAAATTTTACTTTGAAGCTTGTGGACATTTCTTCATGTTGTGCATTGCTCAAACTCACCATTACACTCATGTAGTCACTCTACAAGTGTGCTTGCGTCCCTGTTGTGCCCTCTCTCACAAGCCTCCTACAAACTTCTACTTTGTCATTAAAGACTGCACTCTGCCTTTTCTCTGGTTCATGGTATTGAAGTGCCAATAATAAACAAAAGTAAAAATAGTAAAGACAAAGATTTTAGGGTTTCCAAACCTAAAATCAATCTTCTCCAACCTACTCTTCCACATGTGGATCCCACCACGTCCAAGGTAAAAGTGCATTGTTTAAACTCCAATTTGAACTTTGCATTAAAAAAAATCATTTTATGCCTTTTTTAATACAAGTCGATTTAGGGGTAATTTTGTATTAAGGGAGGAATAGTCATTTGGTCCTTGTATTTTCACTATCGAAGATGAAGGGTGAGGCCCGGGTTGGTAGGAGGCCAATTCCCCCTCATAAATTAAACCATTGTGTTCTTCATTTTTTTCTGTTCCAACGAGTATACACACGACCCCTTTCCTCTCATTTATGGCATTTTTTAATCAGTTTACAAAATTTTAATTAAATAAGCCATTATTTATGGGAAATTGTATTTGCTATAACTTTTGATTGGTGGCTCGGATTTGAGCATTGTTTTAGTCAAAAGTGCATGTTTTCTTGTGCTCTACATGATGGATTAATTTATTTTTGTAAACGCACTACTTTATAAAGTGCCACATTTTGGGGGTTCTTACAAAACTCTATGGGGACTTGTACTTTTTGCACTAAGTTATAAAGTGCCATCTAGGATAATTTTGGGGTTTATCTACATTATGGAGTTTCACCATTTTTGTTGTTATGCTCGACTCTGGGAACTTTATGTCTTGGAAGGTAGGCATTATCAATCATTGCACTATGCATGGATTTGTTGCCCTACCTCCATGGTCTCATTCTGAGCTTGATGAGCCTCTATAGAAGAATGAGTGGTTTAACCACAATGATGAGGTATATGGCCTTCTGGTCTTATTGTTTCTAGGGATATATTGTGTTTGTTTGAGCACATTGAGTTCCCTTTCACTTCCTAGACCATTATCTAACAGTTGTATGGTGACCTTGTTTCACCATCTGAGAGCGATGCTTCCCTAGACCACTCTAGTGCCACCATAGATTCTCCCCCTTCTCACATCCCTTTCATTGTTGAGTGTTCTTTTGCACCTATTTCTACTCATGAGTCCCATGTTGACCATTTGCCACAGGATCTTGCTATTGAGCACACTCTCCCTATTATTTGCCTCCATAGAGCTCATTATCATCCATGTTCATGCTTCCATTCACTCTCACCACAACATAGTGTTCTATTGGAGAACCTTCCTCTGAGACAGATGTGACCATTGCCTCTCGTGCTCCATTGCATCTTGATTGCTCAGTTGATGACACTCCACATACATTGGTTGCTACCTTTGAGTGCAACGTTGCTTCATCTTGGACTTCCAGTAGCTCTTCGCAATAGTCTTCTCCTCCTACTTCATGTTGTGATGTTAATACATTCTTGTTAGACATTGCTCTCATTGAAACCCCATTGGGATGAGTATCTTCCTGACTTGAGTTGTCTATTTGCATATTCCACTTGTGTTGCATTACAGAATATGCTCGATTGAGCCATCACACATTCTGGAGGACCCATTCATCTCTCTTGGGAGTTCCCACCTTGGGACATTTGTCACTTCCACTATTTAGAGATGTTTCATGATCCACCTCTTCTTGTGGATCCCTTTGTGAGGGTTATTGGGCCCCCACCATCTTCTCTCTCTGACATGTATATTGTAGTGGCATTACCATTGTCTTTTGTGCACATTTTTTCCAGACCTATGCCACCTTTTAGTTATAGACTAGATGCAGAGATCATTAGAGTATTGCAGGCTTCTTCTTCCTTTGTGGAGTGGGTTGAATTTCAGTACTCCTTTTTTGTCCTTCCTAAGGGCAGGAACATTGTTTGTGTAGGAAAATTCTCTTTCAGTCTTTACGTAGAGGACCACATCATCAACACTCTTCTTAGGGGACCTTCTTGTCCTCACTTCTTTCTCTCTCTACTTTGGGGATGATCATTGTATGTGGGTACCTCATCAAGGTTGATTTTGAGACCCACTTCTTCTTCTTCTCTATTTTCTTGAGTGAGTTTCTTGTCTCTCTTTGGGGGAGTTTTTTTCCCACTAGGTTTTCTCTTTTCTCTACTTTATGAGAGATTTTCATTGTACGTGGGTACCTCATCAGGCCTTGTTGTAGGACCCACTTTCCTTTTTCACTTTGCCCACCTAAGTTATGCTTATGGGGGTGTTAGTGTAGGATATTTATTTTCCTTGTATTTGTTTATTTACTTAGAGCTTTCCTACACTCATGGGATATGTTTGCTTAGGTGTACCAATTATGTTGAGTTAGCTTATCAATTGTGTTGAGTTAGCTTACTAGTTGTGTGGAGTCAACTCTACTTCTAGTATCAGTTAGTGAGAGTTATTCCCCACTAATCTAGGAGGAGGTTGCACATTCACCACCTATATGTACATGACTTGCATCAATCTATCCTATGGAGCATATGGAGCATTGAGTTGATTTAGAGTTATGCTTGCCATTCTTGATCATATTGCCTTGTGATTTTGATTTTTACAATTGCTCGTGCATTTGTTTTTGATCATATTGGCACATCTTATTGTTAGAAATATATTATGAGAAAATAAGTCTTAATCAACGACTTTGCTCATATAAGAATCCATGGTTGTCTCACCACTTTCACGATCTTTTGTGCCAACCAAGCCGCAAGCAAATTCATCCATTGTTGGTTGTTAGTGAATGTGTAAGAGCTTACAAGGCTATGAAAACGACTAACAAGGATAACTCGGGGACACAGTGAGGAAGCCATTGGACATACTCATAGGTGTTTTGGAAGTGTCGTTTAACACATATGGAAGCTTTGACAAGAAGCATTGGGTGCTCGACATGGATAACATCACCACGGGAAGAACATGAGGCATCATCTAAGAAGATCGGTTCAAACTTTGAACAATAAACAAACAACTGTAATTCTTCAATTCAATAATTCATGTGGGATTGTTTACAAATATATATGTAAGGTTGCTCCTATATTCAAGGATAACCATCTCCACAAATTTCTCAACTCATATTCACTACGTGAGTGGTTTTAACCACCACTACTCTTACCATGATTTGTTTATTTAAACAACTCATTTACATAACAATATTTTCACAATAATAATAACTCACATTATTATTCTACCCATACAATGTTTATGATAAACCCATAATGTGAGCACTAACACATTACTTTCACATCATCATCATCATTATCATCATTTGTTGTTATTGTTGCAATATATTTGTTCTTCTGTAACAATCCTCCATTACGATCTCTATCATAATAATAGCGTTGTTCCATGAAAGGCATTTCTCCATGTTCTTATAGATACCTTGGTCGTCGTGAGCCTACACTTGACGAAGGGTGAGGCAAAAACACACTGGAATAGTATGCAAGCAACGAAACTTCCTCTATAACACCATGACAAATTTGATGTATGTGTTTGGCCATATCCATAGGCCTATTTGTGTTTTATAGGGAGAATAGACAGCTCCTACTTCATCTTAGTTTGATTGTGATTTGAGTAAAATCATTTGAAGAATCAAAATCAATATCTATGAATGATATGAGACTGTTTGTATGTTATTGTGGGTATGTGTAAAAAGGACTTTGTTACGAGTAATGGTTTGTGAAAAGTTTGGTGTATTATAAAAAGAGATAAGATATTAACCTTTAACCTAAATGTAATTCAAAGAAGTGAAAAAAGTGACCAATAAACTATACAACCACAACTCATGAGTGGTGGCTCAAGAGGTTAAAGTGCGCGGGCTCTCTCCTTATACACCCAAGTTCAAATCTTAATGGACATTGTACTCCTTAGAATCAACATGTGACTCCTAAGCACACACGACCTCTCGAGGTCGTGCCAGACGGCTGGAATTTACAAAATTGTGGGAATACATATGGGCAACAATAGGAGAATCATGGACTAACATCGTGTAGTGTGAATTTTAGAAGTTGAGTTGACCAAAGGGGAATTAGAGGCTATGTACGAGTGGCATAAATTCCCAATGATTTGATTGTTTGATTAAATTTAAATGTTAAACTATGTTGGAAAGTTCATTTTAGATAACTAAGAAAAGTAAATCTAGCTTAATTAAAAGATAAGTGTGTTAATTAACTAAAATTCATTCCCGATTAATTAACCAAAACAAAATAACAAACTAATTTATTTGCTTAAAAAGAAATGAACTAAAAAGATAAACTAAACAAAATTAATATCTATCTTTCACTAATCAAGTAAAATAAATCTAATCTACACACGCAAACAAATTACTTCTAAACAAAATAAAACTACCATGCTAAAACGAAACACATCAAACAATGAAATAGCCGGATGTGGTTATTCCTCTATTGCAAATTAATTAATTCTAATCTAGTTTAAACAAAGGATTTCTTCTAATTTGTAAATGTGGATTCTATTTCCTCTGTTGGCTTTACCCGATAAAACACTACAATTCTACAGAAGCTTTTAAATGTGAAGAAATTCAACAAGATGCACAAACACATAAGCTTCTTCAAACTTATTTCCCTTGCAGATCCACAGGGATAAGCAGGGAGGAAGCTTTCAAAAGAAGCTTTGCTCATATGCACGTTTAAATCTAACTAATGAATAAAAAGAAAGCTACATGAAATTTGAGAATGAAGAAATGAAAATTTATGTGCAATTCCAATTTAAGAAACTCCAACCAATATTTCAGAAAAAACTTGCTTTTTATAAAAAGTTGGCAGGGAAATGGTGCAGCACACTTGGCAACCAAAAAATATCAAATCACCACAGGAAGAGACAATTCATTTACTAAGAATAGTAAAGTAAAGAAGAAGAAGTTTAAATGCATCTATCAAACTCAAAAGCAGTTGATTCAATCAAGAAACATGCAACAAAATGACTTGGAAACAAGTAACACACGTACAAAACACATTAAAGTCTCAAACTTAAGTCCACGAAACCGCTGGTTTATGCAAACCAACAATTACATAACTTAAAGGAAAAACACTAAGAAAAGGGGGCTGAAAAGCATTTGTGGAAGCATGTAAGGCTAGAAAACTAAGAAACACGGAAGACTAAGTCACAAGAACGAGTAGAAAACAAAGAAATGGGACCTGGATTCATCATTTAATCTAGAAATGAAAGTTATCATCATTGGGGATATTACCATTCCAACAATATAGCACCGTGCAATTTTGGCTACGTATAGGCACCTTGGAATTTTAAAGTTGATAATGTGGTAACCCTTACTACACTCCCTCTCCTCCACTAGTGTAAAAAGGAACTAACACGAGCAGAATAAGGAGATATGGTACCAATGATGATTTCGCAACATAGAGCAAATTGTTTGGTTGTGAAATAAATGTTGCTTGTTCCCAAAAAAACAACTACAAGAAGCATATCATTCGTTCCCGAAGGAAGCCAAGACACTAAGGACCAATATCTACACAAAAGTTCATGCACTTTGTAAGACACATCATAGCGTCCAACTGTGGTCTCCCAATAACTCGGTGCACTTAACACCATAATGGCCTTTCAAACAAAGGTGTCAGTCATGCTACCTTCTTTATTTAGAACGAAATTGTCACCTAATAACAGCCTTTTAAAAGAAGGGGGTCATGCAGCCAATATCAAGAACGAAATTACGCAGCCTAATAATGGCCTATTCAAAGAATGGTGTTGTAATAAGAGTTGAAATTACTGTAGCACAAAAGCTGTCTGCTTCTGCACCATTTTGCTGGTGCCGTGGCATGTTTCAAGGTCAGTCTTTCAACTTTCCTTATTTTCCCTATTTACACAGCAGCTATCTCCAGAAAATGAAAATTTCATGTCTGACCAAAAGATAAATCCGTCAAACTGGAAGATAATAACAAATTAATAATCCTGCACATGGCAGAGATTTGGATTATTTTTCCATCTTTGTGCACACAAGATGTGACTTGCTTGGCAACATGCAGAAAGGGCTTATTGCACTTTTGGAAAACGTATTATTTTTATTAATAGATGAATCATTCAACCTTTACATGTATATTTACTCCCACATCATGTTATCTTGGTGGCTCTGTATCACAACCAATGTCAGCCAGACAAAACTATACAAGCTTTAACATGACACACCATTGTCAATCTTTGGTTTTGTATTAGAACAAATTTTGTTTGATACTAATTGTCATACGAGCCATGAGGGAACAGGAAAGATAGCGCCAGATCCAATGACTTTGGAGAGATATTTTAGAACTTTAGCTTGTAAGCAGAGTTTGTAACTAACTACTTTTGCACAGTGAGAAAAAAATTGACGGCATTCCACGTCCATTGAATTCAACAGGCATGTTTCACAATTGAAAAAGGTTGTCAATCAGACACTATTTTTACACCTGATGCACAGCAAAACTTGGGGATGAATTTGACCACTAGAGACTCTTTTTATCGCGTAAGACATACAAAAGATTAAATCTGAACTTAATTATGTTAATTCAGTTCATTTGGTGCGTATAAAAGCATGATCATGGAAAATAGGCAACAACCTCATGATTTCACTTTGAGGGGCTTGTACAGGATAACAGTGACATATTTAGATCGGTAACGGTGTGTTAATCCAAGGGCCAGCACTGATTGAGAGCTCCTCCCTTTTTCCACATAAAGATGGTTCAGAATTACATGTTGAGGCCGTGCTACAGGCCCCGGGGCTTCCATGGGAGGAACATTAAGCAGTGTGAGATGCAGATGAGGTGGAACTGCAGGAGGCTCCTTAGCAAAGTCTTCTGGGCCAGGAAATGGACCATTGTAGCTCGAGTCTGGTGATTGGGGATGTTCAAACTCGGCCACACTTTCCAAATTCTCAGGCACATAATCCTGTATAACAATGAATCAGCTGAACATTAGAAGTCAAACAAAAAGATAAATGATATGACGAGGATAAAAGTGTGAGGTAGATATACTTGCACATCCAGAACATTGGTGACATTTCCCATCTCATCAGTCATCCATGGCAGGTCAGGCACATATCTCCATTCAGCATCAACAATGAATTTGTACTGGTACACTCCTGATGGAAGAACCAACATAATGGTGAAGTCTTTTCCTGCTCTGTGCAAAGGTTTTCTGCAGGCCACGCATTATGTCAAACAAACTATCAAAAGAGCAGACGTTTCAGGCTAATTATAAAGGGGAGATTCTATTATTTTATCATACCTTGAGGTCCAGTTATCCCAAGACCCTTCCACTGCAACATCATTGCCACCATAGCTCCAAGTTATCATGGTAGGAATGCCTTTTTCATTATATATATCTTCAGAAGCAGATGAATTGTAATTCCATGTCTGGTTTGGTACCGGTTCAGCAGAATTTGGTAGTGGAGCGACAGGTACCTACATTTTTTTTTTTTTTAAATCATGCATAGCATGAAAACAATCAAATGCTTGTGACCAGAAAATCTGCAATGAAATCTTCATTTCTATGTAGCTGAAATATGCAGAAAAATCATCTACAGCTCACGTACATTAATATTATTATCTAAGTTACCAGCAATGGAAACTGATACGGAAACAGATGCAGGTACTGAAATGGGAATACAGCAAATCTCAAGGACCCTGAATAGAATACATCATGAAAACGTTGGTATGTGTGAGTGTATTCAAAATTACTCGAGAGGTTTAATAATATAATAATTATCTATTAAAAATACATATCAATGATCCTACCCATTGAATGTCCTAATGGTCTAGTTGTACGTATTATGATCATATTGGATCACCACATTATTGAGGTCCACAAGCTCTCCAGAAACATCAACGCTGGATGGATCTCCTTTGAGAGTTCTCCTGCCACTCCTACACTAGGTTGTCATGTCTGTCGATTAAAGACAAAAAAATAGGGCAAGAAACAGCTTAATCAAGTGACAGAAAACAGCCCATTGCTAGGAAATGAAGGAAAAGAAAAGGAGAGCTCATGTCACGGACAACCTTTTTCTGGAGATATTTCAAGGCTGTTTTCGTCAGACTTGAAACATTTTTGCCAGTGTCTCTGTTACTCAGGCCATTCAAAATTTACATGGCATTCATTGGGTGTTTCAAGGCGTTTGAAAGGAGTTTCCATTTCCAAGACTCATCTGAAAGGTTGGATACGCAACATGCCAGACCTCCAATAGCATAGGTCTAAGTAGCCGATATGGCACCCCTAGACCCCCTGGAGCGGGTACAGCACGTTTCGGGAGCGGGAGCGGGAGCGCGATGGGAGCGGCCAGGCAGGTCCGGATACGGCTGGATACTTCTGCAGACGTACCCAGCCGTATCCTGGCATTTCCTGGCCCAAAACTGTGTTTTTTTGGTTTTCTTTTTAATTCTGGTTTAAATTTAATATATCATTACAGCAGAAATTACAGTTTTCACAGCACCATTATTCTACAGAAGGTATAGTTTAAATTTAATATATCATTACAGCAGAAATTATAGTTTTCACAGCACCATTATTCTACAGAAGGTATTTTTTAAATTTAATATATCATTACAACAGAAATTACAGTTTTCACAGCACCATTATTCTACAGAAGGTATATTTTAAATTTAATATATCATTACAGCAGAAATTACAGTTTTCGCAGCACCATTATTCTACAGAAGGTACCAAGTACAAGCCATCATAAACATGGATAAAAATAGCATGTATGAGATAAATCATAAATGTAATAAACACCTCAACTAGATATGGTAGGGACAATTCAAATAATGAATGTATGAGTAGTTTGTTAAGGCTATTTAGCTTGTTTTGTTTTTCATATGCATAATATGTGGTTAATTCTTATTTAGAAAGCTGACATTAATATATTTTTAATTTGATATAATTTTTGTACTGCCATATCCGAGCCCAGAACATTTTTGCCGTTTCGCGTATTGGATACTCCGTACCCGCCCTGTATCCAAAACGTATCGGCTACTTAGGCATAGGTTATTATAATAGCTGCCTATAGGCAAAGAACTATAATTTTAATTAGCCTGGACCATAGGTTCTTGACTTTTACTGCCACGAGGAATAATAATTTTGCTAAGCATAGTTTTCTTTCAAGACACTATGCATGGGAGGTTACAGAATAATAAACACATGACAATGCATGTTGGAGCTATTAAATCATAGACAGATGGCAACAAACATAAGCATAAATTTAATTTATATGACAATCCCAAAGGAAAATGGGGATTATTTACAAGACCCCAAAAGTCATCAATAATAACCAACTTGAATTGACTCAGCAATGTCCCAAAAGGCTAGCCAAGACTCGGTCTATCTCACCAGACTAAATTAAATTTGCCAAGTCTCAACATAAACTAAAGCTCAACTGAGCACAAGCTCTGTAATACTGGTATAACCCAGTGTCCCAAAAATATATGTACTCTTCGGAATGTTCTGAATATTTTAATATGTGAAATAATTTCAAGGTGTAGTTCACCCAAAAGCTGACTCTTCCACATTGGCTTGCAAAAACCCTAGAGGCGCAACTTTCGAAAAAAAATGATTTAAAGTTATTTTGACCAAATAAAATCTCTATTTTTTAACAGAATGTAATTGCATCTATCAGATGAAAAAAAATCCCCGCAAAAATCTACAATAAATGGACAACGTAATAGTCAAATAAGTGGACTTACAATAAAATGTATAATATTAGTGGCAAGTGTACTAATGGAGAAGATATGGGAAAATTATGATAGCAGCATCCAGGAACGATGCATCTCTATGAGCCCAATCCACTGGCAAGCTATGAAATCTCCTCTGAAAATAAAGTACTTAGACCCAAACGTAAATCAGCAACCAGAATTCGTGCCAAAATAATGTCCGCATACACTGATATCTGTGACATTACCCACGGTTATTCTCCATCCTAAAACCAACTGAAAAATCACTCATAATGTACACTACTTAATAATACAGACCTTTCTCCTCAATCCTATGATTAGAAAGTTAGAAACTACTGACAATTTTGTATCTCCAGAAAACTCTTTCCAAAAACTCTCTTTTTCTCTTCCAAACATAACTTTGCACTTAATTTATCGTGTTTGCTTCCCTTATTCAACAAAACAAACGGGAACCAGATATCCCTTTTCATTTGAAATTTGACTACTTAAAAGTCCATATTGATCCTAACATCAACATTTATTGTATCACTTGCTCTCAATTATTGCATGTGGAATCTGCATCAAGACGATGCTCATAGGAAACAAAATTTAAAAGCTAGGTCAAACCAGCAATGCAAACCACATAATGGATTGACTTCAAAAGAACTAAGCATAGAAGAAGATATGATGAGCTTGAAAACAATTTATTTTGCCCGATGGCATTGTGAATATGATAGTAGCCAAATTTTAAAAAATAATTTACAGAGCACACTGACCCAAACCTAAGCCATCCACTTACAAAAAAAACCAATAATCAGCTTCGCAGAAGAGCATCTAGACAGTTGATGCACTTTACGAAGAGCATTGAAATATCCCTTGTTGGGATCTTACCACAAAAAATGACAAAACACAGAAATTTGCAGCAATATACTAAATCTGATTTTTGCAGATTTTATACAGAAAAGTACAGCTAGGGCAGCGAACAGAAAAATGTGAATAACTCTTAAAATACCCGTCCAAAATACTTGAAATTTTAACTGGAACAAGATAATAATATGTAGAACACAAGGGAAATATTTTTGGAATTTTTCAGATAACAGAATGCTGCCAGAAATTTACAGCGTGCCTAGAATAGCCGGAAAACTTCGAAAATTAATATCTTTTCGAATACAAATGCAATAAAGATGAAACTTTGGAAATAATATATATAAAAATAGTAGATAACTCTCCAACCTTCAGATCTGAAAAAGGACTGCTGGAAACCCTAGAAATTAGGGCTGCAAATTCCCAAACAAGTCGCCCCCTTTGGAAAACAGCCAAAACCCTTGTGAAACCCTCTGTAGATGATGCCGAATCCTTCTTCTATGGCTGCCGTAGGTCTGATCCGAAAACCGGCTGAAAATCTCCACAAAAACTCTCAAAACCCTTCAAACCCTAATTCTAAAAATCCTGAAAATACCTGTAAAACAGCCCTGAAATCCACTCCAAATGACAAGCTAGGTGGTAGATCTTTCACTACCGAAGAATGCCCTGCTAGCTAGGGTTGGATCTTTCACCACCGAAGCTAGGGTTCCGTGGGATCTTACTCCACAAGCTAAAAGTTGCAAACAGCAGTTGCACCATGAAAAGAAAATATGAGTGTATGTATGAATGATTATCCTTTCACCCCTCACCTCCTTTTATAACCTTTTCATGCCAAAGAAACCTAAAACCACTCAAGGCGCACTTTCCCAAAAAGAGGGCCTTATTAAAAATAACTTGAAGTTGCTTTTCCCTTCCTAGGCGCCTAGGCCCATAAAGTAACCTCAATGAAGAAATATAACATTTAATGCCATGCATGTCCTCTCAAGTCGCCAAAAAGGTACTTTAAGTGGCCCCAATGATGAAACATAACATCTAGTCCCTTTTTAAAAGTACTTTATGACCCAGTCAATAAAAAATAATAAACTGGACTAGATGCCCATACCCAATAGCAAAATAGTGTCCGTAACCCCTTGGGCATGACTAGGGTTAGGGCACGCATTGGCCCTTAGGCCATGGGCGAGGGAAAAGGGACATTACAGTCCTCCCTTCCCAAAATTTGCTTGTCCCCAAGCAAATGCAGACTAGGATGCCGTAGAATCTGTTCTCCCTCCCAAGTAGCATCCTCAAGAGGCAAACCCTTCCATCGCACCAAATATTCTGTGATATCTCTGTTCCTGAGCTTCCTCTGTCTGACCTCAATAATAGAATCCGGTTCTAAAACCAGCTTCCCCTCCTCATCCAGTGGTGGCAACTCTGTAGAAGGTACTGATGTCTTTGTCTAAGGCCTTCTTAAGGCATGATACATGGAAGACATTATGTATCTTCTTTGTGCTCTGGAAGATCCAACTCATATGCAACCGCGCACCCACGCTTTGACTATCTGTATGGACCATAAAAGCGGGGCTTGACTTTTCCGCCCCCATACGCTTGAGTGATGGTATGCATGCAGTTTGTAGACGCAAGAACACCAAGTCTCCTGCCTCGAAGGACCTCTCTACCCTGTGTCGATCCGCATAAACCTTCTGCTGATTCTGCGCCTTCTGGAGATTCTCCTTAAGAGCTCGCAGGATATCTTGGTTCTCCTGTAACCAATCCCGAGCTTTGGGAGCTCGACTATCTGATAATACTAAATCAGCAAATGACATGGCATCGTATCCATACAAAGCTCTGAAAGGCGTCATGCCAATACTCATCTGATATGTGGTATTGTAGCAATACTCACCCATATGCAACCATCTGATCCATGACTGTGATGTCCGGTCACATAACTCCGCAAATAGCCCTCTATCCATTTGTTGACAATCTCCGTCTGCCCGTCAGTCTGAGGGTGGTAGCTCGTGCTAGGAGTCAACTCGGTACCAGCAAGTCTGAAAATCTCCTGCCAAAAAGTGCTCATGAAGATCTTGTCCCTGTCGCTAATAATATTTTTAGGCAACCCATGTAGCCTAAAAATCCCTGTATAAAATACCTGAGCCACATCAGCTGCCTCATGCTTCTTGGGTAGAGAAAAGAAGTGCGCATACTTGGTCAATCGATCAACTACCACATAAATGCAATTGTGCCCATGCACCAGAGGGAGTCCTGTGATGAAGTCCATCGATATGCTCTCCCACTTTTGCTCAGGGATGGGAAGAGGCTGAAGTAAACCTGCAGGAAAAGAATGCTCTGATTTGGTTTGCTGGCAAACCATACACTCTCTGACATGATTAAGGACATCATCCTTCATCCCCTTCCAAGCGAATCTCTCACGATATACTGTATGTTTTGAAATATCGGGGTGTCCAGCTAGTGGTGTGTCATGTACTGCACGAAGGATCTTGTCCTTCATCTTAGACCCCTGTACAAGGAAAATCCGATCCTTATAAAAAATGAGATCATCTACCACCCTGTATCGGTCATCCTTGATAATACCATCCATGATCTCGCATGCAAACTGATTCTTGGAGTACTCAACCAGTATGTGAGCCTTCCAATCTGCTGAAATCTCGGACATAGAACTCAACATAGTAGTAAGGTAAGGCTTCCTAGATAAAGCATCAGCAACAACATTATTCTTACCTCTAGTGTATTCTATATCAAAGTCATACGTTTGTACCTTGTTCACCCATCTCTGCTGGCGGTCGTTGAGATCCTTCTGTCCCAAAAAGAACCTCAAACTATTGTGATATGCACGTACCACGAACCTGCTTTGCCCATAAAGTCTTTGTCTGAATTTGGCCAAAGCATGCATGATGGCCAACATCTCCTTGTCGTAGATTGAATACCCCCTCTCCACGGGGCTCAATTTCCGACTCTCGTAAGCGATGGGGTGCTATCTGCATAAGCCTTTGCTCAATCCCCTCACGATGCATCACACTCTAGAACAAATGGATGAGCAAAATCGGTAATGCGAGGCGGGGCATGAGCTCATCACCTCCTTGAGATGATCAAAAGTCTGTTGTGCCGCTTCTGACCAAGCGAAGGCTCCCTTCTTGGTCAAGTCTGTCAGTGGGGCAGTCAATCGTGAGAAATTCTTCACGAACCTCCTGTAATAGGTGCATAGTCCTAAGAATCCCCTCAAATGTGTCAACGTCCTGGGTGGAGGCCAATCCAAAATTGCCTGTATCTTCACTCTGTCCACCTTGACTCCCCCTCCGCCAATCACATATCCCAAGTACAACAACTCTGTCATGCCAAACTCACATTTAGAAGCCTTTGCATATAGCAAATTAGCTCCTAGTATTCCCAATATCTCGTCAAGGTGGCGGATATGACTCTCCCAAGTCCTGCTGTAAACCAATATATCATCAAAGAAGACTAAAACAAACTTCCGCAAGTGGCGGTTGAACACGTGGTTCATGCAAGACTGGAATGTGGCTGGTGCATTAGACAAACCGAAGGGCATCACCAAAAACTCAAAATGTCCATAATGACATCTGAAAGCGGTCTTATGCACATCCTGCTCCCTAACCTTGATCTGGTGATATCCCGATCGCAAATCTATTTTAGAAAAATAGATTGCTCCCTGTAGCTCATCTAGTAGCTCATCAATACGCGGCACTGGATATTTGTTCTTGATTGTCTTCTTATTCAATGCCCGATAATCAATGCACATCCGCATGGTCCCATCCTTCTTCTTCACCAACACTACTGAAGAAGCGAAAGGACTAGAACTCGGCCTAATGTGTCCCATGTCAATAAGCTCATGGATGGTCCTCTCAATCTCGTCCTTAAACCGTTTGGGGTGACGGTAAGGAGTAGTAACCACTGGTCTAGTGTCCTCGAGCTCAATCACATGCTCAAATCCCCTCTCTGGCGGTACACCAGGTGGTATGTCGCTAAAAGCGCATCTTGTGCTTGTCGATAGCCCCTGTATATCTACATGATACTCTGGCTGTCCATCCTCTGAGTTCTTGGTAGAAACCAAGCACTGTACTGCCCAATCAACCCCATTGTGTCTGTGAATCCTCTCGATCCTCTTTGCTGAAACAACTCTGGGTGCTTCTGAAGATAAACCTCTTAAGGTTACATTCTTTCCCTCGGACTTGAACTTGAGTTCCATGGTCTGAAAGTTAGTCCGAAATTCTCCAAGAGAATGGAGCCACTGTACACCTAGCACAAGGTTGGTCTCTCCAATACCAACCACATAGAAGTCATCGGTGACTGTATGGTTACCCATGGTGATACTCAACTGCGGAACTCGCTGCATGCATCTCATGGACTCACCATTGGCTACCACTACATTGAAACCCTCAAAGTCTTACGCTGCGGTCCCCGCTTCTCTACCAAAGATGCATCAATGAAATTGTGGGTGGCCCCACTATCGATGAGCACTCTGACTCTCTACGGCCTGTAATGTTCCCCTAACTCGAATGCCTTGTACCTCGGGGTACTCGACAAATGTGATAGTCTCACTGGGAAAAGTCTCCTCCTCTGTTGACCCCCCCGCGCTATCAATGCCTCCTCATCTTCATCTTCTAACTCCTGATGGTACCGCTCCTCCTCGTTCTCACTCTCCTCAAAGACCTCTATGAATTGGGCCCTTCCTTTCCCTCTACAATCATGTCCTGGAACCCATGGTGTGCGGCAATCGAAACAGAGTTTCTTTCGCCTCAACTCCTCCCGGTCCTCTCTCGATACAAATGGTCTCCTTGTGGTATCCTGCCTGGGTGGGGGCCCCTTTGGTTGTGAACCCTCAGTTTTCGAAGGAAAACCCTTAGGCTGATTTCGAGGGGGAAACCTCGATTTTGGAGTGGACAACTCCAAATCTCGTGCTCGCCTAATCGCCTCATGTAGGGAGGAAGGCTCAAATGCCTTCACAAATCCTGCTAAAGCGTCCGTCAAACCTGCCATGAAGAGTGAAGTCAACCTCATCTCTGAAACATCAGATACCATCGCGATGACCTCACGAAAATCTGCAATGTATTGATCCAGAGAACCTGTCTGCCTCAAGTGGGTCAATTCCCTGAAGTGCCTATCTGGGTCCCTCCTGTCAAACCTGCTCATCAATCTCTGTGTAAAATCTGCATATGTAGTGATATGCATGTGCCCCTGTGTGATCAATCCATGATGCCACCAGTCATGGGCATCTCCCTCGAGGTGTAGGATAGCAAACTTAATTGCATCTTCTTCGCGCATGGGATTCAAGTCGAAGTAAGTCTTGACTTCGAATCAAGTCAGGCGGTACACTTCCTAGAGCCATCGAAGTGTGGAATGGAGATCTGTCCTAACCTCTTCTGAAACTCAGTACCTGTGGCTGATAATCTCTCCTAGGCCTGCTGCCCGATCTTCATTTTGCAATGATACTCTGAAATGGCATGTTGTCTCGAAACCCTCGCTCAAAGTCGGTACTTCTCCCAGCAAGATTCTTCATCCATAATGTCTGCGGTTTGTCGTGTCTACGAAACTTCCGGATCCTTTAAGAATGAAGGCTCGTGGAGTCCTAATGGCCTGGTAGATGCATGAGGGGACCCTTGTCCCGAATGTCGACTCTCACTTCTATTACCATGTTGACCCATATTGCTGGCCTCTCCCTTCTCCGCATGAGTCTCGATCCTACCCTGTGCTAACCTCTCAGTAAGCTGGCTCAAATAGAGGTTGGTAGTCTCCTGCTGCTTCACCATGTTGGTGAACAGTTGTCTCATCAGATCTACTCCCATTTCTTCACTGTCTCTGTCTCTGTCTCCCATCTTTCAACCCTAACAGGCTGGAGGAACAACCGCTCTGATACCACTGAAATATCCCTTGTTGGGATCTTACCACAAAAAATGACAAAACACAGAAATTTGCAGCAATATACTAAATCTGATTTTTGCAGATTTTATACAGAAAAGTACAGCTAGGGCAGCGAACAGAAAAATGTGAATAACTCTTAAAATACCCGTCCAAAATACTTGAAATTTTAACTGGAACAAGATAATAATATGTAGAACACAAGGGAAATATTTTTGGAATTTTCAGATAATGAGAATGCTGCCAGAAATTTACAGCGTGTCTAGAATAGCGGAAAACTTGAAAATTAATATCTTTTCGAATACAAATGCAATAAAGATGAAACTTTGGAAATAATATATATAAAAATAGTAGATAACTCTCAACCTTCGGATCTGAAAAGGACTGCTGGAAACCCTAGAAATTAGGGCTGCAAATTCCCAAACAAGTCGCCCCCTTTGGAAAACAGCCAAAACCCTTATGAAACCCTCGTAGATGATGCCGAATCCTTCTTCATGGCTGCCGTAGGTCTGATCCGAAAACCAGCTGAAAATCTCACAAAAACTCTCAAAACCCTTCAAACCTAATTCTAAAAATCCTGAAAATACCTCGTAAAACAGCCACGAAATCCACTCCAAATGACAAGCTAGGGTAGATCTTTCACTACCGAAGAATGCCTGCTAGCTAGGGTTGGATCTTTACCACCGAAGCTAGGGTTCCGTGGGATCTTACTCCACAAGCTAAAAGTTGCAAACAGCAGTTGCACCATGAAAAGAAAATATGAGTGTATGTATGAATGATTATCCTTTCACCCCTCACCTCCTTTTATAACCTTTTCATGCCAAAGAAACCCTAAAACCACTCAAGGCGCACTTTCCCAAAAAGAGGGCCTTATTAAAAATAACTTGAAGTTGTTTTTCCCTTCTAGGCGCTAGGCCCATAAAGTAACCTCAATGAAGAAATATAACATTTAATGCCATGCATGTCCTCTCAAGTCGCCAAAAGGTACTTTAAGTGGCCCTGATGATGAAACATAACATCTAGTCCCTTTTTAAAAGTACTTTATGACCCAGTCAATAAAAAATAATAAACTGGACTAGATGCCCATACCCAATAGCAAAATAGTGTCCGTAACCCCTTGGGCATGACTAGGGTTAGGGCACGCATTGGCCCTTAGGCCATGGGCGAGGGAAAAGGGACATTACAAGCATCTAGACAATTGATGCACTTTCGATACATGTCACATCTCCAATTGAATGTGAACACAATGAATTCGTAAATTCGCATGCAACTTTTGGAAATCAATTTTATTATAAAAAAATCTGAACTTTGTACTACCATGTTTCACTCTTTTCTATTACATCCATCGGAAGAATTTTTTTGATAGCGAGAGTAACGCATGAATAAATTTAGGATCCAATCATCCTACATTTTTGAGAACAAGGAAAGTAGAAAAATACATTTTATGTTGTTTCCCTATACCAAAAACAATTTTTATTTTTATTTTTTGTGGGAGGCCATAATAAAAATCCAATGCCTCGCTGAAAATTCAAAGAGATTATGTAATGTCCCCTTTTAGGACAAGTTAGGAATCAACATAAATCTGATCACACAAGCTGAAAAATAATTAATATTCAAACCCCAACTGCTGCAATTTTCCAAAATTCATATCTTTGGCTAGAGAAGTCCAAATGAGCTGAAATTTTGGATCTTGGGCCACAAAAATATGAAGAATAATATCCCAAAATCAGTTTTTGCACAGCCAACATAAAACCCTAATTTTGCCCTAAAAAGTAGGTCGCCCGGCACATTTAGGGCATCAAATCAATTCCAAAAATTATGAAATTAGTTTCTCCTTATTCCTCCTAATTTCTACAATCAAAACCAATGCTAAATTGATCCCATTCGAACCTTTTTCAGATCTGATTTTTATAACAGCAGATAATAAATAAAATTGCACTCAGAACAGCTGAAACTTCAAAAATTAATAACTTCTTCAATACTTGGTATTTTTGCATGAAATAAAATGCAAAATAAAGTAGAAATGAAGGGCTTTCCAATGAACTACAAAACTGAATTTTCTGATCACCAAAACCCACTCAAAACTCCCCCGAAATCTGCCTCCAAGTCGTTAGGGTTAGAATAAATGCTATAAATTAATTCCAACTCATACAACCCTTCCAAAACACTCAAACAATCAGCCCTTGATCTAAAATAATTGATTAAACACAGCGGTAAATAGATCTAACATAAACAACCTCAAAACATAATAGATCAAACCTCAAACCAAGTCGATTTGCCTCTAATAAATTGCAGCAATAATAACAGTCACAAAGTACCACAAAACATTCACCCACATGCAGATTTATGCTTCAAATAATTGCGCCACACCCTAGAGCAAGTCGCCAATGCTAGAATGGAGGAAATATTGCATAAATTCACTCAACACAAGAGAGCACAATGGAGAGAACAATGAAGTCTTTAATATTCTTCAATAATGGATCCAAATGAGAGAGAGAGCAATGCAAGAACTAGGGCATTCATCTCATTACTCCAAGCATGGAGTGATATCAATGATCAAATCCCACATAACCCCACTAGAGGAAATGTGACATCCTTTTATAGAGTTAAAGGGTGCAATGTCCAATGACCGACTTTTCCCTTTTGGAGGGAAAACATAAACCCTCATTAAAACATTTAATAAACTAAGACTATGTGCACTTTATTATTTTTAATTAAATAATAAAAGCAACCAACCTGTGTGCACGTTAAACTAACTAAAGAGATTCCCACTTGTAGCGCTAGGCATACCAAGGGGTAACAATGCAAATAAAAGGGATGAACCCAGATATTAGTAATGCCCTGAAAAAGGGGACATTACAGATTACAAGTTCATAAGCTTAAACCGAACTTAATTACACTATAATCTTATATGATTCAAGTTAATCTGGAGATTGTTCCCAATCCTATGCCAATGTCTAATTCATTTTCCAGCCAATCATGTTAGAAGTACAAGAAAATAGAGAAGGAAACATAAAAACAAGTAAAATGGATGTTTTAAGCATGTTGTAAACATGCATGTTCTTTTCGCAAAAAATATTTCACTCATTCAATAGCATTTTTCTCAAATCAAAAACATATCAAAAGCTTGGCATGGCATTTCCCTTCTAGAGGGAGAAACGGTACTATTGTCAACACACCATGAGTTCATTTCCACACTTAACTCTGCCCTAAGGCGTATAAAAGTCAATTGCAAAATTGGAGAACCTTAAATTAGAAAAGAAGAAAAAGGCAATCATATAGTGCCAAGTGACATTTCAAAAGCTTGGTCACGGCGTTTCTCTTTTGTGGGGGAAAAATGCAGCTATAACCAACATGCCATGCATCAAATTCCACACTTAGCTCTTCCCTAAAGCATATGAAAGTCGATTGCAAGACCAGAAAACCTTAAATTAGAAATGTAGAAAAAAATCAATCATATAATAATGTCAAGTGACAGTCACCACCACGTTTGTCTAAACAACGGAATTTCAAATCCAGGTAATAAATGCATTTCCCCACTAAATAGGTGTGCATAAAACATCCTAAGAAATGATGGCTGTGTGCCAAAATTTGTGGAAGATTATAATTGTCTTCAAACAGAAGATGTTGGATTGGTTACTTCATCACCAGAGGATTGCAGTTAAGGGAGGATTAAAAGAAACTCAAATCATCGATCATTCTTGTACTAAAAAGAAGACATGACATTGATACCTTTTGGGTACGAAACACATATATATTATAACCTTTTGGCTATGCATCCAAGTGGAATGTGGCAATCTTTTTGATCCTTGGAGTTAGAAAGGAGCTCTTATGGCACTACCTGGATGATCAGAGACAAGGGAAAGAAATACTGCAAACAATGCAACTTATTACAATTTCTCTCTTTTGTAGAAGGTCCAAGTCTGCTTTCCTCAGAGATCAATTTCCTTTGCAATTAGGAGACCTTGACTCTTTTAAAGTAGACTTGGCCATACATATTATTCTATACATAGTTCACATACTCGTATTTGGCAATCGTTTGGCAGACTCAAAAACAATTGACTTGGTAAAAACTCGGCAAGACTCAGCAAATATTTAGCAGTATTCAGCAAACTAACAAAATATGCAAAAAAAAAATTAAAACATAAATTTTATGCAAAATGTATCAAATGAGTCTGTAAAACGTTGGGGAGTGTTTCTCTATTAGATTTGAATGCAAATACAGTACAAAACTGCATCATCATGCAAATACAACAGCCAGCTGATAAGTGTTATGAATTTATAATGATTGTCATTGAGAAAAAAAGGAACTTACGTCCACATGAAATTCTTCAAATTTGCTCTTTGAATTTAAACATTTAAATGGAATTTAATTAAAAATAGCAAACCTCTATAGTAATACAGCTTCTACAAAAAGTATGTGAACTCTTAATTAAACATTGAACTCTTTTAATTAAGTTCCATTTATTAATTAAAATTGAAACTTCTAAGTGTTTAAATGGAACCTAATTAATAATAACAAACCTATAAGGTAATACTGCTTATACAAAAATTATTGCATATGAACAAGATGGCAACTTTACATTTGCTACATCTTTGTCGAGATAGAAATACAAATTTCTAAATCTTTGCCCAACAAAATAATGGATATTGGGAAAACATCAATATTGCATATCAAAAGGCACTCAAATAACGTTTCATATTTAAAACAAAGATAACATATTGTAATGGCAATTATTTACCATGGATCCATAGTCACATGTTTTATGGATACAAACACGAACACAAACACACAAACGTATATGATCCCTAGAGATTGTGTACATAAACTTACACATAATAATAGGTTATTGTGCAACATGTTGCTGAATTCATGAAACTTGAGCCTGGAATGTTTGACATGGGAAGCAACAGGAAACATTTTCAGAAAAAAAAAAAACGGAAAATCACATACAGAAAAATAAGACAAACACTACACAATGATATGTTATGAGAATGATATGTTATGAGCAACAGTCAGTAAAAACATGAAACCGCATATGAAACTTGAGATGGGAATGTTTGACATTGGGAAGCAACAGGAAACATTTTCGGAAAAACAAAGAACATCACATGCAGAAATATAACATAAAAACAAAATCTGAACAAAATGATCAAGGAAGATAGATATAAATAGATCGGAAACTGACAGCACCCACATAATAATATCATGTTATATAATTCATTTTGAGACGTGAACAATTGGGGAAACAAACAATAGTACATGAAATACAGGATCCAAGTTTAAGCTATTATTATCTCATATACCCAAGTTTATGGCAATTATTTATCAAGTTTATTTATTTATTATTATCTCATGTGACCAATTGGGGAAACAAACAATACTACATGAAATACAGGACCTAAGTTTATGCTATTATTATTTCATGTGCCCAGAATAGGAAATTGTTGTACGTTTTCAAGAACTGTCTATTTATCTGGACTATTATAAATATCAAATCTGGGAAATCTAAAACTGAAATAGAAGATTTGTAAAAATGTTTCCTTTGATGAAAAAAAGGTTGCAAATCAAAACATTTATCAAATCAAGTAATGTTCCCCAGAAATTACACGTTTAGATTTGAGATTTTGTGATTCCCACATTACAATATCACATAATTAAAAACATTTCAGATACAATATACCCCTCTGCAAGGATGCAACAAAAGAAGTTGCATTGACAAAGAATAAAACAGTGCAATACAAACTTATATACTGAAACGCTAGCAACTAGTTCCATGTGAATGGCATTTAAGTAATCAAGGACACTTTACAGGTTGCTCAAATAGTGATTCGACAACTTATTGCCCTTGTTTGTTACTTAACTTCTTAAGTTGAAAACAGCTATAAAAGGAAGTTTTCTATTCTCAATCAAGTTAAATTCTTAATATGGTTTAAACTAAATGATAATTTCAATCCACCAGCATGCTTAAAAGAACACTTTTAGCACATCTACAACGTTCAAAACTAAATAACTAAATAGATATTCAATATTTATCATTTTTAGGAACAAACTATAAGATTGCACATCTCCTTTGGTATGTGTGAGTACACAAACACACAAATACATACACATACGTAAGTGTATGGATTTGTTGAATTTTAAAACTGGTGTCTACATGTCCATCCCATGTCTCAATTTTTCTAAGTTATCAGTACAGATTTGGATATGGGTTCAGGTATATGATTTGTCATTTCTTTTATAACCCCTGGGTACAATACAGCTTGTGTACATCCATACAAAAAATAAGAAAAATATTAAAACTATAAAATATTAAAAAAACATAATATCAATGTTATATTTATTAAATATACCCCAAAAAAACTACTGGTTATTGACCAATCAATGGTACAAAATGATACATATTGAATGATATATCACATAGGTTTATATTATTTGTTCAAAATAAAAAAATGTTGATAAACATACTCAAACTCAAGAACCACATGATAAAAATCATCATATGCTCTTCACCGAGAACATCTTTTGTTTTTCTTACGACTATCGTGTACTCAGACCATCACTTTCTTTTTAATTATATTTCTATTATGACAGTCAGGTATCCCAGCTAATAGACACCAGAACCAGAACAGTGCTAGTTCTGAGTACGGGTCTGTGTAGGAGGTACCCAGACCAGTATCAGAGCCAAATCCATAATGGTGCAGGTATGGAGGCCTCAATGCAATACTCAGTAACATAGCAATTTTGTCGTCTCGATAATAGATGCAATAATCCAAGATTCCTTTAGGAGTCTTATAAGGAAAGTTGACTGCAAGGGAATCATTCGTAAGAAGAAGTAATAGTGGAAGAAATTTGGTATAAAACAAAACCCAATGCACCACAGTATTCACAGCACTGCTAAATTGCACAAAACTTGTCAGCTGTCATAGCCAAGGAATCTTATGAGGAAAGTTGACTGCAAGGGACTCATTCATGAGAAGAAGTAATAGTGGAAGAAGTTTGGTATAAAATAAAACTCACTGCACCATGAGCATCCACAGCACTGCTAAATTGCAGAAATCTTGTCAGCTGTCATAGCCAAGGAATCATTTTAGACAAAATAAAATACAAAAACAATAAAGCCAATGAACCAATCTTATTGGCATAATAAATAACTATTAACAATGGATACACACACTAGCTTCAAGCTGCACCTTTCTCACTCAACACCCTGACGAACAACTGAGATGCACATAGGTTTTGTGGAAAATGGTCTATTTTTTTGTTTTAATTATGTCTATAACTGCATAGTGATATGTATATGTGTGATATATATACGTATGTATATGTATATATATAAGTATATGCATGTATGTATGGAACACTGACAGCAGTACCATTTCAGTTATATGTATATGTATACTATATATATAAGTATATGCATGTATGTATTGAACGCTGACAGAAGTACCATTTCAGCTATCCAGTTCGAGAATCATACCCAATCCTTCACATACTATCTTGTAAGCCAAAAGCACAGAATGTTTACAGACAAAATTATTAAAATTATTTCACAGCTTGTACAGCAAGTGCAACCAAAGAACATGACGAGGGTGGTGCAGTGGCAGTTAGGAGATCAATAGAACAACCAACCATGTGCAGGATATCAGAGTTCGCAAACACGAATATCAAAGCTCAAGTTCTACTCATAACAGGTTTTTATTTCACTTGTACACAGCAACGGGATACACCAGTGAAATGGAGACTCATTAAGGATTTCTGCCCAAGCCAAATTGCTTATGACACACTAGGCCAACACAACCTTCTTTGCTACACACTCCTGATTCACTCCGAATCCCCTATCCTTGCTACCATCAAACCTGCAGGCTCTTATCCTCTACTCCAAAATTAACTAGAACCACCCTAATCTTAAAACTGATCTTTTCTACCTCCAACAAAGAATCTGGCAAATACCTCTGTACATCTATATACATGAAAATATGCCCTCTAACAAGATGAAGGTATGATGGCATAAAGCAAAACATTTCACCACCTAAATGCTAAGAATACACATGTTACGAGATTAAGTCAGGAATAGGTATATGTCGTCTATTTCATCTGCCAGTTTGCGCTGCCTGACAGAAACGGGCATTATAAGATTGTTCACATTCTTCAAAACAATTTGATCAATTCATTCAATAATTCTTAATCCATAGGACTTGAGCGTTATTCCAAGATCTCCAAGTCCTCTGACTCTCTGCAAGCAACTGTTCAAGATAATGATGATTTTAGTTTTGTCTACAGGGTGAAGGGTAGGGGCACAACACTAAAAGAGGTGTGTAACCTTGGATAGATATGCAACACTAGAAGAGGTAAGTGATACTGAAATTAAGTGTGCATTGCTAGATATCAAAATGGTGCACAAAACAGGAAAAGAGCGCGACACTTAGAAAGGTCAGTAACGCTAGAAAACGGTGCATAAAAGTGCAAAAGGCCTTTTTCCACCAGCTTAAACTTGCAACAGTTCCAGGGATAGTCTCGACTCATGCATCATACAGCAACTATCCAATAGATTTTACAGAGGTTTTATGCTTTCTAATAGCTTAACTTTCCACTCCCAAATTTAAATGTTTGCTTTCTGTCTGCAAAAAAAAGATCTATTTACAGGATGATTTTGGTCAATTGGCTGTAAAAATAAGTTGAGGTGGGGATATTTCTATTTCTAAAAGCATTTATTACACTGATTGTATATGTTTCAACCCCCTTGCATATCTTCCAAAATCTAAATTATCCTCTTCTTCTTTTCCTGATTATCATTCCTTACCATCTTTAATAACTTAAAAGTTTCTGTCCTATATCACCAATTCTTATTCTTCATTGCTGTGCCGCATATCACAAAGATTTGCATATCAAATGCCTAGTTTAAGAAAGAGAATCTCAAAACAGTTTAAAAGACGGAGAGAAGATAGCCAAATATTTCACAAGGTTATATGGCAAGTGACACCTGTCAATGCAGCCCGGATTGTGGATGTGGAATATGGCATTGAACCCCTTAAAAGTTAAAACATAGCATAGGCAGAATGAGAATACATTTGGCACTTATTATAAAAGAAAGTCCAACAAGTATTTTGTGCTCTGCGCATAACCTACAGCGTTAATAGTCTCCATGTCATTTGCAAGTCATTTATTTCTTCCTCTGATAGAATTTGTTCAAAGCCTCACAAAAAGCACAGGAGACTTCACTTTCGTGCACTTAATTTGCCTTCTTTATCATGCCTCGCCCCACATCTATTAGATGATGCTTCCAAATTCCACATTTGTTGAGAGCATTTACACTGTAGTAAGAAATATTTTTAAAAATCAAATGAAAGCATATTCCCACACAAACTTAATTGCTAGGTTATGTTGATTTTAGAATTATCACATATTTCAATACTCTACAAGACCAATGCAATCCACGCCCTAGAACAAATTGATTTCTTTCAGGCAAGAAGACATACCATTTGGGGAAAAATTCAAAAAATTGCATTTAAATTTATTAGTCTACTCCTCATACATGACGCACTTCTATACTCGACAAATCTCATTCCATTTATAGACAAAACAGATTACTTTAATAGCATTTGTGAAATATTTCAAGTTTAAATTAACCTTCCTTGTTTACTTCTTGAAAATGAAAGACCTAAGAATAAAGACATTATGGTTGATCTTGGAAACAGCGCATAATATAGAACAGATAGAATGAGGATGAGGATTTTTAGAGTTGTAGAAGCAATTCCAAGATGCACTAAAGAGGCATATCCAACTTGGGGCAGTAAGGCATGTATTTAGAATCAATTTTACAAGATATTTTTGGATTATGAAACCATATAGGAGGAGAGGGGAAGGCCAAGCAAGAAAACATACTCATCCTGCAATCGATCAACTAGTATGTTAGTCAAAGGGTCACTTCCATTGCGGCATCACCCATGTTGGCATATGGCTCATAACATAATGAGATTTATATGTTATTGCGGACCAAGTCAGCCAACCAACCAGATAGGGAGACCCATCTAGGCTCCATTCCAATAAATCCTCAATTATTACGAAGAGAATTAAAATCCCATCGATTTTAGTCGATGTATATTTGTAATGGGAAAGTCTCAACAGTGAATACAGAGCACCTAAGATACAGATACGGCTCCCTGGGAGGGCTGGGAGCATATTGGGAGCGGCAGGGGCGGGAGTGGCCAGGATAAGGCGCTGCCCCTGCGGAAACGTACAGGTATGGCCAGATGGGAGGGCTGGGAGTGTATTGGGAGCGGCAGGGAGCGGGAGCGGGAGCGGTAAGGCGCTTGTTCAAGTGTTTTCTATGTTGAATTACAGTGACAGAGCCAGGCTTGCCTCCGTCTGTAAGACATGGAGAGACAATGATATATTAAAATAAAATAAAGTAAAAAACTGTGGGAGCGGCAGGAGGAGCGTCCCGGATACGGCACTGCCCCTGCGAAAATGTACGGGTACGGAGTATCCGGGACGCTCCCCTGCAGCTCCCACAATTTTTTACTTTTTTTATTTTAATATATCATTGTCTCTCCATGTCTTACAGACGGAGGCAAGCCTGGCTCTGTCACTGTAATTCAACATAGAAAACACTTGAACAATGGCATAATTGGGGAGATTCGTCCAATCCACTTTCACCCCCTCCACCACCAGATTCGTCATCTCCATCTCTAATATTTCTTGTTCTTATCACCCTTTGTAGTCTCCATGCATCGTTCCTCCTATTTTAAATTAATGCAAATATTTAAAATACACATTTTAAATTTAGTTTTTTTTTTTTAATTTCATACTCCTCAATCTCCTCTTCCCATTTGTCATAATTCTTTTTCAAATTTCATTTAGGTAACTTCTCAATTTTGTTTTCTGATTTGTCATTATTCTTTTTTATTTAGAAGTCTTTGTTTATTTTTATTTTTTCCACTTTTGCTAATTTTCACAAATTTGCTAATCATTCTTTTATATTTGTAAATCTGTTTTTTACATTATAGTACTCGTGTTTTATAATTTTTGTTACTTATTTATAGTAATAACTACAAAGGCATTCATATAAAATATTAACAAATGAATATTTCAAATTTCATTCTAAAAAAACAGTTTCAAAGCCTAATGAATATAAATCTGTCTTTGAGCTTTACATTCCTTCAATTAGTTTTTAAGCTGATTCTTTTTTTCAACAAATAATATTTAAAAATCATCAATCTTATTCGATGTTTTAATATATCATGAAATTCATGACATTCACATATATCATGAGATTCATGACATTCACATTGTGTTAGATTTAAGTATTTTAATTTAACTTTTAAGCTTTTAAGTTTCTAAGTTTTATCAGTATCCTAGCTTGTTTGTTGTGGTTATTCACTTATTTAGCTTATAACTTGTCTTTTATCTTGTCTTTCATATGCATAATATGTAGTTAATAATTAAATTCCTATTTAAAAGGCTGAAATTTATATATTTTTTTAATTTTTATTTATTTTTCGTACTGCCGTATCCGGGGTCAAAAAAAATTTGTTGTTTCCACATATCGCCGTATCCAAAACGTTTCGGCTACTTAGAAGAGCACAAAAGTTCAAAAATGAGAAAAAAAAACTCTGGTATTATAAAAATATCATTCATCCGCTACCTGTCGGCACAAAGTAGTTTGCCTTAAAAGAATCATGATTTCAAACTAATAACCAACTCATATGCACTACAAAGTGAAACTTTTACATGAACCCTGCCAAGAGACCTTTAGAAAAACGAATCTGTAAGTAACCAATCGAATACCTTCTTAAGAGGATGGGAATGTTGGCTCTAAAAGACAGAAGAAACAAGAAGCTTGTATAGAGTTTCCTCAACGGATCATGGAAAAGTATCTTTCTTACGGTTCTTCTCTCCCTATTTCCTACACCAATCATTATGTTTCAGCTATTTCCGCACTAACACTCCTCGGCTTCCAAGCCCCGTATTGGCAGTAAGATTATTATACACTATATGATTGGTGTTTCCATTCCGAAGATATATAACTCAAATTCAGAACACATTTCCTTTTAACCAACTCACTGTAAGATGGAATTAGGCTCAATTACATAGATATTTGCAATCATAACCTAGTAAATCCAGACACTAAAACTAAGTCCAGAAATTCATTTCAAAAGTAAAACACCGGTAGGCTAGAGAGGCCATTTTGATTTTTTTGCCTAACTTGCAGTAAAAGTGATTTTATCTTTAACTTAATAATGGTGAAAGCAAGCGTAAGATTAAATAAATTCGCAAGTTTCAAAGCAAAAACAGTAAGAGGGTTTGAATGCACAAACCTGAGACGCAAACATTACAGGAGATCTGGAACGACCAGGGCTATCAGGAGGAGTGCCCCATTGACTCGGCAGATCCACCATGGCTGAGCCTACCTGCTTCCCTCTGCCCATGCATGGGCACACCATGATGGGATTCTCCACCTGCTTCTTCTTCACCTATTCTTTCTACACCTTCCCTAACATTTGTATTGCCCATACCCAAGCCAGTCTCCACCAAAAGCACAATCCCACAAATACCTAAATGTTTAACCTCGATCTTTCTATTGTTCCAATCTTGCCGATGACCCGAGCCTCACATTTCTCAATCAATCATCTAAACATAAGAATCGACAACACGCAGCTACTTTTCCAGCAGATTCGACAACACCCAAGTAGTTTTCCAGTGGAATCAACAGCACCCAAATGGTTTTTTTTTCGAAAATTCAATGTTTATGTTAGAGATTGGAAACCAGTGCTACCCACAATTGGAATTGGAAGCCCCAAATATCGAGAAACAAAACTTTCAATTGTCGTTTGAGAGAGAATAGCAAAACCAAAACCCAGCGAAAGCGACAACTAAATTCCTAATCAGCAAACTTTCCACTCTTTCTTCGCGTTTAAATGAATCGTGTAGATGCAAATTGACAGGCCACGTTATCCATTTGTATTAGGAGGAGAATAGAGATAGACATCGAGTAGTCAGCAATCGTGCAATATGGAAATAAAATTATCACGTGTAGAGCTTTTTCAGCTTTGAAATATTCGCTTGTTTTCTATTCAATGCTGTCTTGTTTGCAACTTGTCATTTTCGTGGCTGAACGGTGGTTACGATGGTACCTATATTGTATTATTCTAATTGTGGGGGCGAGAAGGGCTATCATAAGCTACATTAGAATTATTATTTGCTAGCGATAAGACTTTTTTTTTTTTTTTTTTTTTTTTTTTTTTGGGGTGTCATTTTAATTTGTTTTAAGAGGAGTGCAATGTGATTGCCGAAAGGGATGTGGTAGATGAATGATTTGTGAGAAATGGAAGGAAACTAAGAAGCGCAGTTGTGTTGGTTAAGGTATTTGATTTGTCACTTACATTGAGTAAGGTCTGTGGAAAAGGGAAGGAAACCAAGATAAGTTTTATTATATGTAGCTAGCAGAAACCATCTCGATCTAATATTCAACGGCGTAAGGGTCTCTTGTCTCAACCAAAGATCTATTTCCGTAACACCGCCACTTTTATTTCCTTTAGCGAAACTCTCGTCATTATCATCAAGATCCCTCACAATGTCATAAATACTAACAATTTGCGTCTTGCCCATAATCCTCGTCGGCGATATCGTCCACTTTAGTGACACACTTTAGCAAATAAATAAATAAAAAAGAAATATGAACGCACAATCAATTCAATTCCACTTTTTCTAATCCTTGTTCTTTATTTCTTCTCCTCTCTCAACGTCTCTTCTCTTTTGTTTTACTCTATGTCTCTCGTGCCCCCCTTCTTGCTCGCATATTGTTATTTATATTTTTTTATTTTCATATCAATTAATGTGTCTCGTTGTGAGTGTGTTTCAAGTTCCAACACTAAGAAAGTGTGCATTTGGATCGAAAGGATTGAGGAGATGAGATGAAAAATTTGAAACCCTGAAGATCAATTGTTGGTCATTTTCATTTTTATCCAGCGACAGATCTGGTAGAAGGTAAGCCCTTGGCTCTATGATCTAAACAAATACCATGGGGTAGTGCGTCTCAAATCTGTGAAAAATATGTCAAGTCACCATTCATCAAGCCCGTGGCCTAATCCTTTTCCACATGTGCAAGGCCCCTGCAAGGTGCACTATCAACAAGGGTGCCAACATTGCCTTCAAGGTTAACATCCAAGAGGTTTTCTACGGTCGTCCCTCCCGCCTCCCGCTAAACACATTATGTATTCACTCGCTAAGTGACGGGGGTGCTTAAGCAACCAAAGGATCGCCCTATACTAGAAGACAAAGTGTGATCCAAAATCATAAGCAAAATGCAACATTCATCCAAAAAATTGCTTTAAACGATGATTTTATGGAATGATTTCGATATTACGCCTTTTCCTTATTTTTTAAAATATGCAATTACTATGTAAAAATATAGAAAAATCATACTAAACAAATAAATAGAATCACCACAATTAATAATGGAGTTCGGCGTTAAAGCCTACGTCTTTGGGTCCATATAAATGTGATCGATCTATTAAAATAATGTCTTAATACACTTACAATGCTTCAAAAAACAACCAAATCTTCTCCAATTGCCACAATATTCCTCATGAAAAATTAATCCTAGTCCCTTTTGGAAATGTTCTCCAATTTATCTCGTAGCTCTTACAAATAGCACTTACAATACACAATCTTGTCGATTCCCTTTGAATAGCGCGTAGCGCCTTATATAATATGTTTCAAATACTTGGCTCAATGGTCAAGCCTATCATTTTACAAAGCATGGGATAAGGGTTTGAATCCCTTATCCCTCCTTCGCCGCTTTGGTTTTCCTTTGTCGGAATAGTCCAACAACGAGCATGGGTTAGGTAGGGCTAATGTTTAAATAAAGGTGGTTGTTGAATGTGCTTTGGTCTTAAGACCGCTTTTGTTACTCCCAAGTGTGATGGTCGTTGGGCAAAGCATGGCTATGTTTGGTTGCAGGAAGTTAACCGTTGAGTTGGTTGTTTGTTGGGTAGATGAGGATGAGTTGGCAAGGAATTTAGAGGAGATGATGGTGAGTTGGCAGATAGATAAGAGGTGAGCTAACATGTGTGGATATCGGTTAGAGTGGTGAGGTGGGTGATGTAGCCTAGAATTCACTGTAAATAGCCCAAGGCGCACTGGCACATCACTTAACCTAACCGAGCACTCACCCAAAGCGCACAAGGGTACCAGGTCTCCCTTTAGAGTTGCCGTCCAAGATGTTAGCGTGATTAAAAGTATAATTCATATCCATGTGAGATAATCAATTAAACCACGATGTATGAGCAGGATCTAGATCTAAACCATATGAAAGATTGACTAAACAATGATTATAATGAGATTTACCATGCAAGAACCATATTCAATCACATCTAACACCAATATCCAACTAATATGATCCATTATATTAAATACCATAAAACACAGAAGCTTCATACATCATAGTAATGTCAACATGAGTCGTGCACGCAAACTAAACCAACAACACAACTCTACAATAATCAATCTCGGTGGTCCCTCTAAACCGTGCAAATCAATACATATATATAAAGGTGGGGACTTTCCCTTCACCGCCCATGCACCTTCCAAAATAGACTACATGCTAAGAATAGCCATGTGCCTTTACAAGAGAATACAAAAAGCATGCAAGTGCTTTAATAATAGATTTCCTATAGTTAACTCTAAGTTGAAATCTTATTATTAAACCAAAACTCGCGGCGCTCAAACTGTTGCACATCCCAAAATAGCCTTATGTGAACTACAAGTCTCCATGTCATTGCGTGCTCAGCACTCCATCTCCAAAAATAGCCTAGATATGTAAAAGTGACTAAGTTGTGTGTACACTTGTCCTAGGTGTGTGTTGTTCTACTATATTTTTGTGTCCTTCTATGTGTCATGTGTCCACGCGCCCAATCCTTATGCACTTTCATACTTGAATTATCTTTTATCTGCTTAACATTACCCCACACTAAATGTATTGTCACCCCGGCAATGGGTAATTCCACTTATTTCTCCAAAGCAAAGAATAATGAATGAAGGAATGAAGATTTGTTTAAACAAAAGAATGAGATATCACTCAATGCTCTTCTCCTCAACATGCAATATTAATTTTGGATACTCATTCTTAACTTTTGCCTCCAATGCCTATCAATCGCTTAATGCCTCACTTGTTTTGTTTGGGACATCTGTGACTATGACATCTAGCTCATCTTGAGTCATGTTCTCTTTTTCATTCTGCAAGATTCTACAAATATTTTCCATACTAGAAATCATGCCTTCCATATAGTCCATCTTCCCAACAATTTGTTTGCATGTCTCCTTCAGCTTGTTTTCATGTGGCTCTTAGGCACTTACAAGTGCTTTGCGCTTGTCTCCCACCAAAGCAACTCTCTCCAAGCGCCCAAGTGTCTCATCCTTCATGGCTTTGAGGACTTCATTATCTTCTGCAATTTTCCTCATCCTAACAATTGCATTTGGTGTCATGCACATGTTCAAGGCCCGATATGCCTTCTTCAATTCATATCTCAAGGTGTGTAGCATTGACTCATAACTTGTAATTTTTCTCGCAATATTGGCTTTTTCCCTTGTTTCTTCCTCTGCGGGGTCTTTTGGCACGAGCATATGCACAAGCCCTTCATTTATGACCATTTTTACAAGTGTGCATATATAGTGCAACACGGATGGGAATTTTCTGGAACTTGAGACTCCAGATGTGGCCTTACCTTAAGAATATCATCACCAATCTCCTTGACCATACTGATCAATGCCTCTATCTTTGCCTCGACCTTTTCTTTCTTTGTTGTTAAGCACTTTATTTCTACATCCTTATCCTTGTTGTCATCCATCAACGCCCTAATGGTTGTCATTTTGTCTATGTTCCTGCGCACAACCTTTACCAAGGCATTACTCACTTGTCCATCCAACATAACAATTGGTTTAACATTCACGTGTCGGATGTGGGGTGTTTCATTCATTTTGTGTGAGACACATGATTCTTCACACACGTCAAATTCAATCTCATCCATATGAGTCTGCATTGACCATGACAACTACTTCTTTGTGTGTGTGTTCGCCATCTCTGCATCCATCAACTCCTAACCATATAAGTCCTTAGTTTCCATAGTACTTTGGAAGTGCATGCACATATTATCTTGTTGGTATCATCCACATATCCAACCGTGGGAGTCACATAGTCTTTGCTTTCTTTCTCCTTCCTTGTTCTTTTCCCTTATGAACCCAAGTGCTTGAATCCGAATCAAGCCTTCATCCTTTTCTTCTTCTATTTTTGTGCCTTCAACCACTCCTCATCATCCTTAATTTTCATCATGGGGTTCCTTTGTACCCTCAAAGTTTGCACTGGAGTACATGGCGTGCTTTCTCCGAACTCATCCTCCTCTCTCGTCCTTAAGCTTTAGCTTGTGCCTTTTCTTCTTCTCAGGCTCTACTTTCTACGGAAAAATCTGAGGTGACCTTCTTAATGGATGTGATGACTCTGTGCCCTACGCCCTTGTTCTTCTGAACACCCTTTTGAATTGTTACTCCTCTGCGGTCTATTATGTATCTATTTCTAGCACACATTTTTCTAACACCTCTTCTTCTTACTATAGTGGAGGAGTTGTCGCGCACTCATTTTCTTTCTCATCAGTGGGCTGCCTTCAACCCTTGTGTTCTAAACCACCACTGTCTTCATGTAGTTCTTCTTCTTCTTCTTCCTGAATGGGTGAAGTAGGCTTCTCAGCTACCAACGTGCCAACTGTGTGTTTCCCTTTAGGTGGGCCTGACAGGTTTGAAGGTATGCCAATGTTGCCCCACTATCACCTATTGCCAAACTCATAGGCTTCATAGTTATGTCGTTTAAAATGTATCTTTCTATATAAGTAGACTTACTTGGATAGACATAAGTCTTCTACAGAGTGTGGTAGTCACGGTCTACCTTATCAAAGAATGTAGATTAACTAGTGTGCGTCGAGATTCTATGAACAATGCCTAAAAAAATAGCGGCGTAGGGTAGTTTGCACCAAGGATTTCATGTCTCGTCCTTCATCACAAAACGTGCGATGCAAAAATGTTGATAGACTGCAAACCATGCCAACTTACCTACCACCACGGGAAACTCCTTAGGTATCCTCCACTCTTCCTCGAATGTGGCGTGGAGTCGTGCATACCATATATCTACCCTTGGTTTTAATGGCCACTCTTGGTCCCCTCACAAAGATATTTTTCAAATTTCTATGTGAGAGATTTTTTTTTGGCAGGGTACTCCTAGATTTTGTTCTTGACCCATCGGGCACTCTAATCTCCACAAACACAAGGGACAACAGAATAGTGCCAAAGCTAATTTTCTCACCCTTACGCACCTCTTCAATGATCATTTTAACAATGTATCTAGCCAAGTTGTAGGTCTCCCCTTGTGACATTTTCTTTGCAACATGTAGCCAAAAAGTGTTCACATGTGACCATCTCTCCCGGTCATTCAATTTTGTCAATAAGTGTGAAGCTGCCTGTATGACTTGATACTTCCTCAGCTTGTAAATATCCATGTCGTGCCCACCTTTTGTATAACCCAACTCTTTATTGGTTGCTATAATTTTTGCTTTATCAGTTAGGTTGTTACTCACCTCTATGCATGTGCTTTTCAAACCCATCAAAGTGTCAATCAAGGGCGTGGTGATCCTCATTTGTTGCCCAACAAAATAGAAAAAGTCCTCATGGACTCTACTCATTAGCCACTGGTATAACTTCTTTGGCTTTCCAAAATAAGGAAGTTTGTACAACTATAAAACCCCTACCTTTATTAGGATCTTCTCCCCAGCATCATCGTATATGGGCATGTCATTTGTTGTTTGTATGTTTGTCTTTTTATTCAATAATGCGTCCAACTCCTCTTTGTTATTTTTTTCCTATGGTTGTAATCATTGACTTTGCTTTGACGGACATGGGAATCCCAATCACAACTCATAATCACTTCCTCGGGTATTGCATTTCTAAGAAATGACTCTCAGGAGCATCCTCTGCCTCATATTTGACCTCCTTTTGCTTCTTCTCCTTCACGGCCGTTATCGGTGCTCTCTTAGGTGCCATTTCAATCAAAAAGATGTGTTCTCTTACCTCCCTTAAGCTTTGCAATTTGGTTCCATGTGCCCTAGCTCAAACTCAAACCCT
This sequence comes from Taxus wallichiana var. yunnanensis, assembly GCA_018340775.1. NCBI lineage: Eukaryota > Viridiplantae > Streptophyta > Pinopsida > Cupressales > Taxaceae > Taxus > Taxus wallichiana. Next base: position 41,065,414 of record CM031233.1, on the reverse strand, counting down.
AGCTGTCAATCTCCTTTCCCGCATGCCTTCGCCTTGCTCAAACACTTCAAAAAATGGAGCGTAATAGTTCCTTGTGCATATATCTAACCAACCCAACTAGTTTACTGCTCGCCACTCTTCACAATCATCTTCTAGCTCGCTCATAAACAACTCATTTGAGAATTCATAATCACAAAGGTAAAAAATGGCCTCATAACCCTTCCTTATATATATTTTAAAAATTTATCACATTTATTTCTCTTCTATCTACCATCGATCCCATCATTAATGCATCATTCATCAATTTTTCTCATGCGCCGCTCATTTCCACGCCACAATCATAACCTTCTGGCACACCTTCTACTTCTTGGCCACATACCTCCTTCCGCGCACCCATATGCGCTGAAGTACTTCACCACTATGCCTTCTTCCAAGTAGTTTCCACTCTTGCAACCTACCTTGCATTATACTGTGCGTCCATTTTTCCATCTGTGGTCTTCATTTAGGAGTAATTTTTTTCTATCTCGCACCCTTCCAAAAAGCACCTACACCAAAGTTTCCTTATGCACACCCATCTTTAGATGAAAATCAACTATATTCAACTTGGTAATGAACCTTGTATGTAAACCACCCTACACTAAGGGTATGTGCATTCCTCTGCGCATGAAAACACTTTAGATAGTAATCAAATTCTAAAGTGCAAGCATGCTTATTACACAAAACATTGAACTAAATTGACAAAGCATAACAATGATGAAGGAAACACATATAAAGGAAATGCATTAAGGAAATCTATTCTAAGTGGCAATACTACCTTATTACAAACACTAAGAAGGCTTATTTATAGTAGGGATTTAACCTACTCTGTTAAAGTAACTGGGGAACCATGTTCCATCCAGTGCCTCTAACTGGCAAGCGCCTAAATCAAGTATATGAGTGATAACATATGGTCCCAACCAATGCACCTTAAGCTTTCCAGGGTGGCACAAAAATTTGAATCATATACCATTTTCCTAACCTCAAACTTCTTATCCTTGATGTGTCTATCATGACATGTCTTCTCGCCTAGCTTTTTCTTACTTTTGACTTCATCTTACTATGACGCACCTCTCATATAGTTGCATTAATTTGTCAATACGTCCTTCTAATGCCTCATCATCCCAAACCTCCCGCATACATGCAATACACAAAAAAGGTAACATGAATTCCATGTGTAGGATCGCCTCTACACCAAACACCAACTGGAAGGGTGTTGCTTTATTCAACCTTTTGTAGGTTGTCTTGTATGCCCAAAGTACCGAGAGAAACCTTGTCATCCCAATCTTTCCTTCCAACATCATAATTTTTGTCAAAGTATGGCTCAATATTTTGCTAAAGGCCTCACTAGTTCCATTTTCCTGAGGGTGATAAGGGGTTATCCTATGGTGTGCAACCATGAATTCATCCAACAATATCCTGATAGTGTCATTAAGGAAATGAGTACTGCACAATAGAAAATCAACACATGACCTTCTTCGCACCCAACCTCCCGAGGTCATGCCGAGACAGCTGGTGTGGAATTGAAATGGAAGTGAAAGTGATGGCGGTGATCAAGCTAATTGGGCAACCTTATGTCTTTGACACACAATACTGGAATCTGCAAATCTAAGGAAAAGAATGCTCTCCTAACCTAAAGGTGGTGAATGGGTATGGTCCGATATGATAGCTACTCGGAGACTCCAATCGATGTCTAGTTCTGCCAAGATTCTATTGATTGGTTGTGGAATACGTGGAAAGTAACTTGTAGGTGCCTCGTATGGGTTTCCAAACAAGGTCATGGAAATGGAGATAAGAGGTGTAGTGGAGCTACAGAGGACTATGGGTGATTTTCTGGTCTTGTCCAGAAATTCTTAGCTTGATCACTGCTATATTCAACAATGAAAGTTGTGTAATAATATTGGGTGGAAGTGGTGAAGATATGAATACCAATGTGTGTAAACTAGTGTCAATATCTAGCTGACTAGTAGGCTGTTGGGTTGCGGGACTGTGGATCACAACCAAAGACTCATGGGGGCTATGGCCCTTGGATGGTCATGCATGCAATCAAACCCTATTTCCAGGAGTAGTCCAAAAGTCGTAGGCTTGATTAGTAGCTATGTTCAATGTATCTAACTGTCTTATTTTCTCAGCGTATGTTGCAGGTGTGTGTAAGACTGTTAAACATAAACTTGTGTCAATGTCAGTTATTAGCTCTGGCCCATTGGGTTGTGGGACTAGGGGATCACAACTATAAGTCTTTTCCTATTATGGACCGTTGATGGTCATGCAAGATGAATTGATTTGTTTTCAAGTAAATAAACTATCTATCAAAGGAAATCTAACCTATATTTTTGGTGTTTTCTCAATATATCGGAACAAAGCAAGTAAAATAAGCTAATCTATGGAAAATAAATGTTTTTGTTCTTTTCTAACTTTTCAGACAATGCATCTAATCTAATAAACAAATTAAATACAAACAATTAGTGAATGTAGCTAACTATTTGTGCAGATGTATGAATCTAAATCTTAAAATCTATTCTAATTCAATCAAAATCCTTCCAACCCTACCTCAGAAGTGAAGAACAAATCATAACCCTAACAAAGCTATTGTTCCCCACAGCTTCCCTGGTAATGTTGAAGAGACAACTTCCTATTGATTTGATCTACTTGAAATTATCTAGCTAATTGAAATGAATTGTTTCTCTACTCTATTTGATATGTAATTGAAATTAACAATTCGTAATTGACAATTTGATAAACAAAGCAAACAAATACACAACTCCAACCTGGAAGAGCAAGAACCTTGGCAAATCTAGTAGTATCAGTATCTGTCCCCTCAGTTCTTTCCTTTCTTTCTCTGAGTGTTCATGTGAGTCCAAAGGATTGGGAATGCAAAGAACAACAACAAGAGGATGGCGCTTGAGCAATGACAAACCTATGATCGGGACGCAATCACACAATACAAGTAGAAGAGAGATAACACAAGAGATATGAGCTTGTTATGCAATTCCTAGCAAGATTATGGCAAGCATAACAATACAAGATACACAAAATTCTTAGGCCCTTTTCTTGAATACAAGCATGGAATATATAGGAATGGAGGCTAGGAGGTTACTTCATGCATAAGGCAAGAAGAAGCAGTTCCAACTAATTAAATCTTATTTAAAAATAGGAGCAAGGAGAACCAAACAAACAAAGCTATTTTTAGCCAATTCGGTTCACGGATGCATGCAAAAAGCAAATTTAAGTGAACCATCACATGTTTAAAACACACATGAAGAATCTGGAAAAAGTGGGCAGGAATGCAGCCCTGTGCAGGGTGGTAGTTTCAAGACCGCTGCCTTGCCTAGGCGGCGGTTTGAGAACTGCCACCTAGAAGTAGTGGTCTTGCACCTTGAAGGCCAAAAAAGCATAGAAAGAGGCAGGGAAATGAAAAATGCATGGAAAAGTTAAGTAAGGCCATCTAGGCTACAAATACACACTACGAATGGGTTTTTGGAGCTCTAACCTTCTTGAAAGGATTTTGAATCATCACTGGGGACTTTTGTAACCATTTTCCTGACAATGTAGCACGTGCAATTTTGGGTGCGTCTGATACAATACCCCTATCACTTGTTAAACTTAAAGGGCAACCATACTTGCTAATAATATTTTCCCACATAAACCTTGCTGTCATAGTTGTTGTGCAATCCTTTGTAGGTGCCACTTCTACCCACCTTGTAAGATAATATGTACAAGTTATAATATAGCGTGATCTAGTCCTACACACGACTGGGAGATAGGGCCCACAAAGTCAATTTCCCACTTCTCAAAAGGTTCTGCACTAGTAATAGGTCTCAAAGGCATTTCATCTCTATGCCCAAGCTTTCTAAGGTGTTGAAAATGGTCACATGCCTTACAATATGCTTTGCAATCCTTGTATAACGTTTCCCACCATAGACTAGCTAGTAGAATCTTGTGCACTGGTCAATACCGCCATGAGCCTCTGCCATAATTACTTCATGCTCATGTTGAAGTACACACCAACATAAAACTTCATCATGGCCTAACTTGTATAATTCTCCATTGATCAACATGTAAGGCGCGACGCAAATAACAAGTTGTTTCTTTTCTAAAGCCTTCATTCCTTCGGGTGCCACACCTGTGCGTAAAAATACAATAATATCTTCTAAGTACGAGGGTGCGTAGTTCAACCTGAATAACTATGCATCTAGAATTATGTCCTCAATGTTCTGTGTGTCCTCCCCTAATTGAATCCTTGATAAATGGTCTGGACTAAAATTACTCTTACCTGGCTTAACCACCACTATAAAGCTAAACTCCTGAAACAACAGTACCCAATGACATATTCGGCCTTGCAAAACTTGATTGTTCACCAAATACTTCAATGCCATGTGGTATGTATAAATATGAAAGGTGTTACCAACAAATATTGTCAAAACTTATAGAGCACATAGATCATAGACAAGGCTTCGCGTTCTATCATTGTATAATTATGTTCTGTTGGAGTCAACTTTTTGCTAGCAAAACAAATAGGATGATCAACAACCCTTTCTCCAAACTGAGCTAATATGACAACAATGGCCATGCCAGAGGTGTCTACATGAACATGAAAAGGCTTGGACCATGACAGAAAGAGCAAAATACGCGTTGTAGTAAGCATGTCCTTTAGTGTGTCAAATGCATGTCGTTGTGCCTCACCCCAATATAACTTTCCTTTTCCCTTGAGTAATTCTTCTAAGGGCATGACGATCTTTCCATATCCCTTTATTAAATTTATGTAATAACTCATGTGCCCCAAGAATCTGTGCACCTCACTTTGGTTAGTAGGTTCCTCCAAGCCCAAAATCATAGCTACCTTAGTAGGATCTACTAGTAAGCCTTCTTTACAGATGATGTGCCCCAACAAATCTCCAAAGGGTGTGGCAAATATACACTTCTTAATGTTTAAAGATATGGTCAATTGCCTACATCTCTCAAACATCAGCCTCAAATTATCACAGTGATCTTTCACAAGCCCATATCCTGTCCAATCATACAAATACACCTACAAGAACTTGTGAATAAAATCCTGGAAAGCTTGTACCACTATGTGCAAAAATACTACAAGTGCATTCTTTAACCCAAAGGGCATAACTGTGTATGTAAAACTTCCCCACTTGGTGGTTAAATTTGTCTTCTCTTGATCCTCACTATCTATCTTCACCCGATGATATCCAAAGAATCCATCAGTAAAGGATTAGATTTTGCACCCTGCAACGCCTTCTAAGCTTTCTTCAGTAAATGGTGTGGGAAAGGGGTCAATGAAACATACAACATTAAATTCCCTACAATCCACACAAATTTTGATTCTTCCATCTTTCTTAATGTTGATCACCATAGGGCTTACCTATTCGACTCCTCGATTAGCACAATAATCCCAAAGATTAACATTTTGTCAATTTCTTCTTTTACTTTGACGCACAAGTTCAGATTCATCATGTAAGGCCTCTTCCAAACTGGGTGCACACCTTTTTTTTAGCTTTATCTTCATCTCTCTTAATGATTCATGCACGTCTTTCAACTCATGATAGCCTCTAGGGAAAAAATCCTAAAAGTTGTACACAAACTCAATAATCTTATCAACTTGATTCGGACCAAGTAATCTCCGATAATGGCTTCCTTAGGTTCAACGTCTATTCCAATATTCAATTTCTTGGTCTTCATAGGCTCATGGTAGGTGCATGCCTTCTCATCTGCACTATCCAAGACTTCGTGCATGCCTTATGTGTGCTCAATTTCCAAGTTCTCCACCTCTTCATCATCAACCATGTAAATCATCTTACCCTTTTCTATTTCTAGGCGGGTGTGACCAAGCGCTTAACATTTGTTTCTTCCTCTTCAAAGCATGCCACCAGTGTCTTTCCTAACAACTCTCAAGTAACTCTTCAACTTTTGCACTATCTCCCATAGTTAAGTGCTTCATAACTCGCAACGCCTCGTTCGGGGTTTAGAAGAAAAGTAGTCAAAGGTATAAGTTATACCTTCAGTAAGTTCCTACCAATTTTACGGTTGCTCTATTCAACTCTGCATATATATACCATGCGCATGCGTAACCTCACAAGGTAAAGTAAAACTTGTGCAACCAAAATGAAGGTGGTAAAGTTTCCTACCTTGCTATCCGAGTCTCTCACACTCTCGAATGTGGTCTTGAACAAGATCATTACCATCAAATGCACATATACGGGTAGGTGCATTGCTTAAACCGAGCGAGATAAAGAAATCCTTACTTCTCTCCACTCTAAAAGATTATCCTTGTGAACAATCCACCTACACATTGTTGTCCCATGCAAAGTATAAACTAACATGTCCCTTCTTTCCACCGACATTCCCATTGAACTTCCATAACAATCAAGAATACTTCTAGATTATCTTCACCTGTGTACTTTGGTACCTGGATGCTCCCTAAACACACGATCTTTGCATGGCTTACTGACACACACAACTATACTTTGCACTTCACGCCCAACCATTTCATAAGTGGCGTGTGCCTAATTATCACACACCACACTTGTAGTATCACTCATGGATTGTGCATCATCCCATTGGAGAACTCCTTCCTTTGATGTCTCAAGAACTTCTGGATCTCTAATGGTGCACACATAAATTATGTTCAAGTCTTCTTCACTTAAGGGCTCTACATATGGCATGAATCTCCCATTTGTCGGAGGTATAATGCCTCACTCTTCCTTATTATCAAAACTAATATACTCCTTGTTGAAGCACAAGTCAACATTGTTTGTATAACACCAAGGGTGCCCAAGTAATGCGGGAAAGTTGTTTGCTTCCGCAAGTGCTAAGACTTCAAAATCCCGATAAACTTAGCCCCTTTAATAGTAATGGATACATATTTCAATACTCCAATGGGTGTAGCCTTCATCTAGTTTGCCATGAACAACACCTTTGTTAGTGCAAATTCACAAAGACCCCCAAAATGACCTATGGATCGACTTTTCTAAGGCAATGTCATTTGGTGTGAATGCACAACATTGATCTTTCCCAAAGTGTGGGACCTTTGCAAATGGGGAAAGCTCTCTAGAGAAGGCTGGTTCCTCTTCCTAAACTACCTGCCACAAGCTATTCCAGTGTAGGCAAGCTAATCTAATCCTAATCTAACTATGCCAAGGAGACATAGAGAGAGAGAAAAAGAGGAAAACAAAGCCTACACTAAAATGGTGATACACCAGAGAAGGAAAATGTTGAACATCTATCAAAATTGCCATGGAACAAGAAGAGGTGAGCAATGGGAAGGATGGACAAGTGCATCACAAAACCAAGGATGGATTTCACACAAAAATGTTCCAAAACTCCATGAACACAGCTCCAAAACCTGCAATGAACATTCAAACATGCACAAATACCTGCAATGAAGAGAGGCAAGAAGAAAACAAGCAAAAACAAGCAAGGATGGACAAATGCATCACAAAACATGTTTTTATTGCTCCAGAAGTTTGCACAAAACATCATTTCACGGATAAGAGGCAAAAACACCATTACAAAGTAGGGAAGAGGTTCAAACTCCATTTTGACCCTGGGGAAGAAAAGAAGGGAGAGCGCAAAAGAAGAATGACGACAACACATTACAAATGAGCCAAAGCGGCTTTTAACCATCGAAAGCGAGAATGGAAGAAAGGAGAAAATGCGGGCAAATTGATTTGGAACTTCAACCACCGATAAGATTCATCTAATTGGCCTACAAAATGATTGGTTTCCATGAAAAATCCCATACTTTGAATTACATTGCTTCTGAGAGAAAACAGAGGCCCATACTTCATTAATTTTGGTGGTTGGAGTCATTTTCTGTGTTCTTACATGCCATGGAAGTTTTCTAATTTTTCTCCTACAAATCTCCATCAAAATTTAAAATTGAATATTCCATTGTGTGGAGAATTTCACCAGCTTTCCAATGATATAAAGAACGTGAAAATCTGAGCTCGGGATTGAAAGTTATGCCCCTCTGAAGATTTAGGGCAAAATTCGGGTTGGCGGGCGAAACTTGAAAATTGTCCCCTTTTTGAATTTGGGAAAACTTCCCAAAAATTCTTCATGCCTTGCCACTCCACTGCCACGTGTCACCCTCTGGCTGATTTGCGGGCCTCAAGATCATTTTCTGCCCTTTACACCTTTTAAATTTTCATTGGGAAAATTTCCCAATTTACCTCCGTGGCCCGACCTCCACCGCTGATGTGGCCACGTGGTGCCATTTGATTAATCAATGGGGCCGCGGGTTCAATGCTCACCTTTGCACCTTTTGCAACTTTGGCAAATTTTGCCAAATTCTTCCGCCACCACGACCCCGACAGTACTGACTGGACACGTGTCGTCATTTGTTTTCTTGGTGGGGTTGCATTTCCAATTCTTCCCTTTGTGCATTTTACAATTTTTGTAAAATTGCCAAAATTCCCCCACGCTCCCCAATTCCACTTCTTTGGTAGGACATGTGTCATCCTCCAGTTTTCCTACGAGCCTTCGTAAATTTCCTTCATCCTCCTCCACGGGCCTGCGGGCCGATTTTTCCCTTTGCGCCTCCACCAATTCCGTGGAGAATTTTCCAGCCTACCTTCACCGCCAGCCTCGCCGCCATGTGGCATCATTTCATTATCCATTTGGCACCACGAGGAAAGTTTCCCCAAAAAACTCCGCCGAGCCATAACTTGAAATTTACAAGGAGTTAGGAGGAAAATTTTACCTTTCTGGAAAGGGAAGAAAAATCCTATCTGATGGAGCCATTTCTAAAAACCCTTGAGTACTTGAAATGTGTGAAAATTGAAGTTGAAGCACAAGGAAGGGAAGAATGAAGGCAAGTTAGCCAAAATAAGCAGGGGGCTCATTTTGGATAACAATTTGGTGACTCTCAGGGGTCATCTACCTGCTAGATGAATGATCAGTGGCCTTTGAAGCATCCATTAGGCATGGAGTCAAGCCTAATAAACTAATTCGATCCGAACTATGAAAATCGACCTCTAAGCCACTTGAAACCCACTTTGAAACTTGGAGTGATCTTCACCAAAACCCACCGAAATGGGTGGGCAAGAGCAATACAATAGCACCAAAAACTAAGTACGAAACTGAAAATCATACACGCTCCAAATGGAACATACAGAGTGTGCACAAGCACTTCTTTCTGCTGAAAGCAAACCTACCTACTCTACTCTAACCTGGAAGCAAAGGTGAGCTAAACAAACCCTACTGTTGGTTGTGCAAAATAACTTCCTTTCTTCAAAATTGGCAGCCATGTAAATGATTTGGAGTGAGTATGGCTGCTTAGGATGAGTGGAAAATCAACAAGAAGCTGGTCTTCTACCTAAATTAGCAAGGTGTCAACTAAAAACAAATCCAATACCTCTTTTAGTTGCTCTGCATTTGGATTGAAGAGGTATGACAGCTGATCCTTGGAACTTTGCATATCATCCTCGTGCTTAGAGGTAAGCATGACTGGTTGTGGCTTCTCCTTTGGCTCCAATGAAGCTAAATACCGATTGGGCAAGGTCGATCCGTTTGATATGCCCATAACTCTGATTTTCCATTCCAAAAATGGAATCTTCTTGCAGACCTTCTTGAATGGATGGTGTGGAAGCAATGGTAGAACTTTTCTTCCCTTTCTCTTCCTCTAATGAAGAACATGGAAGATTTAAATCTTCCAATATTGATTCCAAAGAGCTGCTATAAGATGCAGGCTGCTGCAAATGAAAGTTCTCCTCCATGACAAGCAGGTTCTTGTGTTTGGAAGATGGATGATGAAGGAGAAGATGGTGTGATTTCAACCGGTTCTTCTTCATCAAAACAGTCCTCCAAATCAGACAGGTAAACTACCTCATTGTTGTCCTGCTACAAATGTTCAACCTCTCCCATGGTGTTCTCTTGATCTACAACTTGATCACCATGGTTTCTTTCATCCTCCAACATTGAGTTTGAGAGATCAAACTCTTCTTCAGCACTAGAACTTGAGAGAGATGAAGTAGAAAGAAGAACTGAAGGTTCTTCTATAGCCTGCTTTGTGCTCAAATCCTTTGGATCTGCACTTTTCTCCCCCACATTTGGAATGTGCTCCTCTTCTTTTGGATTTGGAGCAGCTTCTCCTTCCTCTGTTGTTTGAAGACAATCTTGCTCTTGATTGAACTCTTCCTCTAGCATGAAGTTTGTCAAGTCAAACTCTTCAATCTGCTGCTCTAGAGGACAAGTTGGGACTACAAGATCTTCTTCAGAGCTTCTTTCCATGGCTGATTGTGCAACTTGAATTGGACCAACATTTCCTTCAAGTAGAGTGCCAACATGGACACTACATTTTGAGCAAATTGATTGCTGATATGCCTCTTCTTTTTGCTCTTCTTCTGCTGCAACAAAATCATTCCTAACCACCACTTGTTCTTCAACCTTTACCTCCTCTGTAGGCTTCACCATCAAGGGGATTTTTGTAATCCCAAATTTAAGAGCCAAGTTCAATAGACCTGTGATCTTTTCATCCTTGTTTGGCTCTTCTTCTTGCTGTTGGTTTCCTTGACTAACATTCTAATTTTTATCTTCCCAACGTGGATTTGGGAATGCAAGAGGAGGGGTGGGTTGTGACTCAATTGATTTTGCAATTTTTGTGGTGTTGGAGGAGGTAGAAACTCTTGTTTCTTTAGAGGAATGGAATGGTTGTTTGGAAGGGAAAAGGACAGAAGAATTGAGATGGGGTGGAAGACTAGGGGATGGAGAAATGGGATCAACATTTGGGGCAGCATATGGGAAACTTGAAGCTTGACACTACTGAAATGATACAGATTGAGAAAGAGGAAAAGAAAGAGTATGAGATGGTGTGCTTACCCGTTGACAAGGTTGTTGAATACTCCTCTCATACACCTCTATTCCCTCAGTCCACTTTGCAAGTAATGGTAGCGTTGCAATCATGAAGTCAAGCTTCTCTTGAGGGTTGTAATGCCTTGGAAAAGGTCCCACCCATGGACAAGGTGCTCCACAACCGATTCCAAATGCTTTCATTTGTGCTTGAGCCCTAGATTGCACCATGCCAATCTCCATTTTTTGGATTTTCTCCAACAAATCAGCATCTTGCATTTGATTGTCTTCATTGTATGCATACCCCTGCTCTTGGAAAGAACCATAGCCAAACTGATTTTGGCACTATTACTCATATGGGTATGCATGTTGATCTTGAATCTACTCAAAATGTTGATTTGAAGGAGTTTTAAAGCATGTTGGAGGTGGATTTGGATGGCACTGTTGTCATAAATGTGAATTGCACGATGAAAATGAAGTCATGATTGCACAACTTCATGGGATGAAAGAAGATGGAAGATATGGAAGGAAGAATGGATGAAAAATGAATGAAAATTAATGAAAAGAAAGGTCTATAACTTCAGAGATGGGTTGTTTATGGAGCACGAAGTCGCGGATGTGCAAATCAAGGCTCTTTTCAAGCAAAAAACTTACAACAAATGCACATCAACTTTTTGTAATGAAGATGAAGACCTCTAAGGTCCCACCGGGTGTGCCAAAACTGTTAGTGCAAATTCACAGCACCCCCAAAATGACCTATGGATCGACTTTTCTAAGGCAATGTCATTTGGTGTGAATGCACAACATTGATCTTTCCCAAAGTGTGGGACCTTTGCAAATGGGGAAAGCTCTCTAGAGAAGGTTGGTTCCTCTTCCTAAACTACCTGCCACAAGCTATTCCAAGCGGAGCAAGCTAATCTAATCCTAATCTAACTATGCCAAGGAGACATAGAGAGAGAAAAGAGGGAAAAATAGAGCCTACACTAAAACAGTGATACACCAAAGAAGGAAAATGTTGAACATCTATCAAAATTGCCATGGAATAAGAAGAGGTGAGCAATGGGAAGGATGGACAAGTGCATCACAAAACCAAGGATGGATTTCACACAAAAAATGTTCCAAAACTCCATGAACACAGCTCCAAACCTGCAATGAACATTCAAACATGCACAAATACCTGCAATGAAGAGAGGCAAGAAGAAAACAAGCAAAAACAAGCAAGGATGGACAAATGCATCACAAAACATGTTTTTATTGCTCCGAAGTTTGCACAAAACATCATTTCACGGATAAGAGGAAAAAACACCATTACAAAGTAGGGGAAGAGGTTCAAACTCCATTTTTGACCCTGGGGAAGAAAAGAAGAGAGAGGCAAAGAAGAATGATGCAACTGACACATTAAATGAGCCAAAACTGGCTTTTAACCATCAAGCAGAATGGAAGAAAGGAGAAAATGCGAGAAAATTGATTTGGAACTTCAACCACTAATAAGATTCATCTAATTTGCCTACAAAATGATTGGTTTCCATGAAAAATCCCATACTTTGAAGTACATTGCTTTACAGAGCAAAACAGAGGCCCATACTTCATTAATTTTGGTGGTTGGAGTCATTTTCTGTGTTCTTACATGCCAAGGAAGTTTTCTAATTTTCTCCTAAAAATATCCATCAAAATTTAAAATTGAATATTCCATTATGTGGATAATTTCACCAGCTTTCCAATGATATAAAGAACGTGAAAATCGAGCTCTGGGATCGAAAGTTATGCCCCACTAAAGATTTAGGGCAAAATTCGGTTCGGGTCATGGGCGAAACTTGAAAATTGTCCCCTTTTTTGAATTTGGGAAAACTTCCCAAAATTCTTCATGCCTTGCCACTCCACTGCGCCACGTGTCACCCTCACGGCTGATTTGAGACCTCAAGATCATTTTTGCCCTTTACGCCTTTTAAATTTTCATTGGGAAAATTTCCCAATTTACCTCCGCAAGTGGCCCGACCTCCATTGCTGATGTGGCCACATGGTGCCATTTGATTAATCAATGGGGCCATGGGTTCAATGCTCGCCTTTACACCTTTTGCAACTTTGGCAAATTTTGCCAAATTCTTCCACACCCCGACCCCCACTACCGATTTGGACAAAGGTGTCATCATTTGTTTTCTTGGCGGGGTTGCATTTCCAATTCTTCCCTTTGTGCATTTTGCAATTTTTACAAAATTGCCAAAATTCCCCCACGCTCCCAATTCCGCATTCTTTGGGCAGGACATGTGTCATCCTCCGGTTTTCCTACGAGCCTTCGGAAATTTCCTTCATCCTCCTCCACGGGCTCGTGGGCCGATTTTTCCCTTTGCCTCCACCAATTCCGTGGCAAATTTTCTAGCTTTACCTTGCGCGGCCGGCCTCCGCCGCCATGTGGCATCATTTCATTGTCCATTGGCCTATCGGGAAAGTTTCCCCAAAAACTCTGTAGAGCCATAACTTGAAATTTACAAGGAGTAGGAGGAAATTTTTACCTTTTACGGAAAGGGAAGAAAAATCCTATCTGATGGAGCCATTTCTAAAAACCCTTGAGTACTTGAAATGTGTGAAAATTGAAGTTGAAGCACAAGGAAGGGAAGAATGAAGGCAAGTTAGCTAAAATAAGCAGGGGACTCATTTTGGATAAAAATTTGGTGACTCTCAGGGGTCATCTACTTGCTAGATGAATGATTAGTGGCCTTTGAAGCATCCATTGGGCATGGAGTCAATCCTAATAAACTAATTCTGATCTGAACTATGAAAATCTGACCTCTGAGCCACTTGGAAACCCACTGAAACTTGGAGCTGATCTTCACCAAAACCCCCGAAATGGGTCAAGGCAAAGAGCAATACAATAGCACCAAAAACTAAGTGCAAAACTGAAAATCATACACGCTCCAAATGGAACATACGAGTGTGCACAAGCACTTCTTCTGCTAAAAGCAAACCTACCTACTCTACTCTACTCTAGGAAGCGGGTGAGCTAAAAAACCCTACTGTTGGTTGTGCAAAATAACTTCCTTTCTTCAAAATTGGCAGCCATGCAAATGATTTGGAGCTGAGTATGGCTGCTAGGATGAGTGGAAAATCAACAAGAAGTTGGTCTTCTACCCAAATTAGCAAGGTGTCAACTGAAAACAAATCCAATACCTCTTTTAGTTGCTTTGCATTTGGATTGAAGAGGTATGACAGCTGATCCTTGGAACTTTGCATATCATCCTCATGCTTAGAGGCAAGCATGACTGGTTGTGGCTTCTCCTTTGGCTCCAATGAAGCCAAATACCTGATTGGGCAAGGTCTGATCCATTTGATATGCCCATAACTCTAATTTTCCATTCCAAAAATGGAATCTTCTTGCAGACCTTCTTGAATGGATGGTGTGGAAGCAATGGTATAACTTTTTCCCTTTCTCTTCCTCCAATGAAGAACATGGAAGATTTAAATCTTCCAATCTTGATTCCAAAGAGCTGCTATAAGATGCAAGCTGCTGCAAATGAAAGTTCTCCTCCATGACAAGCAGGTTCTTGTGTTTGGAAGATGGATGATGAAGGAGAAGATGGTGTGATTTCAACGGTTCTTCTTCATCAAAACAGTCCTCCAAATCAGACAGAGTAAACTACCTCATTGTTGTCCTGCTACAAATGTTCAACCTCTCCCATGGTGTTCTCTTGATCTACAACTTGATCACCATGGTTTCTTTCATCCTCCAACATTGAGTTTGAGAGATCAAACTCTTCTTCAACACTAGAACTCGAGAGAGATGAAGTAGAAAGAAGAAGTGAAGGTTCTTCTATAGCCTACTTTGTGCTCAAAGCCTTTGGATCTACACTTTTCTCCCCCACAACTGGAATGTGCTCCTCTTCTTTTGGATTTGGAGCAGCTTCTCCTTCCTCTGTTGTTTGAAGACAATCTTGCTCTTGATTGAACTCTTCCTCTAGCATGAAGTTTGTCAAGTCAAACTCTTCAATCTGCTGCTCTAGAGGACAAGTTGGGACTGCAAGATCTTCTTCAGAGCTTCTTTCCATGGCTGATTGTGCAACTTGAATTGGACCAACATTTCCTTCAAGTAGAGTGCCAACATGGACACTACATTCTGAGCAAATTGATTGTTGATCTGCTTCTTCTTTTTGCTCTTCTTCTTACTGCTATGCAACAAAATCATTCCTAACCACCACTTGTTCTTCAACCTTTACCTCCTCTGTAGGCTTCACCATCAAGGGATTTTGTAATCCCAAATTTAAGAGCCAAGTTCAATAGACACTGTGATCTTTTCATCCTTGTTTGGCTCTTCTTCTTGCTGTTGGTTTCCTTGACTAACATTCTAATTTTTATCTTCCCAACGTGGATTTGGGAATGCAAGAGGAGGGGTGGGTTGTGACTCAATTGATTTTGCAATTTTTTGTGGTGTTGGAGGAGGTAGAAACTCTTGTTTCTTTAGAGGGAATGGTTGTTTGGAAGGGAAAAGGACAGGAGAATTGAGATGGGGTGGAAGACTAGGGGATGGATAAATGGGATTAACATTTGGGGCAGCATATGGGAAACTTGAAGCTTGACACTGCTGAAATGATACAGATTGAGAAAGAGGAAAAGAAAGAGTATGAGATGGTGTGCTTACCCATTGACAAGGTTGTTGAATACTCCTCTCATACACCTCTATTCCCTTAGTCCACTTTGCAAGTAATGGTAGCGTTGCAATCATGAAGTCAAGCTTCTCTTGAGGGTTGTAATGCCTTGGAAAAGGTCCCACCCATGGACAAGGTGCTCCACAACCGATTCCAAATGCTTTCATTTGTGCTTGAGCCCTAGATTGCACCATGCCAATCTCCATTTTTTGGATTTTCTCCAACAAATCAGCATCTTGCATTTGATTGTCTTCATTGTATGCATACCCCTGCTCTTGGAAAGAACCATAGCCAAACTGATTTTGGCACTACTGCTCATATGGGTATGCATGCTGATCTTGAATCTACTCAAAATGCTGATTTGAAGGAGTTGTAAAGCATGTTGGAGGTGGATTTGGATGGCACTGTTGTTGTAAATGTGAATTCCATGATGGAAATGAAGTCATGATTGCACAACTTCATGGGATGAAAGAAGATGGAAGATATGGAAGGAAGAATGGATGAAAAATGAATGAAAATTAATGAAAAGAAAGGTCTATAACTTCGAGAGATGGGTTGTTTGCACGAAGTCGCCGGATGTGCAAATCAAGGCTCTTTTCAAGCAAAAACTTACAACAAATGCACATCAACTTTTTGTAATGAAGATGAAGACCTCTAAGGTCCCCCGGTGTGCCAAACTGTTAGTGCAAATTCACAAAGCACCCCCAAAATGACCTATGGATCGACTTTTCTAAGGCAATGTCATTTGAGTCAGAATGCACAACATTGATCTTTCCCAAAGTGTGGGACCTTTGCAAATGGGGAAAGCTCTCCAGAGAAGGCTAGTTCCTCTTCCTAAACTACCTGCCACAAGCTATTCCAGTGCAGGAAAGCTAATCTAATCCTAATCTAACTATGCCAAGGAGACAAAGAGAGAGAAAAGAGGGAAAAACAAAGCCTACACTAAAATGGTGATACACCAGAGAAGGAAAATGTTGAACATCTATCAAAATTGCCATGGAACAAGAAGAGGTGAGCAATGGGAAGGATGGACAAGTGCATCACAAAACCAAGGATGGATTTCACACAAAAAATGTTCCAAAACTCCATGAACACAGCTCCAAAACTGCAATGAACATTCAAACATGCACAAATACTGCAATGAAGAGAGGCAAGAATAAAACAAGCAAAAACAAGCAAGGATGGACAAATGTATCACAAAACATGTTTTTATTGCTCCAGTAAGTTTGCACAAAACATCATTTCACGAGATAAGAGGCAAAAACACCATTACAAAGTAGGGGAAGAGGTTCAAACTCCATTTTTGACCTGGGGAAGAAAAGAAGAGAGAGGCAAAGAAGAATGACGACCAACTCATACAAATGAGCCAAAAGCGGCTTTTAACCATCGAGCAGAATGGAAGAAAGGAGAAAATGCGGGCAAATTGATTTAGAACTTAAACCACCGATAAGATTCATCTAATTGGCCTACAAAATGATTGGTTTCCATGAAAAATCCCATACTTTGAATTACATTGCTTTACAGAGAAAACAGAGGCCCATACTTCATTAATTTTGGTGGTTGGAGTCATTTTCTGTGTTTTTACATGCCAAGGATGTTTTCCCATTTTTCTCCCACAAATCTCCATCAAAATTCAAAATTGAATAGTCCATCATGTGGATAATTTCACCAGATTTCCAATGATATAAAGAACGCGAAAATCGAGCTCGGGATCGAAAGTTATGCCCCTCTGAAGATTTAGGGCAAAATGGCAATTTTAGGGCAAAATTCGGGTTGGCGGGCGAAACTTGAAAATTTTCCCCTTTTTTGAATTTGGGAAAAATTCCCAAAAATTCTCCATGCCCTACCGCTCCACTGCCACGTGTCACCCTCTGGCTGATCTGCAGGCCTCAAGATCATTTTCTACCCTTTGCACCTTTTAAATTTTCATTGGGAAAATTTCCCAATTTACCTCCACGGGCCCGACCTCCACCTTGATGTGGCCACGTGGCACCATTTGATTAATTGATGGGGCCATGGGTTCAATGCACGCCTTTGCACCTTTTGCAACTTTGGAAAATTTCACCAAATCCTTCGCCGCCCTGACCCCCGTGGCATTTGGACCTGGACACGTGTCGCGTCATTTGTTTGCTCGGTGGGGTTGCGCTTCCAATTCTTCTCTTTGCGCATTTTGTAATTTTTGCAAAAATTTCCAAAACTCCCCTGTGCTCCCGATTCATTGTTGGCGGGACATGTGTCATCCTCTGGTTGGCCCGTGGGTCTTTGTAAATTTCCTTCATCCTCCTTCATTGGCTGCGGTGATTTTCCCTTTGCACCTCTGGCAATTCCTTGGAAAATTTTCCAACCTACCTCCGCCGGCCCGGCCTCTGCCGCCACGTGGCATCATTTCATTAGCCACGGGCCTGTCAAGGGAAAGTTTCCCCAAAAATTCGCACGAGCCATAACTTGAAATTTATAAGGAGTTAGGAGGAAAATTTTACCTTTCTAGAAAGGGGAAGAAAAATCCTATCTGATGGAGCCATTTCTAGAAACCCTTGAGTACTTGAAATGTGTGAAAATTGAATTTGAAGCACAAGGAAGGGAAGAATGAAGGCAAGTTAGCCAAAATAAGCAAGGGGCTCATTTTGGATAACAAACACATTAGAGGATGGTTGTAATGGAGGTCTACCCATCCGAACCCACACATCAAAGTGAGTACATTTACTTTTGCGTATGTGTCAATCAAGATGTTACTCAAAATTCAACCATCAACAACAAAATTCAGAGTAATCTCCTTGTAATTATCCAAACTATCCAGAGGAAGATTAACATGTAGAAGTTGTCTCTCATGCTCGGTCCATCATTGCTCGAGTTTTTCCCTTTAACCGGCTCCCAACAAAGAAATAATGTTCTCTTGACGCAACATCTTATAAACCTCTTTCAAATCATCAACATCTATCGATGGAGATCAATTACTTTCTTTTGTTCTAACTTCTGACATTATTCCGTCAAATATTGTATCTCACCACATGTACATTATGAATCACCTCCATGCTTTCTTGATAAACCTTCTTTTGATGCATAGGGTTTTGATACTTGGCATGCTAACTCCCTCCGAGTAATGGTAGGTTTCTATTGCACATCTTCCCTTGCACACACATCAATGCGTGTAGTAAACTTTACAGGTACCAACTCGGGATCCGATGCTAACTTTGGCATCCATTGATCTTCCACAATGCACTATACTCTAACCATTCATGCACCCTTGTTTTCTTGTTTGTGTTTCTTGTTCAAGTGTTCTTACAAGTTGGGGAACTCTTCATAACTATGATTCTTTTCACGAAATAACACTTGCAATATTATTGTGGACATTCACACCTGTAGTGATCAAGAGATCCACATGTATAACATGTTCCATAAGGGAAATCACTCCTTCCTCCCCTGCTGACCTCGACCTCACGAATCTACCACGATATCCTCGACCTCTACCATGGCCTCCATTAGAGCGCCCTTCATTATGATCATAGTCATGATGCTCACCTTTCTTCTTATAATTATTTGCAATACTAGTCTGTCATATGCCAATATCAAGTGGCATCATGGATCGATCAATAAACCTGTAATCTTCGAGATCATGAGTGGAAGACCTACAAATATTACAATAACTGGATACATTCTTCCTTATCGCAAGTTAAAACAATGGGCACCTACTTGAGCGTGGTCAGTGATGTCTTGCAATCCAACAATAAAGAGCACACCGATTTACGAGGGAAATTATCCTTAGTATGACCCTCTACTTCATAATCTATACACCAAATTCCACTAAGTGTCTCATGTGCCAAATTAGCCGATAGTTTTTCTAGCTACTTAGCCATTACTACAATTTGAGCTTCCACGAGCGGGCTCACTCATGTGTCCACACTTCTTATTGCCTTAGCACACAATGTTGCTTCGATTGCCTCATGCGGATCTATATAAGTCTTTTATGAAAGTGCTCTTTTAAAAGGTGTGATCATTCCTCCAACAAATCACTATGCATGATGGCTCGCATGTATGTCATAAGATAACTTAAATAGAAGGATTTTGAACCAAGCATCATATTCCTGAACACTCTCAGTAGTGTCTTGCTTAATATCCTTGAGCTCGCTTATGTTTTTCTACTTGAACTCGGGGATATAAAATTCCTTTGAGAAAGCATCTCGCATGAGGTCTTTGTATAACTTGGTGATAAAGAAACAATCATGGAAACACAAAAGGAGTTGGGGTATACAAAGGGTTCGTGTGGAATGTGCATTGATAAATTGAAGAAGTACTAGTGAGTACAAGCGGTTTGCACATCTAGTGACCAAGTTGAATGATTAGGAGAGATGGTCGCAGGTGAATACAATGTGGCTCCATGTTGTGAGGAAGATGTCTCAGGAGTATTCTATAACATAACAAGCTACATTATAGAAACCATCATCAAAGAAGCGTACACAGGTGATAAAATTAGTTTTGGTGCTATCTTATTGTCTCTTGTATTTACGGAAATTGGAGTGCCCGACGGGCCGAAGAACAAGATTTGGGAGTACCCCTTGGAGAAGAAGTCCCTCGTGGAGAGGTTCGAGAAGTATTTATGCGAAGGGTCAATGGGTGGACCATTTAAATAGAGGGTGGAGATGTGGTATGACTGGTTCCACGTAGCATTTGAAGAGGAGTGGCACATCCCTAAGGAGTTACCGTTGGTAGTGGGCAAGGCAATACGGTTTGCAGAATGTACCAACATTTATGCATCGTGCAATTTTCTATGAGGGATGAGACTTAGAGCCCATGGTGCAAACTACCATATGCCTTCACAACATGCTACTTCTAGGAATCAGTCCACCGGTTCACCGATGCACATCACCTAAGTTTTAATGTAAATAAGGTAGACTATGACTACCACACTTTGAGGAAAACATATGTGCATCCGGATGGACCACATATATTGAAAGGCTCATCTCAGACATTATAAGCATGAAGCATGTAAGATTGGCTATTGGGGATAGTGGATCTGTGCTTGTATACCTTTAACTTAAGCCTAAGTTGGAGAATAAAAAGTACATAGAAAATGAGTTCGCACTCCTAGGGCTACCTAAAGGTAAGCACACGGTAGAGAACGTGCCAGCCCCACAACCTGCAGAAACTATAGTGGTGGATGAGGAGGAAGAAGAGCGGGAAGATAGTGGTGGCTTAGAACATAGAGGCTAGAGGTATCCCATAGATAGAATGGAGACTGAGTGGGTAGGTACCCCACCTCATGTACAAGAATAAGAAGAGGACTTGGAAGTAGTCCAAGGAGAGTGTCGTTTTAAGAGGGTGTTCAAAAGAATAAGGACACAAGGCATGGGAAATCCTCAGTATGTTAGGAGGTCACCATGACTATCTCCTCAAAAAGAGACAACTGAGAGGAAAAGGAGGAAGTGAAGTTGAATGAGGAGGTGGAGGAGTCTACAGAGAGTACACCTAGATCCCCTGTATAACTAGAAGTGGAAGAACCTAGGGATGAAGATATAAAGGATAAAGAGGTAGGAGAATCGAAACATGATACCACTCAGAACATTGAAGATCCAACTCCAAACCTTGGCGCTCAGGTACCTAAGGGGCCAAGAACAAAGTGAACAAGTGGAGAATACAATGTTCCGCATATGGGCTATGACAAGGACACAAGTAAAATTATTCACACTGATTCTAGAATATAGTGGGCCTCAAGGAGTTATATGGATGGGAGTTGATGGACCTAGACATGACAACCATGTGCACAAGGAAACAATTGTCCTAGTCCATGCAAAATCACATGGACAAGCCTGATTTTGATGTATGTGAAGAGTCATGTGTCAAGAAGAATGAAAAAGGCACCGCAAAACAGACACATAACTATTAAACCCATTTTGTTTATATCGACGAGCGGGTGAGTAATGCCTTGGTGAAATTACCTATAGAGGTGGTGCACGGGAACATAGCTAAGGCTGCCACTATTAGAGTGCTATGATAAGAAAACAAGGCCAAAGATGTTGAAATAACGCGTCTAAAAGGAGAGAAGGACCTAGAGAAGAAGAATAACGAGGCCTTCATCAAGCATGGTAGAGGAGATCAACGATCATGTCTTGAAAGCAAGACCACATTTGGAGTCCAAGGTACCAGAAAGGTTCCCTTTGGTAATGCATTATGTGCATACCTTAGTTGATTTGGTGCTTGAGGATGGACCCATTCACATGCCAGTGCAAAGGACCCTGAGCAGGAAGTAGAGAGAGAAAGGGCTTCAGTGGTTAGAAAAATTTCATCTTACGAGGCATTTCTCCAAACCTTGTAGGAAGAGCTGAAGAAAGCAGACCAAGCTTTGAATATTTTTACAACTCCAGAAAATAATCGAATCAAGATAATGGTAGAAGACAATGAAGTCCTAAAGGCGATGAAGGATGAGACTTTGGGGCACGCAAAGAGATTATCACTAGTCAAGCAAAAGCACAAGGCCCTTGCAGCAGCCCAAGACCCCCATAAGGAAAGGCTGGATGAAATTGGGAAGCTTATAGCGTAGAAGATGGATCTTCTAGAAGGAAGGATGTCTGCAATGTCCAACATTGTTCTAGTATTACAAAATGAGAAGGAAGATATTACACAAGATGAGTTATATTCTATTGCATCAGATATTCCAGAAAATATAGAATCCGCTCTAAATGGTTGACAAACCTTGGAGGCTGAAATCAAGGAAAAATATTTGGAGTTAATTCTTCCAGTTCAAACAGAGGAAAATGCAGAGTAAAAGTTAATTCTTTGTATAATAATTATTTAATTTATTTCCCTTCCCATTTGTTATTCTTTATATATCAAAAGGCAACCATTCTGGGGTGGCAATACAATTTAGTGTGGGGTAATGTTGAGTAGGCAGTATGAAACTAAGGGAATAGAAGATTCGCATTCGCTGCAGCAAGTAGAGGAACATTTGAAGGTGTGGAAGGATAGGGAAGGAAACACGCATGAAAGACAAGGACTCGATCCGAACTTAGCCATTTTCATGGTTGCAAGCTATTTTTGGAGATAACGTACGGGGCACAACCAGATGGAAACTTGCGTGGCACGCAAATGCTATTTTTGGAAGAGCATCTACTAAGCACTTTGCATGAGTTCGAGTTAATAATAGAATTACCACTTCCAATTAACTAGAAGAGATCTATTATTAGCACACTTGCATGTGTGTCTATTATTGTAAAGGCACATGGCTATTTTCAGCATGTGACCTATTTTGGGAATTATGTAAGTGGTGAAGGGCAAGTCCCCACCCCTATAAATATATAGTAAGTTGTGTAGTTTAGTAGTAGTGAGCTAATATGGAGTTATGCTGCCAGAACTGATGCACACATGAGCTATGATACTAATTATTGTAAGAATCTTATATGTATTTACTATATTTAATATAATGGAGTGTATTGGATGAATAATGGTGTCAAATATGACTATAACTAGTTATTGCATGGATAATTTCATTATGTTTATCGTTTGATTCATGATTCTTTAAGATCTAGATCTAGAATATGCTCTATGGAAAGTTTATACTATTTATGGATCTGAATGCATTAACTCTTCATCATGTTCACATCCTACACAAGCAACTCTAAGGAGGGGCTTGGTACCTTTGTGCACTTTGGGTGAGCACTCAGTCTAGGCTGAGTGATGTGCCAGTGCACCTAGGTTATTCTTGGTAAATTCTAGGTTACATCACTTCTCTACATCGGTATGATTTAGTATCAATTATGGGATATTTAAGATGGTATTGGGAAATATTTATTCCTAGAAGGCTGTTATCACCAAATTACAACACCCTCTGATTTTCTAGCATGTGAATTTCTTTGCGAAAATAGAGTAATTGGGTAACATGGAGTTATCTCTAGGTGTGGGACCATAAACTTGAGATAAATTTCTAGAACAAGATGGTTCCTCTTCCTAATATAATAAAACTACTCCTAATGAAGGGAAATCTACTATCTAATCCTATACTATCAATTCCAAGGAACCACGGAGAAGGAGAGAACATGAAAATAAGGAAATCCTACACTAAGAAGAGAAGGGTAGTCTCAACACTCTCCAAGATTGAAAATGGAGTTAAAATGGAGATAGGGAGGATATTTAAAATGTCACAATTTATGGAACACATTCACAACACCATTTAAATTAAACACAACTATTTTGGGACTTACAACAACCATTAAAATGCATAAAATACCTTAAAATGCAAAGTATAGGTTTGAGGATGAAATAACACAACAAGAGTGATTTGAGGATGAAATAACACCAACAAGAGTTTAATAATAACCACAAGATCAATTTTATTGCTTCCAAAATGTGACACAATCACTTTATAATGAGATACAGAGCCATGAAATCCTTACAAAATCTCTAAAATAGAAGGATTTAAGCCCACAACACGCAACAAATTGTGGAGAAGGGGAGGAGGAAAATGGAGATGTCGACTCTAAAAATGAGATCCTTTTTACAATATATGTGTGAAAAGAGAAGGATCCAAAACTCCCCTTTAAACCCAAAGTACATGGCATTAAATATCTGAAATAGGCATGAAGGACCTGTAAAACCTATTCCATCTTGTCCTGGCGATGCAGCCTTAGAATCCACCTACGAACAACCTGCACGCCGGCATATCACTCATCCTGAGTGAGTGCTCACCCAAAGCACACAAAGGTACCAGGCCCCTCTTTAGAGTTTCTTGTGCAAGATGTTAATGTGTTGAAGATAAAACATACATCAAAACCCTAACTAACCATAAACATTCCACATAGCATATTCCAGATCTAGATCTTAAAGAATCATGAATTAAATAATAATCATAATGAAATCAACCATACAAGAACCAGTTATAGTCATGTTTAACACCTTTATCCAGCCAATATACTCCATTATATTAAACACAATAAATACATAAGCTTCTTACAATAAATAGTATCATAAGTTTATGCACGCATCGATCCGCAAAACATAACTCTACAATACTCTACACACAGTGTCTCCTCTAAATACACAAATTAATACATATTTATAGGGGTGGGGACTTTCCCTTCACCACTTACACACTTCCCAAAATAGGTCGCATGCTGAAAATAACCATGCACCTTTACAATAATATGCACACATGCAAGTGCGCTAATAATAGATCTCCTATAGTTAACTGACAATAGTAATCCTATTATTATCCTCGAACTCATGCATGGTGCTTAGTAGATGCTCATCCCAAAATAGCATTTGTGTGTCACATAAATTTCCATCCCATTGTGTGCTCTGCATGTTATGTCCAAAAATAGCCTGTAACCTGAAAAATGGCTAAGTCCTAAATCAGCTTGTCTGCACGTGTTTCCTTCCATATCCTTCCGTGCCTTCAAATGCACCTTGTTCCTACGCATGAATCTTTTGTGTGCCCTCTCCTTAGTGTCATAATCTGTCTACTCAACATTACCCCACACTAAACTACATTGCCACCCTAGAAATGGGGTTTCCTTTTGATGTTCCAAAGAATAAAGAATGAGAATAAAAAGAATGTAAAGAATTACTTTACAAAGAATGGAATTCTATTCTGCAGCACCCTCTGCTTCAATTGGGAGGATCAACTCTGGATATTCTATTTTAATCTTAGCCTCCAATGTTTTCCAGTCATCCAACGCATTTCTTGTCTTCTCTGGAACATTTGTGGCGATGGCTTCCAACTCGTCCTGGGTTATCTCTCCCTTTTCATTCTATAGTACTAGGACAACATTGGCCATAACAGACATCCTTCCCTCCGAAGATCCATCTTTTGTGTTATGAGCTTTCCAATCTCATCCAACCTCTCCTTATGTGGGTTTTGTTTGTTGCTACAAGGGCTTCACACTTTTGCTTTACTAATGCCAATATTTTTACGCGCCTAAAGTATCATCCTTCATTTCCTTTAGAACTTCATTATATTGTATTATAGTCCTAATTCCTCGATCACCGCTTCGTATTGCACATATGTTGAGCTTGATTTGCTTTTCTTCACTTGGCTCATCTTGTAAATTTTGGAGTAATGCCTCGTAAGATGAAATATTTCTAACCATGAGGCCCTTGCTCTCTCTATTTCCTGTTTAGGATCCTTTGGCACTGACATTTGAATCAGTCCATCCTCAAGTACCAAATCAACTAATTTGTGCACATAATGCATAACTGAAGGAAAATTCTTAGGTACCTTAGACTCCATATGCGGTCTCGCTTTTAGAAAATAATCACCAATTTCTTCTGCCATGTTAATGAAGGCCTCATTATTTTTCTTCTCTAGATCCTTCTCTCCTTTTACATGCACTATTTCTGTAGTTTTTCCTTGTTATCTTCAAGTAGTGCTCTAATAGTGACAACCTTATCGATATTCCTCCGCGCCACCTCTGAAGATACCTTAACCAAAGAATTGCTCACTTGCTCATCAGACATGAGAGTGGGCTTTATAGTCATGTTCTTGCTCGAGGTGCATTCTTCACTCTTCTTGAGACACAAGACTCCTTGTATACATCAAAATCTGGCTCATCATGTGAGTCTGCATGGACCATGATATTTATTTCCTTATGCACGTAGTAACCATGTCTAGGTCCATCATCTCCCACCCATATAAGTCCTCCATGTCCATTATGCTTTGAAAATGGGCGCAAAAGATTTTTCTTGTGTCCTCAGCATAGCCCATACTTGGCACAACGTATTCTCCACTTTTTATCCTTGTTCTTGGCCCCTTAGGAACCTGAGCACCAAGGTTTGGAGTTGGCCCTTTGACATCCTAAGTAGTATCATGCATGTGAGGTTGCTCATGCTATGATTCTTCTACCTCCTTCACACCTTCCTCTTCATCCTTCATGTCCTCATCTTTAGGCTCCTCCATATCTTTGGCTGCATTAGGGTTCCAGGCGTGCTCTCTGTAGACTCCTCCACCTCCTCATTTAGCTTTAGCTTTCTCCTCTTCTTCTCAGTTGCCTCTTTCTAAGGGGAGAGTCATGGTGATCTTCTTACAAAGGCTATGGAGTTCCTGCCTTGGGTCCTTTTTCTTTTGAATACCCTCTTAAAGTGGCGCTCTTCATGGACTGCTTCCATGTCCAAGTCCTCATCTCCTTCTTACGCCTGAGGTGGAGTATCCGTGTGCTCAGTCTCCACTCTATTTGTGGGCTGCCTCTGGCCTCTATGATCCAAGCCTCCACTATCTTCATGTTCTTCTTCCTCCTCATCTATCTCTATAGTCACTGCAGGATTTAGAGCTGGCACGTTCTCCACTGTATGTTTTCCCTTAGGCGGACTCCTGGGAGCATGAAATCATTCTCCACATACTTGTTATTCTCCAACTTAGGCTTAAGCTAAAGGTATACGAGCACGGCTCCACTATCCCCAATAGCCAAGCTTACTAGATTCATACTTATGACATTTGAGATGAGCCTCTCAATGTAGGAAATCCAGCCTGGATACACATATGTCTTCCTGAGGGTGTGGTAGTCACAATCTACCTTGTCTGTGTTGAAGTTTAGATGGATGCAGTAAATATGTGAACTGAGGCTTGGAAGTAGTGTGTTGTGAAGGCATAGGGAAGTTTGCACCATGGGCTCCATGTCCCATCCCTCATAGAAAACCATGCGATGTAGAAGTGTTACACCATGAATTGTACTACCTTGCCCACTACCGAAGGTAGCTCCTTGGGAATGCACCACTCCTCAAATGTTGTGCAAATTCGGTCATACCACATCTCCACCCTCTACTTAAATAGCCCACTCATTGATCCTTCACATAAATATTTTTCAAACCTCTCCGTGAGGGACTTCTTTTCCAAGGGGTACTCCCAGATCTTGTTCTTTGGCCCATCGAGCACTCCAATTTCTAAAAACACAAGAGAAAGTAGGATAGTGCCAAAACTTATCTTTTCTCCTATGTGCACTTCCTCAACAATGGTGTCTATAATATAGCCTGCTAAGTTGTATACTACTCCTGAGACATTTTCTTTGCAATGTGAAGCCACATGGTGTTTACCTATGACCATCTCTCTTGGTCATTCAACTTGGTTAGTAGATGTGCGGTTTCCTACACCACAAGAAACTTCTTCAGTTTATCAATGTCCATTCCACGTGGACCCTTGGTATACCCCAACTCCTTTCTTATTTCTATAACCATTGATTTATCAGTCAGATCACTAACAAGGTCTACCCATATTCCCTTCAATCCTGTTAGTGTCAAAACCAGGGTTGATGTGATCCAAATCCTTCATCCGTGGAAAAGTAAAATAAGTCCTCATGGAATTTTCATCAACCATTGGTATAAGGGTTCATATTTTCCAAAATATGGGAGCTCATACAACTGATAAACTCCTACCTACTTCAGTAATTTCTCCCCAACGTCATCATACACTGGCATATCCTCCACCGTGTGCTTGTTGGTCTTCTTATTCAGCAACGCATCCAACTCTCCCTTGTTGTTAGAGGTATGGTGGTTGTAGTCACTTATTTTGCATCTACGGATGTGGGAATCCCACTCTTGTCCAACTATTACTCCTTCTGGGTACTACATCTCTGAAAAATTACTCTCGGGAGCAATTTCAACTTCAACTTCTACCTTCTTCTTTCCTTTCGTGCACTGTTGCAGTGTTTTCTTTGGTGCCATCATAAAAATCCCACCTTTTGTTTGTAATGAGAAAACTCAAACCCTAGCTCGAATCTATGTGCCCTAGCTTGAAACCACATGCCTAGCTCCTTCTCAACACTTTTGCTTCACTCAAACCCTTCACCAATGGGGACACAAGCCTCTTCCACACAATAGTCTACTCTCCACATCTGGTTTCACAACACTCTGCACCTCAACACAATTTTTCTCGGCTTGGTTGCACTTATCTAGCTCGCTAATCATGATCGCAAAGGTAAAAATGAACTCGCATCACGTCCTTATATAGATTTTCAAAAATTTAGTGCATTTATTGCTCCTTCACCTACCAAAAATCCTCTCATTAATTGACCATTTTCACAATATCCACGTGGTACATCTTCATGCCCCAACTATAACCTTCTAGCATGCCTTCCTACCTTTTGGCTATAGAATTCTCTTCGCATGCTTCCATGCGCCCAAGTACCTCGCCACTGCACCTTCCCCTAGTAGTCTCCATGACCACTTACCTCGTGTTATATTATTCCCTCATTTATCTTCATCTATGGCCATATTTTTAGAGCAATCTCCTTTCTAACAACTCCTTTCCACACTTTACTAGCACATGTAACAATTTTTTTCTCATGTATACCAGTTGTGAATATGAATAACCACCCCACACCAATGGTATGTGTAGTCCTCTGTGCATAAAAATACTTCAAATGGTAATTAGCTTCCAACGCACAAATGTGCTTATTACACAAAACACCAAACTAAATTGACAAAGCATAGCGATGAAAAAATTAAGGAAATACATAAATGAAAACCTATTCTAAATGGCAACACTGCCTTATTACAAACACCAAGAAGACTTATTTATAGTAGGGCTTCAACATGCTCCCGTTGAAGTAATTAGGTAGCCGTATTCCATTAAGCATCTCTAAGTGGAAAGCGCTTGATTAAAGTATATGAGTGATAAAATACGGTCCCAACCAATGAACTTTAAGCTTTCCTAGATGGTGTAGAAACTTAGAATCATAAAGAAGCACCATTTGTACCATCTCAAGATTTTGTCCATGATGTGCCTGTTATGCCATGCCTTCTTGCCTGGCCTTTTCCTAATTCTAACTCCAATGTGCTATGGCATGCCTCTCATCCAACTGTATCAATTTATCAATTATTTCTTCTAAGGCTCGCTCATCGGCTAGACCTCCATCATGCACAAAACACAAAGAAGTTAACATGAATGCCATAGGAAGAACTACTTTTGCACCAAACACAAACTGAAAGGGTGTGGCCTTGTTCAATCTCTTGTATGTTGTTCTATACACCAAAAGCATGGGAAATTTTTTATCATCCCAATCTTTCCTTCTAACATCACAAATTTTTGTCAATGTCTGGTTCAAAATCTTGTTGAAGGCCTTAACAATCCCATTTTCCTAAGGATGATAGGGTATAGTCTTATGGTGAGCAATCATAAATTCATCCAATAGTATCTTGATTATCTCATTGAAAAAATGTTTACCCCTATCACTTGTCAAGCTTAGTGGGCATTCATACCTTTAAGAACATTTTCCTATAAGAACTGGCTTCTGTTGTAGCATTGCACAATCCTTGATAAGTGTTGTTTTCACCCACCTTGTAAGATAATATGTGCAAGTGATGATGTAGCATGATCCAGTTCTATGCACATGGCTAGTGAAATAGGACCCACAAAGTCTATAGCCCATTTATCAAATAGCTCTGCACTAGGAATAGGTCTTAAAGGAATTTCATCTCTTTGCCCTAGTTTACCAAGGTGTTGACAATGATCACACATTACAATATGCTTTACAATATTTGTAGAGGGTCTCCCACCATAATCCAAATGAGTAGAATCTTGCGCGTAGTGGCGTCACCTACATAGTGCCCACCTGCAATACCACCATGAGCCTCTTCCATGATATCCATGTGCTCATGCTCTAGTACACACTAACGTAATACTTCATCTCGACCTAACTTATATAGGTCACCATTGATCAACATAAAAGGTGTCGTGTAAATTGCAAGTTGTTTCTTCTCTAAGGATTTCATTCCTTCCGTGCCATATACATACATCACGTAAAAAGACAAGCAATATCCTCTAATTTTGAAGGTGTGCATTGTAACCTGTACAAATGTGCATTTGACATTGTATCTTCAATTGTCTATACATCCTCCCCTGATTGAATTCTTGATAAATGGTCTGGGCTAGAATTACTTTTACCTAGTTTTACCACAATTGTGAAATCAAATTCTTGGAATAAGAGCACCCATCGACATATGCGACCCGTAAAAAATCTTGTTTACCAAGTATTTTAATGCCATGTGATTAGTGTAAAATAAAAATGGTGTTACTTAGTAGGTATTTTCGAATTTATGCAGTGCGTAGATCATTGACAAGACTTCGCGCTCAGTAGTTGTATTATTCTACTCTAGGAGTCAACTTTCTACTAGCAAAACAAATAGGATAATCTATAATACCTTCTCCAGGCTAAGATAACACTGCATCAATGGTCATGCCAGAGGCATCCACATGTACATGAAATGGTTGGTTCCATGAGGGAAAACATAGAATAGGTGTTGTAGTAAGTCTCTCCTTCAATGCCTCAAATGCGCACTACTACGGTTCTCCCCAATAGAATGTCACCTTTCCCTTTAGTAACTCTTCCAAGGGTGTGGCAATATTAACATATCCTTTGATAAATTTTCTATGATACCCAGTGTGACCCAAGAATCCATGCACCTCACTCTGACTAGTAGGCTCTCCCAGGCCTACAATAACTCCAACCTTACTGGATCCACTAACAACCCTTCCTTACAGATGATGTGCCCTATCAAAGTGCCAAAAGGTGTAGAAAACACACACTTCTTGATGTTTAAAGAGATGCTTAATTTTCTACATCTTTCAAAAATTAAGCACAAATTGTCACAGTGATCCTTAATAAGTCCATACACCGTGAAATCATCCAAGTAAACCTGTAAAAGTTGTGAATAAAATCCTAGAATGCTTAAACAACTATGCACAAAAATACAACAGGCACATTTTTCATACCAAAGGGCATCACAATATATGTAAAAATTCCCCATTCAGTGGTGAAATTTGTTTTCTCTTGATCCTCTGTGTAATCTTGACTGATGATACCCAGAGAATCCATCTGTAAAAGAATAGATTTCGCACCTGCAACACCTTCTAATATCTCCTCTGTGAAAGGTGTAGGAAAGGGATCAATCACACATGCAACATTCAGTTCTCTGTAATCCACACAAATCCTAATCCGACCATATTTCTTTATATTGATGACCATGGGGATAACCCACTCTGATTCTTCTAGGGGCTTGATGATGCCAAATTTCAACATCTTGTCAATTTATTCCTTAAATTTTACATGTAGGTTAGGGTTCATTATGTAGGGTCTTTTTCTGACTAAGCGTGCACCTTCCTTAAGCTTAATATTCATCTCTCCTAATGATTCATGCACTCCTTTTAATTCATGGTATCCCCTAGGAAATAAGTCCTAAAAATCACGTAGTAACTCAATGATTTTTTCCACTTTAGAGTTGGACCAATAATCCCTAATTATTGCCTCCTTAGGTTCAACATTTGTACAAATGTTCACTTTTTTATCTTCATGGGTTAATGATAGGCACATGTGTTTTTATCTGCATTGTCTAACACATCATGCATACCCATTAAATGCGCTATATCTAGATCTTCTACTTCCTCATCATCCACTATGTAGATCATATTTCATTTTTCTTTCTCTAAGAAAGCATGCTTAAGTAACGTGGCATATGTCTATTCAAATTTATCAAAAGCGCCCCTCGGTTTGTCTCACCAAATAAATCCTGAATGAGTTCTTCCACCTTTGCATTTTCTCCCATAGTTAAGCACTTTATAACCCTTAATGCCTCTTCGATTGGAGTTTTTATAGAGAAGTAGTCAAAATTCTGGACCATTCTCGCAATCAAATCCTGCCAATTTTTAGTCTCTCTATATAGCTATGCATATACATACCAAGGACGTGTACAACCTTGTAAAGTGGAATAAAGTTTGTGCACCCATAACGAAGGCGGTAAAACTTCCTGCCCCTCTGTCCGAGCCTCTCACATTGCTGAACATAGTGCTAAATAGGTTGATTACCATGATATGTGTAGATTTGAGTGGTGATTGCTCCTAAAAAATTGAGTTGTGAGAGAAATCTTGACTTCATTCCATTATATAAGATTATCCCTGTGAACCACCCACCAACATGTTGTTTTCCCTTACAGGTATATGCTAACATATTTCTTCTTTCAAATTGGTCTATCCACTGCTCCTCCATGGCACGTAGGAATACCATAGGGTCTCTTTCTCCAGTGTACCAAGGTACAGAGCTATTACCTATCCTCCTAATGCAATGAGGTTTGCTTCTCTGCACAAATTCACTCCTTACTTCACGCCCAACCATCTCATAAGTCCCATGAGCCCAATTTTTGCAAGCAATACTTGTGGTATCACTAATATATTGTGCATCTTCCGACTGGAGGATTCCTTCCTTAGATTCCTCGAGTACTTATGGGTCCTGACTGACGCGTACATAAATCCTGTTCAAATATTCTTCACTCAAAGGCTCAACATAAGGCACAAATTTACCATTCGTTAAAGTGATAATAACTCTTTCCTCCTTGTTATCAAAACTTATATATCCCTTGTTGAAACATAGATCAACACTATTTGCGTAGCACAAGGGCACCCAAGCATATTTGGGAAATTTCCTTTTCTCGCAAGTTCTAAAACCTCAAAGTCCCAGTGAACTTGGCCTCTTGTATCGTAATGGATGTATCTTTCAAAAATCCAATGGGAGTAGCCTTAGTCTAATTAGCCATAAAAATACATTAGAATATGGATACAATGGAGGTCTCCCCATTTGTACCCATGCATCTAAAGTAAGCACATTTACCTCCATGCCTATGTCAATCAATATATTACTCAAGAGCCATCCATCCACAACAACATTCAGAGTGATCTCCTTGTCGTAATCTAAGCTATGAGGGGGAAGATTTGCATGCAGGATCTAACATCCATTCTCAATATTCGTGCATGGAGTGTTTCCCTTTAGCCAATTCCCTAGTAATGGAATGATATTTTCCTGGTGCAACATTTTACATACCTCCTTCAAGTCATCAATATCGAATGGACTGTCTTTGCTACCTTCTTCTATTCCATCTTTCATGATTGCTCCTTTAAACACTGTATTTCCCCCTAAAGGTTTTGAGTACCTCCATGGTCTCCTGATAAACCTCCTTCTAGTGCGCAGGATCCAGATACCTTGCATGCAAAATTTCCTCCTTAGTGATGGTAGGATTCTACTTGTAATGCTTCTATGGTGCTAATAACTTCGGCGTGTGTAGTAATATTTATAGGTAATTGTTGGTGTCGAATCGCAGCACCCCTGGGACTCTGCAACGCGATCGGTCGAGACTCTCAGTGCGATTGCACAACATGGAGCTTTTCCCAAGTGTGGGACCTCGCGAAATCGGAAAAGCTCTCCGGATGAAGGCCGGCTCCTATTCCTCTGTTCAGATGCACCGATGAAACGCAGAGGTTTACCCAAAAACCTAATCTAACTACCAAGGAGATAGGGAGAGAGAAATGCATAAAAATAAACCTAAGCTGAGGAGGTGATGCACCGAGGAATGAAGAACATATGTCTTGCCAATAAACACAAACCAATAAAATGTAATGCAAAAATATGCATGATGGCGATTCACAAGTGAAGATCGGAAGGATGCAAATAAACACGTAGAGGGTTGAGAAAACATCCACGATATGCATTAATTCACCTCCAAGGGGATACAACACTGCAAAATGCCAAGAGGCAAGGTTGCATTACAATTTCAAATGGGAAGGTCCTTGCTCCACAAATCCACCTGCCAGGGAGAAGAAGGGAGGAGGCACAAAACAAAAATGTCCAACCTTGAAAAAAAGCCCATCCTTTACAATTTATAGAAGGGAAAGAGATGGAGAAGTGAGAAAATCGAGATTTGCCCAACCACCTCCAAAACTGCGCCGAACTCCATTCATCATGGTGGTAGGTAAGAACCTCAACGACCAAAAAATGGCGAACTGTCATATTTCCCACGTCGCCAGTCCGTTTTAGTCGGTTTCGGGACTCCCCTCTCGCATCCGTGACGGGCTTGGAGGACACCGTGGCATGTGTTCGATGTTCGTGCTTTCTGAAACCCGCATCCGCCACTATTACCAAATTTCCTTTGTTTTCGGGTTCGGGGGTGTGACTCGCATATGCATCGGGCTTGGGAGGTGGTGCAACATGCTTCTTCACCATGCGTTTCCGACTTGTAAACCCGATCCGAAAACCCGATTCGCTTGTTGGCGGGTTTTGACGACCATGTGACATATTCTGCCGCTGCCGGGTCTTTCCGCCTCCGACATCCGCTTTTCCTTTGCGTCGGGTTTTGGAACCCCTGCGACATATCCTTTGGTGTCGGGTTTTGGAGAACCCCCGACATGCTTTTGCGCCATGCGAACCCGACTTGTCTTTCCGACTTGTCGACTCCGACTCGGAGACCCGAATTGCCTTGTGTCGGGTTTTTCCCTTGCTTTCTCGACTATTCGTTTATCCATATTTACCCAGGGGTAAATATACACAATGATTTGGCGACTCACGGGGTTACCTGCCTGCTAGGTAGAAGATCAATGGCCTTTAGTGATCCATTGGGCATGGAGTCATAAACAACCCCCGAAACCAACTGCGATACCGAACTCCCTCCAGAGAACATGCCGTTGTAGAAAACCAACCCAGAGCAACGAAACTGTGCCACAAAGACTTAGGAAATCAAACCTAACTACAACAAGACAATGTGCACACGCACTTAGAGGAATTGAAATCTAGGCTAATATTTACAAGGGTAGAACTTTTCTCTCTTCAGTAACAATGTTTAAGATAGATTCCGTTGACCGGAATTGGAAGTTCTTCTCCGTCCAATGTAGACAATTGGAAGGCATTGCTATTTTTACATCCCGTGACCACATAGGGGCCACTCAAATGACATCAAATTTGGAATGCCTTCCGGTTTTGCCCTTGGTCTCGCATCCCATTTCGTAACTAAGTCCCTTTCAAGAAGGTCCTTGCTCTCTTGCTTTCTTATCAAACCATCTTTTCGTTAAGGCTCGATCTTTCTCAATTATTTGAACCGCATGTTCTCTAATTTTCGCCAATTCCATCAACTCGCATACCTAGGGCCTCCATTGGTTCGAACTCAGCCTAACTCCAATCGCCATGAACTCCAATGCAGGCGGCTTCTAGTGATATAGGCACATCGCCTCTTTTCCATAAACCAACTTGTAAGGGAATTACTGTAGACCTCTTTGGTGTTATTTCATTAGCCCACAATGCTGATTTTAGCTTGGTATGCCATGTTCTTTGATTTTCATCCGAGTCCTTCGATGATTCTTAACAAATTTTTGTTCGTGGACTCTCGTCATGTCCATTACCCTCATGGGTAATAATTGGAAGAGGTGCTCAAATAGATTCCATTCTCGATGAGCCCATTCTCGTTATCCTCGAACCTATGAATGCCAATGCATTATCTCGATATGATAGTGGCCGCACACCGAACTCGGTCACTATTCCTTCATAAAACTCTAGTATATTGGACTCGTTTGCCTCTTTGAGCGCTACCGCTTCGGTCCACTTGGTGAAATAGTCCGTTGCCGTGAGAATCCACTTGTGGCCTTGGCTTGAGTTTGGGTTGATGACCCCGATGAAGTCCAATCCCCATTGCAGAAATGGTTGGTCAACCAAGATTGGGTGCAATGGAAGTGCTGCTAGTTTTTCTTTCCCTGTGAAGAGTGCACATTTCTTACACTTTCTTATCCATGTATAACAGTCACTGAACACTGTAGGCCAATAATACCCTGCCTTCATTATCTTGAGAGCTGTTACTCGTGGGGCAAAATGTCCGCCAGAATCTCCATCATGAAAATCTCGTAACACCCTCTTAATTTGACCTGTCCCAATGCACCTCAATAGAACTCCATTGATGTCTTTCTGAACAAAACACCATCAACAAGCACATATGGAATGGCTTGTAATCTAAAGTATCTCCTCTTTGCTTTGCTCATTTCTGGAGGGCATAGACCTGTCTGTAGGAAGTGTATCATATTCTGAGTCCAACAAGGAGTAGGCACATCATCATTTTCATGTTCTTGACCATCCTGTAGTACCAAGGCAGTCTCTTTTTCATCACCTGCTTCAACTTGTTGACTCAAGGCTAGTTGTTCGCATAGTCCCTTTCCACGTACTAGCTTTGTGACCTTGATCTCGATGTCATATTCCATGACACGAGTTATCCATCCTGCACGCTTCTCATTCAGATCCCTGTTCAGAAGGAAGTCCTTAACTCTCGCATGAGAGACCAACAATTGGATCTTGTTGTTTGAGACTAGGTGCTTGAATTTCTTTAAGCTCTTGATCACTGCAAGGACATGCTTTTCAATGAAAGAGTACCTTGTTTTGTATTCCTCCAAGCCTTGATCAAGAAAGCAATCTGGTTGCTCTAATCCTCCTTTGTTGTTGTACTGTGATTGCAGAAATTGTGTCTTCACCACCGAAGGCATATAAGCACGAAGTCCCTAGAGAAGTCTCTGGATTGACAAGAGTCTGAGCTTGAGATATAGCTTCCTTTATTGCCTCGAAACTTGCCTTGCCTTCAGATGTCCACTTAAATGCCATGCTCTTTTTAACATCGGGCGTTATTGGCTTTACAAGAGCCGCAAAGTTTGGAACAAACCTACGGACAAAATTGATCCTTCCTAAGAAGCTTTGAAGAGCCTTCTTGTGACTTGGCAATGGCAAAGCTTGGATTGCTTTGACTCTTTTCGGGTCAATCGTCAACCCTTCCTTTCAAAACAATATGGCCTAGATGTTTTCCCTCGTGAGCCAAGAATATGCATTTTTGGGATTCAAAGATACCCCAAATCTTCCGCACCTCTCAAATACCGCCTTAGATGAAAGAGGTGATCTACCGCATTTTTGAGAATACGTTATGTCGTCAAGATATATTAGAACTATTTTATTGATCAACCCCTTAAATGCCATATCCATTGCCCTTTGGAAGGTGGCTTCAGCATTTGATAGCCCAAATGGCATTTTCTTGTAGGCATATGTCCCCCATTTGGTGGTGAAAGCCGTCTTGAATTGGTCATCTTCTTTTACCATCAACTGATTATACCCTGAGTAGCCATCTAGGAGAGAGAATCTCTCTGAACCGGATACTACTTGCAATATTTGTTCCATGGAAGGGAGCGGGTAATGATCTTTGAGAGATGCCCTGTTGAGGTCTCGAAAGTCCACACATAACCTAATTTCTCCGCTCTTCTTCCTGACGGGAACCAAGTTCGCAACCCAGCTTGAGTGCTTGATCGGGAATATAATGCTTGCCTCTATTAGCTTGTTAAGCTCTTTCTTCATTAGAGGCTCAATGTGAGGGTTGACTGGTCTTTGCTTCTGCCTGATGGGCTTAGCATCCAGATCCAATTCTATGGTATGTTGTGCCAAATTTGGATCGAATCCTCTCAAGTCTTCATAGCTCCAAGCGAAGACATCTGGAAATTCTTGGCAAAGCTGTATGAAATCTGATTTCTCCTGCTCAGTGGCCACTTTGCCAATTTGAAGTGTTTTGCCTTCCCAAACTGAATTGGCTCGAATCTTCTCTCTTCACCTGTATGTTAGCCTTTTCCTTTCAAATCGGGTCGTTAGGGTTGAAGATAGACTCCAGTGTTACCAAACCCTTAGGAAGCTTGTTTGTCCGTAGCTGCACCACTTGATCTCCATACTGCTGCTCTAGCCTATCCTGATTTCTAGCTGAGAATTCGGCTTCTTCTTGCAAGAAATTGACGATCTGTTGATCATTCTCAAACACCTGCCAGCTTGTGTTATTATCTGGAACTGCTGGCCTCACCACCACATGGATGTGTGGCTGCGTTTTTTCTCTTCTGATGTTGTCAACCACATCAAACGTTGCTCCAACTGCTGCGAGCCTGTCTGCAGCCTCATTTCTCTTCCTGGGTATGAACACAATGTTGAAAGCTTCGAAATCCTCAATGAGGTCCCATACCCTATTCTTGTAGCTCTTCAGCAAGTCGTTCTTTGTAGCATGTTGTCCTCTAACTTGGTTGACGATTAGCTCGCTATCTCCAAACACCTACAAGTTCTTTATGCCCCTTTTCCTGGCCCAATGAAGTCCATGAATCAAGGCTTCATATTCAGCTGTGTTGTTTGAACAAGAAAACTGGAAACGAAAAGCTGAATAATACTTGATGTCTTGTGGTGAAATCAACATTGCACCACCTCCAGCACCTTGTCTGCTTCTCGAACCATCGAAGAATAATTTCCAAACTTTGTCTTCATCTTTTTGTTCAGGCTGAATGATGTCGGGAATGGGTGAATTTTCTTCATGTATACAATACACGCCCAATTCAGATTCTTCAATTTCCTTGTATGGGTCAAATTCATGACTCTTGTTTGCCCATTCATCCAAAGTTAAATCAGGAATTCCCTCGACCTTAGTACCTGCTTCTAGATCACTTGAACACTCCTCCTGATCAAAAACTGAGCAATTTGCATTGATAGGACCTAGTACATAAGGCTCAATATGGAAATTGGCAATTGATTCTGATCTGATTGTTGCTTTAGCTCCATACCTTGTCCTGAAAATCATGTGCGACCAATCTGCAGATAAATATCCACCGATTTTTGCAGTGAAGTCCCTTGATAGACACAACGCAAAGAAAGAGTGGCTAAGGTCAATCATGCATACATCTTGCAGAATCAGTAACATTAGGACAGGAATGTAGTGGTAGGCTTAACCCTCGATGACCCCAATCTGTTCCCACTGCTGCTCCATCTAGCCGCAGACTACTCCTTTCAAGACTCGCTCGCGTACTTGACCCGGGGTTGATCCGCTATTTGCTTCGGCATCACCGAACTACTTGCCCGAATCTATCATGCGCTTATGTACCAAGTGGTTTCCAACAATCAATGAAACATAGAATGGTGGAGGCTTCAAATTTTTCCTTGTTTGGCCCCCATCATGTTGCATCGAATTAGTGAGAACTTTCTCATGTCCCCGGTTTGATACATTTGTGGCGAGATCAATTAGCCATTGCAGTACTTGCAATAAATCTCGCGTTCCTGGAATCGCCAAAGTGATTCCCACATGGAAATGTTCACATGTGTCTTCTTCATTTGATCAATGATGTTCAAGGGGATGAACTGCCCTTTTCACTGCCCCTTACTGGGCAACCTTTTCTCGAACTTGAACAGTGCATGTGATGCCGCAACATGTACCTTAGGCTGGTTTTGCACATTTGGAGCTGCGTTTGGTCCGCCACCTGTTGTGTAAGAGTGGGTTGAGAAACAACTGGATTAGACGGTTCCTCCTCTACTATGCCTCTCTTCTTTCGACCGTGTGTTGGCAGCCATGCCTTGAAAAGGTTGTTGGTTAACCCACGAAGTCTTCCGCTTGCCAATTCGCCAATGTGGTCTCGCTGGAGG
This sequence comes from Taxus wallichiana var. yunnanensis, assembly GCA_018340775.1. Classification (NCBI taxonomy): domain Eukaryota; kingdom Viridiplantae; phylum Streptophyta; class Pinopsida; order Cupressales; family Taxaceae; genus Taxus; species Taxus wallichiana. Next base: position 41,025,771 of record CM031233.1, on the reverse strand, counting down.
TCCTTCTTGTTGCGTTTCTTCCGCTTTGATTCCTTTCCCGGCTTGGTTCTTCGAGGAACACCAATGGTCTGCGCACCATCAAGGCGATTCAGGTGCACCATGAAACATGTTGATTGATTGTGAGGGAGATTGCATGGGTAACACCGCGTGGTACTCCTCTGTGCCATGTTGTTTTGCGTTGGAACCAAGGCTCTCGAGGACGCCGCCAGTATTTGGATCATACGGCCGAAATGGCCTCGGCAACTTGAGGTCTGTCCTTGGTTTTGGTTTTGATTTGCACTGAGGTGGTGGCGGTCTATTCTGCTGGTATGAGGGGCCTAGCACTGGTATCTTGCGCTGAGGCCGAGCATGAGCCTGAAGCACTTTGAGCTTGTTTGTCTTTTGATAGTCACAAGCTCATTTCCAAGGTTCTGCAGTTGTTTCATGACCTCCTGCAATTCCTTTGAAGTATTTGAAGATGTGGTTGCCTCATTATTGCTTTGATTTCTAGGAGTTGGAATGGGATTCAACTCTGGTGCTTGATTGGTTGTAGGATTTCCCGGATCTGGATAGAGAGACATTGGTGGCCTTGGTGCAAGCTTCACACTTGATCAAACAGTTCTTTTCGCTCGATCGATTTGTGTCATCAGGCCCCTGGCACGTTGTCCCTCCCATTGATTGGATCATCATGGCTATGTCTGAATTTATAGCCTTTAAGAAATAAAGGAATGCTCCTTCAAAGAGTTGGTCTAACGGCTATTGGAATCTGCCCCATGTCCGTTGGAATCAAGTTGAAATCGCATCATTTGCTTGTTAGAGCCCTCTTGATTGTTGTCAATTGTTCCAATAAGGATAAATTGTCGCCCTCTCCCGAATTGGTTCGCTGAAAAGAGCCGAACAAAGTTGGTTCCATTGTAATGGACCCCGCCGTGAGGCTCCTAAACCATTGTAAGGCCTTGCCTTTGAAAGATGAAGCCAACAACTTGACTGTAACATCCATTTCATTTATTTCGTGGATTGCGCATACATTAGCAATATCCTGGATGTGATCAATAGGAGTAGTATGATTTTCTCCTGTGAAATAGGGGATATTCTTTAGCGCATTGCAACTGGAATTTGGTTATGAGCATTTAGGGCAAGTGGACTACTTCCCGTGAAATTGACAAAGGGATTCGGTGGTAGATGCGCCATTATGATTGGCCTTAGAACCCTGGTTGATGCGAGAAAAGGCCTACCAGGTGGAGGTGTAGACAAAGTCCTATTAGGTGGAGATGGTGATCTTTGTGGTCTTCTTCCTCTCCTTCCTCTGCTTGGTGATAGTTGCAAGTGGACAAATATCCCTTCTTCTCGAGTATTAGACTGGTTCGAATTCTTCTCATGTGCTCTGGGCAACAGGCGCTACATCGCCTGAACTCTATCCCTTGAAGTATGGGATGTGTTAGAGAACGGGCCTCAAAGACTAGATCTTGCCAAGCTACACACCGAACTTGACAATATTGAAAATATAATTTGAAATTTGAAGGATCCAGGGAGACAATCCTCAATCCGAATTCGGGCCTTGTTGTGTAGCTGCGGATTCCCGAAATCTACAGGCGGAACTCAAGCCGTGTAATGCAACTCACAAAACCCGAATTGCCTTGTGTCGGAATTTGGAACATGCCCGACATCCCTCAAAACCCGAAAATCGCTTTGATGCTCTCGGATCCCAAAGTCCCAAATTATCATTGTCGGGGGAGGACCATGCAATGCATCCCCGAAACCCAAATCATCGCTTTGATGTTCTCGGACCCCGAAAACCCGAAATCACTAAAAACCCGAAATTTTGGAAATCAGAATATCAAAAAACTAAAAATACCCTTTTGAAGATTTCCCTCAGATCTACCAACTGGTGAATTTTTTACCTGTTTTGAGCAAGATAAACCCTTGAAAAATGATTTCGGAGTTCAGGCTAGGAGGTGCAAAATCAAATTTGTAAAAAGACTACAATTTTAGTGCAAATTTCATGAAAAATCCTTCAAATTTTCATGGGATGACCTCTTGGTCCCACTGGGCATGCCAAAACTGTTGGTGTCGAATCGCAGCACCCCGGGACTCGCAACGCGATCGGTCGAGACTCTCGCAAGTGACGATTGCACAACATGGAGCTTTTCCCAAGTGTGGGACCTCGCGAAATCGGAAAAGCTCTTCGGATGAAGGCCGGCTCCTATTCCTCTGTTCAGATGCACTAATGAAATGCAGAGGTTTACCCAAAAACCTAATCTAACTACCAAGGAGACAGGGAGAGAGAAATGCATAAAAATAAACCTAAGCTAAGGAGGTGATGCACCGAGGAATGAAGAACATATGTCTTGCCAATAAACACAAACCAATAAAATGTAATGCAAAAGATATGCACAGATGGCCAGATTCACAGTGAAGATCGGAAGGACGCAAATAAACACGTAGAGGGTTGAGAAAACATCCACAGATATGCATTAATTCGCTCCAAGGGGTGATACAACACTGCAAAATGCCAAGAGGCAAGGTTGCATTACAATTTCAAATGGGAAGGTCCTTGCTCCACAAATCCACCTGCCAGGGAGAAGAAGGGAGGAGGCACAAAACAAAAATGTCCAACCTTTAAAAATAGCCTCTCCTTTACATTTTATAGAAGGGAAAGAGATGGAGAAGTGAGAAAATCGAGATTTGCCCAACCACCTCCAAAACTGCGCCGAACTCCATTCATCATGGTGGTAGGTAAGAACCTCAACGACCAAAAAATGGCGAACTATCATATTTCCCATCGATCAGTCCATTTTCGCTCGGGTTGGGACTCCCTCTCGCATCGCGATCGGGCTTGGAGGACACCGCGCATGTGTTCGATGTTCGTGCTTTCCCAAAACCCGCATCCGCCGCTATTACCAAATTTCCTTTGTTTTCGGGTTCGGGGTGTGACTCGCATATGCATCGGGCTTGGGAGGTGGCGCAACATGCTTCTTCACCATGCGTTTCCGACTTGTAAACCCGATCCGAAAACCCGATTCGCTTGTTGGCGGGTTTTGACGACCATGCGACATATTCTTGCTGTCGGGTCTTTCCGCCCCTCTGACATCCGCTTTTCCTTTGTGTGTCGGGTTTTGGAACCCCGACGACATATCTCCTTGTGTCGGGTTTTTTAGAACTCCCGACATGCTTTTGCGCCATGCGAACCCGACTTGTCTTTCCGACTTGTCGACCCGACTCGGAGACCCGAATTGCCTTGTGTCGGGTTTTCCGCCTTGCTTCTCCGATCGTTTGCTTATCCATATTTACCTGGGGGTAAATATACACAACAAGATAATACCTCGTTCTGGTGCCAACTTTGGCATCCAATGATTTTCCACATTGTATTCTAACCATCCACGCGCCCTTGTTTTCTTGTTTATGTTTCTTGCTAAGATGATCATATAGGTCTCGGGCATTCCTCATAGCTATGAATCTTCCCACAAAAAGAACAAGTAATATTCAAAGGACATTTGAGCTTGTAGTGGTCAGGAGATCCGCATGTAAAGCATGTTCCATGAGGAAACTCACCTCATCCATCACCACGACCTCGACCCCGGACGACCATGATATCCTCGACCTCCGCCATGTCCTCCTTCATAAAGCACCCTCGTTCCGATCATAGCGCACTTGATTGTGATCCCGATCTTAGTGCTAGCCTTTACCTTTAGAGTTATTTGTTACTCCTGTCTATCACACACCAATATCTATAACATCATGGATCTAACCAATCAACCTGCAGTCTTCTATATCGTGAGTCGTGGACCGGCAAATTTTATAATAACATGATACATTCTTCTTTATCACGTCTTGTAATAATGGGTAGTGGTGACATCATGGTTTGGATGACATATCTCACATTCTAGTAAATAATGAATGCATTGACCTATGGGGACAACTATCCTTGGTGTGTCCTTCCACTTCACAGTTTGTACACCAAATCCTAGTGCACGTCTCATGTGCCGAATTTGCCAATAGTTTCTCCAATTACTTTGCCATAGCTACAATATGTGCTTCCAAGAATGGGGTGTCTCCATTGTCTATAATTCCAACTGCCTTAGTGTGCAACGCTACTTCAAGTGCTTCACATGGATCAGTGTATGTCTTATGTGACTGGGCCCTTCTAAAAGGTGTGATCAGTCCTCCAATGAACCATTGTGCATGTTTTCTTGCATGAATATCATAAGAAATCTTAGACAAAAGTGTTTTTAAATGGGAATCATACTCCCAGACACTCTCAATAGTGCCTTTCTTAATATCCTTGAGCGCACTTATACTCTTCTGCTCAAATTTAGGGATATATAACTATTTAAGGAAGGCATCTTTTAATGCTACATAATCTATGCAAGTTTGATCAGGGTCAAACTTCCTATACCAACTGTGTGTGTGTCCTTGTAATGTAGTTGCAAATTGACTTGCCTTGCGCTTAGAAGTTGTGATCCCTTTTGTGCACCATAGTATCTCACACATGTGCACATGTTCAACAACATCTTATATGCCCATATAATCGGAAGATGAAGAGCGTCTCCATGTAAATATTCTCGGGGTTGGTGTAGACCCCGCCCACCTAATCCGTAACCTCCTGTGTTACCTCTGTCTCCGAGAAGGACCAGATCCACGAGAAATAGAACCACCTATACCCCTTGATCCTCCACCTGCAGCCAAAAGAAGAGCAAAATATGTACTTCCCGTGTCCCAACAAGAGAGTATCGAACTAAAATCCTACAGATCTACATGGTGGTACTACTTCCGTAAGTGAGTCCAAAATTCTACATGCTTGAATTCTATTATGATGATGCACCTAAAAAGGTAAAAGGTACCTCTAAACAATAACAAATATGTTTGCCCTACCATATATGTACTTGCTATGTGACTTACTCCAATGCTTCCCTACTACCCAAATTAGCTTGCTAACCATTAGATGTACTAGATAATGGAAAACTAAATGCAAGGGCTAGGTTGCAGTAGATTTAGATGTATGCCCGCGACCCAAATTGTCTCTACTGGCATGCTCCCGTGTGAGGATGAGGGGGTTACCTATTATGCTTTCCCAAATGGGAGAGTTACAGAGGCTGGATCCACATCTTCTACATGAGCTCTAAATCCTTCACAAGCGATCTCTCTTCTCAACGCCATCTACTCGCAATATCCTGTTACTTTTCCATCTCCCTTTCATGCGCCTCATTATACTTAAGCCGCCTTTCTTCTCTCTACCTTTCCACTGCTAGGTCTTCCATCTTTCACCAAACATTCTCCTTCCCCACACGTGGTGGGGTTTAGCTATCCATCAGCTTTTTCTTCCAAGTTCAGGGTCACCATCAAGATCTTGATCACCAGTGGCATGCCTTGCAAGTAAGTTCCCCGGGATAACGTAAAAATTGGAACCCGTTACTCTCGGGTAAGAATAATTGGAAATTAAGTACTCCGTAATATAGCTATTCAAAACACCAAAGAACTAAGTATCCACAACGCCCTGTTCAAATCACATCATAATCATACAAGACCTAAAATTCTTCCCGTGTCCGAGATAAGTGTGTGATACCTCTAATTCCATTTAGACACATAAGCAACCAACCACTTGTACAGTTCTATAGGAAAAAGAACGAAGAAGATCTCGTACAAACAGTCATATAGATTCTTTTCCACCCACATGCGTGCATCAAACTCAGATCCAATGTTGAACCTCCATGCGTACTCTTCTTCTAGATTTGTTATCCACTCCTCAACACTTTCTAGGGCCAACCAGCACGTCTTCATCACAAACCATCCTCGAAAACAATCAAAAAGAGGTCCGTGATAGAACCAATGATGCAACCTAGAATCCACCATGAACAACCCAGGTGCACTGACACATCACTCACTGATCTCGAGCACTCACCGAAGTGTATAAGGTAAGGGACCCTCTTTAGAGTTTCTTGTGCAAGATGTTAACATGTTGAAGATAAAACATACATCCAAAACTCTAACTAACCATAAACATTCCACAAAGCATATTCCAGATCTAGATATTAAAGAATCATGAATTAAATAATAATCATAATGAAATCAACCATAAAAGAACCAATTATAGTCATGTTTAACACCTTTATCCAGCTAATATACTCCCTTATATCAAACACAATAAATACAGAAATCTTCTTACAATAAATAGTATCATAAGTTTATGCGCGCATTAGATCTGACAACATAAGTCTACAATAGCTCATACAAAATGTCTCTCTATAACTACACAGACTAATACATATTTATAGGGGTGGGGAATTTCCCTTCACCACTTATGCACTTCCCAAAATAGATCACATGCTGAAAATAACCATGCGGATTTACAATTATATGCACACATGCAAGTGCGCTAATAATAGATCTCCTACATTTAATCGCAAGTAGTAATCCTATTATTATCCCTAACTTAGGTATGTCACTTAGTAGATGCTCATCAACAAAATAGCATTTGCATGTCATGCAAGTCTCCATCCCGTTGTGTGCTCAAGCACACTATCTCCAAAATAGCCCGTAATTATGAAAAATGGCCAAGTCCTAAATCGCCTTGTCCTAAAGACGCGTTTCCTTCCCTATCCTCCCATACCTTCAAATTCACCTTGTTCCTACATGTGAATCTTATGTGTAACCTCTCCTTAGTGTCATACTGTCTCGCTCAACACTGTAGCTTCTTTGTCAGAGAAGAAAATGACTACCCATGTCTTCATTAATGCCTTTTTCACCATCCTAGAAGTGGTTATCATAATATGGGATATATTTCTTAATTTTTGGCCCAAATACCTCACCAAAATTCTAGTTTCTCAATTTATAAGTTTAAAGGACAAAATCATGATTCCAACGAGTATAATTTTGTCCAGCTTTGACTTAGTATTGAGGAAGATATGATCATTTTTGTGTAGGTCACTTTTTTGGGCTCATTCCAACATATCTCTGTCTGTAATTACTTCCTAGAGTTGGAGATTATCATTTTTATTTTCCCAACTATACATTTAATTTTCATGCTTAATTATCTATGAGTGACAATATTAAAAATTGGGCTTCAAAAATCAACGTTTATTAAACTATGTATTTAGGGGGTTGGATGATGATTTGGATGGACTCATTGCCACCTTGTTATAGCTCGCCACCTAGCTCGATGAGCTATCTCCTATCACTACCTGCATTAATCCTACTTGGTAGCCCAATCCCCATTCCTCCAACTCGGTGGCTAACTTACACAAAAACTTAACTCCTCGGTGAGCTAGGCAAGCTTGTTGAGCCATTCTACCTCGGTCCCCATTCCTCGGGGTCACTGGACTCGAATCGGTCACATGGCCGCAATGCATTTAATGATCCTTGTTCTTTGTGGGTGATTTAGGTCCGCATTCTCCCATTCGGGCCGCATCACCCGAGAGGAGAACTCACCCCACTGGGAAATTGTTCTCTGTAGGATCCTTATGCCCGATACCACCCCGCACCCACATTATATTGAGCCATTGTGTGTTGTCAAAACTTAGGTTCTTAGGGAACTTGTGGCTCTCCATCTTGTGTACCTTCGGGAACACAAGGCTCGCACGGCTGATGTGGCCACACCATGTCCCCGACGATCCACTCCACCTCATCGCACCGACTTACTCAACGAGTTAACTTAAGACCCCGCGCATCCATTCTCGATCCCGCTGAGTTTCTCATAACCCAAACACCATCCCAAATCCCATGTATGTCTCGGTGAGCCATTTTTTAGCTCGCCAAACAACTCAACGAGCTATTTTTGAACTCCTTAGCCAATTTTGATTTTTTTTTCCAATTTTCTTGAAATTTTTATGAACTTCTCATAATTTCCTCAATCTAAGGGAGCCATGGGGATGTGATGGGACATCCAAAACCGTTTTTCCAATTTTTTTCTCATTTTATCCATTTTCGCCTAAGTGTGGGTTTGGGCCTGTCTTTTCACTATCTCTCCTCCGAGCTTCCGCTCTACCGTCCTAGACCCAAAATCTAAAGTTTCCATTTTTACCAAGGGGTTCAATGGATAAAAATTTGGCGACTCAACGATGCTACCTTCCCTGTCAAGTGAAGTGATCGGTGGCCTTACAAAATCCATTGGGCACAAAGTCATTTCATTAACTCGAAAGCAATATAAACCTAAAATTTACACCCCCGAATCCTCTTGAAGCATAATTTATACCTAAAGCTTAATTGAAGCTAATTTTGCCTGCATTTCCCAACTTTTATAAGGAGTTCTTGAAGTTTTTATGAGTGGAAAATTGTTTTGAAACTTGAAGTTTACCTATTTTTTGTGTAATTTGAACTAAAAATGAGATCCTTCACCCATGAAACTTCCTAGAACACTATCAAGAGTTAAGGCTGACCTGGGAATGCTCGATCCACTCAAAACTCATAATATTTTCTTCTTAAAATTGATTTGATGTTGATCTTCTACTCAAAACCAAGGATAAATTTGAATGGAGCATGAGGAATGATTCCTACTAAGATTGAGAAAATGAAGAGTGCCATGAGACTTGCCATCGAAACACATCAAGTTGCTTCAAAATTGATTTTATGATTTTGGAAGGGTCATTAAAATCTCAAGTTGTGACTAATATGAAGAGACAAGAGAATGAGAACACCGAAAATGCCTATGAATTTGATTTTAGCTAATCTGCATTTGAAACTTCTTAAAGACTGCAATTGTTTCCTACAACTTTGAGCTTCTTCCTACAACACCCTCTCCCAGAGACATGATGAAATGAGTAAGGAAATCATCCGTAAGAAATAAAACCTATAAAAAAGCACTTAGGGAAAGGAAACCTACTCTACCAATAAAACATTGTGCTACAAGTACTTGGAAGAATAAGAAATCCTAAACTATTATGTACAAGGGTCATAATTTACTTTAGTAATAAAGTGTGCTTGAGATGGAATTCATTGATCTGAAATCTATAATTTTTCCTCATCTAGCTTTGGAAACCGGAAATCATTGCTACTATTGCATCTCGTGATCATGTAGGGGCCACTCCATATAACATTGAATTTGGAATTCTTACCTATTTTTTCCCCGTCAGATCCCACTTCAGCACCAAAATCTCCCTCCTGAAGCTCATGGCTTTAGCTTTCTTGTCCACTCACATAAGGGCATCCTAGGGCATGATTCTTTCACACACTTATAATAAATACACATATTCTAAGATGTAGTGCAATGCTCGACCCTAAGTTCACTCATTCGGGTGACCACGGGTCGGGCTTTAACTCCCCATATTACATCTTTCTTTTTTGGGATTTGATGTAGTTTGAAGGTTTTGTAGGTGAACATCTCTTTATAGGTTATATGCATCTTCATTGATCAAAGCATGACATACATACAACTAACAAAGTGAATATTAAAAAAATTCTTGTGACACTCCGTAAATCATATTCTAATATCTTGCTAAATCACGAGAGTATCCTAACAGTCATCAATGCCTAGGCACCCTAGCCCTACTCCAAGATCCTGGTCCAACCTTATCCGTCAGCTCCAAAATTTACAGTGTGCAATTGTGACAATCTATTATTCATGTGCATCAAATTTTACCAATCCACAATGTCCCAGATCAAGTGTGGATCATCTAAGTCATTCTTTCCCTCTCTTGTACTTAGGGTTTTATATCTTATTAGCTTATTGCTTATGTCATCTACACTCTAACAGTTGTTTATCATAGTTCAAATCAATTACTCTACAATATAAGGGTTTATCATAATTAATAATAATTTTGTTAAATCATTTTGTGAACCCGATTCATTCAAACACTTTTGTGTCCTCATTTATTCCTAACATCAATATCTTAGGATCCTTCTCCCATGGATATCTCCATCCATGCTTTCTTGTAAGCTAATATTGATTATAAATCTAAAATTAATTCTTTCTTGGCTAATACTCATATTCTTTCCAATACTCAACCGTGCCTTTTATATCGCTTATTCATAGCTTCCTTTTTGAAACAACTTACTTTTCCATCTAATTTAGCTACCGCTCTTTTTGTTTATGACAATGATCCTACCCTTTATATTCCAAATCACGTATATAACATGGGCATTAAGTGAACACTAGTTAATAATGGATATGAGCTCAATATTTTTACTTTAACACTCCTTCAAAACCTCATAATTTTCTCACCGGTGATGTTAGCCCATCATTCATTTCTCTCAATGCATATGATTCTTCTACACGCTCGTGCATAGGCATTATTGCCTTACCTCTCAAAGTTGGGCCAAAAACCATTCCTACGGTTTTATTTGTTATCGATGCTAAAGTTCAATACAATTGCTTACTCGGTAGGCCATGGTTTCACGCTCCGTAAGCAATGCCTTCTACCGTTCATCAATGCGTTAAATTCCTACATGATGGATATGAATATACTATCATTGTTGACCGTGATCCATTCAAATACTATTGCTTAGACCCAATCACTACACTTCCTACCGGTCCTACACATCCCACTAATGATTATCAACTCATGGAACATCCCTCCTATATTGCCAACATGTCTCCTCTTCAAGGAACTATTCATGTATTTGATGTCATATCAATAGCATCATCTCACTCTTTGTCAACATCTCCTCCTTTCACATGCACTCTTTTCATACATGACTCTTATTGGCCTCACATTCTGCTTGATCCTACTTGCTTTGACACTATTTGCATGCATGATGGCTTAGCCTGACTTGGATTCACATTGGATCATCTCTTCCCACCACCTCATTCTCCTCACCTTTATCATGGATGTGTCTTTATATGCCAAGTATGGCCTCTCGTGTCCTTCATTTACTAGTTTTTCTTGCACGCACTTCTCATGCCTCTCCACTTACACTGGGACATTATTGGCTTGGCTACATTGGGGAAATTTAGATCCTAATCACACCGCTATCACATTTTCCATGCCTTTTGGCCACATATCACATTGGCGATGATTAATTTCTTGACTATACTTCAAATCTAGCTTCTTTGGTATGCACATGGTTGTCCACAACCACTTTTCACTCATGAAGAATATGCAATTTACGTCATAATGGATATTTATATGATCAACCTCATACTATTGCTTAGCAAGTCTTTAACACAACTCCAATTGGCTTTGATCCGACAATGATGATCTCCTAAAAAATTTCACCTGATTCTTCTTGATATCATACACTTGGGGGGAAATCACACTTATTCTTCTCCCATCCCAACATTATCAGGTGTCTATCATTTCTATTATCATGCTCTGTGCATCATACTTTCCATTTTTAGAGTGATCTCGACACAACTTGATATACTTGTATCATCACTACCAAATGACACAGTCTAGTTCCACAGCTTCATACTCGACTACAAAGGGTCTAAATTTGATTTGAACCTCTCCTTCTTTCCTTTTATGCTCTTTTGCTTCACAATCAATATTTCTAGCACACACTTTCAAACCATTTCTCTATGACAAAATCTAGTTCCATGGTTCATACTCTACATGTTAAGGGTCTAAATATGAATTTAACCTCACCTTCTTCTCCTTTCATGCTATGTGCTTCATGATCAATATTTCTAGCACACATTTTCAAGCCATTACCCTATGAAACATTCTAGTTCCATGGTTCATACTCCAATGTTGAGGGTCTAAATTTGAAATGAACCTCACCACATTCTCCTTTCATCTCTATCCTTCACAATCTATCTTTCTACCACACAATTTCAAACCATTTCCTAATGATGCACTCTTGTTCTATGGTTCATTCTTGACTATTGAGGTGTATTTTATAAATGAACCTCATCTCATACATACACATCCATTGGGGGAATACTACCCCTATCACATCCACATTACATTCCACTCCATTTACTCATTCACAACACATTGCATATCTTGGTTGAACATACTCTTGCTTGCTTCTACTTACATGTACAATTTATTTCCGTTCTACATGGATACATAGTATGTCATTATCTTTTCTATATCCACATGTGCGCTCACTTGGTCTCTTTGAGTAAATGCATATCCTCTATATCTATCTACATGCAACATTGATGATTGGAAAAATACCTTTTACTAGTCCCATCGAGGCTCTTGGGAATCTGTTATCCATATTTCCCCAGAAAAATATTGGATCGGCCATGACCCTGTGCGAGAAGAAAGAGAAGAAACAACTTTGTCAAGTTGTTTCATGTCTTAAATCTATTTTACAAGCTTCAGGATTCAACAATGGAATTACAGGGTCAGAGAAGAAGGGGCAGTGCCGCAGAGAGGCTAGGAGAAAGAAGGGAAAAAACGGTGCTGATTCAAGGATTGAATAGATAAAGGGTTTTCAAACAAGCGCGGTGTCGCCACGTGTCCCAGGTCAAAGCAGTCGTCGGGAAAAGGTTAGTTTTTGCCCCTTACCCCAAAGGGTGTAAAAGTTGCAAAATGGGCCGCGACTCCGCCAAGAGGAAAAAGTCAGCATTTGAGCCCGAGTCAAACCAAAGCGGGGAGTCAGAGGAAAAGGTGAAAATTTTCCTTTTGACAAAATGGCACAAAGGAAAAGATTGGAGCGCACCTCCCCAGCCAACAAAAGGGTGCCATGTGTCCAAGTGGTAGCGGGGCCACAAGAGTTTTTGGATTTTGTGATTCTCGCGAGAAAAAGGGGAAAAGATAAATTTTGAACCCGCAAACCCAATTTTTCCCTAATCTGGCTGCCATGTGTCCCACATTATCAAAAGGGGACCCATTTTTCAAGTTGTTTTCCCGCCTCCTGTACGGACCCGATACAAACTTCGAAGGGGCATATCTTTCGACTCAGGGCTCGAAATATTGCAAATCTAACACCATTGGAAAGATCTCGGCCTCACCTATGCCATGGAGGTCTGAGACTTTAATTTTTGAGGAGGTTAGGTAAAGGAAAATGGAGGAAATGTCTTCGGGCCTTCAATGTAGGATCCATCTATCTCAACAACCAGATCGGATTTGATCTGTTTCCACTGTTTCCTCTTCTTTCAAGGTGTCGAATCAAGGAATCATGTAGTAAAGATAGATTTGGGGCATATTTTATCGAAACATTAATAGCAAGTGGTTGAGCTTCAACCCACTTTTCCCATTTCCCTCTCTCTTTCTTCTCTCCGATCAAATCTATAAATACATGGGCATGATTCATTGTAAAGGGTTGTTCATTCTTCTTCCCTACCCCCTCTCTCTTTCTTCTCCAGGGTCGAATGTGGAGTTTAAATCTCCTCCCTTGGCTTTGTAATGGCATTTTATTTCCTCTTTCCTATTAATGGTGTATTATGTGAACTCCTGGAGGAATAAAATCTATTTTCGTGATGCGCTCATTTTGTTGTCTCTTCTCACCTCTCACCATCAGTAGGTATACTGTGCATATCTCTGATGTCCATTACAAGTTTTGGGAGCTGTGTTTAAGGGGTTTGAAATGGTGTTCTATGTGAAATTTATCCTTGGTTTGTGATGCATCTGTCCATCCTCTCCATTGCTCACCTCTCTCCATTTTAGGCAGTTGGGTTTGTGATCAACAATTCCCTTTTCTTGGTGCTATCACCTATGTAGTGTAGGATTTCTTTATTTTCATGCTCTCTCTCTCTCTCCTTGGTCCCTTGGAATTGTTAGATTAGGAGTAGATAGTCACATTTCCTTCCTTAGAAGTAGTTTAGTGCTAGGATTAGGAAGAGGAACCAACCTTCTCTGGAGGATCATTCCCATTTGCAAGTCCCACAGCTTGGGGAATGATCCAATGTTATGCAAATCACACCAAATGACCCTGCCTTAGAAAAGTAGATCCATAACTCATTTGGGGGTGCTGTGATTTCACACTAATAGGAACATCTACATTCTAATATATCATAGGTTATATTATTCCATTATATACTACTTCCTATTCTTACTATCATGTCACTTTACATTGATACATACACATCTTGACATAAGTTTTATCTTTCTAACATTTGATTTATAGGATTATTTGCCACCATGTTTATTTGTTACACTTTGCTTGCCATTTCTTTCTACTTTTATTCTATTGTTCATGGGATATGCCTTTTGTCTCGTGTGTACATTATATGCTTTTGGCCTCTTTGGCCTTGATTGTATTGTGACATTGTGAACGAAATCCCATATTTGAAATCCACTTTTTTGAGGTTTATCTTGTATCCTTTCTTTCTTAATACATTGTATTATATTGCATGTTTGCTAGATTTTTCTACTAACACATATATCTAGCCACTTTGTTTACATGTTCCTTGGTTTTTACTTACACATCCCCTCCCCGCAGGATATCCACTTTAGATCAGTTTTAGGTCCTATGATTTAGACCGCATGCTCCTATCAATGTGACATGTGCCCAAAATGATGGGGAATACATTGGGTGAATCATTAACCCCATACAATAGCTTATAACTACAACTCGGATGCACAATACATGAAAAACAAAATACAATTACATAAATGACTTAGAATATGACTTGGGTCCTTAGTTCAACACAAACTCCATTACCCAAATATAGATGATACGACCTAGGTTCTCCGACCTCTCTTGGGCACCTATGTCCCGGGGTAGATACAACTACTTTCTCGATCATCACGGTTTAAAGATTAGTTTCATAGTATAGGCACAATCCTCTAGCAAGTAGAATGCATGCTTTCTCCATTTCAAACTCGAAAAATACGGAAATAATATGGTATAACTTAGAATAAAATAGGATCAAACCATATGTAATGGTGTATAATTGGGAAGAAGTCATAAAAGGAGAGTAACACTAGAACTCTCTTCCCAACACTCTTCTACCGTGGCGTGAGATCACCGTAAAACTCGTATTTGGCGTGAGATCACCCAAAAAAAAATTGTTCTTGGCATGATATTTCCCCAAAATTCACTCTTGGTGTGAGATCACTGAAATAATCACTCTTCTATAGCATTTTTAGGACATATTTCTATCCTTTTACACTTATGTTCATCAAGTGCACAATTTCCTTTTACTATTGTTTCACATTTACATGCTTTTACATACATTTACAAGAGTTTTCATAATACATGACTTTGACTACTCTTTTTCTCTTCTTTTGTAGGTTCATCCTTGATACATAATAAGAAGCAGCCATAAATCAAGAACAACAAAAAGTACAGCATGATACAACACCATTCGCTTCACCCCTAGGGTCACTTCCTCTTTTTTAGCTTCCACGCTTCATTTTTATCACTTCATGCTTTCACTTGTCTCTTTGGCACACTATCACCATCACACTCTACATGGTTATCAGGTACACATATCTTATCTACTTTATGTTATCGAGTATTCACTCAATAACATAAAGTGGGGGAAAATTTAGACACAAATTCACACACTTGGGTAAATTTATAGGTCCTAAAAACATATTTACATTCATATGATTCTTAAGTGATAAAACTAGTAATTGATAGTTATATTTGGCATCTTTTCTTTGTTTCTTGTCTTCTTTCTAGTATTTGACACCCTATATCCTAGTCAGAACTTTTCTTGTTTATCTTTTATGACTTCAGACACCAACACCTAGTTAGGATGCCAACGCCTGGCGTCCTCATCCCCTACGAGTGCCCCAACCTCTTTCAAACTTACTCACTCTTTTTGGGCCTCTTTTATCTTTGGTTTCTTATGGTCTAGCCTTCCAGGTTGTCAATTATGAAATTCAACCAAGGGAATCATATAAATATAAAGCTATGTGACTAAAATAAGGGAACAAGCTCTAAGAATCTATTATCATCACCTAAGATTGCGTCCAAAGGCATCTAAGAGCACTAAAGGAATCCATCTAGAATCCATTCAAGGGACATGGGATTGCATTTTATTCTTACACTTCATAGGAAGGGGAATTTCATTTTACCATCCACACATTCTATCTACATTACTACAACTAGATAGCCAACTATCAAGTACACTCACATAAGGGCATCCTCGGGCACGATTCTTTCACACACTCACAAGAACTACATGGAGTTTGAGATGTAGTGCGGTTGCTCGGTCATAAGCTCACTCGGTGAGTGACCGTTGATGTCATTCCAATTCCCCATATTGAATATATATTTTTTTCTTTGATGTAATTTGAGGGTTTTGGAGGTGAATATCTCTTTGTAGCTTACAAATGTCTTCATCATCACCAAAGTGTGACATAGAGGAGACTAATAGTGACATTCTGCAACACCTGTAAAACCAGATTCGATCTCCTAGAAAGTCATGGGTGCCTCCTAGTAGTCACCAGTGCACGGGTGCCCTAGCCTTACTCTAGATGCTTTGGTTCGGCCTTATCCGTCAAATCTATAATTTACAATGCACGTTGCGATAGTATCTTATTTCTATTCATCAATTTTCCTAGTCCGCACTGTCTTGGATCAAGTGTGGATCATTTAAGTCATTATTTCCCTCTCTTGCACTTAGGGTTTCATATCTTATTAGATTATTGTTTGTGTCATCTATACTTTAGTAGTTTTTTTATCATAGTTTACATCGTTACTCTATAATATTAGGGTTTAGCATAATTAATCTTATTTTTATTAAATCATATATGGCTCACTCTATAAAGAAACATTCCAAAGAACACACCAGTGTATCAAACATATCCCCAATTCACTTTGAGGGAATATAAGAGGCATTACGTAAGGGTTAACGATGTTTTCATTACATACCGGTCAAAAAGATGGAAGGTGATATCCATAAAAGGTTTTCAATCGAGGCTTGCATGCTGATAAGTAAATATATGAGTTATTTTACATAGTTTAGGACTTTCTATTATATTTGCATTGGAGGATTCAACAAAGAACCATTAAAACCCTCTTTCTACCTAAGTAATAAGCTAGTTCCCATCAAGATTCGTAGGAAGCTATCACGAGTTCATTTCAAGTGCAAAGATAAGAAGAGAAAAGGCGTAACATTCCCAATTTCTTAGGGAATTTATTCTTGCAAGAGCTCAATGGATGCAAGCAACATCGAAGCCTCTCTTGGGTCCTTCAACCCGTTCTCTTATTTTACTAGTATATCCTTCAAAAATAAATAATACATGGAATGGGTATACATAAATTTCAATTTGGGACATCAATATGAATTGGAAGACTATTGTGAGGATTGCAACCGATGAATTATAACTAAGAAAAAGGGATTTCTCAAGGCTAATCGTGAAAAAATGAGGAATTTCAGATGGATTAGGAAACTATTGACATTTAAGATGATGAAAGTGACATACTAGAACATAAGTACCTAGAAGGTTATATGGTTTGAGCCAATTCCTCCCATGGATTGGTTTGAGGTAGAACTTGGGATATCCTAACCCGCAATGCAACAATTTTACATGTATCAAGACAAGGTACTTCAAGAAATTTTAAAAGACAAATTTAACTCCATATTCATCATATAAACATTCGATAAAATAGCGAACAAAGTATATGTGAGAGATATGATATATTTGAAGCTCAAGGAAACTTCTCGTGCCATATAGGTTGTTTCAAATCCCTCGGTTGATTCAAGATGAAAGAAACTATCGGTTAAAAGGCCTAATGTGAACGCTCTTGAACCATAAGAATTTGTGGTTTATATATCAAGAAGTAAATCTAAGTCACCTCAATTGTTAGTACATTCATCCCACAGATCTGTTATGCCTTTAGTTTAACCAAATGAGTGAAGTGTTCACATGTCCTTTCCTTCACATAATCAAAGGTTGTCTTACTAGTCACCCCCGAGGGAATCCCGATGGAATGTGCTTCATCCTCCTCATTGGATCCTATTTTTCCATGGTTACAAGATATCATTAACAATCACCAACGCATCGTGGAAAAGTAAAAAAACCAATAATCAAAATCTCTTATGAAATCAAAGCCTTCTCCTCACTTGAGAATACCCAAGATGAATTCTCAACTTATGAAAAATTCCTTAGGATCTAAGTTCATTGAATTTTCCCAAACAAGATTGGAGAAAAGTGAAGCAAAGATGAGAATTAACGATTATGAGATGACACACTACTCCCTTGGTGATCTCGCACTGGAAGGGCACATCCATAAATTTGAACAAACTATTGTTAGGCACATTGTTCAAATGAGAGAAAGTGAGGTAACCAAGGAGTAATTACAAAATCAAATTCATAGCTTGACCTCATATGTCCAAAACTTATTGGATCTAGATACCCATCCTCACACTCCTTTTGAGTCAATTGTTTTGTTGATCAAAGTTGATTCTCATGCGGTCCAAGAGTTCAAAAAGATGGGGAGGTTGGGAAAAATGAAAAATTCATGAATTGATTGTTAGGTTAATTATTATTTACCTTTATTAATTATGCATTGCATAATAATTAGTTTGTTTATTTATTGGTTATATGGTTATATTTCATCATAACCATCTAATTGTCTTTATTATACATACGGGTGTTGTTATATTGTTTTAACAATATTATTGTCACTATTCATTTGTGCTTCCCGTATGATATTTTGGAAGCTATTGTAATCAAGGATATTGTTGCAATTGTGCAACTTATTTTCCTGTGAGTATTCAGCTATATAATACCTATAAGTATTATAGCTCATACCAATGTGAGTTGGTTGATTGAGATTAATATAATTTATTAGGCTTCGCCCCTGTTGCTCAATTTACATTTAGTACTAGAGCTGGTTGAAGCCTGGAAATATTGGAGAAGGTTGCAGAGGAAGGAGAATTTGTGGAGAAGAAATCTGATTCAACGGAGAGCCAGTGCACGCCTCTTGCAGCTTGAGAACCCCCGCAAACTCATAACCTCCTGTGCGTTCTCCAGGTAAATGGAAAGCAATTTTTTTTCCGTGGTGCTCTCTGCACTAGGAAAATTTACTTCTGGAGCATTTTTCTAGTTTATAGCAATCAGTTTAAAAAATTTATATATATATATATATATATATATATATATATATATATAAATTTTTCCCCATTAGGGGTTTTTTCATTAAATCTGGTGTAAGTATTAGCTTCAGCTTAATACTACCAGTGCTGTTATACTTGGAGGATTCTTTGCTATATTTGGAGGTCTTTGCATTTGTGCATCTAGACCGGGCTCTTCACAAGAGCTCTACATTCGGGAATTCCCCTCTACCACCGAGTTGGATATACCATACCATTCACACACCTTACGTGGAATTGGGTTGAACCAGGTGTCACTTCTTTGTGGCCGAGCTAGGGTATATTGGCATTTGCAACTGTGTTGCATAGAGTCACTTTCAATGCCCGATCTAAAATTAGCAAATCGGATCGAGCTCTCCTTCGGTCAAGTCGGATCTCCACAACCGAGTAGTGATCTTGCTATCCACACACCGAGCCATGTTTTCTTTTATTCAAGCAACCATGTTTTCTTGCATTGATCCATTGCAAAGAGTTGTTCATTGGAACTGAGCCCATTCAACATTGTGGGCGAGTCATCTCTCAATCACCTGCACAAGGTAAATAGTGGATCTCTGTGGTGGTTACATTGTCATGTCCATCCTTTAAGAGGTCGTGTTTCATCCCTGTAAAAAAAAAGATAAGTTGGAACTCCTCTACATACATGACTCCGCACTGCGCACTCCACACTCCCTGTCGACCAACCTACACCCTCGCCACAACTCGCATACACCTATAACGAACTTCAACGAACCCGCAACCAACACAATAGTGGATTAAACAAATCGGTGAAAAAGGAAATATACCATAGTTCATTAAAAAATACAATGATCAAAGAAAATCAAATCACAAAGAAGTGGTTATAGAAAAATAAAATACCAATACAAATGGCGGTTCAAACAACAATGAAGGAAAAGAGATAAAAAGGAATTCATATCCTTATCACATAGAAATGAAACCCTAATTTTTCCTCCACTCAGCCGCAACCACGTGGAATCTCACCAAAGCACCACGTCACATTTTCAAAAGGTGATTCATTTTTTCATCTTCTTTAAATACATATGCTTGAATTTTAGCATAAGCTCTCATAAGAGCTGAGTTGGTGGTTGAAAATGCCTTAGAGAAGGGAGGTTTGAGGTTCAAACCTCACCCCAATACCAAAATTTTTAAATTTTGAAGTTTAGAAAGTTTGGAGAAATTGCCATCTTTGGCAGAGGCCCATTTAGTTGAAAACCTCCACCAAGCAGTTTAGTCATAACTAAATAGGTCACTAAACATTTAGTGAGAAAAACCCTAATATAGGGCAATTTTTTTTTCTCCTAATAGGCCTGTTTTTTTATTCGGACAACATTTTCCAAAGGAAGACTATCTAAAAACTTCATTTTGGGACACTTTTTAATGGATTTTTGCATTGAGGGTCGTATTGGGCTCAGAAGGCCACAAGGCCCACAAAACAAAAAGTTTTTGCCTACCATTCAATTTTTTCCAATTTTTTTGAATGTAATTACATGCTTTAGTATATTGTACTAATTTACAGGTTGCCATAGTCAATCATAATTATTTTAACTACTAAAAAAATGGTAGAATATTGTACTCAAAAATAGTAAAAATTGGTTCTGTAACACTCATGAGATCCTAGATCTCATTCACACCATTCGGTATATATAGTGCCTCTAGGAAGCACTTACGGGTAAAAGTTGTCATGAATACTACTATACTTGACACCTAATATAGCTGCAACAACGTCATCGGGCATCAAACCTTTAAATTGACGGGGAGTAATAAGGTCATAGTGCACACACAATGAGCCATCCCATCCGTCTGTGAACTATTGCAGACATAAATCTAGACTGAGAAATTATCCAAGTATATAGTGAAGTTACATGTGCGTATGAGGATATTTCTTTAAGCCAATGTCAATAATCACATAGACCCCTTTCAGTATTGTCTTGGTACCATGTATTGAATTCTTTCACGTACGTTAACATCTCTTTCACCTACCATCGGATATATAGAAAGGGTGATCTTCTTCCATGTACCATTGGGTATATTGGAAGGGTGCGTATATAGAAAGGTTCGGTATATCAGACTGACAATATATAGATTGAGAGACCTTATACCTAGAGTGATAAGAGCCAAACCATGTCAATGATTTCTGCAAAATGGGCACGAATGCCCCCAAATTTTTTCTTCCAGATTCACAACTACTCAGAGGAAACAACTATGCTACATGGAAGACTAAAATCAAGACATAACTTGAGTTTGAAGAGATCTGGACTGCTGTGAATGGTACTCTAACTAGATCAACTACTGATACAACACAACAATGATAGTTTGATAAATTAGATCAGAAGGCCAAACTCATCATCTTGTTTGGAGTGTCGACGATGTGTAACCCCACATTCAAGATGCTAAAATAGCCAAAGAAGCATGGGATAAATTGTGCACAGTATATGAGGCCAAAAACAAGAATGTCATACTAAATTTGCAGAGTCAATTACATACACTGAAGTTCAAGTAGAATGAGAAAATTGAAGCTTTCTTAAGAAGAGTTGCAGAGTTGAGGGCTTCACTTCTATCCCGGGAGAAGTGGTCACAGATGATGCTCTCATTCCCATTGTTTTGAGAGCACTCCCCTCTTCTTACCACATTTTTGTCACAACACTAAACGTGTCAGATATGACAGTTAGTTTTGACAAATGGTAAACCTATTGCAATAAGAGGAAGCCATGCACAATAAGGATGATGAAGAGGAGAAAGCACTTTCTTCACATGAAAAATGGAAAGGAAAAGGTAAAGGAAAATCTAATTCCTATCAAAATTCCCAACATCAGAATCAATATCAAAATCAAAGGGACAAACAACATAAGAAACAATGTCCAATTTGTAAAAGAGGACATGACTTAAATATTGTTGGTATAATACTTACAAGAAAGGTTCATCAAGAAAATTTGGACTGTACAACAAAAATATCATAAAGGACATTCTAACTATAATCAAGGGCATAAAAAGGGGAACTGGAAAAGAAGACCCCATCAAGCAAGGAAATATTGCTAAGTAAGAAGAACATTAAGATAATGAAGACTTCTTGTACATTGCTCAATCAAGTGAACCATCCACATCATCTAGTGATGTTTAGTATGTTGATTGGGAACCACTTGACACATGACCAACCATAGAGACCGGTTTACTTCAATGGGGACATACCTTCAAAAACCATGTTTCATTGGGAGATGATTCTTCATATACAGTTCAGGGGATTGGGAAATTTCTCTACCCCTTGGTTCATGCAACTGTAGACTATTAGATGTCTTATATGTCCCTGGGTTGACAAAGAATCTTCTTTTCAGTCAGTCAACTCCTAGATCACAACTTAAAAATTGACTTTGATAGTCATTCCAAAAAGAAAATGTGTTTGATTCGAGACAAATCATGAGGCTCAAAAATATTTGCAAAAGCCTCCAATGTGGGATGCATGTTCCAACTTGATTTTGTCCATAGAGATGATAGGACACTTGTGGCTAAGAACTCTACCTCAACACAATTGTGGCATCAGAGACTTGGTCATGTTAGTTTCAAGTATCTCGAGACACTACGCCGATGCAATATGGTATATGGGCTACCATCTCTTCAGAAGGATACAGACAAGTGTCCTCACTACCTAATAGGAAAAAACATAGAGCTTTGTTCTAGAAGAGTACATATCGAGCTCATGGTAATCTTGATCTAGTTCATATCGATCTTTGCAGTTTGATGCAACCAAGTCATTCTAGATTTTAGTACTTCATGTTATGTGTTGGTGACTATTCAAGAAAATGTGGATTTTTTGTCTTCACAAGAAAAGTGAAGCTTTTGAAACTTTCAAGTATTTCAAAGTAGCATTTGAGAACGAAACTGGTCATCACATCAGAACTCTTCTCTTAGATCAAGGGGAATTCACTAAGTAATGAGTTCAAAGACTAGCTATAAACTCATGGGATTCATCGAAAATGCCTCCTTCACACACACCGCAACAGAATGGTGTTGTTGAGAGAAGAAATCATACTATCATGGAAATGGTGTGATGCATGATCGATGACTCTAGACTTGCAAAGACATTATGGGAAGAAGAAACAAAGACAACAATGTATTTTTGAATAGAGTGCCCAGCATAGTTGTTGTTGATAGAGTAACACCACAAGAAGCATGGTCAAAGTGGAAACCATCTATTGCACATCTTAGAGTATTTGGGTACAAAGCAAGTATGCACATACCCAAGCAAAATAGAAAATAAATTGGACATGAAGTCATAGAAACTCATCTTCATTGGGTATAATGAAGAGACTCTTGGGTATAGATTGATGGATCCAAAGACCAGAAAAGTCTACACCAGAAAGAGATGTTGAGTTTTTGAGAAGAAGGAAGAAGAGTCTCCTCCTCCGACTCACCTGATGTAGATTCTTCACCAGTTGTAAAAATTGAAGCTGATGTTCCCACAAATGAGGAAAGTGATGATGGGATGATGGTGTTGATCTAATAGAACCACGACCCATGGGAATAGTTCAACATATGCCCAAGTGGTGTACTAGCACATTACGAGATGCAAGAATGGATGCTCCACTAGATACATCCACCCCTGGACAAAGGACTCACAAGTAAAGCAAGAGAAGAAGTTAACTTTGCTTTGATGAGTAGAGTTATTGAGTCTGATGAGCCCTCTCGTAGTCTAGGAAACTCTACAATCAAAATCTTGGAAAGATGCCATGGCCAAGAATGAAAAATAACATCGATCTTCCACCTGTGGAAGAAACCCATTGGATGCAGATGGATATTCAAACAAAGTACAAAGTAGATGGGACAATGGACAAGTACAAAACAAGACTTGTAGTAAAGGGGTATGCACAAAAAGAAGGCATTGAATATGAGGAGACATTTTCTCCCACAACTAAGATCAAGACGATCAAGATGATCTTTTCTCTAGCTACATAGTTTGGTTGGAAAGTCCATCAGATGGACATAAAAAGTTCCTTCCTAAATGGAGATTTATAAGAAGAAGTCTACATGACTCAACCTAAGGGATATGTTGTACTTGGTCAAGAAGAAAAGGTATGTAGACTCAGAAATATCTGTATGGTCTCAAATAGGCACCCCTGGGCATGGTACATCAAAATTGATGAGCTTCTTGTACAACATGGATTTGTTAGAAATACATACGACCCCAATCTCTACCCTCAAAAATCAAGGGGGAGATTGTGATTTTCGTTGTCTATGTCGACGATCTATTCATCACTGGCAATTCAGTGAGGATGATCGATGCAATGAAGAAAGATCTTAATCGATCATTCAACATGAAAGATCTCGGGCTAATGCACTATTGTCTTGGATTGGAAGTATGACAACAAGAGAATCACATCTTTGTTTCTCAGATTAAATATACCAAGACGACGATCAAGAAATTCAGGATGATGGATTACACTCTAATTGCTACACCTATGGAGAATAGATTGTAGTTATCTCATTCAGATCCATATCTTGAGGTAAGTGCCACTCTCTATCAATAGTTGATTGGGAGTCTCATTTCCCTAACATATACTAAACCAGATATCAGCTTTGCAGTGAGCTATTTATCCCGGTTCCTATAGGAACCCAAATTTTTCATTGAAAATTAGTAAGGTGCATCTTGAGATATCTCAAAGGAACAATGGATCTTGGTCTAGAATATAAGAAGAACGACAACTTCTTCTTGTCAGGATATTCAGATTCAGATCATGTAGGCAACATTGATAACAAAAATCCACTTCTGGATTTGTGTTTTTATGGGATCTGGACCAATATCATGGGGAAGCAAGAAACAACACTTTGTTTCTCATTCTTCCATAGAAGTCGAGTATCATTCTGTAGGAGAAGTTGTCTGTGAAGCGATTTGGCTACGTTGCATACTAGAAGGACTTGGAATACCACAAGACAAACCGACCACCATGTATGTTGACAATGAAGGTGTTCTCAAACTTGTTTCGCAATCCAGTGTTTCATGAAAGAACAAAACATATTGAAGTACATGTTCATTTCATATGTGAGCATGTGTTGAAGCACAACATTCAGCTTCAATTTTTTCTAACATTTGAACAACGGGCATATATCTTCACAAAGTCACTTGCACGTGACAAGTTCGAGTTGTTCAGAGAATTCCTCTCCTCATCCCTTGAGACAATGCACAATTAAGGGGGGAATGTTAGGTTAATTATTATTTACCTATATTAATTATGCATTACATATTAATTAGTTTGTTTATTTATTGGTTATATGGTTATATTTCATCACAACCATCTAATTGTCTTTATTATACATATGGGTGTTGCAATTTTGTTTTAACAATATTATTATTCACTATTCATTTGTGCTTCCTGTATGATATTTTGGAAGCTATTGTAATCAAGGATATTGTTGCAACTATGTAACTAATTTTCCTGTGAGTATTCATCTATAAAATACTTATAAGTATTTCAGCTCATACCAATGTAAGCTGGTTGATTGAGATTAATATAATTTATCAAAGCTTCACCCCTTTGTTGCTCAATTTACATTGATTGCATCATCTAAAAAGGGTGTGAATTATTTTTAGAGATAGTGAGAATATTCAATATCATTACCTTTTCAACCAAAAATATAGAGGATGTTCTCTCCATTTTCAAGAAAGAAGCAAATCACTAGAACAAGATACTCCCAACTCTCCATAAATGAGCATGGATAATCCTAAAACATTGCTAAAAACTCAAGTGTTATTGAGTCAAGAATACAATTCCTCCCACACCTAAATAAGGACCATCGAGTGGAAAATGAAATATTTGTTTGAAGCCTCTAAAGACTACCCATATCAAGTAGAACTTACATCGTGAAAGAGGAAGTAAAAAAACATTTTAATAAGATGAGATGTCCAGATTTGTTATCAAAGTCAACATGACTTGAAGAACTTCGCAAACATTTCAAGAACATTATAAAAGGTTAGTTATCTAATCCATGATCATATGGATATGAGATCATAGACACATTGACAAAAATTAGATAAACAACCTTTTATGTTGTTGAGAATATCCCTAAGTTGCTCAGAACCGTAAGATAATTCCGAGTGCAACCGATCACTAGTTGGACATCATTTCCAAAAATACATTCCTTACTAGAAAGAAGTATTAGAGACAAGTGCACATGTACAACACATCCATGGGAAGTTGGGGGATTTCTCCACTTCACCGCATCAAAGGTTCATCTTCATGAAATTTTTCTATTGATTGATGTTTCTCTACTCTCTTCCTCTTCCTCTTTCATTCCTATATGTAACAAGTAACTTTTCCTAAAAGTAGTCTAAAATTCTTCTAATTCTTCATTGGGAAAATAAAATTTTCAAAATCAACTTAAGTCACCTCTTTTCCATTTTTGTAAAATTACTTTCCTTAAAATAAGGAAAGTATCTTGCTATGGAAAGGAAGGTGAACGATTGAGCTAGGTAGGAATATGAAGAGTCATGGGATGTGGGCTATTTAAGGAGGCTCTCACTTCATTGTAAAGAATCAATTTTTTCTCTCCTTTAGCAAACTATTTTTTTCTATTCTCGTAGTCATTTTTGCACCCACCAAGAACAAGGGAACCTCATGCGTGCTGGCCTATCACCCAGCGGGTGTTGGGCGCTCACTCGAGGTGCGCGAGAGGGAGCCGAGTCTCTCTTTTATGTGAGTTTAGTGGAAGGCATAATTCATGATCTTGAATTAGTGATTTAACAGACATGAAAAAGCTATAGAGCTCAGAACGACTTCTACACCCCTTCAGTCATAACAAAAGCAAAGCACACAATAGAATTAATAGAACTAGGAAGTTGTAAATCCACAAATAGACTTAACATTCAAGTAAGGTTCATGATTATACAAGATCAAAAGCATAGTAGAAACATGCAGATAATACAGGAAGGAGATCTTAATATAAACGTAGTGGTAACCTTATCATATTCATTCATAGTATTACTCCAAAACATCACAGAGTGGTAGACCATAGTCATACACCATATCTGGATCCATACATGTATGCTCACAAAACAAAATTTGCATTCCCCATTTCCCCATTACATCCTTCCTAGAATCATCTACCCATTTTATCCCATAGTTCTCACAATAATTCTGTAGAGCTCCGCTACCTCACTTGTGTCTCCCTTTTTCTTTGCTAAGGGCACGCGTATAAATAGGCATATGATCTCTAACAAACTCCTCTGCAACCTCAGATCTGGCCCCAAGTGTCAAGGTGTGGATCACCCCAGGTGCATGCCTCTCCATGTCATGATTAGATTTTTGGATCTTCCTATCGCAAGGTATATTCCTCCCAGGACACCCTGTCGCCAGGATGGAACCTTATCCAAACGGAACATGTTCTTCATGTGTTCTGTCAAAAGGCTAAAAATGGCTAAGTCCCGAATTGTGCTTCGCGGGCGCACATCCTAGGTTCTCTAAGAACCCTTTTTGAATTCTACCTTGCGTGCCTTCACCTGCGCACTTCCTCCGACCGTGCGCGCCTACGTGCCTTTAAGATTGGAAGCTACAATAGGGTCCCAACATTACCCCACACTTCACTGTTCTCGCCCTCGGGAACCTTTTCAAAGAATGCAGTACAAAAATACAAGGCCTTGCCTTGGAAAAGAATGGAGGGAAAGAATAAAGAATGGGGGAGAGAAAGAATAGAAGGAAAATTGCCTAAAGAAGAAGAAGGGGAAATTTTTCCACAGGTCGGCCTCCAGCGTATTCCATGCATTGACTTCATCCTGCGCTCTTGTGCAGAGGTCGCCAACCAATGTGCTCACCTTATCAAAGGTTAACCCTTCCCCTTTTATATTAATGGTCTCCACCACAGTCTCCAGCTCCTTTGCATGATCTTCCAGGCATCCATCTTCCTTGTAATGGTCTTGTAGAGCTCTTTTAGCGGGTTTTGATTGAGACTCGCAGGATCTCAATAGCCTCAGACTTCCTTTCCACTTCGGCTAGGATCTTTTCTCGCTCGGCTCTATTGCCCTTATTCTTCTCCTGAAGCCCTTGACTTGGCCTCTCACATCTGCAAACAACATGCTTGTCACCTTGTCTTGGTCCATGCAATGGTCATATGCGACCCAACGGTTTGTGCAGCTATTTTTACGTCGGCAAGCACCTTGTTGTATTCAGCTATGAGTGCGATAACTTTCAGCTTGTCCTCCTTCTCCAAGCACGCAACTACTACCTCCTCTGCTGACTCCAAGGCCAAAGGCTACCTCTCCATGGTGAGGATCTCGAGTCAAGTCCTCAAGACATTCTAGGGAGGAACCATATTTTTGTGCAGGAGGGTTGAGGTCTGGGTGCTTCATGATGATGGCCTGGGAGATGAGCTCCACCTTTTGGAAACTTCACGCACTTTAGCTTTCTCCTCCTGAAGCTCCCTCTGTAGTTGAGTGCTGATTAGTTTCTCAAGGCTGAGGTCCTTCGTTAGCTTAACTACTTCTTCCTTCCTCTTTTCCAATAGGTCCTCCAAGACTTTAACCCTGTCATTTCTGTAGAAGAGCCTAGCCTCAATTTCTATGGAGACTTTGTTGAGTGTGTTACACACTTGCTCATCCAATAGTTGTTGCGTGTTTACAATGGGGTTTTCCCCCTTTCCTTCGAGACAACGCTAATACCGCTCCTTGGTTAACCTCGAACTCAGGCTCATTAAGGTGGGAGTCGAACGCCCATGATAACATCTTCCTTGTGCGTGGGTATCCACCCTCAGGTCAAAGGATTCCATGGTGGTGAGCTCCTTGGTGGGCACGGTACTCTGGAAATGTGCATGCAAAACTTTGTTGGGGTCATCAATGTATCCCATCGTTGTTCTTCCCCCTTCCGCGCATTTACTTCCCATGCGCACGCCCTTGGGAATAGTTTGAAAGAGTTGGGCCTTTTGTGCTACCCACACTTTTCTCCCTTTGCTCTTCCTTAAATTCACCGAGCATGAGCTCCGTGCTGCGCTCCAACTCCTCGTCGACCAAGGTATTAATTATCCTCTCCGCCTCCCTTGTCGCTTTCTCATTCACCTCCTCCTGAGTGAGCTTGGGCATATCTGGCCCCTTAGTACTTGCCCCTTCACTCCTTTCTTCGCTCCGTGCACCTTCCTCCCCTTGGGCGCCCTTCCTCCTTATAAAGATGAAAGCATCATTTGTATCCTCTGCTCCCTCTTCCTCTCGAATCATGGACATCAACCGGTTCTTGATTCACCTCCAAATCTTCCCCTTCATCATCATCCTTTTCGCCTATATAGGTGTTTGGGTCGTCTGTATCTTCAGACTCTTGTTCCTCCATCCCTTGTTCTTCTTCCTTTGCAGAAAACTCTGGAGTCGGGGATGTTGTCTTCTTCATCATCGAGGGTTCTTCAGGGGATGGTGGCTTCGTAGGCTCCAGGGTCTTCTCCCTGACCACTATTCTTCTCTTCTTCTAGACGTAGGTACTTGGTCCCGTGGTATCTACATTCTGCTTCTCCACCGCCCTTTTTTCTTCTTCCTCTTCCCTCTCCTTACGCTTTGGCGTGAGGCTTCTTTCTTCCCATAGGGTCATCCGGGATGGATATCTCATTCTCCATGTACGCGCCCTTTTCAAATTTCAGCCTTATGCATAGGTAGATCCTAGCAACAGCGCTCTCAGCAATAGGTAAGGTCAGAGGCCTTACAATGTGCACATCATGCGACACGTACCTTTCAACGTACACATGCTTCTCTAGGTAGACCAACTTCTTTCTCATCTCCTGTGCTCTCTGTCAAGGGTGGACAACTCCAGGTTTAATTTCTTCGATTCCTTGTATCTGTTTACCCCCACTTGGAAAAATTGGGTAGTAAACAAGAATGGGAGTTTGCACCATGGACTCCAACTGCCATCCACCAAATGAACATGCTAATGTAGAAATATTGGTAGATTGCGAACTCGCTTCTCTTTTTGGTCACCATGAGGAGTTGTTCAGGATCCGCCATTTAGCCCCGAATGTGTTCCTAAGGCGCGTATACCATTTGTCTAAGCATGCCTTGTGTACCCCTGTCATTGATTCACATGTGTATTTCGGAATCGTCCCACGAGTGAAGGGTCTTCGAGGGTACTTTGCCACATGAATTTGTCAGAAGCATCTAGCACCCCGATTTCTGAGAACACAATTTTTAACAGAATGTTTCCAAAAAGGATCTTTCCTACTTTCTCCATGCTGCTTATGATTTCATCTGCTATGTATTGGGAGATTTTGTATACAGTGCCTTCCGTGACCTTCCTGCAGACATTCAGCCAGGGCTTGCTCACCTGGGTCCACCTCTCTTTTCCATTCAACTTGGAGACAAGGTGTGCAACCATCTTCATCACCGGATCACTGATATTTGAGATGTCGTAGTACCTTGATCCCTTCTTCAATTCTTGGGATATTATGGTTTCTCTGATTACCTCCTCTCAGGAGATCATCTATGAGCACGTCCCCTTTACAACTTAGGCCTGTAAAGTGTGAAATTAGTTGGGGAGTTATGCACATTTTGCGCCCTATGAAGCAGAAGAAGTCTTCATGTACGCGCATCATCAACCATTGGTATAAGCGCTTGGGCTTCCCGAAATATGGCAACTCAAAAATTTGGAGAAGCCCTACCTTCTCCATTTTCACCTTGACCACGTCACTATAGATTGGCAACCCGTCAGGTGTTCATTTGTTTATGGGGCGCACTAGCTCCAGCACCATTTCCTTCATGATTGTGCTTGACCGGTGATTGTAGTCAATCACGGCCATCTTCCTTATGTGGGACTCCCAATCTTTCCCTAGAAAAACCCCATCCGGGTATTGCATCTCCGAATACCATTCTTCGTTGGTATCCAAGGGTATTTCTTCTTGTTTCTTCTTTCCTTTTCCTTTACCCTTTCCCTTCTTGGATTGTTCTACGGAGTTTACCTATGGGTTTTGTGGCCATCATTACACCCTTTGCTTTCATTCCCTGGTTAACTTGCGAGTTGTCTAAAAGTTTTCTTCATGTGCCCCGTGCCCTAAAACACAAACCCTAATCTCTTATTTTTCTCCTTCAATCATGACGCTTCTTCACAATGTTCTTCACACCCGTGAATCACTTCTACTCTGGTTTGTAGATCTAACGGACTGATTGCACTTAAGTTTTTGGGATTTTCCTTCGCACGAGTCAGTTCTTGAAACCCTAGCTCTTGAAAGAAAATCACTCTTCTTGTTTTTGCAAAGTAAAATAATGAACTACCCATTCTTGTATTTATAGCTTTTCCCGCTTTTACACATTAAAGGCTAGGCTACCTACCACCGTACAAAAATGTTTAATGTGGTGTTTTCAAACAAAACCCGACTTCAGTGCTTCTCCTTGCATGCCCAATCCTTGCGCGAAAACTTTTCCAACCTTCTGGCGCATAAACAATCCATCTTGACAGAAGTCTCTTGCACATGTGTTACTAGCACCAAAGGAACCTCTTCCATCCTCATGATTCTTGCTTTCTCCTACCTCATGTTTTTGCACTTTTCTCCTTTGTACGTGGATTTCCAATGTAACCTTATCTTGCCACCCATCTGCCTTCTTTTCTCCTAATGCATATTTTCAACAGGGCCAATTCAAATGGTCTACCAACCCAATCCTCTGGCAGAATAACTCCATGCTTCTCTTTATCATCTCACCCCACACTAAAATGATGTGCGGTCCTCTGTGCATTCATAAGTCAAAAAGTAATAAGGTTACCAGCACCCAAGGTGCAAAACCAAACAACAACGCGAAAGGGAAATACAAGAAAGGAAAAGCATAAAAGGAAATTCTAAACTAACTGGAAAAACTACCTTATTTACAAACACCAAGAAGCATTATTTATAGTAGGGCTTTAGCCTACTCCCATTGAAGTGTCCAGGTAATTTTGTTCCATCCAGCGCTTGTAACTAGCATGCACTCGAATCAAGGATGTATGAAATTACATAAGGACCCAACCAATGCACCTTCAACTTTCTAGGATGGCGTAGAAATTTAGAATCATATAGTAATACCATCTGGCCAACCTCAAATTTGTTCTTAATATGGCGGTCATGCCATGCCTTTTGCTTTGCCTTCTTAGTTGTTTGGCTCCATCTTGCTAGTGAGAGCCTTTCATCCAAATTTATCAATTCATCTATTCTTTCTTCCAGTTCTTTCTCATCATCCAACCCTCTTGCGCATGCTATACGCAGCGATGGTAGCATAAATTTGACCGGTAAAACAGCCTCCGCACTAAACACCAATTGAAATGGTGTGGCCTTGTTCAATATTTTATACGTTGTTCGTGTTTTCCCAAAGAACTCATGACACCTTATGATCCCAATCCTGCCTAACCACATCACATATCTTAGTTAGTGTGTGACTAAGGATTTTGTTGAATGCCTCTGTAGTCCCATTTGCTGGGGGTGATAAGGGGTAGTCTTGTGATGGGCTACCATGAATTCTGCCAATAGAATCCTGATGGTTTCATTTAAAAAGTGAGTGCCCCTATCACTTGTTAAACTTAATGGGCACCCATACCTGCTTATAATGTTCTCCCACAAAAATCTAGCAGCCGTGGCTATGGTGCAATCCTTAGTGGCGTGGCCTCTGCCCACCTTGTCAAATAATCAATACAGGTAATGATATACCACGAGTTAGTCCTTCGCGCAGCTGGTGAGATTGGTCCGACAAAATCTATTGCCCATTTTTCAAAAGGTTCCGCGCTGGCGATGGGGTGCAAGGGCATCTCATCCCTTCTTCCAGGTTTTCCAAGGTGTTGGCAGTGGTCACAGGCCTTGCAAAACTCAATGCAATCCTGGTGAATCGTCTCCCACCATAGTCGGTGACTAGGATCTTACACGTGGTTACATTCCCCGCATAGTGTCCTCCAACAATCCCACCATGGGCTTCTTCTATTATGGCCACGCGTTCATGTTCTAATACACATTGGTGCAAAACCTGTCATTTGCCCTTTTATACAAATCCCCATTGATCAACATGAAGGGCACAACGCATATGGCTAACCTTTTCCTTTCCAGTGCATTCATCCCTTCGGGTGCCATACCTTCCTTGAGAAAAACAACAATGTCTTCTAATTTCGAGGGCGCACGCCGCAACCTGAATAGTTGCGCGTCTAACATGGTTTCCTCGATACTTTGCGCATCCTCTCCCAAATCAATCCTTGATAAATGATCCAGCCCATAATTGTTCTTTCCCAGTTTTAAGACCACCTTGAATTCAAATTCCTGAAATAAAAGTACCCAACGGCATATGTGCCCTTGCAACACGGCTTTGTTTACTAGATACTTCAAGGCCATATGGTAGTGTAGAATATGAAGGGAGTCACCAACAGATATTGTCTAAATTTGTGGAGTGCATAGATCATTGGCAATGCCTCACACTTAGTCGTTGTATAATTCTGTTCTGCTGGTGTCAACTTTCTATTTGCAAAACACAAGGGATGATCAACAATCCCCTCTCCTGGTTGAGTAAGAACAGCTCCCATTGCTATACCAGAGGCATCTACATGGGCATGGAAAGGTTTATCCCATGATGGGAATCATAGAATAGGTGCGGTGATAAGCCTTTCTTTTAGAGTGTCAAATGCCCTTTGTTGTGCCTCTCCCCACTGAAAGGCACTCTTATGTCTGAGCAATATTTCCAAAGGCGTGGTGATCTTGGCGTATCCCTTAATGAACTTTCTGTAGTACCTAGTGTGTCTAAGAAATCCACGCATGGCACTTTGGCTGGTGGGCTCCCCTAATCCCACAATAACTGCAACTTTCGTGGGATCCACCAGTAAGCCCTCTTTGCATATGATATGCCCCAACAACATTCCAAAAGGAGTTGCAAAGACACATTTCTTGATGTTGAGGGAAATCCTCAATTGTCGACATCTTTCAAACATTAATCTCAAGTTATCACAATGGTCCCTGACCAATCCATACACTGTCCAATCATCTAAATATACTTGAAGGAACTTGTGGATGAAGTCTTGAAATGCTTGTACCACTATGCACGAAACACAATGGGTGCATTCCTCAATCCAAAGGGCATGACCGTGTATGCAAAGCTTCCCCACTTGGTGGAAAAAGTTGTCTTTTCTTGGTCCTCTTTGGCAATCCTTACTTGGTGATATCTCGAGAATCCATCCATGAAGGAATAGACCTCGCGCCCAGCAACTCCTTCCAAAATCTCTTCAGTGAAGGGGGTGGGAAAAGGATCTATGATACAAACAACATTCAATTCCCTGTAATCCACACATATCCTAATCCACCCATCCTTATTTATGTTGATCACCATTGGACTTATCCATTCTAATTCCTCCACAACCTCAATGATACCAGATGCTATCATCTTGTCTAGCTCTTCTTTAACCCTTACGCGCATGTTGGGATTCATCCTGTAAGGCCTCTTCCTGACTAGGCGTGCACCATCTTT
This sequence comes from Taxus wallichiana var. yunnanensis, assembly GCA_018340775.1. NCBI lineage: Eukaryota > Viridiplantae > Streptophyta > Pinopsida > Cupressales > Taxaceae > Taxus > Taxus wallichiana. The sequence goes on along the minus strand of CM031233.1, from coordinate 40,991,506 downwards.
CAACTTTATCCTCATTTCCCCTAATGAATGGTGGACACCTTTTAACTCATGGTATCCACACGGGAATAAATCCTCAAATTCATGCAAGAGATCGATGATCTTTGATACTTCCTTGTCGACTAGTAGTCCCCAATGATAGCTTCCTTGGGCTCCTTCTCCGAGCCGATGTTAAATTTCTTGGTTTTGAGTGGTTCATGATACGCACACACACATGCATCCACACTGTCAACTACTTCACGCATCCCAACCGAATGGTCAACATTCAAGCTTTCCATCTCCTCTCCATCAATAACGTATACCATCTTTCCTTTCTCCTTTTCAGCACACGTGTGCTCGAATTGTATGTCTTCTAGTTCCTCCTCTTCAAACTACACTTCCAAGCTAGGTCCACCAAGTAAGTCTACTAATCTATCTTCTCGTCATGGTGCAATCCCCTAGAGTGAGGTGCTTGATAGTCTGTAACACCTCATCAACCGGTTGCATGGTACTTCGGTACTCAAATGTGTGAACCAGGTCAACTGTTAATTCCTGCCAATTTCCCATTTGGTGGTGAGTTTCAGAATGGATGTACCAAGCACGCGTGTAACCTTGTAGTGTCGAATACAACTTGTGCACCCAAAGGGAGGGTGGTAAAGCTTCGCCTTCTCCCTAGACCCTCTCACATGCCTGGATGTGGGAAGAGGCGGGTTCATTGCCATTGTAATCCTTGATAGCGGTGGGTATGTTGCTCTTCGAGAATTAGACAGTGAGCACAATTCTAACTTCATGCCACTCCAACAAATTTTTTTGCTATGCACGGCCCACCACCTCGCTACTATGCCTATCAAAACATAACCCAGCATACCTCGTCACTCATCCTCCCTCCATTGAGCTTCCATTTCTCTCAAAAATACCTCAGGGTATGCATCCCCAAAATACTTGGTTATTACCTTTCCTCCCAGGTGCCAAATTGTACGCATCGTGGTTACCCTGGTCACCGATCCTTTCAGATGTTGCCCAATCAATTCATAAGTCCCATGTGCCCAATTATTGCATGCTATACTGGTAGTATCACTGACAAATTGAGCATCATCAAATTAGATGACTCCTCTTGTAGGATGGATGGTCTCTGGATCTCTTATGGAGCGCACATATATTCTATCAAGGACCTCCTCTCCAAGGGGTTCAATATAGGGTGTGGAATTTCCATCAGCAAGTGGTATAATCACCCTCTCTTCCTTGTTTTCAAAGCTTATGTACCCCTTGTTAAACTAGAGATCTGCATTATTCTTATAGCACCACGGGCGCCCAAGTAAAGCTGGGAAATTATCTACCTCGGCAAGCGCCAAGACTTCAAAATCCCTAGTGAACTTAGTCCCCTGAATGGTAATGGTCACATCCTTCAAGACACCTATGGGCATTTCCTTTGTCTTATTTTCCATATACAACACATTTGAAGATGGTTGTAATGTAGGTCTTCCCATTTGATGCCAGGAATCTAGAGTGAGAACATTAACCTCCACGCCTGTGTCAATGAGGATGTTGTTAAGCTGACCATCCATCCACTACTACGTTCAAGGTGATCTCTTTGTCATAATCAAGGTTGTGAGGTGGGAGGTTTGCATGCAGGATCTGCCTTTGTGTTCTTCCCTGTGCGTGGCACCTTTTCTCTCAACCATGCTCCTAGCAAGGGAATAACATTCTCTTGCCTCAGTAGTTTACACACCTCCTTAACCTCATCCAAGTCATCCTTTGGTGCTTCTACTAGTCTTCTTTGCTCATATTTTCTAGTTTGTTCTTTTAAGCATTAAATCTCCCCTTGTAAGCTTCAAATTACATCCATGGTTTCCTGGTAGACTTCTTTCTGGTGATCCGGGTTTGGATACTTCCGTGTACTACTTCTTCCCTTGAAACTAGAGGTCTCTACCTAGGTGCTTCCCTTGCGTGTGTGGACTCTGTCCTTGTTGTTACCATAATCAGGCTCTAGTTCGATTCACATATTACTGCGGAAGCCATTGTGCATTAGCCTTCTTAATACTCACCATGGCAGCGCCCTTATCCTTCTCGGTACTACTGACTCATATGTTCATATAACTCTGGGCACTCTTCGTACTTATGTTTTTTCCACACCATGAGCATTGTAGAAGATCTAGACATTCACGCTTATAATGGTCTGTGGCTCCACAATTAAAACATGTCCCACATGGGAACTCACTTCTTCCTCCACGGTTACCATGACCACGAAATCCTCCACGAAACCCTCTTCCACATGCACCTCCATCCCCATGCTCTTCATACCCATGGTCATCTCCTTTGGGGCTACTTAGCAATGCGATCTAAGCACACACCAAGATCAATTGCCTCATGAATCTGGTCAATTAATCTACAATCCTTGGTGTCATGTGTGGTTGAGATACATATCTTGCAATAACAAGACAATTTTTGTGGATCACATGTTGTAAAGGGGGCACCTACTTGCATCATGGTCCCCGTGACATATTTCACAATTTACCTATTATGGCGCGTACCGCCTTCCGAGTACATATCCCGCCATTATCATTTATGTTCCCTTCTATGTTACTGATACATACACCACATCCCACCTGGGAGTCTCTGAGGAATGTTGGTAGATAATTTCTCTAATTGCTTAGCCATGGCAAAGATGATATGAGCCTTCAGAAATGGGCTAACACCAAAGTGTCAACACTACCAACTACCCTCAAGTGTGCAAAGTAACTTCCAATGCTTTGCGCGGGTCTGTGAACGTTTTATGAGACAAAGCCCTTCTAAAGGGTGTGATCAGCCCTATGAAAAACCACTGAGCATGTTGTGAAGGGTGGATATCATAAGACAATTTAGACAATAGAGTTTTAAAACGTGCATCATATTCCCGCACGCTCTCTACCATTCCCTGCTGGATTTCTTTGAGAGAGCTGATGCTCTTCTGTTCAAACTCAGGTATGTGGAATTCCGCCAAGGACACATTTCTCAACGCGGTATAATCCACAATAGTCTGATGAGGGCCATACTTTCTATACCAACTATGCACATGTCCCTACAAGGTCATCATAAATTGATTGGCCTTTCGATCCGGGTCGTGATCCTTTGCTCGCCATAGTAGCTTGCACTTATGCACATGCTCTGTAACATCTTCTATCCCACTGTAATTTGGTAAGTGTAGAGACATCTCAAAAAAGACCTAAGGAGGTGGTTGAGGCCCTTGTCCTCCCGATCTAGTCCCTTGGTTTCTTCCTGTGTTTCCTCTTCCACTTGGATCCACTAAATCTGAGCCACCAGCTCCACCACTTCCACCTCCAGATCCTCCTGTGTTAGGTACAGGGCCTATGTTTGTCATGTCGAACGCTCCCATCGTCCCACTAAATTGCACTGCCAACAGTTTGTGAACTAGTGCCACTCCCAGTTGTATTTCCTCCACCACTTCCTAATGTGCTTCCAAAACTAGTTGTATATATGCCTTGTCCAAACATTCCACCAAATACTAGAATAGTGTGTGAAGCCATAGAAGTCCCAAACAAGAAGTTATATCTTATGAGCGCCGATCGGTTGCTTCTACTGATATCAAATGGATCAACTGTACTTTTCCGTTCAAACAAACCAAGTGCCAAGGTTTGGTCGCTAGGTGGGGTCAGATACGTGCGCCAACGAATCTTCTTTCTCTACGCGATAGACTCTCATAAGAAGCCGCAAGGTTTTCTCTCCCGCATTTACCAAGATGGGGTATCATAGAATGTTCGAGTTCCACATCCTCCACGTGAACCTCAATTCATTTCCACCATGTCTGGCTCCATAACCCACTTGTAATCTCATGTTGTCTATCGATCTCCCTTTCACATGCTTTGTTATACTTGAGCCATCTCTCCTCCCTTTCCTTTTTAGTTGTTATATCAGCCATCTTTCCCCAACCTAGCTTCCTCACCAAGCACTCAGAGTGGTTTATCCGGCCATAGGAAATGCCTCTAAACCCATGGTTACCATCAAGATTTTGATCACAAGGGGGATAACATGCAGAAATGATCCTCTGGGCTCCCATGCAAAAACTCAAACTCAGCAACTTTTGGATAGGAATACATGGAAACTACGTATTCCAGAGTGTAACTAGTCAATATTCCCTTCCACCAATGATCTATAGCATGGGTCCACGTTAGATCAACATCTTGCAAGTTCTGATATGTTTCTTGGGTCCAAGGGTGTGACTTATAATACCACCCCAATCTAGATGTATAAGCCGAGAGCCATTCAAATAACTCTATTGGGAAAACAAGAAAAGGTTTCGTATAACTCATGATAAAGAGTGTCTTCCACCCATCTTTGCGTGTCAAACCCAGGTCCAGTATTGAATCTCTGAGTGAATTCATCCTCCGTGCTTTTAAACCAATCTTCAACACCTTCAAGTGTTAAGCACTCCGCCATCACTTTTTGCATAGATCATGATGTATGCCATGTTCCACTACAACTTTGAAAAGAGGTCTCGGCAATGGAACCAAGATGTAGTCATTTTTGCACCCACCAAGAACAAGGGAACCTCATGTGCGCCGGCCTATCACCCAACGGGCATTGGGTGCTCACCGAGGCGCACGAGAGGGAGCGAGTCTCTCTTTTATGTGAGTTTAGTGGAAGGCATAATTCATGATCTTGACTTAGTGATTTAACAGACATGAAAAAGCTATAGAGCTCAGAATGGCTTCTACACCCCTTCAGTCATAACAAAAGCAAAGCGCGCAACAAAATTAATAGAACTAGGAAGTTGTAAATCCACAAATAGACTTAACATTCAAGTAAGGTTCATGATTATACAAGATCAAAGCATAGTAGAAACATGCGAGATAATATAGGAAGGAGATTTTAATATAAAAGCAGTGGTAACCTTATCATATTCATTCATATTATTACTCTAAAACATCACAGAGTGGTAGACCACAGTCATACACCATATCTGGATCTATACATGTATGCTCACAAAACAAAATTTGCATTCCCCATTTCCCCATTACATCCTTCCTAGAATCATCTACCCATTTTATCCCATAGTTCTCGTAGTAATTCTGCAGAGCTCTGCTACCTCACTTGTGTCTCCCTTTCTTTGCTAAGGGCACGCGTATAAATAGGCATCTGATCTCTAACAAACTCCTCTCCTCGGATCGACCCCAAGTGTCAAGGTGTGGATCGCTAGGCTAGAACCTTATCCAAACGGAACATGTTCTTCATGTGTTATGTCCAAAAGGCTGAAAATGGCTAAGTCCCAAATTGTGCTTCACGGGCGCGCATCCTAGGTTCTCCAAGAACCCTTTTTGAATTCTACCTTGTGCGCCTTCACCGCACGCTTCCTCCGGCCGTGCACGCCTACGTGCCTTTAAGATTGGAAGCTACAATAGGGTCCCAACATATTCCTTTCTAATATTTCCTCCATTCTCTCAAATTTCTACTCAACCAAATGTAATACAATTTGTTGTAGGAATGAAAATATTTATGTTTTCTTTCCCATGAAATGGAATTAGCAATTAAATTTTTTGTTAATGTTGTTTATTATTTTATGAAACTTACATATTTTTGTGTATTGTTACATGTGTCTTCTAATTTAACTGGACATGCTTTGAGTTATCAATTAATGAAATCTATGAAACCGCCATTAACATAGCTCCTCCTCTTTTCCCACCATTTCTCTCGCATCATTTCTCTTCTCCATATCATATTTTTATCCCTATATCACTCATGGTTTCAATTACAACAATGGAATTTCTGCACTTTCACAGGGCTTTAACCAACCCCCAAGAGTTAGAACTAGTGTAAATAATCCAAATTTCAATAAATGGGAGTCATCATGACTTGAAGCGGATGGATTCAATCTCGCGAGTGTCGACAAAGCCCATATTTTGTCCTTGAAAAATATTTCTCCAATAATAACATATATTTTTCCCGAAAATACACTTTTATCCCTATGAGATATAATCCTTTCTGTAGATTCATAGTTTTCAAGGTGTGAATATATTTTGCAAAATCACATTTTTGACTTAGTCAAATATCCTTGGAAAAATTAACGTGTTTAATTCATGATTCATGGGATGATTTGTATTATTTTTCTAGGATGTCCAAGGTGACTTAGGCATATTCCCATATACTATTATTAACAATATAGAGTTCTTCTTACTTTGTGTAAAATTAAATTTGGTATTTACACTTTGGCAGCCCTTGATTTGACTATGCACTCTTGTTATGTTAAACACAACTTCTCCATTCCCACTTAAAACTTTCTGAGGTCCATTGTTTAGCTTGTTTATCTTTACATATTAACATATTGAGACATCTCGAGAATTCAATACACAAAATCTATATAAATACATCTTTTACCAACTCCAAACTTCATTTAGCATGTTCCTCTGCCGTTGTCCGAGACCATACTGATTCGGTAAGTACCATACCATATGGTCATGGCCTCTTTGTATGGTCTTAGTCCAACATATATTCCATCCAATCTTTCAAATTTAAATATTTTGTTGGGTTTTATACTTCCTTTTAGTTGACCATTCTTAGATAAATCATTTATGAAATCCTATATAAGAAAGTAAACACTACCTTATTTGCTAACTTGGAAATATGAAGGCAATGCACTAGATAACTCACTTCATACACTTGTAAAATGCATCCAAATCTCCCTAAATATCGTAATTACATATCTACATTCACTAGAGAAACACCCACATCAGGTCTAAATCTACAAAAAAGTAAATACAATCATATCTCTCATCTGCAAGCATTTAAACATCCTCTCTCCAAGTGTTTTTAATAATAGCCAAGTAGAAACAAACATGGTCAAAGTAATTTCCAAATTTGATATCTTTATCTAAATATCACAAGCTACGTGGAGAAAAACATGTGGTTTGAGGCATCTTTGGAGTAGTGCTAATGATGGTGGTGTATAGGGTGCCTAAAACCCTTCTAAATTTTGTTTTACAATATTTTTCATCTATGGATAGGGTTTTAGGCGATGATCATTCTATCCAGATTGTTTTGTATTCTTGGTGCAAAAATTAGGGTTTAACGGTGTGAGAGAAATCCAAGATAGTGATCAACCCGTAAATTTGTAGAAGTTGTCTTAGAGTAGGTCCAAGACCTTATAAAAGGTGTTGGACCATATGGTACAGTCTTGACTATGTCATGTTGTATGGCCCGAACCTCAACATTGTTGCAATTCCATCCCATTTTATGAGGATTTCCCAAGTTTAATTATCCTTTCTCAGTGCATAGTCCCAAATATATTTAGAAATCAATTGTGGCAATTTTAGTGCCTATATACCTCTATTTTTTAATTTCAATTACATACTAGGTTAAGTGGTTTATGGTAATTTCCCTTATATGATCCAAGTAGAAAATATGATTTAATATTCATATAGTAACATTTGTTTAATATTTTTAAAGCAACTCTAATATATCCTACACCTAATTACATTAAACTAGAAATTTAATTTAGGGTTAAATATTTTGGTGAACCCATTTTTGATCGAACCCTTCACCTAATATAGGATCTATTCCTTGTGTATTAGACCTGTTGATCTCTAAACCCTATCTATAATAGGGTTCCGTGTTTTCATTATTTCTTCAGCTTTAAATCTAATTTTCACATATTTTCTTAGGGTTTCATGGTTAGTTCTAACATTTGGGTCATTTTATAGGGATATTAATTGCCAAGTCACCTTTTATTTCATATTTAAATCATAACAACTCTATTTTTGAATTCTTTTGAGGTTATTCTTTTTATATATTTAACAAAAACCTTTTTTCCATAATTTTTAGCACAATTTTCATAAATTCAAAATTATTATTTTTAGTAATTAGGGCATAATAAGAAAATACACACTTTTGGAAAAATACCTTGGAGGTTTTTATTTATTTAGATTAAAAATACCTCTTTTTTGTCAAGTTCAAATTTCTGTTTTGAGATATGGTCATTTTATTCATTTGATGAAGGTTGCTTTTTGCTCAACATCACTTTTTGGGTCTTATCCCCATGGTCTCTTGATTTTTGGCCCTCCATACGTTGATATTTATTATTTTCTATATAATTGGAGTTTCTTATATCCTTTTTTTTCCACAATGGCCCATGCCATAGTTTTTCAAGTATCCTTATATCATTTACTTCGATGTCACCTAACATATAGAGATACTCTCACAAAATTAGTACACATAATAAAGGTCTCTAATAATACAAAACATTCCCATGCGAATTCAATTTCGGGTTGTATTTTAACTCCTATTAAAAATGATAACATGTTTCATAAGGTTTTCTTAAAGTCTATTGTAACTTTACACCATAATTTTCAAGATAAATTTCAAGCTATGAATGTTGAGATTACATTTCTCAAGTTTGAGATAATTCATTAAAGGATTTGATTTAATAAATATGGAAATAAATGTTAAATTCTAATTTTAGAGTCACAATGAAATGATATAACAATAAAGTACAAATTTGACCTAAGTAATAAGCAATTAAATTTGAAACCCTAAGTGCAAGAGAATGGATAAAGTACTTAGTTGATTTCACAATTAATCTTGAGCTATGAAAAACTGGAAAATACTAAACAAGAGGAGGATAGTGTCACAAATGAACCCATAAAATTGTGCAATAGGTAGATCTTCTTAGGCGGGAGCGTGGGGGTCATGGGTGCCTAGGCGTCAAAACTACTCTTGGGTGATTGTGACTACAAAACTAGTCAAAATATAAATTTTACAGTGTCATAAGATGTTCACTAAATGTCACCCTTAGTCACATGTATGTCATTGGTTGATCTTCGAGTTAGCATGAAACCTACAAAGATAAAGAGAACATGTAAAACCCTAAAACACATCACATCCTACAAAAAGATACAAATGGGGAGTAAGATCGACCTTGTGATCACCGAATGGGTGAACTTACAATCTGGACATTGCACATCATTTTAGACTCCATGTAGTTCTACGCACGTGTGTGTAGAATCGTGTCCTAGGTGGTTCTTGTGCAAGACACACTTGAATAACGAGTAATAACTAGATGTAGAAGATGTAAATATACGTGTGCATAAAAAATGAACTTCCCCCTCCTATGAAGTGTATACAGAAGAATTCAGTCCCTTTTCCCTTGAATGGATGCTAGATGGATGTTTTGATTCTCTTCAAATGCCTTTAGATGTAACCTTAGGTGATAGTAATATATGCTTAGAGATTTTTCCTTTATTATGGTCATGTAGATTTTTATTTATATGATTCCCTTGTTTGAATTTCATAATTAAACACTAAAAGGTGACTACTAAAAAACAAGATGACCAACAACTAGAAAAGACCCAAAATACATGAGAAAGATGTAAAGAGGTTGAGGGCACCCAAAGGGGATGAGGATGCACAGGAACCGGTGTCTAGACCGAGAAAATATAAAGTTATGAAGGGCAAACTAGTCATTGGGGTGTGTAAGACCAAGAAGGAAACTAGAAAGAAAGCAAAGAGGCCAAAAATAGTAGTCAATTAGTACTTTTCTTGCTTAGGAATCATATGAATAGAAGTATGTGATTAGGACCTAGAAATGTACCCAAAGTGTGTGATTTAGTGTCTACATTTTCCCCACTTTATGTTGTTGAGAAAATGCTCGATAACATAAAGTAGATAAGAGATGCGTACTTGATAACCATGTAGATCGATGGTGAAATCATGCCGAGGAGACAAGAAAAAGTGTGGAGTGAATAATATGAAGCGTGGGAGCTAGAGAAGAGGAAGTGACCCTCAAGGCAAAAGCGTATGTGTGATATTACATTGTATTTGTTGTTGATGTCGCTTGATGCTTGATGATGTGACTATTGTTTCTCATAAGGACGGACTTGTAAAAGAGAAGAGGAAAAGAGTAGTAAAATATGTGTATATGAAAAGGAACATGTGCACCTAATCCTTGATGAGTGAACAGTAGAAAGGATCTTGAAAATGTTGTAGAAGAACAATTTTTTTGGCAATCTCACACCAAGTGCAAGTTTTTGGGTAGATCTCACACCATGGAAAAACAAGTGTAGGGAGAAAGGTATAGTGATATTATCCATCATTTGACTACTTCGTGAAGATTTATACACCACTGCAGATGGTGTGATCATGATTTGTTCAAATTTGATCCATTTCGATCGAGTTTGATCCAACATTAAAATAGAAAAGAGGTGAAATCATGCATGTTGATTGTTGGAGGATTATGCATGTAGTGTGAAAACTACTGAAAATTGTGTTGATATGAGAAAAATGTTGTAATTGATCCCTTGGTCATAGGCACCCAGGAAGTGCCAAGAGCACCCATGCACTAATGTCTAGGGCTAGGCATCGGGCGTTTGTCTTTGTGTTAAGGACCCAAGTCAAATTTTGAGCCCTATCTAAGACTATAGACTGTGATGATTCAATACTAAATTGTGTTGTACTATAAATGTGAACTATTGTATGGGGTGAATTATTCACCCGATGTATGCCCCCCTCGTTTGGGGTGCATGTGACATCATTAGGAGAATGCATCCCAAAGGAGGACCCAATGTACATTTGAAACTAAAGCCTTATAGGGGGAGGGAATGTTCTTGGTAAAAACCAAGGCACATGCAAATAAAGTGGTTGGAAAACATGTGTTAGTGCAAACAAGACAAATACACATGTAGAAGATAAAGTGTAAGCTAGCAAGAAAGAAAACAATATAGACCACAAAAGCTGGGTTGCAAAAATGGGACATCACTCATAATGTCACAAGATAATCATGGCCAAAGCAACCAAAACCATACAATGTACACACAAGACAAAGATCATAGCCCACAAACAATGGCATATAATGGAAAACAAGAGCAAACAAAGTGTAACAAACAACCATGGTAGTAAATAGTTCTTGCAAAGTAAATGTTGCACATGAAGTACCCGTTAGCATGTTAGAAAGATAAAAAGTATGTCAAAGTGTGTATGCTATGATAATGTAGTGTGTTAGTAAGAAGATGAAGTAGTATAAAATAAAACAATAACACTGTGATGTGTACAAAAATAGATTCCCAGGAGCCATTGTGGGACTGGTAAGAGGTACAATGCCAAACATCCATGCTGCATGTAATGATCTATGTAAAGTATGCATTCATAACTAGAAGGAAAGTGAACACAATGTGTAAAAAATAATGACATACGATATATCCTTCTAACACAAGTAAGTAAATTGTGCATGCAAGTATAAGTAAGCAAGAACAATGTGCAACCAAGATATGCAGTATGTTGTGAGTGTGAATGGAATGGAATACAAAGTGAGTGTGATAGGAGTAGCTTTCCCCCAAGTGTATGTGAATCAGTATGCATGAAATGATTTTCATTTATAAACTCCCCCTCATTATTCAAGAATGAACCATAAAACAAGAGTGTGTTATCGGGTGTTTTTTGATAGTTTGCGCATGGGCTAGATAGATATGATCAATGAAACATAGAGCATAGTGAGTGAGTGAGTGAGTGTCTTTGAGGTTAATTTCAGATGTAGCTAATCAACATTCAAGTATGAACCATGGAACTAGAGTGCGTCATCGGGAAGTATGTTATGTGAGATGCTAGAAATATGTGTTGTAAATACACCAATTGTGAAATGTGTAGTGAGTTTGATGTGAGGTTCATGAATGTAGTGAACCCTTAATAATCAAGTGTGTTGTAACACAATAGTGCATATCGTAATGAAGATACAATTTGTGTGTATCAATGTGTGTAAGATATATGAAGAATACTAGATGCAATACATAAAGCATAATATTAGAAGTGTGAGATTGATAATGAAATTAGAAGGGGAGAATAAGCATGATTCCCCAAGTGTATGATGATGAGAATGATCAAGTAACATCATCTAAGAGATCATCATTGTCATGGTTGAAACTGAATGGAGATGCATTAGAGACTTGGTAAGCAATAGTATGAGGTTGATCATATAAAGAGCCATTGCATTCTTCATTAGTAAAAGGTGGTTGTTGACAACCATGCATAAACCAAAAAGTAAGATTTGGTGAATAGTTGATAAATGAATCATTGTAAATAGAAACATGGCCAAAGGGCATAAGAAATGTGATATCAATATGATCATGATCGAGAGTGCCACCAATGTAGTCAAGCCAAGAATTCCCAAGAGTAAGTGGAGAAATACGTGCAAAAAAATAATGATAAATGGAAGATACAAAGACTATATTCGAAGTGACGTGAACACATATGTGATAGAGATGAGGATAATTATTTGGAGGGTGGAAACCATCGAGTGTGAATCCTAACCGATCTAAGCCTTCATATGTGTAAATAGTGTCGGAAGAGCAAGTAGGAATAGAATGTGATGCCAATAAGAATTATTCATGAACAAGGTGCATGTAAAAGGTGGAAGTGTTGGTGCAAGTTGCTCATGAGAGGATGAAGAAGGTGAAATGACATCCAGTGTATGGATATACCCCCAATAAAGTACCATATCATTAGTAGGAGGGGAGTTTTGAATTGATATTCACCAGGGCCAATAACAATGAAAGTATCATTAAAGTATGATTCATCTATCTCGAGAGGAGAATTGAGATTGCATAGTTTTTCATCAAGTAACCCCAATGGTATCGACCTCATCATCAGAATCATCAATGTTGAGATTGTCATGTTGGATAACAATATCAAGGATATTGGTAGGAGGTGAAGTAGACGTAGGAGTGAGAGGAGTCTCAATAAGTGGAGTGGTAGTGGTTACTGGAGTAGATACAGTGGGTGAAATGATATTAGTAATATGAGTGGAAATATATGGAAGAAGGTTGTGAAGCACTAGATTAACTAATATTATATTTCCCAATATTGTTATATGGAATAGGCTGTAATGGAGGAATAGACATAGCGATGGCATGGGGGCTATGAAATAGAACTTGAATAGATTAGGGTCCCAAAGTAATGGTATGTTCATAACCGTCATGTAAGAATTTGAAACATCGATGAACAATGGATGAAACTCGCATGCATTACATGAATATATGGTTTACCCAACAATAGATTGAATTTAAACAAGGCATCGATTGTTCGAGAGAAGTTTTTTCTTTCCTACTTTAAATTGAGGAAGTAAAATAACAAAAATAAAACCAACCTTAAAAGACAACGGGGTTTATTGATACTGCAAGTGTGGATGTTGTTGTTGAATATTGATTGAAGCCATCGAGTCCGAATGAGTGTACAAGTCCACCTCTCCGAAAATAAATATGTGATAAAAGAAACTAAATAGAAAAGTATTAGATAAACGGATAAATGAGTTGCTCGGAAAAGGCTAATTCCAAGAATCTAAAGGGACTTCCTTGGAGGATGTCAAATCACTTTGTAATAATTAAGTGAATTGATAAAGATAGTGATAGCAATAGATAACAATAGACAAATGATAAATGGATAGAGCTCTAGAACTCAAGGTTGAAAGGAAGGTCTTATGCGGCTTCAAAGGTGGCCCAAGAAAGTGTGGATGTGATTTAAATGAACTTGAAGTAGTCATACCAAAAGTCCTTAGTATCTTGTTGGATATAATGGAGGAACTTGATCTGATCCTTAATATCTTGTTCGTTGATGACAAATCAGATTGTGCAAAATGTCATTTCATGTAGGATGTTGTATTATTCCTATAAAAGGGGTGTTAGACTATGGGGAGATCATAAATGCTTGTAATCGGATGTGAACGGTCAAGAACTACCATCTAATAGAGAGCCATACTTGGAAACAACATGTTAAATGCATAGAGAAATTGATAAAAATGATGAAAAGATGATAAATTGATAAAAATATAGATTTTGACAGGAATCACCGGTGATTTAGGCCAATCGCTGGCGATTAGGGTGAATCACTAGCGATTATTGTGAAATTAACATTTTTGCTAAAAACAATAATTAAGGCTCTAAAATTATGTTTTCAATTACTTTTTATGCTTGCCTTATGAATTTTAAAAGATAAAAAGAGATGGAGGAATACCTTTGAATGGATGTGGAACTAAAATATGCCTCAAATATTCAATGGTAGCGATCTCGAATTATTAAGTCATCTTGTCGCGTTTCTGAAGAAATTTGAATGATGAGAAAATGCTTGTAAAAATGTTGTTGTAAATGACTGATATTGATGCCTGATGATATTTGAATATGTCCTAGATGTTGAGAAGTCTAAGAGCTAAGTGTGGGCATGAATGAAAAAATTCTGAAGATTCTAGAGAGAGAGAACAAAGGTGTTATTTATAATCGTTGGTGATTAGGTACAATCTCCAGATGATCTACTTTTTTTGGGAAAATTGCTTGGAAAGTGGTTGAAACCACTTTTAAACAAAGTTTTTTGGTTTGTGATATGGGTAAATGGTTAAGGGGAGGTTGGGGACAAGGTGTAGAGGTTAAAATGTAGTAAGAAAATAGGTTTGAATGGTTTTGAAATGGTTAGGATATATTTTGGATAGTTAGGTGGTTTTTAAGAGGGATAAAATAAGATTTTATAGCTGTAAGTGGTATTTACGGGGTGTGGGAAGATATTTACATGGATTAAATATTGTGAAGGATTTTAGACTTAGGATAAGTGTTTATAGATTAAGTAATGTGACTAAATTACTTTATTTGATTTAATATTATTGCAAAGATAGTGTATGTGGTCGGGAAATTAGTGGTGTTAATTTTAAGTGTCTACATTTGCCCCTTTTTGTCGAGTAGTTTGGTGTAGGAAAAGTGCTAGAAGAAAATGATTTAAAGTTTGATTTTATTTGTATGGGTAATTTCCCCTCAAAGTGGGGTGAATTTAACTTAGATTCAAGGAACACCAATTTTACAAGTTGGTTTTTTATGCATTTCATTGAATTTTTCCTCGAGATGAGTTATCGAAATGATAGGTGCTACTATGGAATCAAGTGATAGGAGAACCAAAGGGTTTGTTTCCTATGGACATATGATTCGTAAGGGTAAGCTGGAAGGATGAGGAAGTCAAGTGATGGGGGTAAAAGGGTGCATGTCCCATAGACATATGACTTACCTGTACTAAGTTGATTTTGCTATGGTTTTTAAGTTTTGAGGATGGGGTCTCTAAATGAGATTTTTTTCAAAAATGTGATAAAATGATTTTAGATGTTGAAAAAGGTGATTAGGGTAAAAAGAGTGACGAATCGTTAGTGATTTATGATGATTGTCTCCACAATTCATTTGTATTGCTCGCGATTAATGGAATCATCGGTGACTACCGCAAAAGTTTTGAGAGTCTATAAAAGGCCAAGTTTTACGGTGAATAGTTCATTTGTGAGATGTAGTTTACGAGTTGGAGAGCTGAGTTGAGGGAGAAATCAATATTTGGAATCCATGGCGTCATCAAGTAGAAAAAGGAAGCCCACGCAAGCAGAGGTAGGCACTTAATTTTATTGTTTTTGTTTAGTTTTAGCTAGTTTTTAATTTTTTTGTCATTAGGGCATGTGTAGAGGGTTTATTATTTTTTAAATCTTTGGAATTGTTGGTGATTCAAGTGGATCACTAGCGGTCTGAGTGAATCACCGATGATTTGTTTATTTTTGTGGACTAGGTTTATTTGTGGTGACCAGTTTATTTGATGAATTTTTGATGAAAAGTGTGATGAGGATGGATTTTAATGTGTGTTTTTTTGTTTTTCTTGTGGTTGCAGGTGAATGCCAGGATGACTATCTCGAGATAAGATTCCATTGATCCTAGTAGAGGTACGAGAGGATATGTCAGATGAGGATTGGAGTCATGTGGAGGTTGTGGGGTTTATAGGGATGCATGATTATAGATGCATTCATAGATCTCGAGGATTATTATTGGATTTGATGGAGATATGGGATCTAACAATTTGTACATTTTTGTTACCAATGGATGATATTATGATTATTGTGGAGGATGTTTATAGGGTTATGAGGTTTCTAGTCCAGTGGGGAGGGAATCTATGTATGTATAGAGAGAGAGAGAGAGAGGATGTTATGAGGAGACTATATAGGAATGTTGTTTTGGATGTGAGATATACCTTAGGGGTTTATTATCGGTCTTTGTACTCGACAAGGAGAGAGGGTTGTACCCAAATGTTGATGTTAATGATGGGTATTTCATGGTTTTCTTTTTCGATCTCGGAGGTGGTAGATTTCCATGGATGATGACTAGAGTAGTTGCAGAGATGATGGAGCATCGTACTATTTTTTCTTGGGCCCCTACACTACTGGTACAAACATACAGGGAGTTGTGGGCTTAGAGATTCCATAAGAGATTTGGGATAGATGTGGAATTTTTTTACAATGTTGGGCATTCGAGCATATTGTTGTGGCTCATCCGTATGGTTTACCATGGGTATGTGTATATGATTGATAGATCTACTAGTTTTGTGAGATGACAGTGATGTAGGATGATCAAGAGGGGTGAAGAAGGAGGCTCATTATAGAGATCTCCTTATAGGTTTACAAGGTGGGAGATGTATTATGGAGACCATATGTTGATTTTCCAGTGTGGTTGGGGTTAGAGCGTGAGCTTGATATGTTATAACAAGAGATGTGGGTGTAGGGGAGATGAGGGGGAGAGTGGGATTTTGTAAAATTTAGTCATCTTAGACAACAATTTATCTTGATTCAAGATGTGACCGATGCCCTAGTACCATATAGATGAGATGAGGGAGATGTGGATACTCCCAAGGTAGTTGTGGGACCACCTCTTATTATACCTGATGAGAGGGGAGCCATGGGTATAGATGAGCATGATAACCTAGTGCCTATAGATGATGTTGGAGTGACTATTGGTTATATAGGCAAGTGGTGGACTGGTGCTTATGTTGAGTTTGAGAGGGGATGTTTAGTTCGGAGAGGGAGGAGGGTGTGTGCCCGAGTAGAGGAGGCATGGGATATTTTTGATGTTAGTGATGATGAAGAGGATGATGGAGAGGGGGAGGATCTATGTTGTGGCATAGTTGACGGCCAAGAAGGCTGCAGTGGAGACTAAGAGAGATGGATTGTGGGTGGAGCAAGATGATTTGATTGGTGAGAGGGATGATCTTATAGATGAGCATGATGGGCTTGGGCGGCGGTTGGCACACGCCACAACCGATCGAGATAGGTATAGACAATGACGAGAGAACCTAAAAAGGGATTTCAGTATTATGGGGACATAAATTTCAGGTGAGGAGTTAGCGGCGGCCTGAGCCTGCAAGTAGTCAAATGGGAGCATAGGGCATGGTTAACTATGCCAACTATCATCATTTACGATTGGAGTTGGCATATTATGAGGAATTAGTGATATGGGGATTTCCTAATTTATTTCTTTACGTAGATCATTTAGCGTAGCGAGGGGAAACTTTGTCTCGCGTGGTTTTTACCTTGATTGTCTTGATGGATTCGAGGGGTAATTACTGAGATCGACCTCAATATGGTGGGGTTTATGGGATACTCACGGATGTTGATCATGTTTTTGGCACACTATTTTGAAATCAATGGACTAAGTCTTTTACCTGTGAACAAAGTTATAAGATTATATCAAGATGACATTATTAATTAAGAACAATACTTTGATCTTTATTTGATACATATATATGGAAATACAAGACTTGTTAGACAAACATGTGCTTATCACTTATTTAGCTACATATATGATTGATAATAATCATAAATAAATCCATAAGTCTGATTCTCGATTAGTATAGAGATTCTCAGAGATGGGGGAATCAAAATAATTAGTGGTTTCCTCCTCTTCAGTCACATCTAAGTCAAGTGATGGAAATGTAATCCTCAGTGAAGAAGTTTGATTCTTCTTCATGAGTATCGTAATGGTTGGAGAAGGTGGATTCGAGCTGGAGATGCTAATGTGACTGATGGAATTGGATTTCGAAGCCGTGTGGTAATCCTCCTCCAAATGTTTGAGACCGGTTTTCAGAAGCAACATTCAAATTGAAAAAGTTCTTATTGAAGCCTTAGTATCTCATTGAAGGTGTTTTGAAGGTGTCGGTGGCATCACAAATGTGTTGTGTGGAAGAAAAGATGGCTTCAAGATGATCAAGCAGAGAAACCTGAATGACACACATTTCTAGGTCATTGATCAAATCGTATTGTTCCCAAAATAAGGGATGGTGGATGATGGGGAATGAGTCAGCTACAGGAAAATTAGGACCTCCTAATGCCATTTGAGATCATAACACTTGACAAAAAATTAGTAGATAACAAGAGATATACATCCATTTTGATCAGATCTATAAAAAAATGAAAGACAAGAATCATCGACGATTGGGGTAATCGCTAGCGATTATTGTGAAACTTACAATTTGCCTAAACAAAGTTATAATTAATTTATTAAGATATTAATTTTATCAAAGACAGAGGGTTAGTGATGTGTAAAATTTCTTAAAAGCGAATGTACCGACTTTAGTGCATGGAATGAACAAAATGAAAGATTTATATTGAAATTCTTAGGAGAAGACAACTGGATAGAAAGAACAATCAATTATTTGACAAATTGAACATTCCTTAGACAAAATGGCATTGTGTTGTGTTGTGTTGATGTGAGAGACTTGGATGTTTTGATGAGATTTAAATGTAGTAGAATGTACCTTTGAAATCTATGGATTCATCCCCCTTTTGAAATGGGATCTAAAAACAAGTATTTATAGATCGCCGGTGATCGGGAAAATCACCAGTGATTTCGGTGAAATCTTAGTTTCTCTAGATGTCGAATGATTTTCTTTCCATTTTGAACTCAAAATGAAGAATTTTGAGGTTGTTTGGAATGGGGGATGTTAATAAAAAAGATACGACTCATTTAGATGGAGGAAGGAGTTAGATTTTGGCATATTTTTTTAGTTAGGAGATAAGTTAGTTTAGGAAGGAGGTTAGAGTTCTCAAGAAGTGGTGTTAATAAATTATTGAGTAGCTTAGTGAGGTGTCGTAGTGAACTTGATGAGGTGTGAGGGTGAGGTGTGAGGGTGAGGTGTGAGGAGATAATACCTTATTTTATTACTATTGTTATTTAAATAATCATTTTGATCTCTAGGAATATGATGGGGTAAATATATTAATTGAATGGGGAGGTGATATAACAACGTGTCATAAATGTGTCATGTCTAGTTGTGGATTTTTTTTTTTTTTTTGGTTTTTAGGGATGTAGATTTTTGGTGTCTACATTTTCCCCTTTTGTCTAAATTTTTGGACAAATTACTAGACAAAACTGATGAAGGAAATTTTTGTTGGTGTGGGTGAACCCACCGTAATGCAATACAATGAGCACCAATGTGTTTTTTTTTTCAGAAGGCTTTCCCTATTTAAAAAAGGTGCAAAGCGCAATGCTGGAGAATTAATTGTCAGGGTGGCCAAAGGGCTCAATGCCTGCGGACGTATAATTCTTACCAGATAAAGTTGTTGAGTGGGAAAACCAAGTGATGGGGGCTTGAGGGCTCGTCTCCCATAGATGTATGGCAAGTTTTGATGTTGTGAAAGATATGAGGGCAAAAACCTCCTTTTTTAGAAGTATGATGTATTTGTGCAAAGGGAAGAATGACACATTATGAGGAAATGTAGGCATAGAGGTTGAAAACAAGGCATTCATTGACAATTAGGAAAATTGCTAGTGATTGGGGTCATGGAAGATTTGGGGGTATAAATACCCAAATGGATTGTTTATTTGTCACTTTGTACTATGCAACAACAATGACCTTGTTAGGACAAAAAACGTGTTTTTCGAGCAAATAGGTGCCAAATGGCCTCCTCCAGCCTGCAAACAAAAGCCGATTCTTATTGAGGTAAGGCCTAATCACGTTTTGTTTAGTTTTTTTGTGTTTCTACATGATTTTTTTGGGTTTTAGAGGGATTTAGAGCCATGTTGAGAGGCGTACGGATGCCCTAGGGAAAAATTTCGGAATCGCTAGTGATTGAGGTGAATCGCTAGCATCTCACCTATAAATTAAATGTTTTGTGTTTTGAGTGAGAAAATGTGGTTTTGATCAATTTTTTTAATTTTATTGAATGTTTAGACAACATTGTATATGTTTTCCTATTGGGTTCATGTTTATGGGGGTGTGAATGTTTATTTTTTTCAAAACAAATTCATTGTTATTAATGTTTTCTTTCTTGTTTTGTGTCTTGCAGGTGGATTCTGAGTTGACTATCTGAGACCGCATCCCTATGATGTTGGATGAGATTAGAGAGGATTTTTCTAATGATGACTAAGTTTTTTTGAGGTGTGGTTATGGTGGGATGAGATTTTACCAGTGGGTTCATAGATGTCATGGCTTGATTCTTGCATTTTTAGAGTGGTGGAATCCTTCCACAAACACATTTTGGCTACCTACAGGGGAGATGACCATCACCCGGAGGATGTTCATCATATCACTAGATTTCCAATTAGGGGGAGCCTGTTTACTGTATTTTAGATGTAGAGAGAGGGGATACTATGCAACATTTTTATGGAGATGAGTCTTGGGGTGTGAGATATTCTTCGGGAGATTTCAATTATCAGGCCTTATATGAGTCTAAGAGAGAGGGGTGCCCACAAATGACTATGATGATGTTGGGTATCTCATGTTTCTCACTGCCAGATTTAGGAGGGGGAGATTCCCTTGGATGATGACAGGGGTAGTTGTGGAGATGATGGAGCATTGTACTATCTTTGAGTGGGATCCTACCTTATTAGCACAAACATATAGATAGTTGTGGGCTTAGACAACCCACAAGCGTTATGGGATCGATGTTGGTTTCTTCTAGTAGTGTTGGGCCCATGATCACATTACCATTGCTCGTCCATTCGAGACTACCTAGTGTTATAGATGTGAGGCACCTAGGCTTCATGAGATGGAGTGTGAGTCTTGGTAGAGCAAGGAAGGTCAAGGGGCCTACCTATTACATGGACTTGATTTTAGGATTACAGGTGAAGGATGTGATTTGGTATCCATATGTGGGATTTCATGATTGGCGAGTTTTGAGGATCTATCATGTTTCCAAAGAAGATACTTGGGTGTAGGTCTGCAGGTGGGAGAGGATGAGTTGATACACTTTAGTTGGGTGATGAGATAGTTTGGGTTGATTCAGGATATACCTAAGGATCCAATTTTATATAGACAAGATGACGGGGCACGATACCCCACGGGAAGTTATGGACCGGGCAGCACCCATTATTTATGAACTAGGGGCGATGGGTATAGATGAGGATGGTATAATAGTACTGATTGATGATGTGGAGGTCACCCCAGATTTTATTGCTTGGTGGTCTCGTTCATTGTGGAGTTTTGAGAGGATGAGGGCTATGGAGAGGGCATCTTGATCGTTACACAGTGCGGGATTGAGTAGAGGGAGGAGTAGAGGAGGGTGGTGAGGATGATGAGGAGAGGGTTAAGCTTGATGTAGCCATAGCTCTAGATGTTGCTACCGTGATGGTTGAGAAGACCATAGTGGATGTCGAGAGAGATGTCACTCACAGAGAGTGATATGACTTGATAGGAATGTGGGACACTCTCATTGGAGAGAGATAGCTTGATTATAGAGCGTGATGGGATTCGGGACATAATTTTACAAATTTCTTCCGAGAGAGACCGGTACAAGATTTAGATAGAAACTTTTAGGAATGCCTTGGCAATGGGCCTTCCATTTCGAGATGAAGTTATCATTGTTGGTCGACGAGAGAGGGACATCTCCAAGATCTTCGGTATGATTTTTGTATCCCATTATGAGGCCATGAAGGTGGGGCAAGATTATTATGTACATGATCATCAAGAACTACCCCGATGCTACTTTGTATGTTGATCACATAGCCACCTAAGGGGCACCACAACGATTAGGCCGAGAGACGGTGCAACGAGTGTGTGTTACCCGGCTCGGAGACCTCCTAGAGGGGATGACGATGCATGAAGAGCCAATGGTGCTGTAGTGGGAGGCACTCCCGATCCTAGTTTGATGGATTTTACCATTTGATTGTAGGCTCATAGAATCCCTTTTTCCTATGTATGACATTATATTGATTATGTGGACATTTGGAATTTGATATATATATGATGGTGTTGATTTTTAGTTCTATGATAGACTCTTGATTTTACATGGATGATGTGGTTATACATTTTATCAAATGTGATGATGAGGGTAATTATGTTGATGATGACATAATTATATGATTTTGTATATGATGGTGATGATGGTGATTATGATGATGACGATGATGACTATGATTCTTTGTGATTTGTTATTGTGTTTACGATATCCTATGTGTTGTATGAAATATTTGTCGGATGTGTTTATGTTTATGTTTTGGTTATGTGATTATCTTCTTAGAAAAATGTGAATCAAATTCAAAATGTAATTTAAATAAAATAAAGTAAAAGTGGAAAGGGAAAATTCCCCATTGAATAATATACACGTAATGGGTTTTGATAATGCTTACACTTGTAACCATTTAAAATGTTAAATGAGACTATCAATGGATAGTCCATACCGATTATGGTGTACTTAGATGAAATGGATGAAAGGATGATATGTATACATGCTTTTACAGGGAAAAAGGGTTCTCCTTTTTGAAAAAATTAAAGGGAATTAATGCCCTATCTCTTTATGATAAGAAATTTTATGAAGCAAACTGATCAATGCGGGAAGCTTTCTAGGATGCTCTTAGATTTTGATATATTTATAGAGGCTGATCAAAACGGGAAGCATTTTTCATGGGTATCCATCCTTCGAGGGTATGGTATACATTTTATATTTTGATTTGAATGGTCATCCTTTAAGGGATCGGTCCATGAATTTAAAATGGTAGTTTTCCTTCGAGGGATCAATCTACTTTTCTTTTGACAATATGATATTCAAATAGCCATCCTTTAGTGGATCAATCTATTTATTTTTTATTTTAACAAGAAGCATCTATATGTATATTTTGACTTTATTTTGAGCTAAGAGCAAGACCCCGATAAATCATCCATTAAGGAGGGGATAGATGTATAAGCGACACATATCCATATGACCCATGTATAAATGCAGAGGTTCTAGAGGATATTTTGAAAAAATGGCATTTATTGTTTATGATGGAATGATAAAGTTTGACCAAAATTGTCGTCATGATAATCAATCATTTAATAGTAGAAAGGCCGCAAGTGCAAAGAATTTAGAGGCTCATGTTCAGGTTCCTCATCAAGAGAAGTGAGACAATATGCTCTTGACCCATATTTGTGAGTAATAACGTAGGGACCAATCTAATTAGGGCAAATGAGATTTGAATGTGCCAATTCCTTCCTGCGTCATTTACGGTTTTCATAAGGATTTTGTTAAGTGTTTTGTTGGAAGCCTCTGCTTGTCCATTTTCTTGAGGATAATATGGTGATGAGAAGCTTAGTTTAATATTGAAAGTATCACTAGATATTTTTAACCTCCTTATTTTTAAAGGATTTTCCATTGTCTGTGATAAGCTTATGTGGAATGCCAAAACAACATATGATGTTTTGATATATGAAATTGATGATGGGTCTAGACTTTGTTGAAGTTAAAGGAATTGCTTCAACCCATTTAGTGAAGTATTCAATTGTAGTGATGATTGAATGATGTTGTTGAGATGATTTTGGATTGATTTCACCAATGAGGTCTAACCCCCATTAAGAGAAAGTCCATAAGTCTTGAGTTGGTTGCAATGCTTGACTTGGGATGTGGATGAGATCAGAATGGAGTTGACATTTAACACACTTTTTATGTATGTGAAAAAATCTTTGGTAATAGTGGTCTAATAATAACTTAATCTGTATGATGCGCTTAGCGATAGCGTTGCCACTGAAATGACCTCCACAAATGCCATCATGGATTTCTTTGATTGCATTATTTGATTCGCATGACTTGAGACAACATAGTAATACAACATCAAAGCTACATTTGTAAAGGATGTACCCTATGACGATGAAGTGAGTGACACGTTTAAGGAAGGATCATTTAGTGCCTTACGATAGGTCTGATGGGAATTTAGATTGAGTAAGATAATCAAATATTGGTTATACCATAAATCAAATGGGTTTTTGTCAATAATGTTTAATCATGAAGGATGGTCTAATCGTTGAATGACTAGGGACATTTTAGTTTTATCCTTTGATTTCTCCTTTTTGAAGGGCACAAGAGATCCTAGGGAAGCCATAGTGTCTGTGAACCTATTGGAAGACCGTGGAATGGATTAAATGGTATAATGCTCAAATGTGCCAAGGAAGAACTTGACAATGGCTTTATAATTTTGAAGGACTTCATTTTTACATTGATACTATCCTTTGACTTGACTGATGACGAGTTGAGATTCTCTGTAGATTTCTAGATCGTGGAAACCTAAGAGAATAACAGTAGTTAATCCCATGATTAACACTTCATATTCTACCATATTGTTGGTACAGTCAAAATTGAGTTTAAATGATTATGGGATGGGAATGTCCCGTGGTGGTATTATAATCTGTTATCCAAATAACTATCCTAGTTATTTGGGTAACTTATATACACATTCTATCTCATAGCTACTCAATGAAGGTTGCGCGCTCAGTTCGATTGACACAATTCCTTGGTTGCAGTTTTCCCTAAGCGCCCCTTATTTTTCTCACGCACCCTTGTGTGCCTTATTTCTCTCCTTCCACTTTCCTTTCCCTCTTTTGTCAACTCCTCCCTTGCATCCACCTTCTGCACATTCAATTTCTTCCTAAGTAATTTCTTCCCTGCGCACGTGCCTCACACTTACTTCAATCAACTAAGTCCCCGGCCCCCTCACGCGTCGTGCTCGTTGCTTTATAATAGTTGTGCCTTGACCATACATTCTCTGCTCATTAGTTTTCCTCATTTCCCGTGAGCGTCGAGATGCACATTCCTCTGCGCCTTCCTCTATTCTCTTTTGGGCACCCTTCCCTTACGCCCTTCTATGACAAATCATTTTTAGCTATGCTTGAGTATGCCACCTACAAATAGAAAAAGTGCACAAAAAGGGCACCAAATCCTTGTAACAAATCAGTGAGTGACATGTGGCAGAAATAAAAATATTTGCACAGTTGGCCATCATTTCAGCCAATCCATGTGCATCACATGTTTTTCATACACCGACGACTCGACATCTTCGATAGCCGTATCTTCTTCCGTAGAGCTCAATCGGAACGCACTGGACTTGTCGAGAAAGTTGCCGACATCAACCATAGTGATAGACATTCAAATTCAAATTTTAGTAGATCTACGGTAGGTGAGAAATGGGAAAACATCTTTCTAAGCATTAATGAAGTAGATCTGATTTCTTCAACCACCGATTTGATATAATCCACCCTCCTTCCTCATCCAACATGCCAAAAAGACCTAGGGAAGTGCATTTGATATATTCTTAGGTGGATTTGTAGGCATTGAATGCTTCTTGTTGGTGGTTGTATTTCAAATTTAGGTTTTCCCTCCTCTTCTCCTTCTACAGATTCATCTATAAATGTAAGAGCCGAGTCTCATTATTAATGTTAGACACTCTGGATCCTTATGAATTTTGCTAAGGACTTCATACTTTTTGTATTTTGAGTTGTAGATCTCTAGATTTGGCTCTTGCATATGGATATCGGCCTTTACACCATTCAGAATGATTATGTGCATTTTAGGAAGTAATAAGAGCATTATTTTGTGACTATTCTCTATCCTAATGTGTTTGCATTCCTTCTTCTTGCCTTTTCTTTTGCATTGTGTGCTGGTTGTGCCATTTCACGTCCCTTGTAGCTCCTTATTTGGTTGTGTTCCATGAAACTGATCTGGTGAATATGTTTTAAGTCATGCTACACGTGCCTAGCCTTCTTTTATGCATTTCCTCTCATTTTCACTCAAAACAGATAGTGTTCATCCTTCTTTTTGGTGCTATCACCTTTTAGTGTAGTTTCCTTTCATGTTATCCTTCTATCCCTGGTCCCTTGGCATTTATTAGCTTATTTTCCCTTTCCAAAGCACTAGGAGTAGCAGTAGAAGTAGGAATATATAGAGGAATCGGCCTTCTCCGGAGATCCGTCCCAAGAGTGCAAGGTCCCACAACTTGGGGATGGATCCATTGTTGTCTCAAACACCTCGATCCTTATGGATCCGAGACATGGGTGCATGTTTTAAGACCAAAAATAACCACACACAGATCCTCCTCCTTGACATTTAGCGCCAAGAAGAAAAGGATCATTTTAACGGGGATGAAATATGATTCATAATCATCAGATTCAATGATGTTGTTAATGGACTCATTAGGGAAGCATTCATGAGGTGGCTGATTATCTGGAAGAGGGGATTCAATGAGTTGATCAGCAATGGCTTGACCTTTAATGGATTTTTTTGGTATAACTTTGAGATCAAATTCAGTCATTAACATGAGCCATCGGGTTATGCGAGTCATTATGATAAGGTTTGACATGCATGGCTTTAAGCGGGTTAAAACTAGTGATGATGTATGTTTTATGATTAAGAAGATAATGTCATAGTTTGGAAGTGGAAAAATATAATGCACAACAAAACTTTTTGGCTTCAGAGTAGTGTGTTTTGTATTCATGGAGCGTGCGACTAATGTAATACATGACATGTTTATGGCCTTGATTATCACGGTGGGTGAGCATGGCCCCTAAGGCATCTGTGGGAGGTAGAGATGTAGACATAAAATGGTTCTCCTTTATGCGGTGGCGTAAGTACATGTGGTGACAAAAATATTGTTTGATTTTATGAAAGGATTTCTAGCAATCAGAATCCTAATGAAACATTGTGTCTTTGCGGAGTAAATGGTGAAATGGTTGACAATGGTTAGAGAGATGTGATATGAAACATCGTATGGATTATAAATTTCCTTACAAGTTGCGTAGTTGTTTGAGATTAGTGGGTGGAGGCATATCGATGATCATTTTGAATTTTACGGGATCGACTTCAATTCCATGAAGAGATATGATGAATCCTAAAATTTTTCTAGTGAGGACACCAAAGACACACTTTTCCAGATTCAAGTGGAGACAAAATTGAATGAGATGGGTGAAGATTGATTCAAGAACATCAAGATGATCCTTTCTTGATCTAGACTTTCCAAGGAGGTCATCGACGTAATCCTCAACAATTTTGTGAATAAGGTCATGAAAGATGTATGTTATGGCATGTTGATATGTTGCCCTAGTGTTTTGATCTTGAATTACATGACGCGATAACAAAAGGTTCCCAAGGGGTAATAAAAGTGGTTTTGTGTTGGTCATCAGGGGTGATAAGAATTTGGTTATAGCCAGAAAATCCATCCATGAGGGAAATAATTTTGTGGCTGGCTGTTAAATCCTTGAGTTGATCTATGTTTGGAAGAGGGAAATCATCTTTGGGACAAACAAGATTGAGATCCCTAAAATCGGTGCAAATGCAAATTTTTCTTGAAGCTTTAGTTACTGGGACAATGTTAGAGACCCATTGTGGATAGTCAATGGGTATGATGAAATTGGCAAGATAAGAGACACTACAACTCTTGTTTAATAAGGAGAGATATGTGAGGGTGCATTTTATGGAGATTTTGTTTGACCAATTTAACATTGGGATATGTGACAATGTTATGTATGAAAATGTTGGGATCAATCCGAGCATATCACTATATGACCAAGCAAAGGCTTGATAATATTTTGTTAAAAAGAGGTGAAATCATGTAATTCTTGTGGGTTGAGGGAGTGACTGACCTTAACTATGTAGGGATCATGAGGTGTTCCTAAGTTAATATCGAGTGTGGATTCATTGAGAAGGGTGGATGTTTTAGTTGGTAGAGATTTCTAGAGACAATGATCTTCAGTCCTCATGTGAGACAAGATATCCTGATTGTCCTGACATTGTAGGATATCCAGAGTTGGTGAGTCTTCTTTGATCATTTATGGAAAAATGAGCGGAAATGATTTGGTAGAGTGATCCGATTGATAGGTGAGTGGTCCTAAGGATATGGTATTGACTAAAAAAGTTAGGTGGGATAGGTACAATGTCATATGTATCTGTGAAATCCTTAGATTTGGTGGGTGATGATGATTTTGATCCAAAATGGATACGGGGGTTTCTTTCTCAAATGAAATGGTTTCAATAGTCTCTGGGTGAATTTTCTATAACCTAGGCCATTTTTCTCATATGGTTTGAGGGTGCATAAGACGGGTTGATCATGTGTTCCTTGCTTGTAACATCCAAGGCCAAAGCCTTTCCATGCGCAATGGTGGAGGTACATACAGGTGAATTTAGGATTATCAAGGGATTTAAAATCTGATTTAAATGGCATGACATGATGTGAATGAGTCAGATGAGATGATGGATTATCGAATCCACCATAAATAATATTTATTTTAAGGTATGTCGGTCCATAAGAGATGGAATCTCCTACATTAGGGTCATACATGGGTTGTTTTTAGGGTGACCATATGTTTTTGGTGATGGGATGGAATTGAGCATGAGAAGGTGATATTCCCCAAGAGTGAGATGTTTTATAGCCTTAGTGATAGAGGAATCATATGACAGTTTAGAGGAAGGTATCGAGGTAATAGTGGATGCTTGATCTAATGATTCAGATGTGGATTTTGGTACCAATACATCATTTGGGTGGTACATCATGTAACAATTGGAAAATGGATTAGGATTTGTCGGGACAGTATGGGTCTATCCTTCATGTTCATATTTAAGGCAGCAATGAAGAGTGGAAGGGACATAGTGCATGGTGTGTATCCAAGGTCATCCTAACAACATATTATATTGGAATTCCCCTTCTATGATGTAGAAGAGTTCAGGTAGGGTTTTAACACCAACTTTGAGTGGTAGGATGATGGTACCTAATGTGGGTGTGATCATGTCATTGTAGTAGGACTAATGTTTGGGTGACGATGGTATTAGGGAGCTTAAGTTGTTTAAAAGCAAGAGAAGATATAATATTTGATGGAAATATTGTTGATCTGAGTGGTGATAAAAAGTGGTAAATCATGATCTTCAGGTCTAAGAGAGGGTATTTTGGATGGCTCAAATGATATGGAAGTAGATGTTTTAAGGGCACCTACAAAATTTGTGAATGATGTTGTGTCGTTAGTAGGTATGGTGATGGATTGAAGAGCTTCTATCA
The DNA here is from genome assembly GCA_018340775.1 of Taxus wallichiana var. yunnanensis. NCBI lineage: Eukaryota > Viridiplantae > Streptophyta > Pinopsida > Cupressales > Taxaceae > Taxus > Taxus wallichiana. The sequence goes on along the minus strand of CM031233.1, from coordinate 40,962,494 downwards.
TAGCTTTCTTGTGACTAGGCAATGTTTGGACCAGCTCATAGAGTGACATGTAGGACTAGGGCTTGGTGTAACTATTTTATGATGAATTTTTGTATTGTTGTGGAAGGCGGTGTGAATGATGGTACAAAAATATGGCTTTTGGTATTGATGTTTGTTTGGTCCCTTCTAGGGGCTAAAGAGATGGAGATCTTGGGTTTCTTAGGTAGGATCGATGATTCGAGAAGGTGGAGGTATGGTAATGGTAGTTTCATCTTTCTGTGGTTCAGATGATGTTTTATCATAATCATGTGTGTGATTGGTGCTATGGAAAACATCTACCTATCATATTAATTCTTCCATGATGGGTTTTTTAGGTAATGTCGATGTTGATGTTGACGTTGTGTTTGATTTTGTGTTTTATTTTGACGTGGTGTGTTTAAGCAAACCACACCTAATTAAACAAGATAAAAAGAACAACATATTCAAAACATCATTTTTGATTCTCAAGATCTTCCAAGGATGCAAGAGAAGAGCATACATGATGTTTCCCAAAATCCAAGAAGATATCAACTGGAAAAATACTTCAATTCAAACACACCAAATTAACCCATTCCAATTCAGATATTCCTAACAATTTCCAAAGCATCAAAAAGACATAAGAATCATTTCTGATTCCCAAGATCACCCCAAGGGACGCGAGGGAAGAGCATATGTGATCTTATTCTTATAAGAAAGCATACAAAGTTTATCTAATCAAGTAAAAGCATGTAAAAACACCCTGCAAAAACAAGTACATGATTAGATAGAACCTATAAGAAAGTTAGCACCTCAACACACTAATCTGAAGAAAACAAAAAGACACCCATGCCCCTGCTTTGGCGTCTACGCACAGGTTAGGGAGGATGTGCTACTCTATGTTTTTCTGACTTACAGTGCACTTGTGCCACCCGAGAGGCGTGTACACCACCAGAAAGACATATGTGCTACCTTTGATAAAAATAGACTTAGATTTGTATAGAGTGCTTGTTCTACTGACAGGTGTGTGCCACTGAAAAGCATGTGCACCACATCGAATTAAAACAATATCGATTCTAAAAAACACTTGTGCCACCAAAAATGTGTACGCACCACTAGAGGAACGCCTGTACAGGTTAGTGTGTATGCACTAGTCTGACAAGTTTTGTGTTGCGATTAAGGTACAATACGAAATGAGGTCGTGCTCGGGGTAACATGCCCGTGCTCGGTTAGGGTATGTGCACCGAGGTTAGTGTGCTTGTGCCAAGGTCAATAAACAAAGATTCAGGCTCTAAAAGTGTGCCTTCACCACTTGAGAGGTGCCTGCACCACCATAAATGTGCCTGCGCTCTTGTTAGTGCACCTGCGCCATACTCGCAACCAAAACATGGAAAAAAAAACAAAAAAGCTCACAATACCTCAAATTTTAGCAAGTTAGTTTAAAAATGGCAACAACCCATTAAAATGATGGCTATGAACAAGAACCTACACACATAATATTAGCAAAAATTCCAAGAAAATAGACATTAATTACTACATGTGCATATCAAAAGTTAGCAAAACAATAGAATTTAAACTAAAATGCCAAGGGACTAGGTCCCACCGGGCATGCCAAATGTGTGCATAGTTTTCTCAACTAAGTTAATGAAAATAAAAACTAACACCTAGTAGTTTTTAATCAACAAAGTTAAAGCAAAGTCTAAAGCACCATCAAGATAAGAACTAAACAAGGTTAGACACTAACATTTATTATATTAGAACTTTGAAACTAGCATGCTAATTGTCTAAAAACCTCTATTCTCTTAATTAACAACAAAATTAAATGGACCTATGTAAGCTCCATGGCAATCAAATTGGTTGCTCTTGATATTCCAAGAACCTAGGAATGGGAGCTTATCAAAATTGGGCTACAAGACCCTTTTGACTCTTCCCATATGACCTAAGCACTTTGGCTAGAAAAGAGGCTTTAGCTCTTCCAAAATGGTGAATTCTCAAGAAAACAAAGGAAAGCTTTTAGTCTATTTTGCTATATGCTTTGCTTTTGTCTTCTCAAGAAGTTTAGGTGTAAGTGTAAAGGTAGGAGGAGGGCTCTTTATATAGCCCAATGGATAAAGGAACCACTACATCCCTTTGCATGTGGGATAATAGGGATGTTGAGTTAGTTATGGATAAGGGGGGTTTAGATAGGGTTGAGTTAACTTTAGGAGGGTTTAATTTGTCCATTAGTGACTCATGTGGATAAAGGGGCCTATTAATTAATCAAGATGATTTAATTAATAGATGTGCAAGCTTATAGAAGCTTTTAGAGGAATATTAGCATGATTTAGACTATAGAAGGGGATTAAATCAATTAAATATTGATTTATTGGTTAAATGAAAGGGGAAGCTAATTAATTAATAATAATTAATTAGTCTAGATAGAAGGGGATTTATTAACGGAAGGTCGTTAATTAGGGTATTCATTGGATAAGCGACTTAATTAATTAGCATAGTGTAATTAATTAACGACGATAAGAGCGAAGATGAGCACTTTTGATGATATGTCACCAATTTGCAAGAAGGGAGATAATTAGCACAATTTAAGTATTTAAATTACTCGGGCATAATTATGGGTGTCTATAGAAGGAAAGGTGAACTGTTAATCTTCTAAATTATTTAATGAAAATCTTTGCAATCCTCTATAGAATGACCTCGAGTTCTATGGTACTCACAAGAAGTATTGAAATCATACCAGATAGGTTTCACCCATGATAATCTGATGGTTTGGGAGGTGGTAACATGATAATGGATCTCTGAAGGAGATCATCTAGGATGGTGGCATAAAATCCTTTAGGTCCAAATACCAGTGTCAAGGATGAGAGGTTTTCATTATCAGGAGGTGGTGGATAAACAACTTTCTTAACAAGAGGTTTCTTATTTTTTTGTCACATAGGTTTTCTTATCATTATAGGAGCTAGGGGACGTAAATTTTGTGTAGGTAGTTATTGTAGTGATGTAGAGTAAGGACTTACTATTGGAATGTGATGACAGGTTTTTCCCTGGTGATGATTGGATGATCAACAAGTATAAGAGGAGGAGGATCACACAATGGATTTTGATTAGGGTTTTGGATGGTGTTTTGTTTGGGAGACTTTATGGGTCTTGGTATGGATATAATAGGCGATTCTCCGAATAAATGTATGCCCCTTGGATGTAATGAAGGTTGAAAAGGTGGTGGCCCTCAAAATTGATATGTTTGATTATAAAAAGACTTTTAAAGACCTGGACGACACCCTATTTGTTAGGTCCTTTTGAAGTCTTGATGAGCTAGGCATATTTTTGAAGTTGATGCTAATGAAGGAAGGGGTGTCTGGATAATGTGATTGATATGGTCCACATGATTTGGGTTATCCTTTTTACAGTTTGAGGATGTCTTTGATTCTTAGGTGATTTGGGTGGAGAAGGTTGAGCTAAGAAAGTGGTACCATAGTTATGTTTGTGAATTTGGATTTAAGTGTAGGTGTGATTATACTGGTATATTTGAGTATGAATTTAGAAGCATCATCTGATGTGGGTGTGGAAATAGGCTTAGCAGTAAGTGGTGGTTCAATAATTGTAGGTTTTTCAAGTTTTGGTATTGGTTTTGTAGGTGTTGGGTTATTGGATGACAAGGGTGTAGGAGTGTTTTGGATATTATTCTTGACAAGAGGAGAATTTGTAATCACCATTCCTTGCTTATTAGTTTCTAATGTTAATTGGCTTGTTGCTTGTGATGAAATGGATTGGGGAGTGGGGTCAAATTTTGTTATCGTGTTGATGGTGTGTACCACATTTATTTGTGGTGATTCAGAAGATGAGGAGTGATTCGGGAAAGGTTGTTTAAATATGTCAAGATTCTAGTTAGGAGGTGCATTTAGATTATCTAAGTGAAGGTCACATTTATCAATCAGGTCTTGAAGGACATTGCAAAATGTGTGACATCTTTCTATATCATGTCCATTAACCCTATGGAACTTATAATAGTCATTATCATGGTACCAAATGGGCTTTGACACTGATACATTGATAGGTTGAATGGGTGGAAGTGTTATAACATTGGAAGCAAGTAGTTTGTCAAAGACTGTGCTATAGGTTTCTGTTATAGGTGTGTAGTTACGTTGTTGATGAGTGCGTTCCATAACATGCTTTTCTTTAGGAGCAGATTTGATTATGATGACGTTTGTGGTTGTTTTAGATTTATCCAGGACTAGATGTTGATTTAGATGGGAATTCCATTTTTGGTTTCTTGGGGCAAAGCTTCACCCGACCATCTTCTAGAGCACGTAATTTGAATTTGCGGGCCATGGTAAAAGCCTCATCAAAAGTGTGGAATGATTGGATTTGTAGGGTGGATGAAATATGTTTTGCATAGGAACATTTTTTTCGATCAATTTTGTTGGTGGCAATGTGAAGGATAATTGATTGGTAACACCCCTCCAATGGGTGATGAAATCAGCTATGGATTCATCATCAAATTTTCTAATGGCATATAGATTGATAGTGATTTTGCAGGGATATGTTTATGGATAAATGATCTAAGAAGAGTTGTGTGAGTTGTGTGAAGGAAAATAGAGAGTGTTGTGGAATGTTATTATACCAGTCTAAAGTAGGACCAGTGAGGGACATGGGAAATGTTCTCAGCATTAAGTCTTGGTCGTGGGATATCAAGTAACATGCATGGATAAAAGTACAAATATGTTAATGGGAGTATTATTTACTATAAAAATTAATGAACTTAGGGAGTTCCCAGTTTGGGGATACAACTTATATACGGTATAGAGGGATGAATGGGTTCATTGCAAATTTGTTCATATGAAAGCACATTTTGGAAGAGGATGAGGTGGCTTCTAAACTAGATATAAGGCTTAAGAGGGATTGGAGAGGGTTAAAAATTGCTTTTGGTTCGAGGATGAGCTATGTTGATATGAAGTAGTGCGAGTATGCTTAATATTGCTATGGAATGCTCTGTTGGTAAGAAATATTTTTATGAGGAATTTTTTCTTTGATAGGAGATATTATGTTGGTATGGATTATTCTGTTGTAGAGTGTTTTATTGTGGGGCATAGTATTGTGGAATGTTTTATTGAGGGATATTTTTTTGGTGAATTTGTTTTTGATGTAGAATGTTTTCTGAGTAGAGAAACCTTAGTAACACAAAAGATTGCAGGATTTGAATATATCAATATTGTGACGACATTAACGCTTGTGTGAAAGGGTATAAAAAGGTGGGTGTCTATTGGAATGGTGTAGAAGGAGTAACAAAGGATGGTCCTTGTTACATGGTATTTTTTGTGGAATGTTTTGTAAAGGTAGAGAATATGGCATAGACATTAATGGCTATGAGGGTTGGGGTATGTATTTTGAAATAGGATTTGTGCTAGCAATAACACTAGTATTAACCATTGGGGTTGTTATGGGAATAAACATGGTAATATTTTGAATGGGAGTAGTAACTGTTGGGAAGGTGTAATTGTAGAAGAGGTGATAGAACTTGAAGGAGGTGTGGGTATCTGTGAGGAGACTAAAAGAGTCGATTGTGGAAGCAATGGTACTATTCGGGGGAGGTATGGATCTGTGGAAGGACTTGGAAAAGATGTGAGTTGTTGAGTGGATACATTTTGTGATGAGATCATGTGAAGATCAAAAACAGGTGTTGAGGAGACAATAGACACTTTGATTTGATTAGTAAGAGGTTGTTCATCCAATGTTTTGAAAGGATTGGTGGAATTTACGACAATATGAGTTTGATTGTTGCTTGATATCTTGGGTTGATTTGAAGTATAAGGATATAATTGTTGGACAACATGATCCTAATTTTGATCAGTAAGTTGTGCAATGGTAGGTGAGGGTAGTAGGCATGTACAATGGATTGTGGTGTGAATGATTACATCTGGACATTTTTGGTCAACACGTAGGCATTGAGAGCAATAAGATTCAAGTCTAGGATTTCTTCGAAAATAGGGTCACCCTCATTGTAAAATGGGAGCTCAGTTGTTGTGGGGGAAGATGAATATTATGACTAGTGTGTAGAGAACGTGTTCATGATACTGCTGTGGAGAATGAAAATATTTTTGTCTGTTTCATTATCATAACCGGTCCCTAATTCATTCCAAGTTTGTGTATCGAGAAAAGGGATTGGATGTGTTTGTGTGATAAAGCAATGCTTGGGGTTGCATTGGTGAAGAAAATGTTCTGGGGAGTGATGGATCTTGTTGTTGGAATGCAAATGATGGGATAAACATGCTTTCAGAAGGTTGATTGTGTGCTTATTGTTTGGTGAGAACCATAATAAACAAACACACACACACACACACGATACAAATAGCAAGTGATTAATAAATAAATGGGTTGATTAACAAAAAAGCAAGAGAAATCAAAGTGTTCTTTTTATATCTATCTTAATTAGCTAAAAAAGGGGTGAAATGTGCAAAATGGTTAACGAAGGTCCTATGAAGTGGTTGTCTAAAGCTAGTTTTGGTATGTTTAAGGGAGATTCCTTGATATACCCTAAGGTTCGTGAGGCACACCTGCATCTTTGTTGTCGGTATGGGTGTGTACATTGGGGCCTACCCCCTCACTTCACACGATCCCATTTGTGATAAGGAGTCGAATCTTGAGCCGAAATATATCGACAAGTAGAAGATTATGCTCGGCTAGAACACCGAGTTGGTTTCCTATTGGGTGATGAAATCCAAATCAGTTTCACCTAGTTGGAAGTTTTTTGAATGCATTTTTTATTTAAAGTGATTTGGTTGTGTGTGAGGGAGGAAAATAAGTGAATGTAGTGATTTACCTTCCTAATTAAAGATAGATAATCAAGAAGTATGCAATGATTTGTTTTAAGATCCCAAAATGAAAAGTTTGATTTCAATGAGGACAGACATGCAAGAATGTAAAACGGAAATTTAAAAAGATGGCTTTAGACCTTCTTGTAAAAATTCTCCTTGTTAATTCTTTGGAAATGAATAAAATGTTTACTTTAGCAAATCTAGCAAGTGTAAATTCCGAGAGGAAAAGATCCTGCAGAATAATTAGAAAAAAGTAGGAACAAAAACAAGTTATTATAATTTTGGTAATAATATGTTAAAAAAACCAATACGAAGAAATCGCTAGCGATTGAGGAATCATGGGAAATTTAGTGAATCACTAGCGATTAGAAGTTTGTGAAAACAAAAATCAAAATAATGATTAAAAATATGAAATTAAACAGGATCGGAGTCCCACAGTAGTGCGAGAATGTCTTGCGTGGTTTTTACCTTGGTTTTATTGATGGATTCAAGGGGTAATTACCGAGATTGACCTCAATATGGCAGGGTTTCTAGGATACTTACAAATGTTGATTATGTTTTGTTTTGTGCACTATTTTTAAATGAATAGATTAAGTCTTTTACCTATGAAAAAATTTATAATATTATATCAAGATGACATTATTAATTAAGAACAATACTTTGATCTTTATTTGATACATATATATGGAAATACAAGACTTGTTAAACAAACATGTGCTTATCACGTATTTAGGTACATATATGATTGATAATAATCATAATTAAATCCACAAGTCGATTCTCAATCAATATATATATATATATATATATATATATATATATATATATATTATCGAGAGATGGGGAATAAACAAAAATAGTGGTTTCCTCCTCTTCTTGATCAGTCGAGTTATGGATAGAAATGTAATCCTTAGTGAAGAAGTCTAATTCTTCTTATTGAGTATTGTACTAGCACGGGAGAAGGTGGATTCCAAGATAGAGATGTTAATGTGATTGATGGAATTGGATTATGAAGCCATGCGTAAACCTCCTCCAAATTTTGAGACCAGTTTTGTAGCGGCATTCAAATTGAGAAATCTTTTCTCGAAGCATCATTGTCTCATTGTACTTGTTCCAAAAGGCATTAGTGGCCTCATGGATGCGTTATGTGGAAGCAAATATGGCCTTAATATTATCAAGCGAGGTAACCTGAATGGCACACACTGCTTACAGGTCGTTGATCAACTCGTATTATTATGAAAATAAGGGATGGTGGATGACGGTGAATGAGTCAGCTATAGGAAAATTAGGACCTCCTAATGCCATCTAAGATCATAACACTTAAAAAACATTAGTAGATAACAAGAGATATACATCCATTTTGATCAGATCTATCAAAAAATAGTGAAAAGGTATAAAAAGAAAGGAATCGCTGGCAATTGGGGTAATCGTTAGCGATTATTGTGAAACTTTACAATTTTCCTAAACAGAGTTACAATTAATGCTTTAAGCTATTAATTTTATCAAAGACAAAGGGTTAGTGATGTGCAAATGTTCTTAAAAGCATAATGTACCTAATTTTAGTGCATGGAATGAAAAAAATGAAATATTTACCTTGAAATTTTGGGAGAAGACAATTAGAGAGAGAAAACGATCAATTCTTTGACAAATTGGACATTCCTTGGACATAATGGCATCATTTTGTGTTGATGTGAGATACCTAGATGTTTTGATGAGCTATAAATGTAGCAGAATGTACTTGCAAAACCCATGGATATGTCCCCCTTTTGAGATGAGGTCTAAAAGCAGTATTTATAGATCGTTGGCGATCGGGAAAATCCTCGATGATTTCGGTGAAATCATAGTTTCTCTAGATGTCGAATGATTTTCTTTCCATTTTGAACTCAAAATGAAGGATTTCGAGGTTGTTTGGCATGGGGGATGTTAAAAAAGTAGGATATGACTCATTTAGATGGAGGAAGGAGTTGGATTTTGGCATATTTGTTTAGTTAGGAGATAAGTTAGTTTAGGAAGGAGGTTAGAGTTCTCAAGAAGTGGTGTTAATAAATTATTGAGTAGCTTAGTGAGGTGTTGTAGTGAACTTGATGAGGTGTGAGGGTGAGGTGTGAGGAGATAATACCTTATTTGATTACTATTATTATTTAAATAATCATTTTTATCTCTAGGAATATGATGGGGTAAATATACTAGTTGAAGGGGGAGGTAATATAACAACGTGTTGTAAATGTGGCATGTGTAGTTATGGGTTTTTTTAAAGGTTTTGAGGGATGCGAGATATTTGTTGTCTATAAGCTCCAAGTGTTAGTGCAATGAGTGTGGGCCGACCACCTCGAGGATCGAGATGGGGAGATGTAGGTGAGGGAGGTGCACCAAGAGGAGATGGTTAGGGGAGTATTGTTCATGCTAGTGCATATCTTGGAGGTGTCTAGTTTACAATATATTTTTATATGTATTGTATTTTGATATGTATATGGATCCCTTACGAAGCCTTGATGTATATATTTTGATATATGGAGTGAGGGGAATCTTGATGATGTTTTGAGACTTTGATCATGATTATATATATGATGACATGATTTGGGTTATGATTCATGTCTTATCTTTGTTATGATTATGTTTATTTTGATGAATGTTAATGTTTTTAATTTATGATGATTATGTGATTTGAATGTGGAATGTTTATATGATTTGAATGTTGAATGGTGATGTATTAATATTATTGTGACTTAGATGTGATCCAAGTTTTATCAAAATGTATTCTAAATTTTTAAGATAGGAGTAAAAGTGGAATGATTGCTTTGATACTAGATTTGATTCATACATGATGGGTATAAAGAAGGTGAAAGAAATTACACTTTTGACCTTAGCAATATGTAAAGGAACGATAACCAGATCGTACCAAGCCAAGAACACAGATGCTAATCAAACACCACGATCAATAAGATGAAAGCAATTCGCCAGAATAACTTTACACAAAACCTTTGCAAACAAATGAGCAACAATATCATATATTATTATGGAACTCAATGAAATACAATGAGAATGGGCCTTGCTTATATAGGCAAGGAATAACAATCTAAGAACCAGTCAAGGTCGTAGATCAAGCCATAAATCATGGAAAGAACTAGTCAAGTCCATAGATTTATGAGAGAACTAGACATCAAAGATCTAGTCAATACCATAGATATAGGAAAGAACTAGTCAATACCATAGATCAAGGAAAGAACTATACCTAACAACTAGATAATATCTCCTAATATCTAAATAAATAAAAAGAAATATCCGTAGACACCTAAAATTGGTTACTCAATTTAGTGTCCCTCTTACCCATTTACGTGCTTAGGTAACTTTGGGGCACGTTTGCGTCACCAACTATCCCTTGGGATATTATCCAATCGTGATTTAATCACCTATCTCTAAATTTAATTCATTTCATCATATCTTGCCCATGGGTAATTAAATAATTAAAAATTTAATTACGCTTCTTCCCATGCATCTTAATCACTTATCCACCCCAAATTTATTCTACCCATGTATCACATCTATTTTTAATCTTCCCTAAGCGGGATATTTTCCCGTAGTCGGGATGAGTCTTATTTTTCTCGAATCGATCATTTTTAGCCATCTCGGGAGTCTTCTCGCGATCGGCGCCGACCCATATGGTCGGCGCCGATTTTCTAGAGCGCGCCGATTATAAAAGCAAGTCCAGAACTCAGTTCTAAGGGCGGAAAAATCGAACCGAAAGAGAACGGAGCAAGAGCGAACAAGCGAAAAAAGGAGCACTTGCACACGAGCGAGAGAGAGAGAGATACGATGAGAGATCTTGAGCATCAAGTGTATCAAATTAGGGCGAGATCTGTCGAATCAATCCCCCGAGAGAGCAGGTTAATGTCCTGTCATATCAAGCATCGCACCACCATCTATCATCGGTGACTCTGTTCCGATGTCCGCCAACTTCGGCTCATCGTGAGACCACATTCGTCTTCTAATTCCCGAATCTTATCGCACATCCGGCCCGATCGATCGACCGCCTCGATCGGCGACGCGATTCAACCTGGATCGACGCCGTCGGTATCAATCGGCGCCGACCAAGTATCAATCGACGCATGATGTTCTTTTCGAACACATGTTCAATTTGATGAGCGTTTCACTCCTCATGATTCTTTATCTTCTTCCATTCCTTCTTCTTCATCTCATCTTGAGGATATTTTCTTTGAGGAGATTGATGAGGAGGTTATAGATGCCGTTGAGGATCCTATTCCCACTGATGTTGTCACTATGCCTAAGTGGGCTCGTACTATAGTTTTACGAGGCAAAAGCACCTTTCATAGAGGATCTTCCACCCACTAGGCATCATTGCGCACATTCTACATGTTACGGAATTTTTATGTCGGGCGGTTTACGAGGATCCACAATCTTTTCAAAGGCTCATGGGATACGGGAGTGGGATGATGCGATGAGCAGTGAGTATTCTTCTTTGATGAAGAATCATACTTGGGACTTAGTATCTCTTCCTAAAGGAAGAAAGATGGTTAGGTGTAAGTGGGTATCTGAGAACCAAATCACGATTGATGGGTCCATTGACAAGTATAAGGCTCGTCTTGTTGCAAAGGGTTTTTCACAAGTCGAAGGTATTGATTACTCTGAGACTTTTGCACCCGTTGCCAAGATGGATTCTGTACGCCTTGTACTTGCTATTGTTGCATCACAAGGGTGGCCCGTATACCAGATGGACGTGAAGAGTGCCTTCTTACATGGAGATCTAAAGAGGAAATATATATGGAGCAACCGGCTGGATTTGTTCAGGATTCTTCTCTTATTTGTCGGCTCCAAAGGTCTCTCTACGGTCTCAAACAAGCCCCTTGGGCTTGGTATGAGAAGATGGATTATTTTCTTTTATCTACTAGTTTTGTTCGTTGCCACTCCGATCATACAGTGTATCTCCAGCATGTCGGTGAGGATATTATGATACTTGTCTTGTATGTTGATGATTTGTTACTTACTGGCAGCTCTTCTTCCCACATTCAGACTATTCAGAGGGCTCTTTCTACATGTTTGACATGACAGATCTTGGGCTATTGCATTATTTCCTTAGTTTGCATTTCTCGAACATTCGAGGATTCATTTGTGTCAGCAAAAATACACCCATGATCTTCTTAGGCGCTTTGATATGGCTGATTGCAAGCCAAGTCCATCTCCTTTTCAGTCTGGGGTTACTCTTACATCCACATGTACCACACCACTTTGTGATCCTACATTGTATAGGCAGTTAGTTGGGAGTCTCATGTACTTGACCCATACTCACCCTGATATTTCATTTGTTGTAGGGCTTGTATCTCGGTTTGCACATTCTCCTCATAGTAGTCATTGGCAGGCTGCTAAAAGGATTTTGCGCTATTTGCATGGCACTTCCCACTTTGGCCTACACTACACTAGGGGCTCTACTCAGTTGGTTGGGTATCTGATTGATTGGGCGAGTTCTATTGATGATAGGCGTTCAGCCACGGCTATCTTTTTGTCTTGGTTCTTCTCGATTGCTTGGCGTGCAAAAGCAACAGCTATTGCACTTTCATCTTGAGCGATACGAGGCAGCGATTACAGCAAGTCGAAGAGATTCTTTGGCTTCGCCGATTATTGTGATTTGGATTCCCACAGATTCCCATTTGTACTTTAGTGTGACAACCAAAGTGCAATTCACATTTCTTGCAACCCTTGATTGAGCACTGAGCGGACCAATCATATCGAGATACACATCCACTTCATTGGCAAAGCACATTCAGGATGGAGTTCTTTTGCTTGGAGTACCTTGACTCACAGCTCAGCGAGATTGCAGAACATCTTTACGAAGCCTTTTGCATCACAAGATGTAGATGGATGAGGAAGCCGATGTAGATAAGGCGGGCGCACAAGCAATTCGCACAATAGATCGAATAACTGTAAAACACCGATGCTTGTGAGAAAAGACCACGTTAAAAGATATTTTAGTGGGCCGAGAAGAGGGTCCGAGAAGCGATAAGCTTCCTCGGCGGATGTCGATCCACGTTTTCAATAAAGAAAGGAAGCATACATGATAAAAGATGTAAATAAAGACTAGATTTTTTACGATTGCGGTAATAAGACGAGAATCTAAGCAGCGAGACGAGCGACGAAAAGCGAGGAACTATGAAATAAAAAGCTGATTTGTGTTACTGTATCCTTTACCTATCTGCGAGAGAAAATGGCGTCGCTTTTTAAAATCGGCGTCGATTAATCTTGAGTCGGCGTCGATTGAATCTTGATCGGCGTCGGCCCAGGTTGAATCGGCGTCGGCCCGGAAGCGAATCGATCGATCGGGGTGTGCGATAAGGTCGGGAATTAGAAAGGCGAATGTGAGTCTGCTGGATGAGCGAAGTTGGCGAGACAACTTTGGAGCAGAGTCACGAGATGATAGATGGTGGTGCGATGCTTGATATAGCGAGGGCGAAAGTAGCGGTGCTCCTCTCAGGGATTGATTCGGACAGGATCTGCCCTAATTTGATACACTTGATGCTGAAGATCTCTCAGACTGTATCTCTCTCTCTCTGTTCGTGTGCAAGTGCTCCTTTTTTCGCTTGTTCGCTCTTGCTCCGATCTCTTTCGGTTCGATTTTCCGCCCTTAGGCCCGAGTTACGGACTTGCTTTTATAATCGGCGCCGCTCCTAGAAAATCGGCGCCGACCATATGGGTCGGCGCCGATCGTGAGAAGACTCGAGATGGCTAAAAATGATCGATTCGAGAAAAATAAGACTCATCCCGACTACGGGAAAATATCCCGCTTAGGGAAGATTAAAAATAGATGTGATACATGGGTAGAATAAATTTGGGGTGGATAAGTGATTAAGATGCATGGGAAGAAGCGTAATTAAATATTTAATACTTAATTACTCATGGGTAAGATGTGATGGGATGAATTAAATTTAGAGATAGGTGATTAAATCACAGATTGGATAATATCCCAAGGGGATAGTTGGTGACGCAAACGTGCCCCAGGTTACCTAAGCACGTAAATGGGTAAGAGGGACACTAAATTGAGTAACCAATTTTAGGTGTCTACATTTTGCCCCTTTTTGTCAAGTAACTTGCGATAAGCAAGGTTATGAGACAAAAACATGGAGATGGAAGAAGAGAAGAATTGTGGTGATGTGATCCCCCTCGAACTAGGGATGGGATGGATGATAGAGCAGACGATCCGAGTTTGAAAAGAGGTAGATAAAAAAATGCGGGATGCCCCGGTCGGATAGGCTGGAGTAGAAGTGATCATTGAGGGCGCATTAAAAATAAACAGAGGGCGTGACCTAAGGAACTCACATTGGTAGGGAAAACTGGCGGTCTCCTCATGAGGCAGCGTTAGTGCCTCTGAGACCCATGAGTGTAAGGAGAAGCTGCAAAATAGTCGGCATCGAAGAGAGACACATTGGTAGGGACAACTAGGCGGTCATAATCGAGGCGGCGTTAGTACTACTGAGACCCGCGTAACTCTAAGCGGCTAAACAAAAAGCGAGTGCTCACGCAAAGGAACAAACTCGAAATAGACAATGACATCTCGAAAAGATGTGCCAAAAGACAAGATTTAGCACACAACAATGATCGAGATAGATGAGAAAGCCAAGTATCAACACTATGCAAGCAGACGAAAAATCGGCGGCGACCAAAGCGAATCGGCGGCGAGCTAGTAAAGCGGCGTCGACCCGAAAAATCGGCGCCCGACCAATCGAGCGCATATAAATATGCGAGCGAAAGCGTGAGCGATTAATTTTCAGCGTGGCGATTGATTAAGCGAGAATAGATTTGAAGCGCAATGGAAGCCTCGGGAGGCGGACGAAGCGCGAGAGGACACGACACAGGGTAAGTGACCATTCTTGAACCCCTTCGTTATATTATTATTATTTTTTTTTTTTTTTTTTTTTTTTTTTTGATTTTTATTTGGATGGATATGAGGCCAGGGTCTGTTTCACGTCTGGCCAGGAAGTCGGCGCCGATTGGTATAATCGGCGTCGACTTGTTTGGATCGGCGTCGATTGTTAATAATCGGCGCCGACTAAAATGAACGACGCCGATTTTATGAAATCGACGCCGACTGATGGAAGTTCATTGATTTGTATGATTTGGGAAGATGTGATTTATGAAAATAAGAGACTAATTATGCTTTTGATGTCGTGGATGCAGGCACGAGAGACCCTTCACATGAGGGACGCCATCCCGGAGCTATTAGAGCGATCACTGATGATGTGACGAGTCTGAGGTGGCGGCATTTAGAAGTGGTGAGGCTCGGGGGCTTTAGATATTATAGACGAGTGCCACGGGATGTGGAGCTTATGCGAGCATTGGTGCGACGGTGGGACGAGCCACACGTGCACATTTTGGTTTAGGGCAGGTGAGATGACTATCACCCATGAGGGATATCTGAGATCCTCGATTAATTCACAGGGGACCCGGTTGAGATCACACCGAGAAGCAGCGGCGAGAGGGCCACAGTGCGGTTGTATGAGAGAGCAGAAGCGAGATGATGCGGAGAATAGTATACAGAGGGGTGAGATATCCTCACAGTACAGACAGGATAGCCCTCGGAGCAGGCGGATAGCCCTGATTCAGATGGCCATATCTTATTTTGCTCTGCCAGACTCAGGAGGTGGGAGATTCCCATTGCTACTGCTAGGCTGCGTGTGCGACATCTTGCAGTATAGACAGATTTTTGCTTTGTTGATGCCTTGATAGCTCAATTTATTATGAGCTATGGATACACCTGCGAGTCGGAGGACGAGGATCGATGTCGACTTTGTGCTCCATTCTTTGGCGTATGAGCACATAGCGGTGATTAAGGCCATCGGGCTTCCATGGATACCCGGCGGCGGTGGGGGTGTGGATTATGGATTTCGGAGATGGCGGGTGGCATGGCGCGGGAGATCTGAGCGGAATCAGCCGAGTGGTACTCGAGCGTTTGGAGGCGCTTACACGAGATCGAGGTTATCACGGAGGCCATATCGGGCATTTCCGATATGGGTTGGTCGAGATGCCCACTTAGTAGCATTGAGGCGGAGTCGGGTGGTGAGAAGTCATGAGACCGGATATGTGGGCGAGTCCCATTCATGCGGATCTTGAGGCGATTTGGTCTAATACTGAGACAGTACCGGCCACATACACACCATATAGGCGGGATGGCGAGAGAAACAGAGCTGCCGATTTTGATCCCAGCGAGACCCGAGAAGGCTCCACCCTCATAGATAGTGATGATGCGCGGGGGTGGATGAGGCTCACGCGGCATGGTATGACACTGAGCTTCCACGACATCTCCCGCCCTCGATAGATCTTTGGGGAGGAGGACATAGCTGCTTATCTTGGGCAGATTAGAGGAGAGCATGCCACTTGTCTGAGACACATCGGGTAGCTCTAGAGGAGATTAGGGCCTTGGCGAGAGAGAGGATTCCACGATTGCGGAGAGAGACACCGCTCGCGGCGAGCGAGATCTGGTGATCAGCGGCGGGACCGCTTCCCCGGCATAGGGAGGCCCTCAGGGCCAAGTATGGGAGGCAGTGCCACATCGAGTCGCACACGAGGCACGACCACAGGAGGCGCCACCGGCGGCGCCGGCATCACCCGGCGGCCTCGTTACGAGCACCGGGTACTGTGAGCCTTAGCACGTACCAGTCTCTCCTTGCTGAGGTGAGATATTATGAGGATGCCCTAGCGCAGCATGCCCCAGATGTGCCTCGGTATGGGGCGAGGAGGAGAGCAGGGACGGCTACAGCGAGTGGAGCCTCAGGCGGAGGAGCAGCTTGGGAGAAGATCGAGGTGGGCGAGACCTCGGCAGCAGTGCATCGAGCTCGATCGGTGGCGGTCAGGAGAGACAGCCAGGTGGAGAGGAGGGTGGAGGAGATAGTGTCCTCCATGCTTCGGATTTTACTATATAGAGTTTTGATAGACTTTTGCATTTGTATAGTGATGTAGCCTCGATTGGAAGGCATTGTATAGATGGCTTGATGGAAAGCCACCCATTTTTGTATAAACACACATGTATATATATAGATTCATCATATGATTTGGCATACAATTGTACTTATACTTTTTGGTTTTGATATACATGGATAGATGGATATAGATAGATGTGATTGGATAGATATAGACTGATAGATGATAGAAATAGATGTGATTAGATAGATTGAAATGTGGATAGAATAGATGTGATTGGATAGATATAGATTGATAGATGATAGATGGATGTGATGAGATAGATTGAAATGTGGATAGAATAGATGTGATTGGATAGATATAGATTGATAGATGATAGATGGATGTGATGAGATAGATTGAAATGTGGGTAGAATAGATGTGATTGGATGGATAGATAGATGATAGATAGATAAATGGATAGATGATGTGATGATAGATATAGATGGATAAATGATATGGATGTGGTTAGATAGATTGATTTAATTTTGATAGATGATGGGAGGTATCTTGGATGGACATAGCTTTTAAATATTTTGATGGATAGATAGATAGATCGTTTGATGTATAGATGGATGTAATTTTAATGAGAAATGAATAAAGATAGATGTTTTGATAGATAAGAGGAATGTTGATAGAAGATAGATTTTGATTGAATTAACATGTGAAATGTCAATTCAACGAGGATGCAAACAAAGAAATGGAGAATGCTTATTGTAAGAGCAAAAGATGAAAGCGAAATAACCGTGACTTAGAAGAAGACACTCGGAAAAGAAGGAAATGATAAGTCGGACTTCAACCGACCATAGAGAAGATCCAGATAAGAAACCGAAAGACCAAGCATACTGAGGCCCTATATAAGATTAAAATAAACTGACACTAACTAGTATGCAAAGCAGATCTAGGATAGAAATGGAAAGAAAAGAAAGTAAGTATCTTGTCGGAACCTACTGAGGACAGAATACATGTCCATGATAGGAAAATAGGATTCTCCATATGATCGACAAAGGTCTAAAATCTCGGCTTCATGATTTGGACGAGAAAAGCAAAGCTGATCAATGTGGGAAGTTTGCTTGATATGAAAAGCCCGATCGATGCGGGAAGTCTTTCGGTGATCTTAACAAGTGTATAAAGCGGCATTTGGAAGGCTGATTGATTACAAGAAGCCTTGAATATTTCTTTGAAAGCGGCCGTCCTTGAGGAGCGGTGCGTATTTTGAAATTTGTATGATAGCCATCCTTCGAGGTATGGTCTATTTGCTTTTTGATTCACTTGACAATGTATGGATATTTGTCCTTGAGGATCGAGTCTATCTTTTTGGATAACATCTTTTTTTTTTTTTTTTTTTTTTTTTTTTTGAAACTCTTTGGAAGAAGGCGAGTTTAGACCTAGATAGATCGAGATGGAGGGAGAGAACATGGAAGAACATGTACTCATGCCCGAGTAGATCCGATTAAGATAAGTACTTGGGACGAGATGAAGTGGTGATTAAGGTATTCCTACCATGAGGAGGAACATATCAAAAGCGTCTGATGAGTAGAGCCGCGATACTCATATTTAAGGTAAGCGAGGCAATAGGCGGAGAACCACACAATTTCAAATCACCACGAAAGTAGATGGTGGTTATTAGGACGGATGGAAGATACGAGTTGCGACTAGATTTGTGTAAGAGAGATTTTAACAATAGAAGGGCCGTAAATGCAAGGCATTAGAGGTTACCTTGAGGATACCATCCATGGAAGACAAACGATAAGCCCCAGACCCATATTTATGAGTGATAATGTAGGGACCCATCCAGTTGGGAGCAAACTTACCACGTTGACTCCTTTCGAGTGTAGTGACATTTTGATTTTCCTTAAGAACAAGGTCACCAATTTTGAAGTCACGGTGTTGCACATGCTTGTTGTAAGCACGCTTGACACGCTCGAGATAGACTTGATGATGCTCAAGAGCGTTGAGACGCCGCTCATCTAATAATTCAAGTTGAGCTAGGCGATTTTGACGATAATCCTCATCAGAGACAAATTCTCTGAGAGAAACACGGAGAGATGGGATTTGGACCTCGAAGGAAGGGCGGCCTCGAGACCCATAGGCGAGAGAGAAGGGAGTAGCACCGGTAGGAGTACGAATGCTAGTCCGATAAGCCCAGAAGGCGAAAGGGATATGTAGATGCCAATCCTACCGGCTCGACTAGTTACCTTGCGAGGATATTACGCAAAGTTTTATTGGAAGCTTCGGCACGACCATTAGCTTGAGGATAGTATGGAGAAGAAAAAGCGAGCTTGATTTTGAAAGCATTGCGAGAGATTTTGCAAATCGGCGTTCTTGAAGGATTTACCATTATCGTGATGAGCTTGTGTGGAGCATGAAAGCGACAAATGATGTGTTGATAGACAAAATCAACTATAGGTTTAGCCTTTGTTGAAGAAAGAGGATAGCTTCTACCCACTTAGTAAAGTACTCGGTGGCGTAATGATAGAATGATGATTTGTGAAGAGCGGGGATTGATGAGACCAATAAGATCAAGGCCCCATTGTGAAAAAGGCCACAAATCCGCGCGAGTTGCAAAGCGACTAGGGGCGTGCGTGAGATTGGAATATTCTTGACACTTAGCGCATTTCTTAGTGTATTCACAACAATCTTGATTAAGAGAAGGCCGATAATATCCCAAAGCGTAAGATGCGCTTAGCCACGGCTAAACCACTAAAATGTCCACCACGAGATACCGTCATGGACCTCCTGAATAGCTTTAGATGATTCATGGGTTTTGAGGCATCGAAGCAAAATACCATCAAAGCCGCGTTTGTAAAGAATCCCGCCTAGGATAGAATAGCGATTAGCGCGTTGGACAAAAGACCTTCTACCATTGGAAGTCAGATCTGGAGGAAGCACCGAATGAGATAGATAATCAACTATCTGTTGATACCACTCATCCTGAGTATGGGTTGTGACAGCATTGATCGAAGTTAGCTGTTGAAGATAAGATGGTTGATCTAATCGTTGCACAGCCACATAAAGACGCGAGTCTTCATAAAAGGCGGGATAAGGGATGCTAATGAGGCCATGGTATCCGCGAATCGATTTGCAGTACGAGGAATGGATTGGATGGTGAACTTATCGAAAGATTGGAGTTGGGCAAGAACAATGTCGCGATATTTTTGAAGGATATCATTCTTGCATTGATAGACACCGTGACTTTGATTAACGATGAGTTGAGAATCACAAAGATGTCAAATCTG
The DNA here is from genome assembly GCA_018340775.1 of Taxus wallichiana var. yunnanensis. NCBI lineage: Eukaryota > Viridiplantae > Streptophyta > Pinopsida > Cupressales > Taxaceae > Taxus > Taxus wallichiana. The sequence goes on along the minus strand of CM031233.1, from coordinate 40,942,492 downwards.
ACAGCGCAGAGATTAATGGCATTTTGAAGTCCTAAGACAAGAGCTTCGTACTCAGCCATATTATTGGTGCACTCAAAGTTCAATTTGTGTGCGACTGGGATAGGCGTACCCCAAGGAGGAATCATCACGAAACCCGCACCTCCCCCTTGCTGGCATTTGGATCCATCAAAGAAGAGCTTTACTTTAAATGGAGATAGACCAAAATCGATTTGTTGAATAAATTCATCGGGGAATTGAGCAAGGGGGTCTTGAGTGTCCGGAAGAGGAGCACTAGCTAGTTGATCTGCAATAACCTGACCCTTGATAGCCTTTTGCGGGATAAACTCGAGGTCAAATTCTGTCATGAGCATAAGCCAACGAGTGATGCGATCATTGTGATAAGGCTTTGCATGAATTGTCTTGAGGGGATTGACATTTGTGACGATGTAAGTTTTGTGATTAAGAAGATAATGGCGAAGCTTAGAAGTTGCGAAAGAAGAGAGCGCAACATAGTTTTCAGCCCCGAAGTGCGTGTCTCATACTCATGGAGGTGCGGCGATGTAATAGACAGCTTGTTCTTTACCACAAGTGTCCGTCTGCGAAATCATGGCTCCCAGAGCATGGTCGATCACGAGAGATATAAAGATAGAAAGGCTCCCCCTCGCGTGGAGGTGTAAGCACGGGTGGAGAAAGAAGATAAGCTTTGAGATCATCAAAGGCCTTTTTGTGATACTCATCCCATTTGAAATGAACATTCTTACGGAGAAGATGGTGAAAAGGTTGACAGCGGTCCGACGATTGGGAGATAAAGCGGCTTAGCGATTGAAGGCGTCCTTGGAAGCTGCGGAGTTGCTTTAAGTTAGGCGGGGAGGCATCTCAAGGATGGCTTTTATTTTGCGGGGTCCACTTCAATACCCACGATGGAAATGATAAACCCTAAAAGTTTACGGTGAGGGCGCGAACACGCATTTAGATGGATTTGAAGCGAAGACAAAAGCGGATAAGCCTCTCGAAAAGAGAGTGCGAGGATGAAAAGATGCTCTGGCGGCGTTTGGATTTGCGAGGAGATCGTCAGCGTAATCCTCTCTGATTTTGTGTAAAAGATCATGGAAGATGTAGGTCATTGCTCGTTGATAAGTTGCTCGGCGTTCTTAAGACCGAAGGGCATGACACGATAGCAAAAGGTCCCCGAGGAGTTATGAAGGAAGTCTTATCTTTGGTCTTACAGTGCGATGAGGATTTGATTATATCGAGAGAAACCATCCATAAGAAAGCATTTCATGACCCTTGATTAAATCTACGAGTTGGTCGATATTAGGAAGAGGAAAATCATCCTTTGGGCGAGGCGATTAAGATCCGGAAGTCGGTACAAATTCGAATCTTCCCGGTAGCCTTGAATTCTTGGTACTACATTGGACACCCATTGCGGATAATCGATGGGTTGGATGAAGTTAGCGAGAAGCAAGCGTTGTAATTCTTCTTTAACAAGAAGGGCTACTCTAGGGTGCATTTACGTAATTTTGCTTAGTGGTTTGATGTTGGGAAGGGTACGATATTGTGGACTCTGATATCGGGATCGAAATCTGGCATATCCTCGTATGACCAAGCAAAGGCTTGCGATGTTTGGAAAGAAAAGTAGTAAAGTCCCTAATTCTTGTGGATCGAGGGATTGGCGACCTTAATGATGCGAGGGTCTTGGGAGTCCCTATATTAAGGTCGATAGTGGCCTCGTTGAGAAGGGTAGGCGTGTCGAAGGAATGGTTTTGGGAAGATATGAATCCTCTGCCCCTAGATAGGTGAGGACGAGAGTCGTCATCCGCCACTGTGGATAGTGTTGATAGTAGGAGAGTCGTCTCCAACTATCTCGGGGAAGATTAATGGTATAGAAAGCGGACCGATTGTTAGTCTCATAGACTAAAGGTCCCGAGGAAATGGTATTGATCAAAAAAAAAAAAGTTAGGTGGGATGGAAATGTCATCGTCCACATCAAGTGATGCTTGGATTTGGTGGGGAAGATGGTTCTTGATAGGAAGAGGCTCATCAAGAATAGTAGCGGTGGCTTTTGAAATGGGTTTAAATCCCAAACCAAACTTTTGGTGTGGCATGAGAGTAGGAATGGATTTGAGGTCATGTATACCTTGTTCATATTTTCAAGGCCAAAACCTTTCCACGCGCATCGATATAGATAAGTTTTTGCAAGCGTGGGATTACGTAGATAATCAAACCTGTTAGGTAAGGTTTGGCTCTAGGAGGAGAATCGGACAATAATGAGGTGTATCGAGACCACCGTAGATGAAATTGAGTGCATTGATTGGGCAAACCAATGGTAGCGATGCGGCCAGAGAGACTGATTGATATTCGGAGTTGCTTGTCGGGTCTACCATACTCATTAGGTTTGAGATGGGCATCGAAAGAAAGAGAGGAAGCTCTCTAGTGAGAAGCTGCATGATGTCTCTTCAGTTCGCAAATCGGTAGTTTGGTGCGAGTATGGAAGAAGATGAAGCCCCATGGAGAAGATGCATTTTCTTTTAAAGGCGAGACCTTGTGGTCATGTCGCATTGCTTGAGAAGGAAAAGGATCTCTGGATGGGTGTAGATTTTGCCCTCATATTGATATTTTAGGCATCGATGGAGGGTGGATGGGACCTGATGCATTGCGCGAACCCGGGAGGCGTCGAGGATCATGTTATAGTGGAATTTTCCTTGACAATATAGAAGAGTTCATGGAGCGACTTTTTACCTACTCGGATGGGTAAGACCACGGTTCTAGAGTGATTGCTAGCTGATCGTTAAATGATCGAAAGGCGAAAAGGCGGAGAGTGACACCACATTCTTAGGTAACTTAAGTTGTTCGAATGTGTGGGAAGAGATGGCGTTGAGAGCAGCTCCACTTTATCGATCATAACACGTTTTAAAGCGGTGTTATTGACTTGGGTGTGATGAAGAGAGAGCCTCAAATCCTCACGAAGAAAGATGAGAATTTCGAATCCTCAAAAGAAATGGCGGTCGATGGACCATTGATCCAACAACCCACTCGAAGAGTGGGGCTCATCGGAATTTCTTGCGATGCGGCGCGGATTATCGATTAGAAACTGGCGATGTTGGAGAAGGATTGGATGAGGTCAAAGAGACATTTGACCGGAGCTTAGGTGAGTTGCTTCGCATGACACTCTCCTCAGCGGATACGGGAACTTGAGTCGAGTGCGGCACGAATGGAGACCTTGGGTCGTGGGGTGATGAGGAAGGAGACACGCCTTGGGGCTGCGAAATGACAACCCGTGGTCTAGATGTTGGAGATGAAGATGGGTTATGATAATGTTGGGTTCTAGTGGCGATATGGATTGTGTCGATTTGGGAAGGAGGGAGATCAAGTGGAGTGGAACCACTAGAGTGCGAATGGATGGTTGAGGTTCGGATGAGGCTAGGGTAACAGGAGGTACTTGTTCCTCCTCCAGCAAGAGGTCACTTTCTTCCAGAAGGTTCTTGACAACGGCTTGAAGAGCTTTACATCCTTCAGTGTCATGACCTGGAGTACGGTGGTAAGCACAAATCAGATCAGAGTTAAACCAGGTAGGTTTCACTCCTTTGGGGTTATAAGGCTTAATCGGAGGAAGGGTTATGGCTGAAGATTGGATAAGTTGATGAAGGATTTCGGTGTAGAATCCGGTAGACGAAGATGAGGATAGAGATAATGGAGATGGTTCTTTTACCTTAACCGACTGCCGGGGTAAAAGAACTTGCATGTTAGGTTTAACGGTCTTTATTAGGGATCCTCTTATTTGTTTGGACATTCGGAGGAGCAGTCTTGGGTGCTTGGGATGGGAGTAAATGAGACATGATTGACTTTGGTGGAGGAGGAGCCCCTAAAATAGATTTTGAGGAGGATGGAGATGCGATAATTTTGCGGTTTTGGAGACAAAGGGGTTGCTTAGTCGGTTTACGGATGATTTAGATAATGTCGGTTTGGAAGAGGAAGAAGCTCCCAAAATAGGTGAATTTGGAGGAAGATAGGGTGTCTTGATTTTTTGGTAACAAAGATGAGGATTTTGATAGAAGAAGTGGCATCTTTTTGGTAGGTAAGTCTACTTTTAGGGATGTTGATGAAGAAGAAGATGATGACTTTGATAGGTGTGTAGAAGAAGATGCCTTCTCAGCGGGCAAATCTAATCGTTTATGAGGCGTGGAGAGAGATTTTTGTGGAAGAACACCGAGAGTTTTGATGGTCGAAATATGGGCTTCCCCTTTTCGGGGATGGTGGCAACTTCAGCGTCATAAGGTGATTGTAACCTTTTTGGAGGAAGCAAATGGGGAGATATTGATGGTATAATGTTAGATTTTGGTTGTCGCGGTTTAGGTTGAGGAATCGAGTGTGCAGGTGTTGGTGTTACTTCTTTTGATTTTTCCTGAATAGGTGAAGTAGTATTAGTGATGGAAGAAGTAAGTGATGAAGAAGTTCCTTGCGAAGGGACCACTTTTGGTGTAGTGATCATGGGTGGAACTACTATAGGAAAAGAGATAGGAAGAGTCAAAGTTGAGGACACTTTCGCCGAAGTCGGCACGATTATAGGGATGTTTATCAAGGGCATAGTTGTAGCCGGAATGGGAGCAGCAGAAGTAGATGTGTCTGAAGTGGAAACTCGAAGGGATGTAATTGCCTCGAGCATTGAAAGGATGTCTGATGATGAGACAGATGAGGAAGATACTGTCTCGGGTATGGATGGGAGATCGGACAAAGGAGCGGAGAGAGATGACTCCGTGTTTAGCAATGTAGGAATATCAAAGATGGGTTATCGAGGATGGAGGAATTTCGAGTGATTGGTGAAGTGGAAGAGGGTTACGATTCGATTGCTGCGTTTGTAGATGATGTGGTTTGAAGCGGATTCTTGATAGAAATGAAGTTGATAGTGTGGGTGTTTGGTTTTGAGATTACGAAGAATTATGATTTGGGGCATGATTGGGGAAGGGTTGTTTGAAAAGCGTCCAGTAGCTTGATTTGGGGAGCATTTGGGTTATCGAGAATAAGCTCGCCTTTATCGATGAATTTTTGGACAAGATTTTTGAAAGTCGACATCGTTCGATGTCATGACCCTTGGTTTATGATAGTGGCAAAAATCGTTTTCTCTGTACCCAAAAGGGCGTTCTCGACTTTCATCAATATCTCTAATGGGTGGAAGTTCGATCATGCGAACTTCGACATTTTCCTAAGATGGAGGCATATGATTCCCCGATGGAGCGAAGGATCGAGATGATGAAGCCCCTTTTCGAAGCAGATGAAGGGTCTCTTCGTGGTGGTTGATTAGGAGTACTATCGGTTCTCGATGTTTTTAATACGATAGCATTGGTGGACCCTTGATTCTTATCTTTAGGAGGAAAAGAATTTGGTTTGGTGAGCGAGAGAAATCGGGTTTAGATTTGGAGGCGAAGTTTTAGTTTTCCTTGTTGATAGCACGAGATTCGAGTTTGCGTGCCATTGTGAAGGCTTCTTGAAGGTGTGGAAAGTTTGGATTCTTAACGTGGAAGAAATGTGACTAGCGCAAGATCGGGTGAACAGCTCGATCTGTTGTGATTGAGAAGAGAGAAGGACAATTGGTTGATTATCCCTCTCCAAAGCGGCGTGAAAGTCTGCAATAGACTCATCGTCAAATTGGCGAATGTTGTAAAGATCTGTGATTGAGATCTTATGGGCAATATTTATTGAGAAGTTCTCAACAAACATTTGGGCCAATTGAGAGAAAGAAAATAATGAATGTTGAGAATATTATTGTACCCAGTCAAAGCGGGACCAGCCCCAGAGACATAGGAAAGTACGGAGCATGAGCTCTGATCTTGGACAATGAGGTAGCAAGCATGTTTGAATGCTCGCGAGATGTTGTTGGGGTCTTCCATTATGAAATTTTGAGAATTTGGGAAGTTCCCATTGGGGAGGATAAGGCTTAAAAGCCAGAAGGATGAATGGGTTCATTGCATACTTCTTGAAAAGGAGTATGAAAGGCGGGCTCCTTTTGTGGAGGCTTCCCAGTCTGCAATTTTCTTGAAGAGAAATTGAACCACATCCGATTGGGGAGGAGGTACATTGGTTTGTCCTATATGAGAAGCAAGTAGTGGGTGTTGTTGAGGTGTCGATGGGGGATTCATCATTTGTTGGATAGGATGATAAGAGGAATAACCGGGTGTTACAGGTGACTGCGGGTGGGGTATTTCTTTGTGGCGGCTTGCGTATAGGCGAGGTGCGAGATAATAAGTGGTTGAGCAAATAAAGGTTGGGTGACGGATGGAGCTGTGATTAGTGGACTCTATGTTGGTTGATTGGATCGGGATAGATTGAGGAATATGAGTGTTGGTTGGATTGGTCATGTTGGGAACAAGACACGAAAGGGCCTTATTGCTGAATTAGGTATCAAGGGTGCCGATCTTAGAGGATGGGCGAATGTCACGATAGGTTTGGAATATTGGAAGAAAGACCCCCAGAGGGCGAAGTAGGAGCCATTGCTATTCGGAGGGTTGGCTCATGAAGAGGTATTGACCTTGAGAAGCGATAGAGGCATAGGCGAATTGGCGGCGATGTGCGGATGTGCGGGCAATTTACTATAGCGAGGCGATGAAGACCTCTCGAAATGGGTTGTGGAATAGTCGAGGTAGCTGCGGTGTTAGGGATAGGTAAGACTAATTGAGAATTAGTCGACATGGTAGGTGGAAGAGAAAAGGGAGGCATAGGGGCCTCACCCTTCTCCGTGGCTCGAGGCGAAGAGAGATGGTGCTGCTTGCTCTAAAGAGGCACAGGATGATCGCGAGGATAATTGTACACTTGTCGGATTGGTGGGTCTTGGTGAGATATTTGGATCGACTTGTGTACTAGATAGTCCATGAGGGCTGCGGTTGCGATCGAGAGAGCACTGAAATTGAGATCCCGCGAGGAATAGACTCGAGTCGGAAGATATTTACGATGGACTAGGAGAAGCCGGACGTGATGGGATTGTTTTGGCTTGATGGAAAGGATTATCGACCATGAGGGGAACCCACTAACGGTGGTCAGGAAGATTGGAGAGGGTGCGAAACATCCCGGCTGGTGGTGATTTCGGAGGAAGAAGGAACTGTTGGGCCATTTTCCTAGATTGTGAGCGGGTGATAGCCGTCATAAACAAGCGAAAGAAGATTATCTTAACTAATGCACAAATAGTTCAAGCGGCGCAAGTGATTATCTCCTTTAAATTTTGATGCTTTTAAGAAATGAAAATGTTAGGGAAGGCTTTTAGAGCAGGAACTACTCGAGATAGCCAAACTAGGGATGGTTTGGGTAATGTTTAGTGAGAGTCGAAGGCACTTGATAAAAGACAGTCGTGGCTTGATATAGGGCCTACCCCGCACTTCACACACCGCTGCGATAAGGGAGTCGGGTGCTTTGCCAATATATACCAAAATCTTTCGTGAATTTATAGCGCGGCCGAGTACCGCGTAGGCTCTTCCTCTTGGATATCACTTCCCAGTAGGCGAGGCGAGGGGAAGGAGTTTTGTTTAGATGCTTTATACCTAGTGATTTTGGCTTTGTGTGCGAGGGTGAAAAATAAAAATCAAATAGTGTCACTACCGATTTTGATCAATTTTCCAACCTAATTAACACTAGATGACAAAGCATGCGGCAATGAAAAGAAAGGGTTCTTTTTAAGCACTTAAAAGCGAAATGTTTGATTTCGATGAAGACAATTCAAACAAGTTCTTTCCCAAATGCGATTAGGTTCTTTTTAAGCACCAAAAAGCTGAAGTGTTTGGATGTGATAAACAACCAACAAAGAAAACCTAAAAAGGAGAAAACAGAAAAAGAGGAATACTGTAGATTTAGCTCTCGAGTGTGTGGACTTCAAAAAGCGCGTTGTTGAGCTCTTCCCCTCGAACAATCCCACGATCAAGCAAAGTGCTCCGCAAGAAAGGATCAAGCAAACAACAAACAAGATCCGGAAAGATACATCCAGATAATGGCGAAACAAAAAATTTCTATTTAAAGGAAATAAGAAATTTTCAAGATAAAGATTTCGCCTAAAAAGCAAGATTGAAATGATGAACAGAAATGCTCAAATAGGACTGATAGAAATCAGTGAAGAAAAGGAACAAAGTTCAAAACTAGAAAAGAAATGAACTTACCAATAAAGGACTTTGGTTCGGTCCCACCGGGCGTGCCAGAATGTAGATCAAGAATTTCGTGCTTGTTACCTGTCCAAGTTAATGTACCAAACTAAACACAAAAACCCTGAAAAACTCCAATGAAATTGATACCTGATGAAGATGTAGATGGATGAGGAAGCCAATGTAGATAAGACGGGCGCACACAAGCAATTCGCACAATAGATCCGAATAACCTGTAAAACACCGTGCTTGCGAGAAAAAGACCACGTTAAAAGATATTTTAGTGGTGCCCAGAAGCGGGTCGAGAAGCGATAAGCTTCCTCGGCGGATGTCGATCCACGTTTTGATAAAGAAAGGAAGCATACATGATAAAGATGTAAATAAAGACTAGATTTTACGATTGCAGTAATAAAGCGAATCTAAGCAGCGATGACGAACGATACTAAAACGAGGAACTATGAAATAAAAGCTGGATTTGTGTTACTGTATCCTTTACCTATCTGCGAGAGAAAATCGGCGTCGCTTTTTAAAATCGGCGTCGATTAATCTTGGTCGGCGTCGATGGAGGCGATCGGCGTCGGCCCAGGTTGAATCGGCGTCGGCCCGGAGCGGTCGATCGATCGGGGAGCGTGCGATAAGATTCGGGAATTAGAAGGCGAATGTGGTCTGCTTTGGATGAGCCGAAGTTGGCGAGACTTGGAGCAGAGTCACCGAGATGATAGATGGTGGTGCGATGCTTGATATGCGAGGGGCGAATACTGCGGTGCTCCTCTCAGGGATTGATTCGGACAGGATCTGCCCTAATTTGATACACTTGATGCTGAAGATCTCTCTGTATCTCTCTCTCTCTGTTCGTGTGCAAGTGCTCCTTTTTTCGCTTGTTCGCTTTTCGCTCTTGCTCAGGATTCACTCAACAACCTATTCTAATCTTTTCCAAGGGACCAAGGTTAAGAAGATTAAAAAATGAAATTTAATCTAAGCTAATAAGGTGATGCACCAAGGAATGATGAATACAGATTTTTTTGTTTAAACACGAGACCCAAAAAAATGTAATACTGCAACCATGCACAAGATGACCAAATTGCAATGAAAAGATCAGATGAATGCAATGAATGTAAGAAAAGGGCTGAAAATCACCCACAGACTTATTTTATTGCTCCACAGAATTGATACAAAGCATTACAATGGCCAAAATGGAAAAAAATTGCGTTACAGATTCATGGAAAGGTTTGAAAACTCCACAAATTTGCTGCAGAATAGAGAAAAGGGAGGAGCAAAGCCAAAATATCCAACATTACAAAAGATTGAATCCTTTCCATTTATAGCTGAAGAAAAGAGAGAGAAAATAGAGGAGGAAGCAAATCAGATCTTTTAACTCAACCACCCACCATTAATCCCTTTCAAATCGGCCTGCAAACCCATCAAATTGATTCCTCTGTTTCTATTTTGCGTGCTAGAAGAAAAAATGATGAATTTAGCAAAACACAACTCTCAAAGAAATCTGATCTTGGATTAATGGTGAGAAGACATTTTAGGGTTTTTTCCCCATCAAATCGAGTTGATTCTTCATCCTTGGCATGTGGGAGAAGGCAACCATGGCGGATCGAGCAAAAAATGACCTGTTCGAAGCAATCTGATTTGCATTGAAAGCACGAAAGATGTTTCTAGATTTTCCTTTATCAAAACCCATAAAAATGATGTTTTTATGCCTCCAATGCATAGAGGGGATCAAGATCTTTCCAACAAGTCTGATCTTTCCCAAATCTGATCTCTGGATCGAAAGATATGCCCATCTGAAAAATTAGGGCAAAATCAGGGCACAAATTTGAGCATGAATTTCAAGGCACGAATTAGGGTGAAAAATGGTGGCAAATCAGATTTGAAAATGGATCCATGGGCCCAAATTTTACTTTATGCACTTTTGTAAAAATTTCCCAAAACTCTCCGCACCTCGCACTTCCGCTGGTGACGTGGCATCCATTGGGGTCGGCGGAGGCAGGGCTTCCTTTTGATTTTTTACACCTTTTGGCAAAAAAGGAAAATTTTCACTTTTACCCCGAAGATCCACATCCCACTACAGATTTTATATGCCACCTCATCACTTAATTCCTTGGGGCCATGGGTACCCTTTTGTTTTTATGCCTTTTGAAGAAAATGGAAAAATTTCACTTTTACCCGATACCCCGCCGGTCCGCTTTGGTTTAGGCCTGCCACGTGTCGCTTCTAGGTTCCTTTGGAGATGCGTTCAATTTTTGGACTTAGAAACTTTTTTGGCAAAAATTTCCAAGTCCCCAAAATCCTCGCCAACCCGCCTTAGCGCCATTGCATGAAATGATGCCACGTGTCCTCCTTGGGCCTTAGGAAAATTTTCTTCTTTTGCACCTTTGTGGGCTCGTGGGCTGAAAATTACCTTTGTGCCCTCTTAGCCAAAAATACTAAGTTTTAAAAGTCTTCCACTTCCACTTGACCCCCATCTCCTTTGGCAAAATTTCTTCCTTAGCTCTGTGGGCCCGCCTTGGCGAAATGTCTCTCCTAACTCCCGAGCCATAACTCAAAAATACAAGGAGTTAGAAAGAGTTCTTTACCTTTCTAGAAAGGGGAAGAGAATATCTATTTGATAGAGCCATCTCCATAATTATTTGGATGCCTAAAGTGTGTGAAAAATCCATTTTAAGTACCAGCAAGGAGAAAAGAGAAGTAGTTAACCAAAAATAAGCATGGGCTTATTTTTGGATAACAATTTTGGTGACTCAGAGGGGTCATCTAGCCTACTAGATGAAATGATCAGCTACCTTGAAGCCTCCATTGGGCATGGGGTCCTGAGTAATAACCTAAAACTGATGTGAACTTTGAAAAATGATCTCTGAGTCAATTGGAAATCCACTAACTTGGGCTGAGTTTCACCAATCTGCCATTGAAGTGAACTGTGCAAGAGCAACAAAACAACACCAAAACTATGTACAAAACTTGAGATCATACATGTTCTAAGTAGATCATGTAGAGTGTGCAAAGCACTTAGGAAGAAAACAACCTAAGCTACAACAAAGCAATGTGCACAAGCACTTAGAGGAATGGGAAAACTTAAACTAATATGTACAAGGTAAGAAATTTTCCCTCTTAGTAGCAATGCTTAAGATAGATTCCATTCACTGGAATCTACAACTCCTCACCATCCAATGTAGATAATTGGAAATCATTGTTACTTTTGCATTTTGTGACCATGTAGGGGCCACTCCAAATGGCATCAAACTTGGAATGCCTCCCTGGTTTTTGCCCTATCTGCATCCCATTTCAAAACCAGACCTCCCTCTTGGAAATTTCTTGCTCTTGCTTTCTTGTCAAAGCATCTCTTGATTGAGATCTGATCTTTCTCCATTGCTTGGGCTGCATGTTCTCTGGCCTCTTCCAACTCCATCAGCTCTGCATACCTAGCTTCCATGGGTTCAAAATCAGACATTTCCAGCTGCTTCATGAGTTCCAATGCTGAGCAACTCAAGTGACATGGGCAACACTACCTCTTTCCCATAGACAAGTTTGAATGGAGAGCTTCTGTAGATCTCTTGGGCATTGTCCTATCAGCCCATAGAGCTGATTTGAGCTTTGAATGCCAAGTTCTTTGATTTTCATCAAGAGTCCTCCTGATAATCCTTAGAAGATTTTTGTTTGTAGACTCAACTTGGCCATTACCTTGAGGGTAATAATTTGATGAGGTGCTCAAATAGATCCCATTCTTAACAACCCATTCTGTGATCTTGTAGCCTATAAATGCCAAAGCATTGTCTGATATAATGGTGGTTGGCACTCCAAATCTGGTTACTAACCCTTCATAGAAATCTAGTATGCTAGATTCATTTGCCTCTTTGAGTGCCACTGCCTCGGTCCACTTAGTGAAATAATCGTTGCTGTCAAAATCCATTTGTGGCCTTGACTCGAATTTGGATTGATGACTCCAATGAAGTCCAATCCCCATTGCATGAATGGCTGGTCAACCGAGATTGGATGCAATGGAAGTGTTGCTAACCTTTCTTTACCTCTGAAGAGTGCACAATTCTTGCACTTTTTATCCATGCATAGCAGTCACTAAACACTCTGGGCCAGTAATAACCTACCTTCATAATCTTAAGCGTTGTCACCCTTGGAGAAAAATGACCTCCAGCTGCTCCATCATGGAATTCTTGCAACATTTTCTCAATCTGATTTGATCCAATGCATCTTAACAGAACACCATTGATGTCCCTTTTAAACAAGATGCCACCAACAAGCACATAAGGGATAGCTTGCAGCCTGAAGTGTCTTCTCTTTGCCTTGCTCAATTCTGGAGGGCATAGGCCTGTTTGTAAGAAGTGTATAATGTTTGAGTCCAGCAAGAAATGGGCACATCATCATCTTCTTCCTCTTGACCATTTTGCAGGACAAAAACAGTTTCCTTTTCGTTGCTTGCTTCAGTTTGCTGATTGGATGCCAGTTGCTCACACAGTCCCTTTCCATGGACCAGCTTGGTGACTTTGATCTCAATGTCATACTCCATGACATGAGTAATCCATCCAACATGCTTTTCATTCAAATCCTTGCTAAGAAGGAAGTCTTTTACTCCTGCGTGGGAGACTAGCAGTTGGATCTTATTATTTGAAACCAGATGTTTAAATTTCTTCAACCCTCTGATCACTTTGCCAAGACCTAATTTTGATGAAGGAATACTTCACTTCATAGCCTTCCAAACCTTGGCTGAAAAAAGCAATTGGCTGCTCTGCACCTTCGTTGTTCTGTTGTACCAAAATCGTCAGAAATTGTATCAACACCGCCAAAAGCATAGAGCGTGAAATCCTTGGAGAAATATGGGTTCACGAGGGTGGGAGCTTGTGATATGGCTTCTTTGATAGCTTCAAATCTCACTCTCCCTTCATCTTTCCATTTAAACGCCATGTTCTTCTTCAACATCAACGTTATTGGCTTGACAAGGGCAATGAAATCTGGTACAAATCTGCTGCACAAAATTAATCTTCCCCAAAAAACTTTGAAGGGCCTTCTTATGGCTTGGCAAGGGCAATGCTCTGATTGCTTCAACTCTATCTGGGTCAATTGCCAAGCCTTCTTTTGACACAATATGCCCCAAAATTCTGCCTTCATGAGCTAAGAATATGCATTTCTTGGGGTTTAGTGACACCCCAAATCTCCTACATCTCTGAAAAACTTGCCTCAGATGGAAGAGATGATCTGTTGCATTCTTGGAAAAAATAGTGATGTCATCCAAATAGATCAGCACTATTTGGTTAATTAATCCCTTGAATTCCATATCCATTGCCCTTTGGAAAGTGGCTCGGCATTAGACAACCCAAATGGCATTTTCTGTAGGCATAGGTGCCCCACTTGGTGGTGAAGGTTGTTTTGAATTGATCATCCTCTTTCACCATTATCTGATTGTATCCCAAATAACCATCTAGGAGAGAGAACCTCTCTGATCCAGACACCACTTGCAAAATCTACTCCATCGAGGGGAGTGGGTAGTGATCCTTGAGAGATGCTCTGTTCAAATCTTTGAAGTCAACACATAGCCTAATCTCTCCATTCTTCTTTCTGACTAGGACCAAGTTTGCAACCCAACTTGAGTGTTTGATTGGAAATATGATACTTGCCTCTATCAGCTTATTCAACTCTTTCTTCATAAGAGGCTCAATGTGTGGATTGATTGGTCTCTTTTTTTTCTGATTGGCTTAGCATTTGGGTCCAGCTCAATTGTGTGTTGTGCCAACTTTGGATTAAACCCCCTTAGATCCTCATAACTCTAGGAAAATACATCTGGAAACTCTTGGTAGAGTTGCATGAATTCATACCTTTCTTGCTCGGTGGCCACCTTACCAATTTGGAGTGCTTTGCCTTCTCCAACTAGAATTGAATCTGAGTCTTCTCCTTTGATATGTATATTAGCCTTCTCTTTTCAAAACTAATCATTGGGATTGAAGATAGATTCCAAAGTCACCAAACCCTTTGGAAGCTTGTTTGTCCTCAGCTGCACTATTTGATCTCCATATTGCTGCTCCAATTTATCTTGATTTCTAGCTGAGAATTCAACTTCCTCTTGCAAGAAATTAATGATCTATTGATCATTCTCAAACACTTGCTAGCTTGTGTTGTTGTTTCTGGCACTATTGGCCTCACAATCACATGGATGTGGTTGTGTTTTGTCTCTCTTGATGTTATCAACCACATCAAAAGTTGCTCTAACTGCTGCAAGCCTATCAGCAGCTTCATTCTCCTTCCTAGGTATGGATACAATGTTGAAGGCTTCAAAATCCTCAATAAGATCCCATACCCTATTTTTGTAGCTTTTGAGTAGGTCATTCCTAGAAGCATGTTGTCCTCTGATCTGATTTACAATGAGTTCACTATCACCAAACACCTGCAAGTTCTTCACCATCCTTTTCCTTTCCCAATGAAGACCATGGACCAAAGCTTCATATTCACGGTGTTGTTTGAGCATGTAAACTAGAATTTGAAGGTTGAATAATACTTGATGCCTTGTGGTGAAACCAACATTGCACCACCTCCAGCTCCTTGTCTACTCCTTGAACCATCAAAGAACAACCATCCATACTTCATTATCATCCTTGAGGCTTGGTTTGGTGATGCTAGGAAGAGGATGATTCTCCTCATGCAAACAGTAAATGCCCAGTTCATATTCTTCTATTTCTGCATAGGGATCAAAAGCATGCACCTTATTTTCCCATTCATCAAGAGTCAGATCTGGAATTGATCCAACTTTGGTGTCAGCTTCATAAGTGTTTGGACAATCTTCTTGGTCAAATGCTGAGTAGTTAGCATTGATTTGGCTTGGTGTGTGAGGTTCAATATGGAAATTAGCAATTGGTTCAGACCTTATGGTGGCCTTAGCTCCATACCTCATTCTGAAAAACATATGTGACCAATCAGCAGACAAGTAGCCTCCAATTTTGGCTGTGAAATCCCTTGACAAACATATGGTGAAGAGAGGTGGAAGGTTAATCATAGACACATCTTACAACACTATGACATTTGGACATGCATGCAAGCGTCAGACTTAGCTCTTTGATGACTCCAACTATTGCTACTGTTGTGCCATCCAATTGCACTACTCCCTTCATCACTGGCTCATATTTTAGACCCAATTGATTTGCTATCTGCTTTGGCATTACTGAACTACTCAGCCCCTGAATCGATCATGCAATTGTGTACCAAGTGATTTCCAACAATCAATGACACATAGAAAGGTGGAGGTTTCAAACTCTTGCTTGGCTGACCTCCATGTTGTTGTTGTACTATAGGTGAGTTATGTTAATAAGCACCTTTTCTTGCCCTTTGGATGGCTGACTTGATCTGGCAGTTAACCATGGCAGCTTGCAAGAGATCCCTTTGGCCTGGGATAGCTAATGAATCCCACATGGAAATGTTTACATTGGTCTTCTTCATTTGCTCAATGATATTAAAAGGAGATGAAACATCTCTCTGTTGTCCCTTGCTCTGCACATTTTCTCTTGCACATGTGTTATAACAACTGGCATTTGAGCTGGTCTGGAAGGTAGTTTGGGCTGCCCCTACACATTTGGAGCTGCATTCTGATTGCTAACACCTTGTGGAATGATGGAGGGTTGTGAATCACTTAAGCTTGGTGGTTTTCCATCTCCAATGTTCCTCTTTTTAGACTGTGTGTTGGCTGTTATACTTTGAGAAAGTGTTTGGTTCATCCCACAGAAGTCTTCAGCCTACCAATTCACAAGTGTGGCTTCATTTGGGTTTGGCTCTTGCTGAGATGTTCTGATTGCTGGTTTGCTTCTTGATCTATCTCTTGTCCTACACCAAGTATTTGTTACCATTAGAGCTTGATTCAAGGCCCCATTGAAGCACATTGATTGGTTGTGAGGTTGATTGCATGGAAAACACCAATCATACTCTTGAGCCATGTTGTTTTGTACTGGCACTAAGGCTTTAGATGTAGATGTAGCATTGGGATTATAGGGTTGGTATGGTCTATTAGCAGGAGGCTGACCTGATTTGGATTTGTAGTTTGGAAAGGTGGTCTATTAGGCTGATATGGAGGCCTATTTGGTTGGGCATGAGGCTGATATGGAGGTCTGATGTTCTTGAGCTTGTTGCCTCTTAAGTGTGACCAGCTCATTCCCCAGGTTCTGCAATTGTTTCATGACCTCTTGGAGCTCATTTGAGGAATTGGAAGATGAAGTAGAGGCTTCATTTGAGCTCTGGTTTCTTGGAGTGGGAATGGGAGCTAAGGTAGGTGCTTGGCTGGTATTTGGATTTTCTAAATCTGGGTAAAGAGGCATAGGTGGCTTGGGTGCAAGTTTACCAGCCTGGATTAGACAATTCTCATCTCTAACTGAAATATTGTAGGCTGTTGGTAGAGTTGTACCCCCATGGATTGAATCAAAACAACAATATCATAATTTAAAGATTTAAGGAAATATAAGAAAGCACCTTGAGTTGTTGGTCTCACAGCCAATGGAATTATGTCCCATGTTCTCTGAAATCTGAAATTGAAGTCTGTTAGCTGCTCATTGGGAGCCCTCTTGATGGTGGTTAATTGCTCCAATAGAGATAAGTTATCTCCCTTTTCTCCAAACTGGTTATGAAGGGTTGTGCATAGTTGGTCCCAATTCTGAATGGAGCTTCTCTCAGACTTCTGAACCATTGTAAGGATTTTCCCTTGAATGAAGAAGCCAACAACTTAACTATAATATCCATCTCCACAATCTCATGGATTGCACAAACATTTGCAATATCTTGACATGGTCACCAGGAGTGGTATGATTTTCTCCAGTGAAGTATGGGATATTTTTCAATGCTGCAATTGGAACTAGATTTTGTGCATTCAGAGCAAGTGGACTACTGCTAGTAAAATTGACATATGGATTTGGTTGTGCCATTCTGATTGGCCTAAGAACCCTTGCAGACTGAAAGAAAGGCCTTGCAGGTGGAGGTGTTGACAAGGTTCTACTTGGTGGAGATGGAGACCTCTGAACTCTTCTTCCTCTCCTTTCTCTACCTAGGGATAGATGCAAGTATTCAAATATACCTTCTTTCCTTGCTCTAGACCGGGTTTTCTCATAAATCTCCCAAGCTTGGGCTACTAAAACCAGTGGATTCTTCCTCTGTTGGAGTCGCTAGATATGCAAATTTGAAGCTTCTTATAAGCTGAAGATTGCAACAAGTGCACATCAATCTTGTTGTGATGAAGTGGAGACCTCTCGTGGCTCCCACCAGCATGCCAAAATTGTTAGTGTACAAAATCACAGCACCCCCAAATGACCACTCTGATTTAGTGATTCAAACTTGTCATTTGGTGTGATCTGATTAACATGGAGTTTTCCCCAAAGTGTGGGACTTTGCAAAGAAATAATGTCAATCCGGGTTGATGTCTAAAGGTTGTATGTATTAAGAGAAGAAGATCTTGGAAAATAACTCCTTTAAACAAAAACCAAACTTGCATAAAATAAATCACACATGCAAAAATTTAAAGGCACACTTGCAAAATAAAGTTTACATGAAAGAAACACACTTGCATGAATTTAAACACACTTGCATAAATTGAAATTTCTTGAAATAAAAATAAACATAATTAAATGAAACACCTACAGGTTCACAACAGACTGAATTTTCACAATACAAAAATAAAAACAATACAACAAAATGAATTAAGAAAAATGAATAAACATAAACATAAATAAAAGATCCATCTTCCTTGGAATGAGTGGCCAGCTCATTCCTTGGAAGAGGATTTAAATCATACTTCTGAGATCTTAAAACTACATAATATTTGAGAGGAAAGAACATATCTTTATTTCTTGGGAGAAAAGCATTACATATCTAAGTGTGGAAGGTTGCATTTATAATTCATGCATCCAACCAACTCCTTATTTTAGGAAATACAATCTGATCTTATATTTATTCCAATCCTAACAACTAAGATCTCCATCTCCACAAAATATGGAGAGAGATATATTATTGAAGTCAAAGTCTTATCTCACTTATTTTAGGAAGATTTGCTCCCAAATCTTCTCCTTGCTTTTCGGTAACAAGAATCATAATGATTTTATTCCTCTACATTATTGGAAGGAGGATTTCCTCAAAATATGATTTTGACCAAATACCTTTCTCGGATTTTCCATTTGACTTTGTTGTTTTTGACTGTGGAACTTTTGACGCTTGTTTGATACTTTTTCCTCGGACTGCAGATCACTAAAAGTTAGATCTCTCTTCATTGGTAAAACTTGTAAAAAATATGAATGAGGTTTTTGTTAAACACATTCTATGAACAAAAATCTCTCTTAGATTTTCCATTTGACTTTTTCTAATTTGTTTATGGAACTTTTAGTGCTTGTTTGATACACTTTTCCTCGGACTATAGCTCACTAAAAGTTAGATCTATTTTGATTGGTAAAACTTGTAATAAATATGAATGAGATTTTTGTTAAAAACATTTCTATGAACAAAAACCTCTCTCATATTTTCCATTTGAATTTTTTTTTTCTATTTATG
Organism: Taxus wallichiana var. yunnanensis; assembly: GCA_018340775.1. NCBI lineage: Eukaryota > Viridiplantae > Streptophyta > Pinopsida > Cupressales > Taxaceae > Taxus > Taxus wallichiana. The sequence goes on along the minus strand of CM031233.1, from coordinate 40,923,872 downwards.
GAACTTTTAGTGCTCATCTGATACACTTTTCCTCAAACTACAGCTCACTAAAAGTTATATCTCTCTTTATTGGTAATACCTGTAGCAAATTTGAATGAGGTTTTTGTTAAACACATTGCTATGAATAAAAACTCTCTCATATTTTCCATTGGATTCTTTGATCTTTCACAATTCCTCAAAAATGTCAAAATATGCTTAGTTTCGGAACCAAGCCTACGAGTTTTCAAAACTAACTGTCCATGAGTTAAACTAACTCTGATTACTTAAGCCTCTGAGTTTAGGAACTAAGAATTTCTACTAACTTAAAACAACTATAAATTTTGCATACGATCTCGGATTGAGATGATTATTTGGAACTTGCATAATTTTTGAGAGGAATCTGAATATGAAATTAGATTTGAGTTTAGATATACCATTCATGATCAATTCCATTTTTCCCAATACTAGCATTATCTTTCCTTTATGGCTGCTATACACAAGACTTTGCATCTTTTCCCAAATAATCAATAGGATTAGTCAAAAAATAGATAACAAAATATTTCTAAAGAATGAACAAGATATATATCCTATATTCTATCTTAAGAAAACTATAAGTTCCTAGATTACATTTAAATCCACTTTCAAAGGTAACTTGGAAGGAAAAATAATGGTAATTTATGGTCAATTTATGGCCTCATCATTGCCCCACACTTAATCTTATGCATGTCCTCATGCATTACATTATTTTCTCCTCTTCTTAGATTCTTCTCCGTATTAAGGACACATTCTTGTGGATCTCCTTCTATTATTTTTGATATTCTTTCTTTTACAACAAGTTCTTGTGTGGATCTCCTTATATTGCTTTTGATATTTTTTCTTTTACAATAGGTTCTTGTGTGGATCTCCTTCTGCTACTTTTGATATTCTTTCTTTTACAACAGGTTCTTGTGTGGATCTCCTTCTGTTGCTTTTGATATTCTTTCTTTTTACAACAGGTTCTTGTGTGGATCTCCTTCTTATGCTTTTGATTTTTTTCTTTTACAATAGGTTCTTTTGTGGATCTTTGCTTTTGATATTCTTTCTTTTACAATAGGTTCTTGTGTGGATATTTTTGATTTTCTTTCTTTTGTAGTAGGTTCTTGTGTGGAGATCCTTCTATTGCTACTTTTGATTTCTTTCTTGTACAACAGGTTCTTGTGTGGAGATTCTTCTGTTGTGTCTCATATCTAAAATCAAAATGCATACCTCATGCTTCTCCTTCTCTCCCACACTTAAGCTCATGCATGTCCTCATGCATGTTGTTTATTCATGGCTGCCCATAAATTAGACTCTAAAATTTTGATTGCAAAGAGGTGCACATATTTTTCATATAAGTAGGGGAGATATGAATTTTATCTTGCCTTCCTTGGAAATATTTAAAAGTGGATCTAGCTGTAATAAAAAAACTTACAAGAAAGCTTAAAAATAAAATAGTAGAACAAAATAACTTGATCATACCTCTAGTTGTCTTTGTCATCCTATTGTTAACATGGTCAAATAGTGCCGAGAAGAAAGCCACTAGGTAACTATTGATTTCCTTTGAAGAAGAGTCACCTTTTTTCCTTTGATTGGCCAACAAGTTGGTTTTCCAATCAAAGTTTTTTTTTTTGCCTTTGATTGCGATAAAGCTGGTTTTCCAATCAAAACTTTTTTATTTTGATTTTTTTTTTTGCCTTTGATTAATTTAGACAAGCTAGTTTTCCAATCAAATCTTTTTGAGCTTTTGCACCTTTTTTTATTTTTATTTTTTTTTTTACTGAAATGATAGCATGAGAAGGGTTATAGAAAAATTTGATCCATCATCAGACTATATTCATCAAAGTACAACTTGTGTAAAATAGGAAGCAATGTCTGAGATCTCATAAAAACTTTTTTTGCATACTTGGTAACTCCAAAAAGATTCCAAAAATTGTGTAGACAATTTTAGGTCTTCAAAGCCTAACTTGAATTGTGCAATATCAGAATCACCATAGTAATCTTCAAATCCTGGACTAGTGATCTCAAGAGATGTAGAGTTGTTAAAAGAGAAAGTGAAGGTATCCGTGGGTCCCTCCAAAATCTGCATGCTCCTTGGTTGATACTATTGGTGCTCCAAAATCTACATGTTGATATCAAGAACAACTCTAGAAATTCCTATAGATCTAGTCCTCAGATGTTAGTACGTAAAAATTTCTTTCCTTGATATTCACCATAATTACTTCTTAATGTTATACAAGCATATACAAAAATGAAGAAATTGAAAGACATGAAAATAATTTTTTCTAATGGATATGGTTCAGGGATTGAATTTTATTATGGGATGAAAAATAATTTGGATGGGTGGATTTATTATGAGTGGTTTTTATTTTGGCTCTAATGAAATCCTGAATATGGATGAAGTTAATTAGAAATGCTACCACTTCATTATTACAAATTGGATAAGCCAGTTTTTACTAAGGTTATGTGTAATAAGATCATTGAGTTGTTAGTTGATACAAGGGGAAATGGTGGTGGTTATCAAAAATGGCATATGATATTTCATCAACTGGATCTACTTCAGATTCAATATCATATTATACCATTTCTAGATCTGAATTATTTGTTCATACCATTATACCTCTTGATCAAACATCACATTCATTTTTCTTATACACAGAGTTAGTTTGTGGGGATATATTTACAATCTAATATTCCTAATTGTAGAAATGAAATTTTAATCTACTTGTAGGAAATAAAAGTCTAAAGAAACTACTTACCAAATTCTTCTGTCACAGAATTGCTAAAAGGTATTCTATTGTCACTAGAATATTCTTTTAGAGAACTCTGAATCTCCTAATAACATCGTGTCCCAGAAATGATGCCAAAATGATGAGGTCATCAATCCTCACCATTAATAATGTCAATCGGGTTGGTGTCTGAAGGTTGTATGCATTAAGAGAAGAAGATCTTGGAAAACAACTCCTTTAAACACAAACCAAACTTGCATAAAATAAATCACACATGCAGAAATTTAAAGCACACTTACGAAATAAATTTTGCATAAAGAAATCACACTTGCATGAAATAAAAAAAACAGAAAATAAATTGAAATTGTTGAAATATGAAAATAAACATAATTAAACGAAACACACTTGAAGTTCACAAACATGAATTTTCACAATACAAAAATAAAAACAATACAACAAAATGAATTACAGAAAAATGAATAAACATAAACATAAATAAAAAGATCCATCTTCCTTGGAATGAGTGGCCAGCTCATTCCTTGGAAGAGGATTTAAATCATACTTTTGAGATCTTAAAACTACAAAATATTTGAGAGGAAAGAACAAATCTTTATTTCTTGGGAGAAAAGCATTACATATCTAAGTGTGGAAGGTTGCATTTATAATTCATGCATCAACCAACTCCTTATTTTAGGAAATACAATCTGATCTTATATTTATTCCAATCCTAACAACTAAGATCTCCATCTCCACAAAATATGGAGAGAGATATATTATTGAAGTCAAAGTCTTATCTCACTTATTTTAGGAAGATTTGCTCCCAAATCTTCTCCTTGCTTTTCAGTAACAAGAATCATAATGATTTTATTCCTCTACATTATTGGAAGGAGGATTTCCTCAAAATATGATTTTGACCAAATACCTTTCTCATGATTTTCCATTTGACTTTGTTGTTTTTTTTGATTGTGGAACTTTTGGCGCTTTATCGATACGCTTTTTCCTTGGATCATAGATCACTAAAAGTTAGATCTCTCTTCTTTGGTAAAACCTGTAACAAATATGAATGAGGTTTTGTTAAACACATTTCTATGAACAAAAACCTCTCTCATATTTTCCATTTGACATTTTTTTTCTTTTTATGGAACTTTTAGTGCTTATTTGATACATTTTTCCTTAGAGCATAGATCACTAAAAGTCAGATCTCTCTTCATTGGTAAAACTTGTAACAAATCTGAATGAGTTTTTGTTAAACACATTTCTATGAACAAAAACCTCTCTCATATTTTCCATTTGAATTTCTATTTCTGTTTATGGAACTTTTAGTGCTTATCTGATACACTTTTCCTCAGACTACAGCTCACTAAAAGTTAGATCCCTCTTTATTGGTAATACCTATAGCAAATCTGAATGAGGTTTTTGTTAAACACATTTCTATGAACAAAAACCTCTCTCAGATTTTCCATTGGATTCTATTTCTAATTTTCAAAATTCCTCAATTTTCCTCAAAAGCTGCTCAAAATATGCTTAGTTTGTAAACTAACCTACGAGTTAGAACTAACTACATGAGTTCGGAACTAACTGCAAGTTTGGAACTAACTCTGCGAGTTAGGAACTAAGCTGTGAGTTTGGAACTAATAAGTTGAGTTCAAAACTTGCGTGAACTTAAAACAACTATAACTTTTGCATACGATCTCGGATTGAGATGATTCTTTTTTGAACTTGCATAATTTTTTGAGAGGAATTTGAATATGAAATTATATTTGAGTTTAGATATATTATTCATGATCAATTTCACTTTTCCCAATACTAGCATTATCTTTCCTTTATGGCTGCATACACAAGACTTTGCATCTTTTCCCAAATAATCAATAAGATTAGTCAAAAAATAGATAACAAAATATTTCTAAAGAATGAACAAGATATATATCCTATATTCTATCTTAAGCAAACTATAAGTTCCTAGATTACATTTAAATCCACTTTCAAAGGTAACTTGGAAGGATAAAATAATGGTAATAATGGTAATTGCCCCATCACATTATATACATTATCCTCTTCTCATATTAAGGACATGTTCTTATGGATCTCCTTCCTTTTGATACACTTATATCTTATGGATGTCCTCATGCTTTATTTTACAAAAGAAGTTCTTGTGTGGATCTCCTTCTCTACTTTTGATATTCTTTCTTTTACAACATGTTCTTTTGTGGATCTCCTTCTCCTACATATTATTTTTTACAACACGTTCTGTGTGGATCTCCTTCATTGCTTTTGATATTCTTTCTTTTACAACAGGTTCTTGTGTGGATCTCCTTTTGTTGCTTTTGATATTCCTTCTTTTCTGATAGGTTCTTGTGTGGATCTCCTTACACTTGCTTTTGATATTCTTTTTTTACAATAGGTTCTTTGTGGAGATCATTCTGCTGTGTCTCATATCTAAAATCAAATTGCATACCTTGTGCTTCTCCTTCTCTCTCCACACTTAAGCTCATGCGTGTCCTCATGCAGTATTGTTTATTCATGATTTGCCACATAAATTAGACTCTAAAATTTTGATTGTAAAGAGATGAAAATAATTTTCATATAAGTAGGGGAGATATGAATTTTATTTAGAGGAAATATTTAAAAGTGGATCAGCAATAC